>CM070503.1:16735197-17335197 GCA_036346375.1 Guadua angustifolia | reverse complement strand
TCTAAGTCTACTGTAACTTTTTTTCTCAAAAGGATTTTATGCTTTAAATAATAAGTTGAATTGTGAAATAACTCATTTTGATCTCAAATCAATGGATCGTCGAAATTTTATAAAAATATAAAAAACTTATCTTTGTATGAAAATTTTTCCAAGTATTATCCAGTGCAATATTTATCTCTTTTAAAAATATAAAAAATAATAATTAAATTTACTACCTTTTAAAATTTAAAATCCAAAAATAAGAAAATCTGAATCCTGCAATGTCAGAATTTATAGAAAAATAAAAATGCTTGATCTTGACCTGAAATTTTTACCCAATAATTATTATCTCGTTTAAAACCTTATAAAAATTATCAAAATTTTTTACACCATTTAGTTCCCAAAATAAAATAAAAATAGAAAAAAAAGGAAATGGGCAGTCAGCACTGTCAGATTTACTGTGATTATTCTGTAGTATTTTTTAATCCAAAATTTTTTTTAGAGACCCATCTTTACCCCAGGACCTTAGTAAAAAAGTGTTGAAATTTTTCAACGAGATCTGATAGCCCTTTTAATGTAGAGTATGTGCTGCACAGAGGTCACCTCTCTCATTTCTTTTCCCAATTACACTTACAAGTGGGCCCCTTACTGTTGCGACCCATCTGCCAATGCTGAATTGGTTGCACCTTCTTCTGCCTCTGCCAGCTGGGCCCGGTCCTGCCTGTCAGGCCCTCACCTCCTCCTTCCTTCCTCATCCCCGAGCCAGCAACGCTCTGTTCTCCCATTTTCTCTGCGCAGTCAAGCCAAGTCTCGTCCCTTCACTTGTCTTCCGCCATCACTCGGCGCCGCGCCTTACGGAGACCTTACTACCTCCATGCTCTGTCACCAGGATTCCCGCGTTGCCATCAAGACCCGCCGTTTATTTCTTTTCCTCAGTCTTCATCTTCCCTGCGTGAAGTCCGCGCCATGGCTGTCCTCTTTCCCCGGCCGCAAGACCCGGCGCATTATCTCCCCAAATAGCGTTGCCTCGGCACAATTCCAGCATCGCCTAGCTTCCTCTCTGCCTCAACAGCAAATTCAAGCTCAAACTTTTACCACATCACACCTTGGGCAACATGTCGAAGCTCCACCTTTGCCACGACTCAACAGCAACAACACCGGCCATACCTCATGACTGCTGTAGCAGCGCAAAATCCGTGCGCACTGCTTGACCAGTCACCGCAACCTAGCCATCTCGTTCACATTCTGGCGCACTGTCTCTATATAAGATGCCGAATGCTTCTAAAGTGCAGCTACTGCTCATTTCCACTCCCAGTCCGCCCAGGCCATTTCCCAGTTGCGCCAGAATTCGCCCCTAATCGCCATTTTGATAGAACACGAGTAAAAGGGGGAGAAAAACCAATACAAGCTATCCGGTGAGACATTTTCAAATTCCTTGAGAATAGAGCATCTTTAGGCATCTCTGAATCACACGCAAGCTTCATTTTCAGTACATCTCATACTTGCCGCCACCGTCGTAGAGTCTTCTTCCCCGGCTCGAGCCCGCCGGTGGCAAGCTACCACAGCCAATCTCCACCTTCCTTATCAGGTAAAATGGACTCATGGGGATCCTGCGATGCTCATTCATGTGTTGTTCAAGCATAGGAGCCCCTAATTTCTTCTCCCCGCCGTCGGCCATGGCTGCCGCCGCTGGCTCTCGGTGGTGTGCCGATTCCAGCCATTACCGGCGGCGTTTTAGCCCCTAGAAAATGCTCCTCAGTACACTGGTGCTCCACATGTTCTCGCCCGGACCAAAGTCTGGCCGGGGTAGCATCGCCGGCGAGCCCTAGTTTCTTCCCCTGTTTTCGGTGGCTGAGCAATGGGCCCCACAGTCAGCTGCTCGGTTCCAGGCGGGAGAAGCTCGACCGCAAAATACGTCTTCCAGTCAAAGAAACGCAATTTTCTTTTTATTCCATTTTCCAACCCGAGCCCTATTCAAACATTAGTATCTTTTCCATTTTTAGTCCAATTCCAGTGAGATAAATTTCTACATTCATCTAAAGTCGTATAGTTTCAAAATATACAAAAATATTTTCTTTCTGAGCCATAGATGAATTATTTGAATTAAAATTGAAAAAACCCTAATATGGTCTTCATTCAAAGATTGTTCACCATAACTCATAAAATGATAAAATAATTTGTATATGCTCCTCAAATCAGTATATACCCATTTATGTGAAAATATTTAAAATTAAACTTAGTTTACATTTATCTTATGAATAGATCACTTTCCAGTACAAAAGAAATACCAAATAGTAATGTATTCAAAACATAAATAGTGAAACTGGTTTGTAAACCTTATAAGGGGCTATAATGTTTCTAGCTAAACAAAAGTATTTCATATTTGTATAAGCTCAAGAAAATTCATTAAAGACCTCATACCCTATGTGTGTATATATGAAAATACATGAGTAAAACTCCTGCTAAGAAATAATGCATGAAGTAATCAGATGCTAAAAACCTAAAAACCAAACTACCTTATAATTTAGGAAAAATTTTAGCAGTCGTCGGCCAGGCAAAGGGGAGCGGTAGGAGGAGATGACGGTGGGTCGGGGGGAGGGGTGGTAACGCTGTCGATGGCAGTGAGGAGGGCATGAGGGAAAATAGGCGAGCCTCCTCGAGGTCTCCGCGGGGTCCAATTCCATCACAGCGTATGGGTCAGGCCCCGGGATGTGTGGACAACCGGATATGCATGAACCGAGAAGATTGATGGCCTACCCGACGGGACCCTGCGTAAATACAAAAAATAGAGGGTTTTTTCCATGCAAAGTGCCGACGTGACCTCGGCCGGAGCTCTAGTATGTTTTTCATCTGAGTTCTATTATAAGCATAACCCGATGTAATAACATGAAACTTAAAATCAATAACATAAGTCAACAACCCTAAATAGTAAGAAACTAGTAACTACATTGTTTTTATCACCGAAACCTTCATTTTAAGTCATATTTAAATTGGGTATTATTTGACTTCTTTTTGCCTTATGATGTTATTTGCTTCTTATTGTTGTTATTTGATAACGACGTGTAGACTCCGTCGAAGCTAAAACAGATCGCCGTCGACTTCGACTCTGAGGTGATACAAAAATATATTGAGCAAGGCAAGCAACCCCTTTGATTGTATTAATTCTAGTATTTAATTCTCTCTTTGTTTTACTAAAATCAATTTATGCATGCTCGTATTTTCTATAAATTTTCTATATTGTGGTATTGCTACATATACCTGTTATCTCATGGAATTTTCTTAGGGCCTGTTTGGTAGAGTTCCAGATTCCAGCTTCACCTGAAATCTAAAACTTGTAGGCTAAAATAAAGTGAATATTTTTAGTCTAAAATGTAAACAAGATGATCCATCTAAACACTCTTAATGTATTCACAGCTCCAACTTTATGAATCTAGTGAAGTTAAAATTTTCAGCTTCACCAGATTCATGAATCTGGAGAAACTGAATCCCTGCCAAACAGGCCCTTAATAAGTATGGATATGTGAACCTTGATAATTCTAGAATAAGGTTAGACGATACATAATGTCAACATGGGTGTATGCGATTACATATTAAACATGCTTAGCCATACGTTAGCGATGAAAATTGAAATAGTCAGATTAAATTGTCACTTGAGATTTTAAAAAGGTTGGATATGACATTGTGAGTTGCTAACATTTTGGTTATAAACTTAAAATAAAACTATGCTTTGATGCAGGTGATTATTGGCAATAATCAGAGGTGCAGATGGATTTGCACGTAGTGTATGGGGAGATTATTACCCGTGTCAAATTAAGACCGAACGTAGTATTGCATGATTTAAGAAAAATTCGTACAACCACAAGTGCTGTTATGGGACGGCCTTATCCTATTAAGTTACATAGATTTAGCTTTACACATTGGAAGGCTGGGTAGTACGGGCTCTCCAGAAATGTTTGCTTGAAAGGGTGCCCTCACCGAGGTATTGGAAATAACACTTGTCAATACGGTGTACGCCTTGCTATGGGAAGTAACTGTCATGTCTCTTTTTATGAGTTTCTGCTGCCATAGTAAGGGTTTGTCATCACCAGAGCTGGTGCAAAGTTAGGCCTATGTAATGTAACAGTTATGTCATGACTCTCTGTGGCATACCAAAGGAAGTTTGCTAATATCGATTACAAAAGAGTCAATAATGACTTGTGTGTAAAGCTGTACATCTTTGCAAAGTGAAAATCTTTTCGAAAAGCCATGCCTACGGTTATAGGAGACTTGGTAAACTGACACTAGTTAGATTTTTTATTATTTTCAAAATACTTGATTTGCCACGTGTTGGCAAAAGATGTGTTGTGTCATGTATTGCCAGGAATTCGATGATTCATTGCTCGCAAAGGACCGCGAGTCATTACTTATGCTCTATTTGGTTACTTTTGTATCAGTCAAACTTGTTTTTATAATTCTGTTTATAAATTGCAACTTGATTTATAAATTCAATCTCACTTTATGCAAATTAACTGCAGTAGCCTCCTTTGATATTGTGTTACTGCATGTTGTAAATACCACTTTAAGTATTGCTGAGTACGAAAGTACTCAATCTTACTTAATATGTTGTTTTAGGTGGAAAAGATAGCGAGGTTCCGAAAATTACTTTTCATCGCAGGATGTGGGAACTACAATAAAGCGATCTTTCTAGGGATTTAGGCCTTGTCAGTTGCCTGAGGGTTGGATAGGCATACTACAAGTCTTTTGCTTCTTTCTACAACAAACTAAACTGAATTGTAAAAAGATATTGTATAAATAGCTTACGCTTTAATAATATTGTGTATGGTTGTGATTCCAATTATGGTAAATGTGCGTACAAGCCACTAATCATGGAACTAGTACTATATGCATATAGATTCTTATTTTAGCATTTTATGTAAAAATGGGGGGGTCGTTACATGTGGCGTGGCAAGGTTTTGCCACACTAGAATTGATGGTGTGATAGTGTGCATTTGTAACGATCCCATTTATGCATAAAATACGAAAATAAGAATCTATGCACATACAGTACTAGTCCTATGATCAGTAGCTAATACGCTCATTTACAACAATCAAAATCAAACCATACACAATATTATTAAAGCGGAAGCTATTTATACAATATCTTGTTACAATTCAGAGTAATTTGTAGCAGAAAGAAGTAAAAGTCTTGTAGTGTGCCCATCCAATTCTCAGGCAACTGACAAGGCATAAATCCCAAGAAAGATCACTTTATTAAAGTTCTTATGTCCTGCGATGAAAAGTAATCTTCGGAACCTCACTATCTGTTTCACCTAAAACAACATATTAAGCAAGATTGAGTACTTTCATATTCAACAAGACTTAAGATGGTATTTACAACATGCAGTAATGCAGGCTATGTCAAAGGAGACTACTACAGTTAATTTGCATAAAGCGAGATTGAATTTGTAAATCAAGTTGTAATTTATAAACAAAATTATAAAAGCAAGTTTGACTGATATGAAAGTAACAAGTAGAGTATAAGTAATGAATCATAGTTCTTTGCGAGCAACGAATCATCTAATTCTTGTCATAATGTGACACAACACAATTTTTGCCAACACATGGCAAATCAAGCATTTTGAAAATAATAAAACATCTAACTAGTGTCATTTCACTAAGTCTCCCATAACCGCTGGCACAGCTTTTCAAAAAGATTCTCACTCTGCATTGGTGTGCAACTTTACCCACAAGTCATGACTGACTGTTTGTGCAATCGATATTAGCACACTTTCTTTGGTGTGCCACAGAGTCATGACATAATCGTTATATTATATAGACGTAACTTTGCACTAGCTTCGATGACGTCAAACACTTATTGTAGCAGCAGAAACTTAGAGCAAAATCATGACGTTTCTCCCCAGGGTAAGGCGTACACCATTGTATCGGCAGGCGTTATTCCCAACACCTCGGTGAGGGCACCTCTTTGAGCAAACTTTTCTGGAGAGTCCGTACTACTCCAGTCTCCCAATGTGCAAAGCTAAATCTTCGTAACTTAATAGGTTAAGGCCATTCCATACCAACACTTGTGGTTGTATGAATTTCCTTTGGATCATGCAACACTACGTTCGGTTCTTAATCCTACACGGGCGATATCTCCACCTATACTACGTGAAAATCCATTTGCACAACCGGCTCTTACTAATAATCACCTACGCCAAATCATAGTTTTATTTTTATTTTTAACCAAAATAGTAGCAACTCACAATATCATGTCCAACCTTTCTTAAAATCTCAAGAGACAGTTTAATCTGACTAGTTTGATTTTCGTTGCTAAAGCATGGCTAAGCATGTTTAATATGTAATCGCATATACCCATGTCAATATTATGTATTGTCTAACCTTATTCTAGGGTTATCAAGGTTCACATAGCCATATTTATCAAGGAAGTTCCATGACATAACAGGTATATCTACCAACACAATAATATAGCAAATTTACAGAAAATACACGCATGCATAAATTGATTTTAGTAAAACAAAGAGAAAATTAAATACTGGGATTAATATGATTAAAGAAGGTGCTTTCCTTGCTTAATTGTTATTTAGTAGATAGTCTGGATCGTCGGTGAGGTCATCGTTAACAAACTTGGAAACGTCAGAGTCTACTCGTCGTTTATTGGAAACATAACAAATAATAAATTTTGATAAGGCAAAAAGAAGCCAGATGGAAAAACAAAATTAGAACAATTATAGAAAACAAGTGGCGTTTTAGGGTTAGGACGCTTATGATTTTAGGTGTTCTTACTTTAGTTGATCATATACATATACACTTATATATCACTTAGCAATTTATGGTTAAGCAATGTGTCGGTGTTTCGTACAACCGGCAAGTAAATTTGTAAGTATAGGGGCCACGCGTTCCCTCTCCTTGATGGTTGACTCAGGGAGCCCAAGATGTATACTAGTTCGGGCCGAATATCCCTACTTCCAGTTTGTGGTGGTGGTTTGTATTACTCAGGGTGCAGCGGACTACATGGTTTTACAAGCGAGAGCCAAGGGCAGGTCTTGGCCGCCTCATCCGAGTGGGAGAGCTTGGGTGCTCGGAGAGGCTAACGGTGTTCGTCTGTATGTTTGAATTGCTTGAATCCGATCCCCCTCCCTGAGGGTCCTGCCTCCCTTTATATAGGCGGGGAGAGTAGGTTACACGGGAGTTTGGAAAAGAAAAGTAGGGGTAAGCTTCATGAGTCCGGTCTTGGTCTTGATATTGTCGAGTCCTGTCGTCCACGTCACAGGTTGGTAGACACAATGGCAGCGTCTCGTCGGGAAGGTGCGCACCTGCCCCCTGCACGCTTGTCAGATGTTGACGTCGTCTACGCTGCGCTCTGGTGTCACCTCGGGAGGGAGCGCGTCTCTCCACTGTGCCTGACGGAGTGAAGGGACCGCCGCTTGACTAAGGCGGCCTCTTGGCCACCTTGGGAAGGAGCCACCTGCTCCAGCATGGCCGTCGAGTCTACGGGGCAGGTGACCTGCCTGAAGCCGACTGGTGATGTTGCGTGGGTCGCTGAGTCGGAGTTCGCTAGGGGTCCGACCTGAGGCCAGGTCGGAGCCCGCGGGGGCGTCCGACCCGCGGCCTGGTCGGACCGCTCCAGGTGGGCTTGAACGAGGCCGAGGGTCTTTCATGGGTCCTCGAGGCCTAGAGCTGGGCCCAAGACGAATCACTTGGTGTTCCAGCCAATATTCAGTGATAATCCCATCTATGATGGACGGAGACTTTGGTAATACCCTCTCCAGCATTCTGCATGGCCGCCGATCTTGCCGCCTTGTCCGTACGACCGAGAGAGAGACGATCTTGAAATAGATGTATACTTTACTGTGGGGTACCCCTGGTATGAGTATTCGTCACAATGATGCCCCTTTTTTGTATTATTTTTATTTATTTTACAAATTGAGGAGGCAAAAATTATGTACTCTTTTATTATAACTTCAAGTTCAAGAGGCTAAAATTATTTGGAATAATATTAGACTATTCATTTACTACTTGGCATATGAAAGACATATTCAATACCTAACCCTAATATTTTTGCATATTTAGGTTCCTGAGCACCTAAGGATTCTAGCAAAATTGGTTTCATTCAAATAATAGTTCATTTGAAGAAATTCTATGTATAGCATATCTTAACACTTTTATTTAAATTTCAAATTTAAACAGAGTTCATTTTCAAAATATTTTTGTTTATTTATAATCTACATGATTTTTGATGAATATATAAATTTATTTCACTTTATTTGTATTTGAAATGCAAAAGTTATAAGCTAATGAATATTCTAGGGTTTAGGAAATGCTAAAAAATTGAAATTTGCTTTTTAGGGAAAGTGAGCCTTCAATCAGAGGAAGCGGGTTTTCCTTTTTTTGGTTCAACTCACAAAACCTGGTCTAATCAATGGAGCCCTAGAGTAAGCCGGTGCGCACAGCTTTAGTGGTTGACAACGGGGGCCCATGTGCCAGAGAGCTAGAGTAGGGGAACTCGGCACTCATGGCCGGCGGCGGCAGGGGAACACCAGAGACGATGATTAGCCAGCATAGCAAGCTACAACATGGCTTTGCACACCTAGTGGAGGCCCTATTGGCAACTAGCGGTGACAGGAGGCACCTGCCACCAAGAGGGGGTGGTCGCCATGTATGTGCTTCGAGAATGCTTGGTACACACCACATTTTCATTAGGTGAGGATTCTATAAGCATCAATGAATTGCCGGGAGTCCATTTTACCTGCTAATGTGGTTAAAGGTTGGCCAGAAGAAACTGCCAATGGGCGTCGGTCGTGGGGAAGAAGGCAAGTGCGGAGGCGGCGCTTCGATTAATGAAAGCTAGAAATGAGGTTTGGGATAAGTCCAGGTGTCTTCCAGAATAGGCCATGCGCAACTAATTGGAAAAAGTCTTACCTTAGTGCTCGAATCGAGCTTTTCCTCTTTCTTGATACTCTCGGGCAATGGCGATTTTGGGGCAAATAAATAGAGTTCAGTTATAAAGAGGAAAGATGGGAGTGAGGGGAGGAGTATGAAGACTAGACAAACCCTGGCTCGGTTTAAATAAGATGGATAGGCGGTTCTTTAATGAGAGGCCACGAATGGTGCAAACTTGGGTTGATTTGGGCAGAGGTGATGAAGCGTGGGTCTTCTAGCCCTAGGATAGAGCAGGGCATGGCTGTGGCAGTGGGGTGTCAGTATGATGAGGGGTAGTGGCGATGAGATGGCCTGTAATGGCGATGTGATTGAACAAGGCGCAGTGAGGTTGTCTAGGCGGCTTTAGCGCAAGGAAGATGAAGACTGAGGAAAAGAGAAGAGCAGCGGGTTTTGATGGTAACGTAGAAATTTTGATGACAGAGCATGGAGGTAGTAAGGTTTCTGTGAGGCACAGTGCCGAGTGATGGAGGAAGACAACTGAAGAGACAACACTCGGCTTGACTACGCAAAGAAAAGGGGAGAACAAAGCGGCACTAGCCTAGGGAGGTAGAAGGAAGGAGGAGGTGAGGGTCAGACGGGTGGGGCTAGCCCAGCTAGCAGAGCCAGAAGAAAGGCAGACTCGACTTCCTCTTGGCAAAAAGGGGTTCCAAACAGGGAATGGCCCCACATGTAAGTGAATAGCTAGCATATCTATGAGATGATATTTCAGGATTTAGCGTAATCTTATGCATTTATAAGGCTATCAAAGCTCATTAAAACATTTTGAAACGTTTTGACTAGGTTCAAGAGAATTATCCAGAAAAATTTTTGGCTTAAAATATGCTACAAAAAAATCATAGAAATTTTGATAGTGCTAACTGCCCAAATTTGCTTTCTCTAATTTCATTTTGTTTTGGGAGGAAAATGAGGTCAACAATTTTTTATAAATTTTTCTTAGGTTTTTCAAGAGCTCAGGATTCTTAAATAAAAATTTTAGATCAAGATAATTTATACATATTTTCTATAAATTCTGACATTGCAGGATTCAAATGTTTATTATTTTTTGATTTTAAATTTTAAAAGGTACTAAATGTGTTTATTAATTTTTATATTTTTAATATAGGTTAATATTGCACTGAGAAATAATTGATAAAATTCTCAAACAAAGTTAAGCTTTGGAGATTTTTATAAAATTCTGACAATCCATTAATTTGAGGTAAAATTGGGCTAATTCACAGTTTAACTTACTATTAATTGCATTAAAACCCTTTTGACAAATGGAAAAGGTTACTGGAGATTTTTAAAAAAATTAATATCATTTTTGTAGATTTTACTAACATTTACATTTTTTTCTTTAAAGCTAAAATTCTAGATACAATAATAAATCCAAAGAAATTCAGAAATAAACATTTTTAAATGCAACATTTCCATTTTCACTTTATTTGAATTTTGGGATGTTACAGTATTTGCCACTTCACGGGGTTAGATTTTAAAAAATATTATTTAATAAAAAATTCTTAGTGTGTAAACTAATATTCACATTAATATTCTTATTTTTTCCATAATACGCTTATACCAACGATATCATGATCGTTACTCTTTATTATTCTCTTACTCTTACCACCTCCTTATTCTATGCACTTAATCAAAGGACATCTCATAAAATGAAACAAATTGGAGTATCAATCAAAAGCAGTGTTTCAATACTTTTTCTCTCCATATAAGTTGCACAAATCTTGAAGCAAACAAAGGGGTAAGTAATCATCATCTACTCTTTATTCATACTTTAATATTTGTGCAACTGTCAAAAAGAAAAATACGGAAACACCTCTCATCAATTTATTCTAAGTGTGGCCCCTTTTATCTCTAAGATGTAATGTGAATAAACTTGAATGTACTCACTTGATGGTGTTTCTGATTTCTTGATAATGTATATCGATAGTATATATCAAGAAGCAATTTTATCATACTTCAAATCAAAGCAAAGGATGATCCGAATTAATAAGATAATAGGGCCTCACTTGAGGCCAATCTAAATTTTTTTTATGGATGGCATGGAGGGTAGTTCTAATCAAGATGATCGTAGACCTGCCTGTATTGTTCCAAGTACTCGCTGCACTCGTTGACTTAATTTGACAAACACTCGTTGGTTACTTTTCTTTTGACAATTGACCGAGGACCTATTTAGGAAAAGACGTCTTCGGCTTTGAAATCTCATAAGTGGGCTAGTTTCAAAGTAGTTTATTAAGAAAGCTGAAGCGAACGTATGACTGAAAGCCATAAGCCACTTGAAACAAGTTTTTGGGCTGATCGCATGCTAGGGATACCTATTTACAACTTGAAGTTCAAAAAAAATATCCACCGAATACCACTGATGAAAAAGGGGCTTGTGTAACATCCTAAAATTTGGGTTTTCAAAAATCTTTTGTGAAGATTAGCTTCCTAAAAATCCCCGCTGTTTTTCTCGCTTAAATAAAGCTTAAACTGGAATTTTCTAAAGTCAAAACAATTTAATTTGACTAATATAAACTTCAATTAAAAGAAATTCAGTTTTATTTGGGGTCCTTGTGCTTCTAGGATTTTTTTTGTATTTTGTTTTAGAATTGTTGGAATTTATTTGGAATTATTTGGAATTAATTTAAACTAAGCCTTTTACTTAAAGTAATTAAATATTTCAAAAGTGTAAATAAAGTTCTTCTGAAAACATTTTATTTGAGTTCCAAAATGTCCCAAAATATTTTCTAGAATTTTTCTAGTATTTCTATTTCCTCAAATGAATTAATTGAATTGCTAAAATTATTTTTATTGGAAAATCATGGGAAAAAGGTCAGGAAACGATCTTGGGCGACTATTCTTTATTCATTCTGCGCCAAGTGTTTGATCCGTACTGTTTTTGGTCCAATCTCGGTTTTTCTTCAAGTTTTCTTGATTGGTTTAACTTCCTAAGCATATTCAAGGGTGTCATGACCCCTCACCTGCCCCATAAAGTCCAGAGCACGTCCTCCCACCTCCAGAGCACCTCCCCAAATTCCAAAACCGAAATCTTTTCATCTCCCGGGCGCCCCTCTCGTCGGTCGGTTTTGGCATCGCATTCCTCACCAACTGGGTGAGTTTTTATGAGATCCAACCATGCCACCTCGTACCCCATGGTACCATCTGTCTCCCCTCCAATTTTGATGCAGTTTCATCAGCGGGGTCTAAAGTTTCGGCTGTTCCAATCTCAAATCTTGTCGTCGCCCATTCTCCATTGTTTTTGTGAATTTGACTATGAAATTTTTACTGTAGACTCCTATTGATGTCCTCTACACGGTGCTCACCCTAACTCAAGGTTTTCCCCACGGGATTTGTGCAGAAAAATCAATCTTCCCCGAGCAGATTGCGTTCCAACGGCAGAAAACTTCGTCGTGCATTCCCCGTTGATCCAGAAGGTAAAACTCAGATCCGTTCACGTCATATTGTGCCAAATGATCCCAGATAGCTCTCTGTAAAATTTGGTTAGGTTTCATCTATTATTTTAATAGTTATGAATGTTTGATCTATTGGCTCCGGCAGCCGTTCGTCGACAGTTTGTGATTTGTCCGTTGGGTTGCGTTCAAATCCAGCTATACCGTTGAGTTCGTGTCGCCGCGTTCTACGTGGTACTCACTTCCCCTTTGCTGTTCCATCTTTCAAAAAGTTTAATATTCGTTACTGTAGAACCAAGATCGGCGACTAGAGGGGGTGTGAATAGGAGCCAAACAATTTCTCCTCGATCAAGCCACCCCCGTCCTCCTTTCACTCAAAACATCAAACACTTGGCATGTCCCCTGGCCATAAAAGCTTCTCTTGGACCTTCCATCAACATCTGGTGTGCGCCTTGATTTGCTGAGCTCCCAAGTCACCGCCTTGGTGCTGGCCGCCATGGCCTGGTCGCCATGACTCCTTGCCGCACGAGACATGGAGCTGCTACCTCTGCTTTCTCAGCTCTACACCTATATCTGAATCGCTGTTCAGCCATCACACCAGCGCCGCCAGGGCCGCCTTTGCCAGCGCCAAAACGAGCGCCGCCGCATGGGGATCACCCTGACGCCGACATTGTAGGTAAGCACATGGCCGCCGTGACCTTGCAAGCCGGCGCCGCCCTGCCTCTGCCCCTTGGTCATCTCGCCCCCCACTGGACTTGGATGTAGAATATAGGGGATGATGGCATACCAGTATTGTGCTGCCCTTGAACCAGATCTGGACTCGCCCTGGAGCAGCCTGACCGGCGCCGTCCTGGCTAGTTTGTGCCCTGGGGTCAGGGAGGCCGAGCCGCCTTTTTCTCCCTCTCTCTATTCTTCTTTTCTTTGAATGTGGTTGTGCCCATGGATGAAGAACAAGGGGAGGCGCCATGGGATGGAAGCCCGGCTGTGGTGAGCTAGGGCTGGCGTCCTCTCTTCATCTCACCATCTCTCTACTGTATGTGGGCAAGAACAGGAACACCATGGGAAACTAGATGGGAGGCCACGCCATGGGATTACAGAAGGTTTGATGAGGGATTTTGGGGATATTCAGCTACGAAGAAGAACAAGGGAAGAATCCCCTTTCACTCTCTCACTCATCTCGAACTCTTCCTCTCTCTGTGTGTGATGTGCCCGTGAAAAGATGAACATGAAACGAGCTGTGATTAGGGAATTTTTTTTCTGGATTTTTATTTCTGGTTTTGTCCACCAAACACACCCATGGGGAGACCCCTCTCTCCCCCTTTCCTCTCACCTAAACCTAGGACTACATGGTGGTGGAACTACTTAGCACCTAAGCCTCCACCACCCCTTATATAGCCCCAATCCCTTCGCCCCGAAGGAACCGCACCCGGGTTTTAACCAGAGGCTAACCCGAAACCACCTGGGTTTTAACACACCGGCTAACCCAGAACCGAATCAGGGTTTCAGCTCACCCAGAACCTGACCCGGGTTTTCTCACAGAGGCTAACCCGAAACCTGACCAGGGTTTCGATACCAGCTAACCCAGAACCTAATCCTTGCATGAATCTCCGAGCGAAGCCGAGCCCTCCTAGCTTCCTTCGCGTCGAAGCATCCGCTGATCTATCGACACGTGCCCTGGCCTCGAACCTTCCCGCGAAACTTCGCGCACCTCGGATCCCACCGAGCCGCCTCAGTTCCAGCCAAAGACTTCGACCGCCAGCTGGCACCTTGCCACCACCTGCAACCACCACGGTTCCTTTGCCTTGAAGCATCCGCCAAGTGGCCCCAAGCGTCTCGAATCTTCCCGCAAAGCCTAGCGCTCTCGGTATCCCACCGAGCCACCTCAGCTCCCAGCCAAGGCCTCGATGACACTTGTCACCTGCGAACCAAAGAGACAAAGCGAACCAACACACCTCATCCTGGACAGTCCGACCCCCTTGGCCCAAACTGTCTGGCCTCACTCCAGAAGAACAATACTGAAACAGAAAAGCCTGACCTTGGTCCGGACAGTCCGACCACACAGCTCGGACTATTCGGCTCACCTGAAACTCGTCGTGGAAGCCACTGTGCACAAGCTCCGCTCCAGTCCCTTGTCCGTTTGGTCGCAGCCACCTCTAAGCCTCAGCTGCCCAGGCACTTGACCACTCCGGACCATTCAGCTCACCATGGCCTAGCCAGTCTAGGCCTCACCCGTCTGACGACAGCCTCACTCGGCCTCACCCGTTTGACAGCGTGCCTCTCCACGGCTTAGCCTCGAAGTCCTGCAGCCACACAGACAAGGAAACCGTCACATAGCACCGCACTATCCAATTGCAACATAAGTAAACATGAAACACAATGCAATGCAATGGATAAACCAAACACGCTTCCCGACACAAACTCTCAAGGCAACTAAGGATTAACTCACTGAAACCAAAGCCTGAGACAAACTGCTAAACAAACACCAAAACAAACTCTCAACCAAAGCGCATAAGCCTCACCGTCACATATACTCATCACATACACATGGGAGGACCTCCACATGGTCACACAAACCTCCCATGGTTTCACAGTTACCCGTCGCCTTTTGACACCGTTGCATGTTGTCTTTTGCTACCAACTATATTGTTTTTTCATGGCTATGTCATTGTGTACAGTAGAACATTATCCCCTGTTTTGCCCATCGGTGAAGTTCATTTGATCCCCGGTTGCCGTCAAAGCCATGTTCTAGAATCTACCCATCGTCTTTTGGCCTAGTCCTTCGTATCGATGTGCGTTTCGGTTCGCCATCCTTAGTAACCTTTAATCGCAGAGCCAACCCTACCGTTCTACCCTATGTCAAGTGTATCCATCCTTGAATCGTTTCGCTCAAACCCGGACTTAACCTTTGGTCCAATTTGTCATTGCGTCACGATATGTGTACCCCGCAGATCTCAAATTAAACTTGAGCCATGTCATGACCTCGCTACCCTATCTTTCAACCGATGGTCGCCACCTTGTAATCTCATAAGTGTTCTGTTAACGCTTCACCTTCATTGTTAACGTTCCACCGTTAACGTTTCACCGTTAATGTTCCGCCATTAATGTTCCATCGTTAACGTTCCGCTGTTAACGTTTCGTCGTTAACATCCCGCCGTTAACGCTTTGCTCTCATCACATATGTGCATTCAAGTAAAGGCCCTAGTGCAATGTCATCATCTTTTCTATCGCCTTGATGTGATATAGCCCTATCACATTGAGTTTAGCTCCGTCTTCTTATCATCATCGTCTTGTCATCATCGAGCCTTTTCATCGATGTATGACTGAACCCCATATCGAATCGCAATTGATGTCGACCCCACTTGTCTTTGTCTTATCTTTGAAAATCTAATCTGCCATTGATTGGGAAATCATTCATGGACTTGGTTGATACACCATTGGCCATGTGTCATATCCTTGTGCCCATATCTAATCTATCAACTTATCTTTCTTTTGTTTGACTATGTATCTACTTAATCAACAAAAGTCAACTTTTTGCATCAGCTTAGTTCATCGTGAACTAACATATCTTTATGGACCCGGTCTATAGATCGAGCCCATATGTCGTTGTCTATCCATTCAAGATAATAACTTCAAAAGAAATATTCTTTGGAATACTATTCTTTCTCTCTCAGTTATCAGTCTTTTCCTTTTCGGTGTATTTTTCTGAAAGCCCATTCTCTTTTGTCTAATCTTCGATCTAGTCCATTCAAGTTCCTAAATTCATCTAAGCCGTTGCGATCCAATATTATCCATTCTCAATTTGGAGTTTATTCGATTTATCTTTTGAGTTGGTTTGTGATTGCTTCTTCTTTAATCGTTAGACGCGTTGTCCAAAAGTCATTCCAAGGAGCTGAAGATCAAGGAAGTGAAGATTGAAGACCGAAGATCCAGAGTCAAAGATAAAGAGTAAAGAACAGTAAAAATAGCAAGGGCCAGGCAAGTTATGCGTTGATCATTTTGCTCCTAAGTTTTGAAAATGTATTTTGATTCAAACTATGCATGCTAATTTAATTAATTTGGGTGAATTAGTTAATCAACCTATTTGTTATTGCCACCTTGTCACTAATATTTGTATGCCATGATTCATTTGTTGCCCTAAGTTTGGTAATATTAGTTGGTTGTTAATATTGTGCCAACACGGGAGGCTAGACTGTGAATAGTGCTTAGTTGTGCAATTGACGAATAACCATTTGAAATGAAAACATAATACTGACTAAAGACTTATGCAATGTATTTTGATGATATTGTGATAATGCCACGTGATGAAGTGAAAATGTAGAGACCTGTGTGGTTCTACATGAAAGTTGAGTTATTGTTGACATGTTGTTGACACCAAAAACTTGACGGAGGGTTTTCAGCCTCAACACACCGGACGAACACTGGGTTCAAGTGTGTAGGCGTGCCAGCTGATTTGACCTTGCAATCGGCAAGAAGATAAATAGATCTAATCGACTTATGCAAGTCGATTTCGATCAAAGCGAACGGTAAGTCTAGTCGATCCGGGCGGAAAGACTGGATAGGGTAAATAGGCCACTTCTTCCCGAAAAAGGCGATGCATAACAAGATCGAAGAAAAGATGAACCAAAAGGGTGTAATGCAACAAAGATCAATACCGGTGATCGCAACTCGATTGATCAAAGAGTATTACAGATGAAAGATTACAAGCTAAATTGGCTACTCTAATTGTGAGAAAATAAAGGAAAAGTATATGCGTGTTTGTGGGTTGGCTCTGGGTGCCTTTTCTCCTTGTCTCTGGATGTCTTATATAGCCTCTAGCCGACCAGAGTCCTGATAGAATACGTTTGACAAGTAGTATCCATATCGGCCTCTCCTTTCCAAATATGATGAGTAGTATCCGTGTCGGTCTCTTCTTTTCCAAATCTGATGAGCAGTATCCATGTCGGTCTCTCCCTTCCAAACAGATTTTCCGAGATATTCCTAAGTTACATTCTTTCCATGTTTCGTTGACCCGGGACTTACCGATGTTGACCATACTTGCCAAATTTGGGTGCAAACATATGCCCCCCATTTTTGGGAGATAACTTGTTATCTTCCAAAAATCGCCATCATCGGCTTGTACTTCATCGGCTATTGGACATTAAGTAGCCGATACACACTCAGCTCCCTCGTGCGGCCAATTCATAGCTGGATGAATACCTCTTTAGCCGATTCTGTCTTTATTTTAATTTCGATTAGCAGAGTAAACACCATGTTGATGTCCATGGGGGGCTATCGTCGATGAGCTCTTTCCAAATCATTTGGCCAATTATCTAGTCGATGAGAACACTGCCATTGCCGACTACCTCTTCTTTCATATTTCTCAAGTAATAGAGACAAAGTCGGCTCAAGTTTGGGTGCTGGTTTTGTGGAGATTTTTCAGCCTTATACCATCGCCCGACTTGCAACTCTCCATTTGATTTAATTGTCGAGTTTTTGCCATTTTGATCGGCTTCTATTTGGAACGAGCCGATCGTAATTTTGAGTGTGTCACTACCCTTCGAACTGGACTGAATGTTGATCCATTGGATCGGCTTAGGTTCTTCGTCCATAGGTTCCTTTCCTTTGCCTGAGCAGTGGACCATGTTGATCGAAAAAGGGTTGACATCCTCTTTCATGGCTGGTTCCTGTACGAATTGTAATCGGCTATCCTCTAAAATCGATTGTATATTGTCTTCATTATTCCTAAATTCATTTTTGAAGCCATTATCATTGGAGAAACGACTTTCTTGAGCCGATACTCGGTGTAGTAGGTGACTCAAATCGGTGAATTCTTGCCTTAAATCTTTCCTTTAATGGGGAATTTAACCCATGGAAAGCCAAATCGGCTAGCGATTATCGGGCAAAGTTACACCAAAACACCGATTCCTAATCTTTCTCGAATCTCTTAATGTACTCAATTGCCGATTCTCCGGACCTCTGTCGACCGAGCTCAAATCGGCGATTCGAGCTCTGGCTTCGGTGAAGAAGTATTCATGAAATCGACTCTCTAAATCGTTCGAAGTGGACCGAATTTGGAGGAAGATTTATGAACCACGTGAAAGATTCGATCAATGATAATGAAAACAATCTAATCCTTAGCCCATCGGATCGGGCGGCTTCACCGCATTGGGCAATAAATCGTCCGATGTGTTCTAAGGTAATGTGAATCGTCCCGAGAATTTGGCAAAGTCTGGGACTCGGTAATTACGTGGATAGGCCATGTGATCAATGTAATCCGAATGCGACTTTTCGGTGGCCGAATCGTCCTACCCCTTGGTTGCGAGCCAAACCGTCTCTCAATCTGATCGAGATTTGGTTGACCAGTTGACATCCCACCCCGAAAGTGCCAACTCGGGTTCTTGATAGGCCTTTGGTCATAAATAGCGTCCCGCCTCCCGAGTGCGAACTCGGGCTGTCGATTAGGCTTTTGGCCATAAACAGCATCCTGCCCCCCGAGTGCTAGCTCGGGTTGCCGATTGGGTATCACCTCCTTGTATTGTTGTGGCGCTTGATCACGTCTATCGGCTCTGGGTGCAGGTGGCTCTGGCACAGGTGCAAAGGGTTCCGTGTAGGCAACCACTCGTGAGTCGCTGATTCGCGGTCGGAATCGGCTGTACATGTGCTCGTTAATTTGTGTAGCCGATTGGGTATAGGCACCAAGCGTTACAGAAGGCAATAGCGTAGCCGACGCGCTGGGTTTTGCAGCGTCGGTATATGCATAGTACTGAGTGAATCCATCGGATTGTCTCAGCACCGTGGGTTGAGTCGGCACTGTAGGAATTGCTGATGCCGACTTAACTACCACATTAGTTGGCACCCCCGTGTAGACAGGATACGTCGGAAGTTGTTGCAATAGTTCTAACAAACGTCCTGACATGGCCAACTCTTGAGCGATTGTCTTAACGCTGTTTTCTATCATCGGCCCCAAAGTTGTGACCAAGGCCGATGATTGGTTGATCAGCGCATGATGTACCGACTGCTCAATCATAGAAGATAACTCGGCCTGAGCCGGCATGTATCGACTTACCTGATTGGCTGGTTTGTTGGTATCGCCGATAGGGTTGAACGTCGGGAGAGCTGTTTTGTGGATAACCCCTCGTCGGGTTTTTGGTAGCAACTTCGATCATCTCCTCGAAGCGACTTTTCTTTCTTGATCTCTTGTCATTGCTTTCGAGTCAAGTCCTCCATTGTGGCGGCGATGATCGCCTCCGTGTTGACGTCGGCTAGAGCGATGGACTTGTTTGCGTTCATCCTGTAGATTGGTTCTTTGGTCCCACCGGGCGTGCCAAAAATGTGTTGACACCAGAAACTTGACGGAGGGTTTTCAGCCTCAACACACCGGACGAACATCGGGTTCAAATGTGTAGGCGTGCCAGCCGATTTGACCTTGCAATCGGCAAGAAGATAAATGGATCTAATCGACTTATGCAAGTCGATTTCGATCAAAGCGAAAGGTAAGTCTAGTCGATCCGGGCGGAAAGACTGGATGGGGTAAATAGGCCACTTCTTCCGAAAAAGGCGTCGCAACAAGATCGAAGAAAAAGATGAACCAAAAGGGTGTAATGCAACAAAGATCAATACCGGTGATGCGCCTTCGATTGATCAAAGAGTATTACAGATGAAAGATTACAAGCTAAATTGGCTACTCTAATTGACAGAAAATAAAGGAAAAGTAGATCGTGTTTGTGGGTTGGCTCTGGCGCCTTTTCTCCTTGTCTCTGGATGTCTTATATAGCCTCTAGCCGACCGAGTCCCGATAGAATCGTTTGACAAGTAGTATCCATATCGGCCTCTCCTTTCCAAATATGATGAGCGATATTAGTGTCGGTCTCTTCTTTTCCAAATCGATGAGCGAGATCCATGTCGGTCTCTCCTTCCAAACAGATTTTCCGAGATATTCCTAAGTTACATTCTTTCCATGTTTCGTTGACCCGGGACTTACCGATGTTGACCATACTTGCCAAATTTGGGTGCAAACACATGTGTTGTTCAGTAATCAACAGGAGTGGGAAAGGATTTAGACTGGGGCAAGTGGCAAGTGGCTTTGTGCCAGGTGGGCCTTCGTGGCATTTGGGATGGTTGAGTGTTGTGAGGGCTGTGTGCCAATTTTGAGAGAAGGATGTCTTGCCTTGGTCAGTTAAGGACTTCACCTTGCAAACCTTTGACTGAGTCACTCGTACAACCACATGTCCGAATGGGAAGACCTAGTTTAGTAGGATTACGATATCTCACCTTTGATACCTCGGTGGCGATTACGGGGGTGATTGCATGAGGCGCGCACCTATGCTCTGACTTGGTACCCATCCAACGGTATTCTTTGTCCTATGCTTCGGCTCTGTGTGAGGGGAGTGTTAGTGAAGGCAACCCGGAGAGGTTCCTAGGTTAAGCTAGAAGTTTCTGAAAGGCTTTGTTATGATCGCTCATTCGTATACTCTTGTATGGAAATTCACGGCTGACGTGGTGAGTTGATTATATCTTGTGGGTAAAGTGTACAACCTCTGCAGAGTGTAAAAACTATTCGAATAGCCGAGTCCATGGAATTGGACAAAGCTCGGGGATTACAATCAAGGGGTAGATCTTTGAAAATAAAATGGGATGAAAGGCTGTGTGCCAGGAATAATGGTGAAATTTGATTAAGGACTGTGTGTCCAAAATTATGTGGAAAACAATTGGAGAAACTTATTATATTATTATGGTTTTGTTGCTTTATATCTAAATAAATGGTAAGTTAAAATATTGATGCAATACAAAATAACCAATTGAGACATTCCTTTGTAACAAGCCATGCATGTAGTAATAGAACTGTATTTTGTGCATAACTTGTTGAGTACGGTGTGTACTCACCCTTGCGGACAACAATTTACCAGAGGGGGAGTCTACGCCTGCTTGGGAAGAGGAGTTTGCTGAGGAACTAGAGAACTAGGGAGCAAGCCTCGTCAAGGTGCCTGTGGCAAAGAGATGGATCACCACGATGTTTTATTTTCCGCTGTTGATTTCTTATTACTCTGATTAATGTAAGCCCTGTGTGGCAAACTATTGTAAGGGGGACCATAAGGTTGTACAACTCGTTTATATACATGTTTGAAGTACTTTATTATTATTCCGTTGTGTATGATTGTGGTACTTTAACCCTGTAAAGCCTGTGTGCACTAGCGTGATCCTGGACTAGTGCAGAATACACAGAGGGCCGGATTTGCAGATTCGGGTCCCGACAGCTTGGAACCCTAGCACCATTTCCACTCCCCTCTCCACGCCTCCCCGATTGTCATGGCTCGAAGCCTATGGACTACTTCCATCTCCATCCCTCTTAGTAGCCATTACCACAAGCCTCCGATTCATCACACATCCCTCCCCAACCTCTTCCAGATCCAAGATACTGCTACCTTAGTCCTGACACCGCCACCTGTACTCCATTCATTTGGTTTGGTGATAAATGACAAATCTAAATGTGAAAGTGAGTTTGATTTTTATTAGTCTCATTTGGATTAAAAAATAGAAATCTTGAAGGTATGCATTAAATGTCATATTATTATACCTTGTTGCATTCTTTGGATTCAAAATACAAGGTGACCTACGCAAAAGTTTTAACTTGGACATGTGCATATTGTTTCCAATTCATATATATGTATGCACATATTTAGGAGGAGTTCATTCTGTATCTTGAGGTTTCACTAGTATTGATCCCTTTCTTTCTTTCACATATACCGAGAATCTTTACTTTGAAATATATCTTTTGAGTATGTGACGCTTTTGTAGTTGTAATATACTCATGTTGATTTATATTTAATTATTTACAATTGGGTTGTCGTAGATAGAAGGATCTAACTTCTCTATTATGTGTTAATGGTATGCTTTGGTGATTAGCGACAATCGAATGTGTTGAACTAATATTTTTCATGAGTTATTGATATAGGTTAAGTCCATTGATGATGAAGACTTTGGTTGACATCACGTGTTGATGTTTAACAAGTCAAGGTTCGGGGTAAAGGATGTCATCATGTGTTGATGAGCATCAAAATAAGATCTCGAAATAAAGGTAATTCATCTTATGTTGATGAATAAAACAAAGACCTGAACTTGGAGAGAAGATGATGATCATCAATTGGAATCTTCAAGTGGATGCGCAAGGAAAAGGTATAACTAGCATAGGCTAAGGATATATTCCTAGTCTTTTATCGGTGTTGGTGTATGGTTGGGAGACCATATTACTATTGTAGGTTATCGTATTATTAAGAGGTGTCTTGTCTACTAGTTTGAGTCTCATCATGTATTGATACCTCAATCCTGCTTGCCCTAACTCTCCTTTGCATGATGTTATTATTTGCGAATGTGTTTTGCTAATAGTTCAAGCTTATGCACTTACTCTGCAAGTGACTAAAGTTTGCAAATGTGTTTTATAAATTATTAAAGTTCATACATTGATCATTTTAAACTCTTGCTAGCTTGTAGTCACGCTCTCGATCAAGTCTATATTAGATATTTTGAGACATTATATTTTAGACTTGTGTGGCTTCATTGGAGTTTTAGTGTTTTTAGTGTACTATAAAAATATCTATGATTTTTTATATCTTAAAAATGGATAGAAGTGTAGCACTCTAAGTAAGCTTTCCATGGAGTCTAATATCACCTAAATCGGACTTCAATGTAAAAAGGTTATGATCAATTTCAGATTGTGTTTTGAGTTTGTCCGAACTTGGTGTTAGGAATGTCGAATTTGATTTTAGGACATTTTCATAGAACATGTGTTTTGGAGCTAATTTGGATTATCGGATTCGGAATATCCTAATTTTCTCTCTACAACGGTTGGATGCCACATGGATTTGTGATCATTGAGAATTTCTGATTTTCCAATTAGGAATGTCTGAATTGGGTAAATAGAAATATCTAAATTTGGGAATTAGGAATGCTGAATTTGCTTTTTCAAATGTTTTTGTTCCAAACAGCTAGTTTCTTTAAAGGGCTATAAAAGAGGCCAAGTTTGAAAGTTTTTTACTGGTGCTCCCATATTCCTTTGAGGTATAAATTTGAGAGCAAAGCCTTGAGAGTTTATAGTACAATCCATGAGATATTTGAGAGGCATTTAAGCTAGATATTCTTGTGTGTGAGATGCTTTAGCATTCCATTTCATTCTCTTGAGCTAGTGTGAGCTTCCCTCTCAATTGTGCGTGTGTTGCACCTTTTGTGTAAGGAGAAATGTCTCTAACTATCTGTGTTGCTTTTAGAGGTGGATTGGGTATCCACTTGTGCATGTATTGCACTTAATGACGGTCAAGCAAGAGGCTTGACTTATTACTCTTGGTGTTTGTTGACACCTAGATGGAGTGGAAGCGTCGTGGTCCGGTGATCTTCTCAATAAGCTTGTGAGAAGGTCTGATGCTATGTGAAGGTTAGAGCTCACCTACTCGAAGGAGGGAAGAGCTACACTAGTGGATTCGAGGTGTTTGTCTTAAATCGTGGAGTTGGTTCAATTTGTTTTGACTTACCACAACGTGGATTAGGGGATACCGGCAAGTCTCCGAACATCACGGTAAAAAGATCGTGTGCCATTTTTTGTTGCTTCCTATTGCTCATTTACATTCTTGTAATTTACATTTCTAGAATTGAATTGATTGCTTGTCACCCTAGGAGCAAACCTTGACATATATTTTGGTTGTTGGTGCACATAGTTGAGATTAGATGATTTAGACCTTAATTGGATAAAACTGCTTTGATTTATGTTTACGCATATAAAATTGGTTTTGGCGAAGGAGAATTTTAAAAAATGCCTATTCACCCCCCTTTAGTCGGCCTCCTTGACCTTACATCGCCTTTGCCTCTGCCTCCCCATGTCCCGGTTGTCAACACCGTTGCCTTCCTTTCCTTTTGAGTCACCGATGCTGCTACTGCCACATCCCTCTCTTCCCTTTCCAGATCATCATCGCCACCTCCCTCAGCCCTGATGGCCGCTGCCAAGGTAAATGTCTCCTATCTAAATGTTGGTGTTGTGGTTACGAGGCCAAACATTAGAGTAAGGGGTCTTCAAGGATCCCAAAGGGGCTCATCGAAGTCTAAACAATGCAAGCAACGAGTAAAAAGGTTCGATTGTACATGTGGTGAACAAGTACGGGTGTATCTACCCCCTCAAATTGTGTCGATGGGCCTTGTTTCTAGTGCCATAGAGGGTTGACATGTTACAAAAAGTACACTCCTAAAGTACTACAGGACCAGGGGTACAAAAGTCCTTTCACCTTTGCTGCCGCCCACGTGTCATTGTGCCTTGGCTCCTACGAACTGATGCACAACGTGCTTCTCATGGACATGGTCCACAGGATCGGGCCTGATTCAACGACTACGTGTGCGAGAGGGCTAGATCCAATGGTTGTTGGATAGTGTCCCTCCTACACTACGTCCACATGGTAAAAGTCTTTAACGGTGGGGGCCACTCCCACAATAGTAGCCTCTTATGGGCAAGGGCTTGTGATGCGAAGGCCAAACCCATGTTTGCCAAAAGATTTTGCCCACTTCGTCCCCTTCAACCATGTGTCTGTGTGTATTTTGGATTTTTTGCCTTATGAGTTGGCCTATTATTGTCGTTTTCTAGTGAGGGGTGTAGTGGGTCGCACCCACGAGCATAATGGACTGGGCTGACAGGTGTCACTAGTCCACCACAGACTGAGCCCAGGAGGTGATGGCTGCTTGCATCGCGTGCTCCTTCTGTGTGGGGAGCATTGATGCTGCCTAGTGTGGCACAAGTTAGGCATCGGACAGCCGACGAGATGTGAAAGGTGTCTAAGTGTTGAAAGTTGGTTAGGTCTCGATGATGGCATAGCTTGGTTCTTGTGAATGTGTGTTGACCCCAAGTGTTCAAATGATGGCAAAGCTTGGAGTTCATAAATATTAAGAACATTGAGACTAGAGATGATTCAAGGAGTTGAGTATGGACCATTGTAGCGATAGGTTTCAATTATGCTTTGGTTGTACTATTAAGAGGAGTCAAAGGTAGCTTGAGTTTGATTTAGGTTGAATAGCTAGGTGTGATGCATATTAGTTTTGTCAAAGTTCTAATCGAAGAATGCCAAGGATGAAGTCATGATTGCAACGATCTCAAAGAATGGACAAAATTGAGCTAAGTTAAAAATTGTTAATGGACTCGAATTAACTGGTTAGACTAGACCATTGGCTCAAAGCGTCTAGAGAGGAATTTTTCTAAGTTAGCTGGAGTTTGAAAGGAGCTAGATTATCTGAGTCAACACAGAGCATGGGTCGAACCATTTGTCCATAGAGATACATTTTAGAGTTGTATTTGACCCGGATGATTTGAGTCTCCTAGAGCAAGGATCGAATCATTGTTCTAGAAGGTTCAAACGTTGAGGTCGATAGAAGGGTATGGTTCGAGTGGACTCGAACAATTGACCTGGAACATTACTCCATGGGCATGTTTTCCCAAAGTTATATAGGTTGGATGGTACATGTTAAGAACCCTAATCCCGCGTGGTTGCCCCGTGTCCGCCGCGTAGATGCCACGTCATCGCCCCGTGTCGGCCATGTGTCCGCCACCTCAGCTCTAGATCCGACATCGGCGCCACGTCGCACTATTTCGCCCGTGGTTTGCCATATCAGCGCCACGTCACTGCCACGTCACCGCCAGCTCTGCCCTAGAATGCCGCGTGGCCGCCACGTCATCAAGCCTTGCCACCGAACCCTAGTGCTATTCCGTGAACCCGGTTCACGGTGGACCGTGTCGCTGACACGAGGGCCCCACCGTCGACTTTCCTTTTTCGATTTATTCTGAAAATCTGAAACTCTCACAACGGACACGTGTCACTCCTAGGGTTTTTTCGATTTTCTCTCGAGAAACTTGTATGATTGAACGATTTAAATTTCTAAATTCATCTAAAATAAAGATCTATCTGCTGGTGTCTTTCTTTTGAATTTTTGGATTTTATTTATTTTTGTCTCGTTTTGTTTCACGTGTAGACCTATATATTCGAAGTTTGAGCATTCAAAGAAACTCTTGTGAAACCTAGGAAGGATAGCCTACATAGAGGAGGGGAGTTCAAGAGGACTGATGAGCATGGATTGAGGATTTGAGAGTGAGTGAGTTTAAGAGAGAATAGATTAGGCCTTAGTATGCACCACTCTTAGTTGTTTGACCTTACCAGGCTTAAAGCGACATTCTTAGGCTTATTACTCTTAGAAATCAAAGTTTCCTAGATTGCCCGAGACAAGTTCTTTGTGTACTTCCAAGTAGGAGTTTGTGGAAGGCGCTAGGAAGGTTGTGAAAGTTTGGAATCCACCTATCAAGGCGGAGAAGTGTGAGACCATGTGAGGTCAATCCATGGTGCGTGATGAGTAATTGATTGTGGTATGCATGTGTTGTCGAGTTTGGTTTTAGGAATTTGCATTTTTGGAGTTGTTTGCCTAGAGCTGGTCTGACCAATTTTGTAGACCAGTCAGATCACTAGTCATGGTCTCTCGACTACACACCAAAGGAAGTGTGTCAATAGCTTGGCAAAAGGGTTGATCATGTCGTGTGGGTAAAGTGTACACACTTTGCGAGTTAAAACTACTTGAGTAGCCGTTTGACAGAAATGGCAAGCGTGGATCTTTCACATAGTAGATTTTATGGTTTTGGTTTAAAATGGAAAAATGATGTGTTTTGGTTTAAATAAAAATGTGGTTGGGAATCCATGAGTGGTGGAACTCGGGTTTTAGTTTGGCGGTTGGAGCCAACCGTAGTTGGAACTCGAAAAGCTTATACTTCAAAATTTATTTAATTATGCTATTTACATTTTGTTAAATGCTGAATTACTCGTGATATGTCTATGTTATCATCATTGTTTGAGCTGTGTGTGCTAGCTTTTCTGGACTAGCACGGCTACACCATGTTAGTCAGACCACCGGTGGTCTAACCAGCAAGGTGCTAGCGGTCTGATCAGCATGGTTAGTGTGATCAGACGAACTATGATATTCTAGAACACAATGAAATGTTGTTTTGAGCTGAAATTTTAGGATTGGTCCTAAGAGCTTGGGTTTGGTGTATATAGATTGCATAGTGCATATTTGGACAAATGTGAGTCAAGTTATGAAGAACTTATATGCAAAAATAGCATCTTGGTCTATTGTTGTTCAGGTGGCTTGGATTTAACTATGGTCAATGGTGAGGAGGACTAGACTTGGTTAGAGAACCAAGGTCTAGAATGGTCATGGATATCAAGTGAGATGGTTGGACTCAAGCAAGATTCAAGATGGACAAGAACCATAGATTGCAAAATTTGAGCAAAGACCTTTGAATTAAAGAGATACATTTGGTGCGTTGTGAGCTATGTGATGGTTGTGTGACTTGGTGATATTTTCGAGAGTGAAGCTTTGAAAGTATGTATTCTTGACTCATCAATTGTGTCAATTGATGATTTTATGTGTCGTATGGTGCTATGTGATGGTTTGCTTGTTGGTGTTGGTTGTAGGACTCCAAAGCTACGTTATGGTAAGAAGGACTATCGGAACTAAGCAAGGAGAGTTTAGGTCTAGAGCAATCAAGGGATAGTGATTAAGCTAGGAGAGATGAGGTCTAAAATGATCAAGGTGTTGTGAAACTTGACCAAGGCTTGAGTGGTGGAAATGACAAGCAATGATGGTGGACCAAGACTAAGCTTAGAGAAGAGCTAAGGTCTAGAACAGTCAGGGAAGCCATGTGCGGTCATGATGTAAGACCTGTACATGGTTCACCAAGTGACATAGGTCAATTTGTAAGTGGGGACAGTTTGATGGGATCCGGACATGTGAGAAACTTAGTAGCAAGTCAATGAGGCCACATGGAAGATGATGAAGCCTAGACGGTGCTTTAAGGTGAAGGGATAAGAAAAGGTCGGTTGAGAGGCATTTTGGTAAATTGCCCAATGCAGGAAAAGAGATGGTGGCCTAAGTGGATTAGGTCAAGGATACTCCATGGAGGGCAAGGCATGATGAAGTAGGACTAATAGAGCTAAAGATGAACATAGCGCTTTGAAATGCCTGCATGAGTGTGTTGAGTTGAAAAACTCGTTATGTTGTTGGGTTTGCTAGTTTTCTTAATGGATTAGTGGATAGTATCCATTAAGGGGTTGGTTTAGGGTTTCATGTGAGCCTCCACTATATAAGGAGCTAGGGTTTGAGAGATGGATTGATGGAGATGATGAGAGAGAGAGAGAGATGGCTTGAGAGAAATATCTTGAGAGATGAGAGCACTTGTGTGTGTGCTTCCAAGTGGCTTTGTACTAGCAAGGAAGTGGCTAGAAACATTCATCTCCAAGTAGAAATCAAATCTCCAAATCTTCCTCTAGTATGCTCAAGTGCTGATTTCTTGATTTGGCTTTGATTTTTGGTAGTTCTTTCTCCCTTTGATCTTGCTTTGCACCAAAGATGTGTAAGTGATAAAGATATCTCTTGAAAACTGGATCCTATCCATCTAGGCACTTGTTCTTACAAGTTCTTGAGTTTGCCCGGTTTTGGTAGAAGAAATGGTGATTTTGGATTGATTCTTGCCATGATTAAGGATGCTAGGACATATGGGAAACCATCCTTAGCCATCTTGGCTTGATTCCTCCCACGATCTCCTCTCAACCATCATTTTCTTATTTTGGTCAGTTTTGGTCTAACTTACCTTTAGATCAAAAAAGGTCAAAGCTTTTAAATATTTGATTCAATCTCTTCATGGATTAGGTTCATAATATCTTAGGTAACATGTACGAAAAGCTTCAAGTCATTTAGAGTTGTGGATTGAAAGTTATGTCAATTCTTGGATTTGAAATCTTGTTGATTTTTTGCTTTGCCTTGAGAAGAGGTCAGACCGCCAACTAGGTATAGGTTAGACCGCTAAAACCACGCTTAGGATTGAAGGCTTGTTTTACCCTACTCTTTGATTTTGCTATGTGGTTAGTGTTTTGGTGTGTAGGTAAGGCGTGTGTTTGATCTGTATATGTTGTTGAATAGATAGATGGGTGTTTTATTGTTGTTTAGTTTTTAGGGAAACAAAATTGGTTGTCATTTGTCGGTTCACGTAGTTTGGGTAGATAGATTTATATGTATCTATTGTCTCTATGATAAGATAATTATTCTTTCAAATATGATGGTTTTCTTCCATCCACAGGATTGTAATTGGCTCGTGGGTGGAATTTGAGAGTTAGTGCTTAGATCCATGATCTAAGACCAAAGCTTGATGCTTACTATTAAAAAAATTGTATTGAGTTGTGATATTTTAGGTTAAAACTTGTGAAACTTAAAAATAACTAAAACCTTTCTGAAATCTGGAACTTTAAAGTCGTTGTAACTTGACAAAGCCTGCAAATTTGAAATCTAAAACTCATTGAAACACATATAATGGAAATGAAACCTCACGAAACTCCATAAAACTGTTGTCCCGTCGTATTTGAGAACCTATTGAAATCTGTTGAAACTTTATGAAACCTCTTTTGGAACTCTTTTGGAACCTACAAAACATGCACTGAAACTTTCAAATTAGTATTTTGAAACTTGGTTGAAATTCTCCAAAAAATCATTTTTAATCAAGTTTCATGATTAAAAATAAATGAATCCTATAGTTCCATATTTGAAACCCATGGAATTTTGTTGAAACACGTTGATACCTTATTATACTAGTTTAAAACATTTTTAAACCGGATGAAACATGCAAAAATGTGCTAGGAAACTTTGAAGTTTGCCTTTTGAAGCTCAGTTGGAATTCTTCTTAAACTCATTTGTAATCAAGTTTCATATTTGAAACTAGAGGAAACTTATAGTTTGTATTTGTAACCCATTGAAATCTATTGTAACGTGTTGAAACTCTATGAAACCCTTTTTGGAACTCTTTTAAAATTTGTTGAAACTTGTGAAACATCAACAAAACCCATTGAAACAAGGTGAATCGTGCCTATACCACTGAAACAAGGTGGAACTCGTGAAATATAGACGAAACTTGGTTGAAACTTGTGGACTACGTGGAACTGTGATGAAACTTAGTGAAACTCACCTATACCGTTGGAAACGTTCCTAACGGTATATTGTCATGTAGCACCACTCGAAATATCAATCTTTACTTCATATTCTCTACATGCATGCATTGAATATAGTGATTAGTGATAATAATTAGGCGTAATCTAGTTATTTTTAATATCTTCTTAGTTTATGTGCTAAGAAGAAATACAACTTATAAACTTAGAGAGATGGAGAACTTCATAAGCTAATAATACTCTTGTTTATTTCTTCTCGTTCTCCTACTACTCTTGAGCTGGTCAATTTGTGCACACGGAAACTAAAGAGGTGAATCCAAATTTTTCAATACTTCATTTGATTTATTTTCCATGTGCTCCCTCCTATCACAAAATTTTTTTTGGATATCCACACAGTACCCAAAACATATCTTTGATAACTAATTTCTATTTTTAAGGTATGTGTAAAATCTGATAAAATTATAATATTATAACCTCTTTTCGAGATAAAATCTACACTTTTCTCGAAAGTTTTACTTCACATATCCTAAAACCACGTATTTGTGTGACCAAAGAGCATTCCTAAAGAGCTCCCTTTAGTGGAGTTATCTACATTAATTTGGCTTGATCTCGTGTAGTATTTATTGCTTGTGTGATTTGACCCCATGACTTCTCCCTCTAGCCCCTAGGTACTATGAGCTAGCTACCAATACAAACTGTTTTTCTCAAAAGAAAGTAAGAAACCGACATTCTGGATCAAAAAATTATAGGGTGGACTGGTACAGTGAACTCCATGAATCCAGAAACCTCTCAGACCAGTGTTTCAAATATCGACAAAAATCACTAGAAAATCATGAATTTCGACCGTATCAAGTTGGTTCGATAAACTATACTGGTCGATAAATCGGTCAAATTCAAAAAATTTGAGAAATTTTATGCGACATAAACCACTCGATTATCGTGAAAATTGCTCAAAAATCGGCCATGGGAAAATTTCGCTTGAAGGGCCGATTATCGGTGAAAATTAACCGATTATCAGTGAAAACCGGTCGATCTTTTATTTTTAAAAAAAGTTTGATTTCGAAACACTTTGGTTTCTAATTGTTTTTGACCGATTTACAACGAAAGATTCGATTTTTAACCTCAATTCGGTTTTGTAAAGCCTGCTCATGACACATCACGATCAATCACCAGCGATTTTGCTCCCTTGAACAGTACATTAAGAGCCACACATTAAGCAGTGCAATCAGTCTCAAAGTCAGGAGACACAAATAATGTCCCAAATGACATACTTATCCAAGACTAACGGAACAGAGTAAACAGACCCAGCCCTGACTGCTGACTTCGCTAGCTAGTGATGTATGGATAGCTACTTAGCTTTTTTTTGATAAAGGAAGATCTTTATTAATTTCAAGAAACTTACATCGAGACAATACAAGTCCTTGAAATTACTTCCGGCCTCTGCTTAATTAAGCACACGGCCAAACAATAAGAAAAGATAAAACGCACACACTAGTGACTATCAATCCTAAGACTAGACCGCCACCCATGCGCCCGGGAATAAAAGTCCTTGGCCACTCGAACCAAACCATGAGTAGCCTCCACCAAAGTAGTTCGCACTTCCACCTTGTGCAATACAGCCCACGTACGGAGCCAGTGTGTAATAGCAAAAATAACCTGCAATGGAGAAGAAAAGATTTTCTTTTGAAATACTATATCATTTCTGTTTAACCAAATAGCCCAACACGTAGCTGTAGCACCAAGAAGAGCGAAGTTTCTACTATTCTTATCGAAACTATCAAGCCAACTTCCAAACATATTAGCTACATTTGTTGGACTAGATACACCAAATGCCAAGAATATGAAGAACCAAACCATTCGTGCGAAACGACAGTCGAAAAACAAATGCTTAATTGTCTCATATTTGGAACAAAAGCAACATGTTCTACTCCCTTGCCAATTCCGCTTTGCTAAATTATCTTTGGTAAGAATCACTCCATTCCTAAGATACCAAAGGAACACCTTGATTCTTAATGGGACTTTAAGCTTCCATAATCTTTTATTTAAGTTTGGCACTTGACGTTTAATCAAGGCATGATAATGGGATTTCACCGAGAATTGCCCATTTTGGCACAGCTTCCAGTAGAATTCATCATCATTCTGCGTCAGATTAATGTTAGCGATTCGTGCTGATAGCGCCTGCCACGCCACTAACTTAGGTCCAATCAGCGACCTTCTCCAGGAAATATTTGGTTGTGGAGATGCTAAAACTTCAGCAATGGTTGCATCCTTCTTTCTAACTATACTATACAATCCAGGGTATTGATCTTTAAGAGGGTGATTTCCAAGCCAAGCATCCTCCCAGAACCTCACCTGTGATCCATTATTAATTTTGAAGGTACCAAAGCGTAAGAATTCATGCTTGACCTTCATTAAGCTGGACCAAAAATGTGAGTCTCCTGGTTTCCACTCAACTTGCCCTATTGACTTGGACCCTAAATATTTATTTCGAAGCATCTGTTGCCAGGTACCCTCTGATGTTAATAGTTTAAATAGCCATTTACTTAGAAGAGCAACATTCTTAATACTTAAGTCATGAATCCCCAGACCTCCTTGATCCTTGGGCTGACATAAAGTGTGCCACCTAGCAAGACGATATTTTTTCTTATGCTCATCCTCTTGCCAGAAGAACCGCGATCTAAAAAAATCCAGTTTTTTAAGAACACCTTTCGGAATCCCAAAAAAGGACATCATATACATTGGCAGACTAGAACTGAATTAATCATAGTCAGTCTACCTCCCACCGACAGATTTTTTCCTTTCCAACTACTAAGCCGCTTCTCCAAACGTTCCTGAACTAGATTCCAATCGGATAGCTACTTAGCTAGATAGACAAGGCATCATTTCATAAAGCAGCCAACCAGCCATCCGCACATAAGCATCAAAACGCAGCCATGTCCGGACCAGGTGCAGCTCCTCCCCCCGGCGCCGCGATCCCTTTCGATCGTTGGCTGGCCAACTCGCCCGCAGTCGCAGAAGGAGCAGTGCCCAGAGGCGACTGTTGCAGCAGCGGCGGCGAAGGACAGGCGAGGACGGGGCCGGGCCGACGCGCGTACGGGTGCGCGCCCACCACGCGCGCGGTGGGGGTGCCGTCGGCATCGCCTGTCTGTCACGCGCCGATTGGACTGGATGTGATCGCGCGCGCGCAGGTCGCGGGGGCGTTTAGCCGCGCACATTGCGACGCTGTGCTCGCGACTGATGGCTCGCGACTGAGGGGGACGGCGCATGCTGGACGCAGCGCGCTCAAGGGCGCCCGTCCTTTCGCGCCGCGTCAGGAACAGCTCGCCCGAGGCACCGACCCCGCTTGGCTGGCCCGGACTTTTCATGCGGATTTGATCAGGTTGGTAGTTCTAGATTAGATACGTGCGTGCGTGCATGCGCATCATTGTTGCATGTACTAGTAATTTGTCTAGGTAGCGTCTTTGGTGTATGTGGGATCAAGGTTTTTATGGTTGTGACGCCCTGCAGATAACCGGGTTTTTATGTAAAAAAGAACAGATTCATGCGTATAAAAGGATGATGTGCTGCCGTCTTTACCAAGGAAAGAACAGCTAAATATTTTGGTTCAGACATAGGAGTATAGTCTATAAATCTCAGGCTGATTGTAGGTGGACACACACACAGATTCATGAAATATTTTGTACGTCTTAGGCGTAGCAAGAGTTCATCAGCCTGAGTGGATAGAAAAACACAGAAATATGCGGATCCATTACTGATTTCAGTATTGACATATCTATCAGCTATTTTGCCTAACAACATATCAGACTCGACTCATGGCCCTCGTCCGTGTCCATTGACCAACAAAATAATGGGCATATCTATCAGTAAAAAAGATCTACCAGTAAAAGAATGATCGAACGTAAAATCTGCTTGAATTAAACAAGCATAAAAGGAAGGGTGCAGAGAATTTCTTCCACAGCCACACATGCGTTGTCAAAACTGTATCTCTTCTGGACCTATTGCTGAATCTTCAGGACAGGAAAGGCAATAACATCCCTTATGCTGGCAGAGTTCGTCAAAAGCATCACTAACCGGTCAATGCCCAGGCCCTAAAAGTGGAAAGGTTCCACACAAATTAGTTCGCAAGCCACATAATGTAATAATGATACTGAACAAATAGTTCAGTAAAAACTTTCAAGAGCGACAGCAAGTAAACCACGAATAGACTGCACTTGCAAGCATTTTTATCGAACGTACCATTCCGGAAGCAGGTGGCATTCCATATTCTAAAGAAGTCAGGAAGTCTTCATCTAAGGAAACTTCATAGGAATAATCATCCTCGTCTCCCTTACCCTCGGCAGATTTGGCCTTCTTATCCATTGCAGCACGCTTAGCATTGTGCTGTTTTATTTGATTTTCAAAACGATTCCTCTGCCACAGAAAATAAAGTGATCATTTCAATCTAAAATCTTTGACCATCGGATCTTTCATCAAGTGATAAAAATTCAGATACAAGTCAAGACATGGATTTAAGCATGTATAGTAATATTTAGCCATACTAATGATTATGAAGAAACATGTCTTGTCATGCAGGGAGAATCGGAAGCGAATCGTCTGCCATTACGGCCTCTGCCATTGGGCCACTGCCGTGTGGGCCCTGCGCGTGGGGCCCACGCGGCAGTGGCCCAACGGCAGAGGCCGTAATGGCAGGGAATCTGCGTCCGGGAGAATCACATTTTCGCGTGGGGCCCACACGGCAGTGGCCCAACGGCAGAGGCCGTAATGGCAGGGAATCTGCGTCCAGGAGAATCACATTTTCCCCCTCCCCATTTTTAGGTAAGGTGGGTGCTTTGTGGGAGTTGTTTGAAAGCCCCGCGGTGCACCATCAATCAATATTTGCAAGTTAACCAACCCCATTGGTTTTGCCTCTGCCGTCAAGTTTGATAAACCTTCCAAGCACAGCCAAAAAAGCTAATAATAATAGCATCAGATGTTACATGCCGACACATTAATTGCTCATTGCAAATCAAGTACTTTCAAATGGCTGGTTTCCAGACTACTGAACATGAATTCATGCTAAAAAATCACAGTGGTCTGTGGAACATAAAATTTGGAAATACCAAGATGCTTTTCATACTACTCATACATTCTATAGAACAATGAATATTATGAAACTTGTCTGGTGAAAATGGTGCAGATAAATTCCAAGTGTTTGCACCTAATCACCAAAACTTGTCAATTTTCTAACACAACTTTAAAAGAAAAATGTGACATTAGTAGCATTTTTGCATGCATTAGGAAAACAAGTCAAATTCGTACCTGATCAATTGGGTCTGTGAGCTCTGAAAATGCATTACCAATCTCACGACCACACATGAAAAGTTCAAATCGCTCGGTAAGACCAGCATGCCTATAGCAAGAGAAAAGAAATATTATGATAATTACAGTTCATGACAGAAACTGAACTCTGCTCAGATCATCAAAATAACAATATAAATAATTCTTATCAAAAGGTCATTTGTAGCAGTAAGGCAGTAACATGACATTACAAGATTAGTATGCAACTATGCAAGTGTTCTGAAAAGAACTGGGGCCCCTACCTGTTGCCGCATAATCGCCAGTTGTAATCGGGCCGGTTAGGCTGTAATCAGGCTGATTCGGCCATATAATCACTACTAGGTGGGTGACCAGTGACCAAATGAATACCGCTTTTTAGAACCTTGCCATGCACATGTGCAAGCAAATTACCGGAACTTTCAGAACAGCGGCATGACCAAATAATGATGTGGCCTTTAGCATCACATTATCAATACAACTTTTTATAACATGGATGGGCCCAATGGGTGCGTTAAGAGTCCAAATGAACCTAATGCATATTTTATATGACCTAATGCATCTATGAAGTTAAATTAAAATTCGAATCTTAAAAGGAACAGCCAGTTGATATACCCTCGTATGCTTTGCTTTCTTGAGCATACCATTGGTCTCCAGTTTGATAATTATCTATATAGGGCCTACTGACATTCGATTTCTAACTAGCATGAACCAGAACATCCCTAGCAAGCCGAATCAGTAAAAAATTGTAAGTTGTGATGACAATGGATGGTCAGAGTTACATTCATGAAAGGATAAAAAAAGTGTTGATACCTTAATAAACATGTCTTAGTTGCCAGTTTGCCACTGCCCCCTCTTCTCTTACTAACACATACGATTAATTTCTAAATAAGTTGTGAGGCCTTGAAAAACTCAGAGCCTTGATGTAGAGAAGGCAACAGGGTTTGACCACTGGTACTTGAATAACTATAAACTATTCTGTACATCTTCCATTACTTTTATAGTTCTCCTTGACATAGAGTTACGTCAAATGAATGTGCTTATTCTAAGAACATTTTGGAAACTCAGTTCATCTGTAGCATTGTGGTAGTCATTTTGGACTTCAGAACCATATTCACATGCACAGTAGCATGTAATCTACTAGTCTCAAAGCACAGATTCCACTTTGCAAGACATTTTTATTTTGTCATAGAATTTGTCTGGTTTGTCAATTGCATTAGAAAAGGAGTCATTTCAGTTGATAACAATAACCAAACAGAAAGGCATATTATAGGAACAAAGCAAATGAGTACTTCCAAATAACAGTAATTCTGAACAAGTTGCTTTGTTCCAAATTAATAACTTCCATGAAAGCACATTACCTCCGATGTTGTTTTGCCAATGGTGATATCTCAACTGGGTAGTCAAGAACAAATGTTGGTTGTACAAGAGTTGATTCAACAACAGTCTCAAAGACCTGACATATGGTGTAGAATTGTAAAATCAGACTTCCAATGACATACAATTAGCTCAACCAGGTTAAGTTTAATAACTCTAATGACGTTTAGCACATGATATAGGATGTTACTATGCATAGGAAATTCTGCAGTTTCGAAGGGCAGGATATTCCACTCTGATTGCAATATGCTATTTTAGCCACCAGCCTAGAAGTCCTGCAACTTAGATGCATGTTCCTAACCATAGTTACCAGATTTGCAGCAACCACCGGCAAACCACGATCCCGATCGCATGATCTGATTTGTGGTTCGCCGGCAATCTGATTCGCGGCGGTGCACCATACGGTTTGTGCGGCGGAGGCGAACCCAAAATCAATGAACCAAAGGAAACTAAGAGAGAAGGATAACGGCAGCTCCATCACCTTTGCCATTGCCTCCGTCGCCAACACCGCCTCCATCACCACCGAAGGATGTCATCGCCAATAGGGCATGCTGCTAGACGCCATGGCAGTCAGCCATGCAGAGGAACAAAGCAGTGGGAGAAGTGGAGGTGGAGTGGAGACGGCAGCGGGAGGAGCTGAAGATGAGATATCAGGAACAGTGAAGACGGAATGGGGACAGCGGCAGCACGATGGGTCAGGCGATGGAGAAGGTCAGGAGAGAGACGAACTAGTTAGGGGAATGGCATCAGGATGGACTGGTTGGGCAGTTTGGGCTGGACCAGCCGAGCTGCCTATGCTCCATCTTTTTTTTTTCTAACGTTGATAGTTTTAGGATCTTCTGAGTTTTAACTTTTACAACTATGTATTGATCCCTTGTGTATAAAACTCTGTGATCTGCTCGGTGTTTTGATCTCCATCAAGAGAAAATATGATGTATACCAGAGTTAGCGTATCGGAATCATCGGGTTTGCAAACCCCATCTCAGATTCAAGAACCATAGAGGTATACCCCCTGATGAACCCTAATTTTGTAAAGTGGCGCACCGCAAACCCCAAACCCATCAAACCGTGAATCTGGTAGCTAAGTTCCTAACCTGGAGTGTGGAAAGGTACCCAAGAAAGCATCATGTTCACAGTACTCGAGACGTGCAAATTTACTCAAAGACCGCAAACTGTACAAGTAAACTCCTTATCCACGAACCAACACAAGTACTTTATTAGTTAAACTTCCTAAGATGTCAATTATACCAATAAGAAACCAAATCCTTAGTGGAAGGAATCACTCCAGAAATATAGAAAACAAAGACATATAACAACTAACAGCAGGTTCAGTAGTTCACTCCACATAGCAGTAACTTTGGTTTGTGTAATTATTATAACTGTGAGGTTACTCCACATAGCAGTAACTTTGGTTTGTGTAATTATTATAACTGTGTAACCTCACAGTTGTGTGTATTGTTTCAGATTTCTAAACTGCTGATCGCAAGGTGTGATTGCTTGCAGTAAGGAATCATGCCAATCAAATTAGCATTTACAGGCAACATATTGCTTATTGCAAAATGTGGCACATATGTTTGCTGAATCCCAACCAGAGAGCATCAAGCATTTATGCAAGCTGGAATGCTGGCCTGCAGATTCACACCCTCTCACTAATGACAAGGCAATAGTCAATTGCAGATTGATACTCCACTTCAGTAGACTTTGGATTCTCTAACTAATATTTTACTTTCTTTTGTAAGCCTGCAATCTGATCCCACCTGTTAGTGATTTTGAATGCTTGTGTTTGACCAACCCCTGGGGTTGAGGGATGATAAAAAGGGCCCTAAAATGTTGAGGGTCTAAAATGGGCTAAAGACCAAAATTAAGGAACCAAAAAAGCACTTCTGTACAGAAAATTTCAAGGCATCACCAGAGTAAGTACTGAAAACAGTTGTAGAAAACCAAAGCTTCGTGGTACCTCATTAAGAACATGTCCAACAGATGAACAGGCTTGCAATGATGTATTCTCACTGATTTCAGTTTTGATCCCTAAGAGTCCTCTTGCAGCATTTTTAGCAGATTCAACATCTTCTCCAAAGCTATTAAAGTCAATTCCAGCTGCTTCTTTGACAAGAGAATGCATGGTTTCCCTCCTCCACGGTCTTTCAAGGAGATTTCAGTTCCCTGCTTAATATTAAATAACACAATGTCAATTTATAAAAGATAGAAGTGCATAGATGTGCTTTAAGTGTTAAATGTGTGTGTGGACTCACTGCCCAGTGCCTATCTGCATAGGTACTCCAGGTCAGGAAAGAAGACCCAATGCCAGACTACCAGTACAGCAGCATAGATAACAACACCATTACCACCCAAGCCTTTTGTCCAAGACAAGTTAGGGTAGGCTAGTAATAAAACCCAATTAAAGTTAAAAGACCCCTAAACCTTCAATCTTAGGTCATGGTTCCAGTACGTGAATCACTAACTTCCATGCACTCCTATCCAACGCCAACTCTTTGGATACATTCCAACCCCTCAAGTCACTTTTAACTGCTTCTTCCCACATCAGTCTCTGTCGACCTTTACCTCTTATGTTTTTGAGATGGCTTAAAATTCCAATATGCACTAGCGCCTCAGGAGGCCTCCGTTGGAGATATTCAAACCATCTCAAACGATTTTGGATAAGCTTTTCTTCAATTGGTGCTACCCTAACACTATGACATATATCATTGCTGCAGATTCGATCTCTCCTTGTATAACCATAGAATCATAGATCGACTGCAATATCCGCATCTCTTTTACGCTCATCTTCTATACATGTTGTCTTTTTGTCGCCCAACATTCCACTCCATATAGCATTACATGTTTGATCGCCATTCTATAAAACTTACCCTTTAACTTTTAAGGAACTTTTCCTCCGCATCTCTAGTTTCCTATCAACACCTACCCTACTCTCGTCAAGTAGCACCACATCATCAGCAAAAGGCATACAGCAAGGAACCTCTCCTTCTATGTCTTGTGTGACTTCGTCCATCACTAGGGCAAAAATATAGAGGTTTAATGCTGACCCTTGACATAGTCCTATCTTAATAGCCCACATCAGTCTCTGTCGACCTTTACCTCTTATGTTTTTGAGATGGCTTAAAATTCCAATATGCACTAGCGCCTCAGGAGGCCTCCGTTGGAGATATTCAAACCATCTCAAACGATTTTGGATAAGCTTTTCTTCAATTGGTGCTACCCTAACACTATGACATATATCATTGCTGCAGATTCGATCTCTCCTTGTATAACCATAGAATCATAGATCAACTGCAATATCCGCATCTCTTTTACGCTCATCTTCTATACATGTTGTCTTTTTGTTGCCCAACATTCCACTCCATATAGCATTACATGTCTGATCGCCATTCTATAAAACTTACCCTTTAACTTTTAAGGAACTTTTCCTCCGCATCTCTAGTTTCCTATCAACACCTACCCTACTCTCGTCAAGTAGCACCACATCATCAGCAAAAGGCATACAGCAAGGAACCTCTCCTTCTATGTCTTGTGTGACTTCGTCCATCACTAGGGCAAAAATATAGAGGTTTAATGCTGACCCTTGACATAGTCCTATCTTAATAGGAAAGTCATTGGTATAGCTATCACATGCTCTGACATTAGTCACAACATCGTCGCACATATCCTTAATTAGGGTAATATACTTTCTTGGGACTTTTTTCTTTTCAAGCATCCACCATATGATCTTTCTTGGCACACTATCATAAACATTCTCCAAGTCGATAAACACCATGCGTAGATCCTTTTTTCCTCTCTACACCTCTCCATCAACAGTCATGTCAAGAAGATCGCCTCCGTGGTCGACCTCCCAAGCATAAAACCAAATTGGTTTTTCGTCATGCTAGCCACACTTCTTAAACGATTCTCAATCACTCACTCCCAAAGTTTCATTGTGTGGCTCATGAATTAATTCCTCTGTAATTAGCACAACTTTGAATGCCTCCTTTATTCTTGAAAATTGGCATTAATGTGCTTCTCCACCGCTTGTTAGGCTTCTTGTTCGACCTAAAAATGCTATTAAACAATTTAGTTACCCAAACGATCACCACGTCTCCAAGGCATTTCCATACCTCAATAGGAATGCTATCAGATCCAACGCCTTACCTACTTTCCTCCTTTTTAAGGCCCCTCTTACTTTAGACTCTTGAATTCTTCAAACGAACCGCCTATTGGTGTTGTTAAAAGTATCATCCAGTTCAATCATACTACCCCTGTTGTCTCTGTTGTACAACTTGTCGAAGTAGTCTCTCTACCTAAGAGAGCACGTTGTCTTTCACTAGAAGTCTATTTGTGTCATCTTTGATGCATTTAACTTGGTTGAAACCTCTCGTCTTCCTTTCTCGAAGTTTAGCCATCTTGTAGATGTCCTTCTCACCCTCCTTTGTACTCAACTTCTGATAAAGATCCTCGTAAGTCTTGCCCCGTGCCTCACTCACCGCCTTATACAACAGCATAGAAGTCAAGAATAATTGTTAATGTGTTCTACGCAGATAAAAATGATAACAAAAAACAAGTTATGTAGTAAATCAGTGATATAAGCAACAAATGATGACATGATTTTGCTATGTGACACGTCCAGACAAACCAAATTCACAAAACGCAGTTCAATATATGCTCATACTATGGTAAAGAGTCATCACCTGGTAATCAATCTTAAGCTTGCCATGAGTAACCATAACACATCGAGTTACAATTTCTTCAGCCATATTCATCATGCTTTCATAGTCTGAATATGCTTCATACATCTAGCTTCCAAATATAAGACAGCAAGTAAAAAAGGGAGGAGAGAAAGGAAAAGGAAAATGCAATGGTAGAGACAAAAACATTAAGCTACAGGATAGGATGAACTGATGAAGGAAAATATGGATTAATTCTTCACCTCGATAGTGGTAAATTCAGGATTATGGCGAGTAGAAATGCCTTCATTCCGGAATATTCTTCCAATCTCATAAACCTTATCAAGCCCTCCAACCTACAATTTGACAATGGTACTCATAAACTGGAATAGAAGATGGGTGCCAGGGCAGCCTTTCAAAATTGTAAGAACATGTTTTAATTGCCCCCGCAAGTAATATTCTAACAGATAGCCCCTTAGTGCCAATTTATTGTGCCCACTATGCTTAGTAAAGTGCATATTCTCATTTTTATCCCCCTTCAAATACTTACAAACAGATGAGTAAAGGCATAAAAATATGGTGTAAAATTATAAATTAGAATTTTGCTCCAAAAGGTAAAAGTCCAAGAGAACTATAGCTTAACACACATAATTTCATTACACATCTTGTGACTATTCTGTGAAACATATTGAGAGAAATTCGATATTAACCGAGTAGAGAAAAGTGCACATGGACAATCTGAAAAGGCAACATACAAGCTTATTGATAAACAATTATACCCAATCAGAGTCAATAAAACCCCTAGACCTTCGATTTTAGGTTATGGTTCTGACACATGGATGGCCAACTTCCATGCACCCCTATACAACGCCAACTCTTTGTATACATTCTAATTCCTCAAGTCTCTTTTAACTGTTTCTTTTCACATTAGTCTCGTCAACCTTTGCCTCTTCTTATGTTTTCGAGGACGCCTTAAAATTCCACTACACGCCGATGCCTTAGAAGGCCTCCGTTGGAGATGTCCAAACCATCTCAAATGATGTTGGACAAGCTTTTCTTCAATTGGTGCTACCCTAGCCCTATCATATATCATCATTGTGGATTGGATCCCACCTTGTATAACTACAGATCCACCGCAACATTCGCATTTCTGCTACGCTCATCTTCTGCACATGTTAACTTTTTATCGCCTAACATTCCATTCCATACAACATTGCAGGTTTGAGGGACTTTTCTATTACATAGGACATCAAATGCTTAGCACCATTTCACCCATCCCGCTCATATCATGTGGCTCACATCTTCATTAATTTTGCCGTCACTCTGTAGCATGGGATCTCAAATATTGAAAAGTTTCCTTTCTAAACACTACTTTTCTGTCAAGACTAACTGATATGATTCTTCTACACTTTATGAAATTTTACTTACAGGCCAGATACCCAGCAGTACATTCATTGAAATGGAAGTGAATGTATCATGTATCACAGAAAAGAATATTCAAAAAGTAGAGAATAAAAAAAAACTGCATTGTAACCTCACCAGCATCCTTTTCAAGTGCAGCTCTGTTGCAATCCTCAAGTAAAGATCTCTTTGCAGTGAGTTATGGTAAGTTATAAAGGGTCTTGCTTCAGCACCACCTGCTGCACCCTATTTTCCCCGTTTGAGAAAAAGGATCAGAGAAGACACTAATAATGATCATAAACAAAAAATAATACAAAGGAACACGATAATTTCCTAATACCATGCGACTAGATTGTGTCAAATTGGCTTAGTTATGCTTATAGCATTATTAAAAGAATCACATTGGACATTAAATGAACTATATATTTTGTTAGTTTTGCCTTTACGACTTTACATCAATGATGAAGATTCCTTTTTTTCTACCATAGAGAACATTCATAATCTAGAGAGGAGCAATCCAGATACTTGAAGCTAGTTATCCGTACATATTCTATTCCAACCAATCCAATGGATGAAGTTATGCTGAACTTACTGAGCAAGGTTATTTCTTTGGTATCTTAGCATAATACTGACTTTGCAAGGTCTATTTGCCCCAAAGGCCTAGCAAAACCTTGCCGCATGTGGTGCACAATTTTCACTTGCATGCACAAGTAAACTGGGATGACGCTCTTCCCATGTGTTATATTGCAATTAGTGCCACCACCTGCTAAGATTATAACGAAGCCAAAGAGAAAAGATTTTCCTGATTCTCTGCGCATGTAAAGGTTCTTGGTGCATACAGGTTCTATTGACTTGTCTGAGAATAAGTACGGATTATGCATGTCTAAGGTGAAGTTAGAGAAGCTTTACATGTTTTTTACTCAACTGCGCATTGGTTTTACCAAGTTCAGATTTCAAGTAGAACAAATCGAGTTGTTGGTGGTTCTTGCTTGTATGTATGTAGTTATGTACTGTACAATAGACAATACAATATAAGCCGTAGGACACAATTGCCTTGTTTTTGAGACACAGACTTCCCTTTTTGACAGAATTGCTAGAGGCATAGCTATGAGGTGGACAAAAGTGTTGTGCAGCAGTGAGAATACCACCAAGTAAACTTAGGGCTGTCAACAAGCCAAGTTCAAGCGAGAGCCCAGGTGGGCTAGCCTAAAGCTTGTAACAAGTTTGAGCCGAGCGTGAGCAAGCTTGAATCTGGTTCCGAGTTCAACATTGAATCAGTTGGAGTCTGGAGTTTGCACAAGCTTTAACGAATAGCTCAAGTTCAGTTTGTTAAATGGGCAGAACCTCAGTGCAGGCTTAACCTCAGCTCGTTTGAGGCTCGATCTCAGCTAGAATCGAGCCTGCTCAAGTAGCTTGTCAAACTTGAGCTTTTCTTACTGCCCTAAGTAAACTAGAATTATTTTTTAAGATCTTAACTGCTGCATTAAAAATACAGAAACCTCAACCACAAGGGTAACTGGTGACTATATCTCAGCTAAATAAGAGATTTCCAACACTTGGACACAGAATCTTACCCTCAAAAACAAGCTTTGAGCAATGGAACCAAACACCTATCGAAGCTAGTTTGACATCAAAAGCAAGAGACCCAAAACAGCATGCTTTGCCCACTTAGCTTTCACCCAAATGAGGGCTAGGGTAAGGTTGGAACACATGCACAAAATCAGGTCTGTGAAGCCTTGGTGATTTAACGTTGGAGAGCACATATGTTTGGTGTTACACATAATAATTTGCTGACATGATCTTAACACTTTAATAGAAAGAGAAAAATGAATATATGGTAAGCAAGATGAAAACACGACCCCTGTTTCTATGTCTATTTCCCAACCTCGCTGTCATTTCAGTCGGAATAAGAAGCATTGTCAATTTAACCTAGATAATCTCAGTATTGGCCTCTTATCAAGCCAGCAATCAACTATTACATTGGTGATTAATCCTGCAGAGTAATAATTTAATGGATATGCAGAAAGCAAACCTGTAGAACCGGAGTTTCAACTTCAATGAAACCAAATGATTCCATTGTCTTGCGAATTTCAGAAACAACCTATGAAAAAATGAAAATAGCTAAGATAACAATAAAAAACATGAAAATAGCTAAAAACATTTAAAAAATAGCTTTCGTATATGATGCCAGCCCCATCACTATTCATCAAACCAGGTGCTTTTAGATGATGCTGAACTAAGGATGTAATCTTACTATATAACAGACTACAAATTACAAAACTTTTCATCCCACAATCTCCCTTTGCCTCCCTAAGAAAAATGTGTTTCTCTGACTATATAAGATTTGATATGAATTGAAGTTGCCAAATTAAATTACAGGGCCCATTTAATTTGAAACAGGTGTTGCCAAAATTTGGTGGCTTTGACTGAATTTGATATTTGCTTGGTTTGCTACCAAAATTTTGGCAAGATTCCATCCCCAATGGCACCCTGGTTCATCTCCTGCCTACCTCATCAAATCGTGGGCGACCATTTTGAAGACCATACTTTCTCGCACCTTGAAGGCAAATTGGGGCACAAACAAAGCAGGCCCAATATTTCCAGTGAACAGCCATCAATAAGAGAGTTGAGTTTTCCTTATTAGCCTCTATCTAGTTCACAGAATTATCTTCAACAAAAGCTAAAAACGCAATTCCACCCTCCATGTAGTCAGTACCTTTGCTCTAGTTCGGAATACATCAGCAACCTCAGGATTTGCAATCATGTCCACGTACCTGTCATTAGTTACAAATAACACACAACATGAGTTGAATTTTGGAATGAAAGAAAGCAGTTGCCACAGATACTAAAACAGTGATTCTAAAGACATAACAAGATAAGTAATACATGTTTAATCAAGTAACTAGAGAAGTAATTCACGTTTAATCAAGTATGGAATGCTCAGATCTAATTGTTAGTTTAGACGGAATGCATTGTGGCAGCAGGAGACACCACCAAATGTAAGCAATAAACAAATAAAAAGAACAATTGCATGCTACAAGCCATGATAACAGGGTGTGATCTGTAGTGACAACATGCAATATACTAAAAACGACCAATATAATTTGGATATATCTTGGAAGAAGATTTGCCGCATTTATATTTTACTGGGTGCTCCGCATAACTGAGATATGAATGCTAATGCCATAAAATTCTCAAAATAACAATAGAACTTTCCAAAAATATGGTAATAGCAGCAGGAATCAACCAAATAAAATGTACTAAGATCCAAAGCCATTAATAGCAGCACCAAAGGTTTGTATGGAGATAGCACACACAACAGTATTAAATGGGTGATAGTCAGGAACAGAAGAACATATATGATTAAAATAAAGATAAAGAAAAATAAAAGGTAACCTTTGGCGATACCGCTTATCCACATCAGTTAAGCCATGATACTTATCTGGTAGTGGGAGTAAGGATTTTGTAAGGATTTCAAACTTTTTCACGTAAACAGAGAGCTCCCCTGCAGTGAAATCCACCATGTCAAATTAGAATATAGATTAACAACAGGACTATAGTAAATTTAGAATTAATAATATTGAGATTTATCCGATATTATTAATTCCTCAAAAAAAAGATTTGAAATTCATTCATTGCCTATATTGAGTGACTTGAACTTGTTTACATCAGTTTGTAATATTTACCTGTTATAAAATATAGAGTAGTCATTCACAGAGGCTTTTTGCACCATTCTAATACTACAATATCAGCCATACCCTAGTACCCCAGGTCCATATTATTTTGTAGCATTCTATTATCTAACTGATTATCAGCCATAGCCCTAGTACCCAAGTCCTTACGATTATGTAGCATTCTATATTAGCTAGCTGATTTGTCTTTCTTTCTTGACACCAGTGTTCCCCTAGGCAAACACCTAGCCCACCTACAAGGCACCTAAGCGCTAGGCTACACCTTCCCGCCTAGTCCGCCTAGGTGGCGATTAGGTGCTAGACGCCGTTGTGCTACCCGCCAAGTGCCTAGGGGAACATTGCTTGACACCCCTCCTGAAACAGTGAAGTGGACAGTGGACTGGTTGCTTAGTTTAAATAACACAAACAAGATGGCTATATAAAGAAATCACCTGAATTTACATAAAATGGATAATTTTTAAACAGAAATAGAATTTGAGCAGTGTGATGGTGAAGCAATGGGAGCCTAACTTGCAAAGTTGAGGTTTAAAAGCATGGACGGCCAAATTAAGAATTATATGGTAGGGTGATTCTGAGCAAACAACCATAAGCACGCTATCCCCAAAATGTTAAGTTATGCACAAACTAAAGTCAAATGCTGAACGGTGAACACATCAGTGCCATCACTTAGAGAAATACAACAGACAGCATTCCTGCATCGGTAAAAGGATTTTTTTAATACTAAACCTTTTTCTGTCTTCTTTATGGACCCACTTGCACCTAAGATATCACCAATATCAATAAATGCCTTCAGTTGCTCAAATTGCTCCTCTGTAAGGCTGTCTTTCTCACAGTAAAGCTACAAATTGCCAGAAGGCAAATCTTAAAAACATATATCCAGTGCACAACAAATATCTTCAACAAATAAACACAAGTTTTAGTAGCTACTGGTCACAACAAATACAAACATAAACATGATCAACCACACTTCATTCTTCTTAGGAAGAAAGCAAACTCCAATGAGCAGAATAAATTTCATCTGAACAAGTATTATCATATGCTTACATATACATAGTGACCTGATGAAAATTCGATCTTTGCCTAACAGATTTGGTGCCTTCATCAGCTGCTACATGAACTTGGCTTACAAGTATAATAGTATCAAGTAACATATTCACGCCCATATCACATTCTAAGGTGAGATGGGCCCCCATATTGAGCTAGCAAAAATACCAAAGAGACTTGACAAGTTCACGTTGGTATACAATTAAGAGTGTTAAGCACAATATTAAATTGACCTACCCAAAAACTCATATTGACAAGTTCACATTATACAGATAGAGTTCAAATTGGATCATAATCAAACCACATTTGCATTCATATATCCTAAGCTGGATTTGAATATGCTCGAATTTGAGTACAAATTGGATGTGTATCAGTACAATTTACAAATCGAACATTGACTCATTTGGGTCAGATTCGGACATACATGTCTTTTGTACATCAACTAGACAATAAAAACCTTATAAACTCACATGAAATACAGCAAACCATTGTAAATTTTAATATGGTAAAATAAGGTGGAGTAATATTCGACACTAAATTAAGTTCAAGGATTCATATAGAGAAAACTAGTATTTGAATGTAAACAAATCAAAACCATATTCGCATCCATATATGCCAGGTTCAACCAAAAATTCGGATAGAAAAGATATTTGTTATTAGAATGGGAAAATATAAAACACAATGGCTGTTTATCAAACTTTGTAATCGATTATTTCCGATAATTTGTATATGATTTACATCCCCTAAATTTGACTGCCAAGAGAAGTCATTTCATTTGAAAGATCGAACCTGAATAGTCCCGGAATCATCTCTTATGGTCATGAATACAAGCTTTCCAAATGCTCTTCGGGCAACGATCCTCCCAGCAATGGAAACCGCCACCTCCGCGCAGACTTCGCCATTCTCGAGATGGGTGTAGCCCTCCTGAAGCTCCTTGGTTGTGTGAGTCCTGTCCCACTTGTACGCGTACGGCTCGTAACCCTTCCCTCTTAGCTCCTCAACCTAGCAAACCAAGCTAGCTATTTATTGGTAGCAGTATCGACCACAAATTGGGGGAAGCAAAATGCGCGCCCCCAACGATGTGGAAGCAGAGGCGCAGCATCCGTGGAAGCGAACCTTTTTGAGGCGAATCGCGCGGATGGATTCGCGGTCGGAGGTGGATGAGGATGAAGAGGCGCTGCGGCGGCGGCGGTCCTGAGGGGCCTGCGGCGGCTTCGTGGTGGCGGCGGCGGCAGGGGAGCAGCAGCGGATGGGGAGACGGAGGGGCCTCGCAGCCGAGGCGGTGCCGCCGGCGGCGCGGGAGGCGGCGAAGCCGAGGAGATTGGAGGAAGCCCTCCACACCCGCAGCGACTCCATTCTTCGCGTCTCCGGGCCGGATGGATGGATGGACGGATGCGTTCGTTATCTTTGAATTTTGAGGCGATTTTTTGTGAGGTTTTGGAGGAAGACTGACCACCGTTGGATTTCTCCCGGTGAACGATCAGGCCGCTCGGACTTAGGGAAGGAAGAGGAAAGCATAATAACTGGGGAGAATTATTAATGTACCCTTTGTCAATTGTCATGTGTGATTTTTAGCTCTCAGCAAGAAAACTAAAGCGATTAATTTTCTGGAAATGAAATTGTTTTGTCAATACGATTGTGTCAGAAACTCAAAAGTGATACGAGAATCCGATTACGGGAATTAATAAATTTACAAAGATTGCTAAAACAAGATGGACTTGTTGATGAATTACTATTGACCTTACAAAATAAATACGAGAAACTCAACACTTTGGATCGCATAAATGGAACAAGTGTTTAGACAGATTCAGACACTTCCAAAAAATCTCTATCTCTACTACTTCTAATTAGAAATTGATGGCGGTACGTCTGTTCTCTACCTTCTCACACGCTTTCGTGTGCCCACGTTGGAAGAATGAAAACCGAATATGCTTACGTTCCCTAGAAAACCGGATCTAACCCCTCTCCTTCCTGGCTACCGGCATGTCGCGTTCTCTTCTTCTTCTTCTTGCTGTCGCTGCCTCCTCCTCATCCTAAGCCCACCTCGCTTCCACCGCTGCCCCAGGCTCCGCCCACCGCACCGCCGGCTATCCTTCTCGATTTTCGATTCTGCCTCCTCATCAATGGATTCAGCATCCTCGTTCTCTTCCTCGCCTCTGCCTTCTACCAGTACCTCGAGGCTTTCCAGATCTGCCTCAAGCCCCTTGTCAGGGCCAAGATGGCGCCTCTCTTGCGCGGCTCTAATGTGCGGGCCCCGCTTCTCGTGTTGGCCTCTGCCTTTGCTGGCAGGTGTTGGCTGCGTGGGTTGCGACAGCAGCGTTGTTCGCGGTCTACTCGAGCTTAGACTACCTCCTCATGCTCACCGTCATGTCGTTCAACGGTGGGGTGTTCATCGCCGTGGTCGTCGGGCTCGCTGTCAAGTACCTTGCATTCTACAGCAGCGACTGGGAGGACCTTCTCATGGTCGACAACCATTATGCCTACATATGCACCTAGGGGATAGGGTGGCCAGCTTGCCCTAGGTGTGGTTTCTCTTTGCCTATCCTGAGGAGGCTACAATTGATGAAGCTCTAGTTGTTCCAGCAACAATGGAGTCCGAGGCCAAAGCAACAGAAGATGATCAATTAGGTTCTAGAGGACATTAATGTCCAAACTATGGACCCAGTCGAGCCCCAGCAGTGATTGGTGAAATGACCAAGGGAAGCTCCGCTCAGAACCTTCGAATGGGATAAATGTTGGTGGCAGTATCTCCTCCACAATTTCCCAAAACTACACCTCACTTTTCTGACATTGAAGGAGAAGGCGAGGGAGCAGACTGCCCTCTCTAGTATTTTGGAACATATATTTACACTCCCTCCATTGATTTTTATAGAGAATTTTTACAATACATTATAGTGATAGTATGTTGTGGTAGTAGAAATTAGATCTGGCTATTGATTTGTCAGGAGGTATTATGGACTTTTGCCGATGATAATATGAAGTTTTGCAAAGGGTATAAATGTCTTTTTGCATCGTGTTGCATGTTTTCCTCTTCCCACACCATCCCAAATTTGTGCGCAGCCCGCTCGAATTGGTGGTGGCTAAGTGGACACCGGCGCTGCCACTGTTCCTGGTTCACAACGAGAGGACTTCTCATGTTCTCCATCAATCGCATCGCAGTGTCCTCTAATTTGATGCAAGGAATGGGAATCAAAGCAAGAGAAGATTTTCCTCATCTAATCACCACAAAGTAACTAAGCTCCGTCTAATATCTTGTAATGAAACTCTTCTGATCTCCTTCGAATTTGCGATCTTATATTGTTTCTTCATCTTGATTGCATCTTAATCGTGTTAGGGTCTCGAGCGATTTTGGTTTCTTCATCTCAATCGCGGTAGGATGTTGTGCGATTTGAGGTTTGCCCTCTTAATTGCGTTATGGTCTCATCCAATTTCAGCTAGGTCTAATCAGTGGATTGTTCTATTTTTGAGAGAGAAAACAATACAAAACATGATAATTCAATGACTGCTTATTAGGCAGACAATTGGGATTATATTCCTTTGGATAGAAGAGCCAACCTTCCATGTTTTGATCCGAGAAAGGACCTCGTGCTGCCAACATGGAAACAACCTAACCCAGGGCCATCTGGTTAAAAATATCGACACGGTATGCGAGAACTTATAGACATATGTTTGAACTACTTATACTGTTTAAAGCCTTACGACAATTTTTTGCGGAGATTTTTTATATTTCATTATAGCGGTAGTATACTGGTAGTAGAAGTTAGATTCGGCAATTGATTTGTTGATGTTTTATGAACTTTTGGCACTGGTAATATTAAGTTTTGCAAAGGATATAAAAATCTTTTTGCATCGCATTGCATGTTATCGTCTTCCCACGCCATCCTTAATTTGTGCATAGCCGCCCGAATCGGTGGTGATTGAGTGGGCCCTAACACCGCCGCCGGTCCCAGTTTGTCATTTTGTTATTATAGTTTTAATATGTTGCACTTCATCCTGTTATTATAGTGTTTAATTTTAATGTTGTGAAGTTTTTTTAATATGATTACACTGCTTGTTTATGACAGTTGTACATCATGGATGCTAAGCACGTTAGCCTAGAGAAAATGAAAGAATTTGATGTGGTGGTAAATCAGTGTTTTAAAAGTGATCAAGATGGTTGCAATTACTCACGTAGGTATATCAAATAGATCAAAGGAAGAAGATGGGGCAAGAGAAGAAGCAGACGAGAAATGTCAATATATAAAAATAGTCGAGTTCTTTTTCTATGTTGTGATTATGCATTTTTCAAATATGATTGTTTGATTAGCAAACAAAAATAGGTTTTGCCCATAGCTCTCACGATCTAGTGATGCCATAATTTTATTACGAAGTACACTAAAGAATTTCAATACCATGTGTAAATTCTATTATGTGGAGTGTTAGGATGCTTAATATGCTTGAAGAATAATAGACATCACAGAAAAGAAACTCTGCATGATGGAAGTCAACATAATATAATGGATTGTCAGTATATTAGTAAGGCAATAGGTGGACATCCTTACATTTATATTTTTTCTGAATCCTTGAACCAGGTCTGAACCATGAGCATTTTTCGTATATACACATATATACAAAAAAGGCAATTTGTAGGTAATTATTGTTTGCCATTTGAGGTTACAACCCATTGTAGTCTCTAATTCTATCTTGTGGCAACATGATACATTAATAAACCTTGCTAATTATTTGTTCTGTTTTTGATAGTAAGAGGAGGCAAATTACAACATAGTGAGGCCAATCTTTAATTGATATGTTGTAGATATTATTCTCGTGTACTTTTGTTATTTTTCCATTTTCATGAAAGATAATCTTTCTGTTATTTGCTTCTGATTTTTAGGTTGCAGAACTCCAAATTGCTAACTTCTTCACATGTTAGGGAATTTTTGGACGCTAGTGCAACTCACCGGAAAAACTGGAATAGTGGTGGCTTGCAATTTTTGTAACTGAATATGAATTCTTGTGAAATTTCAGCACTGGTATCATGTATACTCTTGATACTTGCTTGCGAAATGCATGAATAGTATCAAATGCACATGTATTGGGAATCAATTTAAATTCCTTGAATATTTCAGTTGCCTACGTGAAAATTTCAGATTTAAAATTTCATCCAATGTTCGAGTTATATATGATTGTGCTATGTTCTTTAAAGGAGCAATATTTGTTTCTGGTGTGATGTTTATTGATGTTCTGAGATTGTGTGATCAGGTGCTTGCACTTGAACAATGTGAAGTCAACTGAATTTGCCTTTAATCACAGACATGTTGAAGTAATTGCATTTGAAAAGTTTTATGTACATCATTACTTCCGGTGGAATTGAACAAGCAGTCAGCACGTATGCATACACATAGTACTTATTGTTAGCATAACTGTCGACGATTTGGGAACGGGTCCCCCTCCGAGCTTACTTGTTGAATGAGGGATCAACCAGGGCCCCTTTTCCGCGGAGGGTATAGCGTCTGAGGGCCTACCGAGCTAGGGGGATGGTTGGATGGTTCGAAATGAGGCAACAGACAAGAATCTTTTTTATCCTGGTTCGGGCCTCTCACAGGGAAGATAATGACCCTACGTCCAGTGGCTTCACTACTGTCAAAGGGTGATTTACAGGGTGCTTGCTCGGGAGCGTCAAGCCTCCCTTCTCTCTCTACTTCTTACAGATGTGCTTGGGTGTTTACTTTCTTCTTTATAGACTCTCCTCTCGAGGGTCATCAGATAGCTCTTTCATCCTCCCTCTAAACATTACACACAATGGGGTATTTATAGACGATTACAGTCTTACATCATTTATTACAAAATGACATGCCACTACTGTGCCCAGACGTGGGTGTAACTGCTCCTTTGCTTTTCGCCATACCGCGACGTGGGCGTAGTGGGCTTAGAACGTGGACGTACGGTCCTTCGAGCCGCCGAGTGATTAATGCCACGTTGTCTTCGTGAACCGTGCCCGACCTGCCAATCATGCCCGAGGTCTTCCTTCGGGTTTGGTCGTCCGCCGCACTCTTCCGAGCAGGCATGCTCGGGAAACAGGCGCACATGCTTGGGGACGAGCTTGGTCAAGGTCGGGGCAGGCCCATAGGTCGATCTACCCGAAGGTCTTTCTTGGGGACACCGTCTAAGGGTAAGCATAGCTGGCCGCCGATCAGCCGCCGGGGTACGATGGTCTTCATGGGAGTTAGCCAATCCCCGACAGCTAGCCCCCGAGACTCAAGCGGAAAGTTGCTCGATGGGGCCTTCCCCTTGAGCCTCCAGACTCACAGGAGGGATTGGGACCTCGCAGCGAAAAACTACTGCGGCATAGGGTTAAAATCTTGCAGCGAAACACTACTGCAGCATCCGAGCAACCCTTGCTCGCGAGCGAGCATGTTCCGGCAGGGATCGAGCATCTCGCTCTAGGCCCGACCAAAATGGGGCTTGGGAATAGAATTAAAATCTTACAGCGAAAGGCTACTGCAGCATTCGAGCAATCCTTGCTCGAGAATAGAATTAGAATCTTGCAGCGAAACACTACTGCAGCATCCGAGCAATCCTTGCTCGAGAATAGAATTAGAATCTTGCAGCGAAACACTACTACAGCATCCGAGCAATCCTTGCTCGGGAATGGAATTAGGATCTTGCAGTGAAAAACTACTGCAGTATCCGAGCAACCCTTGCTCGCAAGCGAGCATGTTCCGGCGGGAACCGAGCATCTCGCTCTAGGCCCGACCAAAACAGGGCTCGGGAATAGAAGCGAAAGGTTGCGACGGTTTCTTCTTCGCGAAGCCTCGTGGGTACGGTTCTGACAGTTTTTTGGAAACCGCGCCTTTATTGGACAGTTTTGGAAACCGCGTCACCGCGCGTCGGTTCAACAAACGGGCGGGAGCGATTTTCTGTCCGTTCAGCTTCTCCGCCTATATATGCCTGGCGGGGACAGTACAGAAACTTTCTTCTTCTGCATCTCACAATCAAACTCCAAAACTTTCCAACCTTCAAGCTTTCTCTCGCTCTTGCGCACTTTTCTTCAAACTTTTCTCATGGCGAAGTTCGGCCCGACCAAGATCACCGAGGAGACGCTGCGGGCGCTCGAGGGCTTCGGATACCTTGACGCGGGCACCTGGTGGATCCTCCACGGTGAAGGAGCCCCCGTGCCGAAGGATGATGAAATCATCACCTGCGACCTCTACACCGTCAACGGGCTTCAAATGCCCGAAAGTGAGTTCCTTGAATCCATACTCGCCCAATGCGAGTGCGAGATCACCAACTTGAAACCCCACTCCATCCTCGTCTTGGCCATCTTCTCGCACCTTTGCGAGGGATTCGTGGGCATCTTGCCCACGACTAGCCTCTTTTTTCATTTTTATTCCTTGTTCCGCACCGGTGGGGCTTCTCCCACCGGTTCCATGTATTTCCGTTTGCGGCCCAACTGACCATACAAGTATCCTTTCTTCACACTCAAAGACTCGGTGTCGGGCTAGGCCGATTTCTGGTTCTATCTGAGGAAGGCAGAGGGGAGCACTCTCTGCTACTCCGGAACGGCGGCGCCCAGCGTTGAGACCCCGCGCCCCCCGTGCAAGCCGAGGAGGAGCGGGCCTTGATGACGATCTGCGAGCTCACGAACATGGGGCTCACTGGTCGCGACATCGTCCGGGACTTCCTCAGGAACCAGGTGTCCCTTCTGAGGAGGAGGGAGCACCCCTTCTTCAAGGTCTTTGGGTAGCAAGACCTCACCCATGAGCCCGACTCCGGTAAGTTTCATGGTCTTGATTAGTTTCTGATTTTCATGTACAATCCATGCTCATGCTGACTCTTTCTGTTGATCGGTTGCAGCCCCGAGCTTCGACTGGGTGGACAAACGGGTCGCCGAGATGTTCGGCACCCCGAAGGGCAAGGAGCTCGAGCATGGGCGGCAGGTCCTGAAGAACGTGCTCGAGCAGGGTGAAGTGGTAAGCTCCTTTACAATCTATGCTCGAGGGAATGCATCCCGAGCATCTTCTGACGTTCTTTTGCTTCTGGCAGGAGAAAGTTGCCCTCGAAGCGGCAGTGGCCGATCTTAAGCCACTGTCGCGTGCCCAGGAGGTACTCGTCCCTGCCGCTAAGACCAAGAAGGCGAGTGGCAAGAGGCAAGCTCTGTCGCCGCCCTCTACTCGGTCGACGAAGAGGCGAGCAACCTCGACCAAGAGCCCTCCGCGGCAACACTTGGAGTTTACCGACAGGAAGGAGGTAAACGACCTGGAGGCCTGGATGAAAGATTACTCCATAAGGAAACCGGAGCTGATAGCTCGCTTGCAACAGCTCGCAAAGAGGGCGAAGTTGATCGAGGAGGCGAGGAGGGCCGAGCGCGAGGCGCTGGAAGGGCAGCTCACCGAGCTCAAGGCCAAGCTCGAGCAGGCTACTTTGGGCCCCTGGGCTGGGGAGCCCGAGGAGGAGGAGGACGAGGATGCGGCGCCTCTTGCGACGAAGCGCCGGCGCTTGAAGAAATCGTTGGAGGAGGTCGACATGGAGAAGGTCGACCCCCTCCTGGCGAAGATCAGCCACGCCGCAGAGGAGAGGGCCGAGCTCGTGGTCGTGGCGGCGGCCAACCCCGCGCGAAGATGAAAGCATCTAGGCCCCATATGATTAAGGTTTTGGTAATTAATGACAATCAAGGTTAAAAGGACTGACGTTGTTTGCATGGAAAAATTGAAAACAGGAAAATCAACTCGTCGAGGGACGTCGGAATGTCACAAGTACAAAAAGGGAAGAGTATGCACCAAAGAAGCAAAAGAAATGAAGGTATAAAATTTTAAGGATAACTCTATAGTCATTTTGCCGATCTCGGAGATGGAAGAAAAGATCGGGTTTATAGGATAGATGTCGTACTATTAAGAGGGACTTGATTAGGGTTTTGAACTTTAAAAGTGCATCAATTATGGCTCAATGTCTAAATTATTCATTCATCCAGTCGAGTTGGTCTCCATTCTGAAATTCACCTTTAAGCCGGCACTACCGCATGTGGTAGAGCGGTTTCTATAGCGGTAGCTTTTTAACAGAATGGAATTTTTCTCGTGTTAGCTGGTCCGGCACTACCGGTGTGGATGGGCGGTAGTACCGCATTTGCGGTACTACCACACCTATGCCTGCGGTAAGTATTTAACAGAAGCTATTTTTTCTCGGTCGGCCCAAGGCTTGATACTCTTGCACCTACAACAATGATAGTATCGGCCATGGAGGAAAGCATTATGAACGCTCGTGTTAGGGCACTAAATGCACCAAATAGCCGTTGGGCCCATGGGGCGGTACTACCGGCCCCTAGAGGGCAGTAGTACTGGCCAGGTCGATTTTTCCTGATTAAAATTAAGCAACGGTTAGTTTGAGTGTGGAGGGGTTATAAATACCCCCTCACCTGTGCTAGGGGCTGGTTGGTGACTTCATTCAATTCTTTCAAAGCCCTAGCAACTCTCTCCACTCACAAGTGCATTAAATTCTTGATTCTTGAGTTTTGGAGAGTGAAATTGAGTGCATTTGCATTAGTTGAGCCATATTGAAGCACTCTAAAGTCTCAAGCGTACGTCAAGTTTATTACTCTTGGAGGTTGCCGCCTCCTAGACGGCTTGGAGGCGTGAAGTTTCGGTGATCTTCACAAAGAAGCTTGTGTGAAGGCCCGGATGGTTGTGAAGGCAAGGAGCTCGCCTACCCGGAGCGGGGAAGAGCTACCAGAGTGATCGAGGAAGGCTCAAGCAAGTGGAGCCGGCTTGAAGAAGTTCAAGCCACCTCAACGTGGAGTAGGGGAGACCGGCAAGTCTCCGAGACCACGGGATAAAAATCCATGTGTTCATCATTTGTGGTTTGCGTTGTTCTTCACTCTTGTATTATTTCTAGCAAATTGATCATCTTGGTGCTACATTTGTTTTATTATTGAAGTATTTGAGTAGAAGAATTATTTGGTAATCATTAGAAGTGCTAAACATTAAAATTGCTAAAATTGTCATTCGTGCTTAGAAATCATTAAATTTGATTTTAGTGATTGAAAATTTTAAAAACCTCCTATTCACCCCCTCTAGTCGGTATCCTTGATCCTACAGAAGATGATAGCGAGGAGCTCGCCCAAGGTAGTCTTCAACCTCCGTCTTCTTCTCTTTTTTTGCTTGCTTTTTTGTTGTTGTTTCTGCTGCTTGCCCTTGTCTGAGCTAACCCTACTTTGTTGACGTGGGCGTGATAGCTCCTAAGGTCTTTTTGGATTGCGGGCCAGTAGTTGACAAAATCCTTGGTCGTGTCATAGAGAGGGAGCTCGCCCTCCTCGCCGACCGCGTGATGGGCGAGGCCGTCGACCTTGCGACGGTGGACGAGCTCATCGATGACGCCAACTAAGAGGCCGTGGAACTCCTCACCCTGGAAGGACCAGCTCCCCAGAACGCGTACCTGGCCCTCTCGAGCACTGCGGATGCTCGGGAGGAGGAAGAAGAAGACCTCGCGATCTTAGGCGAAAAGCCTGCCCAAGAGAGCACGAGGTCCCCGGGCAAATCACCTGCCCGGGACAAGAGCGAGGAGCCCCCGAGCGGACAACATGCCCAGGAGGACACCGCGCATTCCTCAAGTGAACCACATGCTCGGGAGGATAGCGAGAAGACCCTGAGTGAACCATCCGCTCAGGAGGGAGGCGTGACGTCCCCGGGCGAACTACATGCCCGGGAGGACAGCGAGGGAATCCCGGGCGAACTACCTGCTCGGGAGGAAGGCCAAACCTCCCCGCCGATGTCCCCTGCAGGAATTCTTGCGGATCTTCGGGGGGCAGACGTCGCCAAAGCCTTCCGAGATAATCTCTGTGCGCGTCTCGGCTGGGTAAGCGTACTTCTCTTTTTTCTCTCTTCCCTTTTTTTTCTCTCGGGGATTCTTCTTCGGAGTCCGGCGGGTGTCTAAGATGTTCTTGCCCGCAGGTTCTTCAAGAGACAATGAAGGACTTCGACTCGGCGACGGTCTCGCCTGAGGTCCTGGCCAAGATGCACGCCGATCATGACGCAAGGTGGTGGACCTCGAGCGGCGGATGGCCGTGCTTAAGGCCAAGGATCTGCTGATCTTGGAGAAGTGCCGCCAGGCCAAGGAAAACGCCACCAAGAATAGGGAGAGGATATGCAAGCTCGAGCTAGAGCTCGAGCAAGCAAAACAACACTCCCAAGTTCTTGAGTCAAAGGTGGCGGAGCTGGGCCGAGCCACGCAGGAAGCTACCGAGCTTGCTGACTAAGACAAGGAGGAGATGGAGCAACTCCACCAAGAAGCCCGCGAAGGACGGGAAGCTCGGCGGAGGGTGCTCGACCTTGAGACCAAGCTCGACGAGACGAGGCAGAAGCTTTCTGTGGCGCTCAGAGGAGCGAGGCCTAGGGGATAGTCCCTTTGTCTAGGTCTTAGTGTAGAAAATTTTCTTTCTTCTTCTCATTTTGTACTTCCTGATGATGTGAATAAAGGACAATTCTTCCCCCCAAGACTTGCCTTTTGTCTTGTACCTTTGGTGTTTTTGTATCTTTCTGATGACCAACTGCAAACAACAAATGCAAGATGAATATACGCGAGATAGACAGATAGAAGTATGAGTTAGAACAAAACACGGGCGACACAAAGCCTGAAAGATAGACAAATAGAAGCATGAGTTAGCACGAAACATTGGCGACACAAGCGCATTTTCTGGGAAAAAACGTTAGTGCGATAGCTCGTTCCTACTAAGCCCCGCTGCGAATGAAAGTCGTGCACCTAAATTGCGAGCACGAGCTCGTTCGCAGGAGAGTTAGAGAAATTGTGTGCTTTTCCCTCGACCATGCTTCCAATTTCTCCGAGTTGCGAGCATGGGTTAGGTCGGGGGAAAGAAACGCGCGAGGCCTTAACTTCCTTAGCGTCTTGGACACATGCCCCAAGATTGCGAGCATGGCTGTGGCGAGGAAGAACGCACGGTTGCGCGACAGAGTGCACGACGATCAAATACACACGAATCGAGCTAAGACTCTAGACCAACCTAGAGGGTGTCTATATGCGATCGTGGTCATGCAGCGAAGAACTATTGCGAATGATGATTGGCTTATGGAGACTGAAGACTCTGGCGGCGAGTTTAGTGATTCGGCGTTGGTCGTAGCACTCTGTACGTTCATGCACGCGCTAGCCAAACCTTATAAAAAGGAGGTTGAAGCGAATGTTCCTGCCCGACGTGCTCGTCCCATCACCAAGATCGTGAGGAAAAAAGTATGCCCTTGTGCGAGACTGAGTCAGCTTACCAACGGGCAGTGACCTTGAAAGCATTCACAAAATCTTGGGGTAATGGACTTCGCGTGGGCGAAGGAACTGAATTTTTACAGGAAAAACCGCTGAGCAAGCGCAAAACATAAAAGTAAACACGATCTTAGACAAAGAATTTGCACAACTGGTCGATATTTCAAGAGCTCATGAGCACCCGACCATCTTCCATCACCAAGCAGACAGCCCCCGGGCGTGCCACCGAGACAATCATGAACGGATCTTCCCATCTGGGGGAGAGCTTGTTGGTCTTCGACGTGTCCTGAATTCGACGTAGGACCAGGTCGCCAACTTGCAAGGTCCTTGGTCGAATCGATTTAGCCGCGTGCCTACGAAGAGCTTGTAGGTAGACGGCGGATTGCAGCAATGGCCAGTCGCATGTCTCTTCAGCGAGGTCAATGTCAAGAAGACGCTCGAGCTCTTGGTCGACGCTATCGACCAAGTGCACTCTTTGGGAACCCAGCACAATCTCGGCGGGTAGAATGGCCTCTGCACCATAGACGAGCTGGAAAGGTGTTTCGCCCGTAGCCCGACTCGCCGTAGTGCGAACTGACCAGAGGACGGAAGGGAGCTTGTCTACCCATGATTTGTCGTGCTGGGTGAGGTTTTTGAAAACTCTCTTCTTGATCCTCTGAAAAATTTGGCCATTTCACTACAAGAATCCAGTTTTGGGGTGAGTGTGAAAATAACAAACCGAGTGCACACTCGGAATAGATGAACCTATACCGAGTGTGCTCTCGTTTTAGCCACCTCTTAGACAAAGAACTCTATCCCGAGTGTGCTCTCGCAATATACAATATCTATTCCGAGAGGGCACTCGAAATATGACGTTTTCGTCCACGTAGGCCAAAATAATGCGAAGGCACACTCGGCATAGACTACCAGTTGCTATGTCAGCAAAGGCAGTGCGCTCTATCCCGAGTGTGCACTCGGTGTAGATTAACAATAGGCCGAGAGGGCACTCGGCATAGGGGTGTCCCGAGAGTGCACTCGGAGTAGATTTGTCCAGATTCAAATTTAAACCTCCCGCCCCGCGGCTAGGGCAACTGCCACGCGGCCAGTCTAAACCGAGAGGGCACTCGGCATAGGGGTGTCCCGAGAGTGCACTCGGAAAATATGGGTTCTAGCCCGAGAGGGCACTCGGCATAGGCACGACCACTGTTGGATTCAGGATCGAGCGCCGGGATCGTCCACTCTGAAGAAGGCCATTAGCACAATCGATGACGAAATCCGAACCGTTGAGATTCGTCGCGTGTTCGGTTGAGATGGTGTGCATCGTGATCGTCAATCTAGCCCGAGAGGGCACTCGGCATAGGCGTCCACTATAGTAAAGGCCATTAGCACATCTCAGCCATCGATTCAAGTGGACGGCCAGGATGTGTCGAGAGGGCACTCGGCATAACATTTTCCCGAGAGGGCACTCGCAGAATAGGGGCAAACCCTAGGCGCGTGGATGAGCTAGGGCAACCAGGTTGCCGGCCTCTAGCCCGAGAGGGCACTCGGCATACCCGGCCGCCCTCTAGCCCGAGAGGGCACTCGACATAGGCGTCCACTACAGTAAAGGCCATTAGCACATCTCAGCCATCGATTCAAGTGGTCGGCCAAGATGTGTCGAGAGGGAAATCGGCATAGCCCGAGAGGGCACTCGGCATAGCATTGTCCCGAGAGGGCACTCGGCATAGCATTGTCATGAGAGGGCACTCGCAGAATAGGGGCAAACCCTAGGTACGCGCATGTGCTAGGGCAACCATGCCGCCGCCACCTAGCCCGAGAGGACACTCGGCATAGACCCCGCCGTCCTCTAGCCCGAGAGGGCACTCGGCTCAAAGGCCCGATTAGCATCGTTTCGGCGCTCACCCAGCGCCAGAACGCGCCCGCGCCGCCAGCCAAAAACTCCTGCGTCGAACGTTGTCCTCCACTTCCGGCCAGTCGCCCGCCGCCTCTCACTTTGGTTGCCGCCGACTCCTCCCTTGCAACGCCGCCTCTCCCTTGCGGGCCGCCGATTCCTCCCGGCTGGGCCGCCGTCGCCTCCTCCCTTTGAGCCACCGGCGCCCGCCTCGTCTCGCCCGTCCGCCGCCCGAGCCGCCACTCGTCTCCTCCGCCGCCCAGCCGCCGCCGCCTCGCCTCCTCGCGTCGTCGCCGTCTCCCCGACTCCCGGCCCGCCCGCCGCCGCCCTCCCCACCGCCGCTCTCCCCCTGCCCAGCCTCCCTCACGCCTTGCCGCCCGCCTCCTCCGTCCTCCCCTCCCCACGCCGCCATGCGCCTCCCACCGCTCGCGACCTTCTCTTTGCTTATTTTCAGTGGTATGTATGAAAATTTTGATTACTGGACCACGTGGATGCCGTCATATATTATTGAACATGCTTGCTTTGGGTGCTTTCTAGGTGATTCCCCGAGAGTGCACTCGGCGTAGCCTTGCTCTAGTGTTGTCCCTGAGAGTGCACTCGGCGTAGCCTTGCTCTGTTGTTGTTAGAAGGAACAATGTAAGTTAATGAATGCTAATTTATGCTTTACTTTTGTCATTATTTATATTTATTTTATTGTGATTACTACTGTGTATGTTGATTGGAACGTGATGAAACTAAGTTAATGAATGCTAATTTATGTTTTACTTTTGGTTTACCACTGTATATGTAACGTAACAAATGTGTTAGTAATGTGTATGTTAATTTATGTTTTAATGAAGGCATAAGTTGAAGAAAAATTTCTTGCAAAAACTAAAGCGATCTGAAGGTAGGGCATCCTCATCTAGACAGGCTACACAAGAGGAAGCACAGGCTGCAGAGGAAGAGGAAGCACACGCTGAGGAAGAGGAAATACAGGCTAAGGATCCTGACTACACAGGGGAAGAAGAAGTTCAGGCAGATGCAAATCTTGCAGTCTGCAAGTCACGGGGGCAAAATTCAATCCCTCCACTTCCTCCCACGCCTGCATGGGAGGGAGGTGATAGTATCAGCAGAAAAAAGGTAAGTTTTGCTATATGTCATCATGTAATTAATTCTCACATCCATATAATCTTTCCATCTTGAATATGGTTCTAGGCAATGGAAACATATTGTATTTGTCGGGAGGCCACGTGGACCAAACACTGTGTTGCAGCCTTTGTTGCGCTATCACTATCCACAAATCAGTGCAAGATATGACATTGAGTCCTCCACTATCATAGCGACTATAAAAATGGAGACATTGGTATCTTTGTTGGTGAAGTGGGTGATACAATGGCGGATCGGGTGAAGAAAGATTTCGTGTAAGTTATTTGCAAATATGACATTGGTAGACTTGTTATGTTCTTTATAAGTCTATGGAATGCGAGGCTCGGTACACATATCACGAAGGTGAAGGTTACTCGAATGACACTAGGGCGAGATGGGAGGCAACTTTAGAGGCGACTTGCCAATACCATCTTGACGACTAATGTACAACACTTGAGTAGCAGCTGTGACCACATACTACAAGGATGTGTGTGAAGATGAAGACATTGACACAAGAGAGAATTCATTGTTTCTCACTGCTGCTGAGTATAACCAAGTCAAACCTGCATGGATCGATGACGAGGCTTGGGGGCATCTCATTACACAATGGTGTGATCCAGCATGGCAGCGTGTAAGTGAAATGAAGCGGAATCTTCGTGCCACTTCAGGGGCAAGGGTGAACCGAGGTGGATCTAGTTCTATTAGTCGAACCCAGCAGGAAATGGTAATAGAAAGTCTGTATTTTCAAACCATCATTTCTGACACTCAGACTTAATACATTTTCCTTATTTTATTTCAGGAGAGGAGGTTTCGAAGACCTGTGACACCTTTAGAGGCTTATGCTGTTCATGGAGGGGTTTCGATGCAAGACATGGAAAACTTTGAGGGTTCTGAGATTCCACCTGTCACCAACCCACATGTCCAGATGAACTTGGTGCGTAGCACAAACACTAACACGTAGCTAATTTTGTTTTTCAGAATAGTTGTGGCATTTCAATGTTTTCATACCTTTCGGTAGCATCGAGATGCATACCAAGAAAGGCATGGACTGATATTAATTGGTCGCATGGGGATTTTGATGCACAATTGATGTACCAGAATACGGGTGGGAAGCCTCATGGCCATTATGCGCTTCTTGATGGTGCATTTGATGGCCATTATGCTGCATGATGGCCGCACACCCCGCCATGGATATCGAGCAGCAGCTCCTTGCCTTGGTCGGCCAGGACGCACTTCTGGAGGACCCCAGAGGGACTCCTCTTGTAAAGGTCTTCACCGATCAGGACGAAGGACTTCGCTCACCGCGGCGTCGAACCTCGGTCGCCGGTGCTGAAGAGCGAACCGTCCGTCAGCGCTCAATGAAGGGCTTCTCGGTCGGATTCAGCCGTCAAGACGCGTCTTCTCCGACTGGAGGCGCTGTGGCGGTGATTGGCGGTGGCTCGCCGAGCAGCCGAAGCGGTCGATCGCTTCTTTCGACCGCCGTCGATCGGATGGACGGTTGGTGGAGGTCGTGGATGAAGATCCGGTGGGAACCGGTCCCTTCTGGAAGCGAGGTTGGCGAGGTGGTCGGCCTCGCCGATTCTCTTGCCGTAGTGTGGTGGAGCTCAAACCCTTGAACTTTTCTTCAAGCTTTAGCACCTCGCGGCAATAGGCGCCATCACGAGATCTCGGGGCTCGAGGTCTTCATGACCTGGTCGACCACCGACTTAGTCGCCAGATCGTAAAAGCCGACGCACGCCGAGGTCGGCGGCGATCCGAAGACCGTTGACGAGGGCTTCGTGCTTTCGCGGCGTTGTTAAATAGCGTCGAAGAGCAAACGGACGGCATATTGGAGTTTGTTGTCGAGTGGGGAAACGATGACGATCCCAGCGCCTGCTCCGTTCCTCGTGTATGATCCGTCAAAGTACATCGTCCAGTACTCGGGGTCTTCAAGCACCGGGGGCGCCTGGGCTTCGGTCCACTCAGCGACGAAGTCGGCAAGGGCTTGCGACTTGATCGCCATCCTGGCGACGAACGAAATGTCGTGGCCGTTGAGCTCGAGTGCCCACTTGGCTATCCTTCCCGAGGCGTCGCGGTTGCGGATGATCTCGCCAAGCGGCGAGGATTCTGACGAAGCGGGTCTTGGCAGTAGTGGATCAGTTTCCTCTTCGCGATTAGCACCGCGTAGAGTAACTTCTGCACTTGCGGATAGTGGGCTTTGGACTCCGAGAGTACTTCACTGATGAAGTAAACCGGTCGCTGTACCTTGAGGGCACGGCCTTCTTCCGCCCGTTCGACGACGAGTGCCGCGCTCACGACCTGGGTCGTGGTGGCAATGTAGAGGAGCAGAGGCTTCGCATGGCGTGGCGAGTCGGGGCAGATCGGCGTCGCCAGAAGGCCTTTAGTCGGTCAAGGGCTTCCTGAGCTTCTGCGTCCAACTGAAGTGGTCGGATTTCCTGAGCAATTTATAGAGCGGCATCCGCGCTTCGCGGCGAACAAAACGGCTCAAAGCTGCGAGGCATCCCGTTAGCTTTTGGGCGCCCTTTAGGTCGACTCCACGCCCATCTTCATGATCACCGAGTTCTTTCTGGGTTAGCCGATCTGGCTGCGATATGATGAAGCCGAAAGCTTCCCTTAGGGACCCGAAGCGCGCACCGGGTTAAGCTTTATGCGAAACCGTCGGAGGTTCGCAAAAGTTTCTTCGAGGTCGGCGACGAGGTCGCCGGCCTTTCGAGTTTTGACGACGATGTCGTCCACGTAAACCTCGATGTTGCGGCCGATTTGGTCGTCAAGCAGTGTACATGCACCGCGGTATGTAGCACCGTTTTTGAGACCAAGGGCATCGTCACGTAACAAAAGCGAGCGAAGGAGTGATAAAAGAAGTCGCGAGCTGGTCGGACTCTTTCATCGGGATCTGGTGATAGCCTAAGTAGGCGTCCAGGAAGGAGAGCGATTCACACCCAGCAGTGGAATCAACGACCTGGTCGATCCGGGGCAAAGGAAAATGATCCTTGGGACACGCCTTGTTCAGGCTTGTGTAATCAACACACATCCTCCATTGCCCGGATTTCTTCTTTACAAGGACAGGGTTGGCAAGCCACTCGGGGTGACATACCTCTTTTATGAACCCTGCCTCCAAAAGTTTGGCTACCTCCTCCCCTATGAGCCTGCGCTTTTCTTTGTCGAAGCGGCGCGGTGACTGGGCGGCCGACCTCATGCCGGGTCGGACATTCGAGGTGTGCTCGGCGACCTCCCCAGGATGCCGGCATGTCGGAGGTCTTCCATGCGAAGACATCCGGTTTGCTGGAGGAAGTCGGCGAGCGCTTTCCTATTGGCGGGAGGGCGGACCCTACCCGCACGGTCTTGGCTGGGTCCTCGGGGTCGACCGCGACCCTCTTCGTGTCTTCGGCGGACTCAAGGATCCGGGCCCGACTTGCGGGGCGGGGAGGACTCGAGCTTCCCTCATTGAGTGGTCGAGTTCGGCGGATGCAATGATCGCCGGGCCACCAAGCTCGCTCGCTCAGCTTAAAAGCGAAGCCGGAAGGATGAACCCGCAGTAATGACGCCCGTGTACTGGAATCTTCAACTTCAAGTAGGTATAGTTGGGGATCGCCATGAACTTAGCGTAACACGGCCTCCCCAAGATGGCGTGGTAGGATCCCGCGAACCCCACAACCTCAAAAGTGAGGTTTTCGGTGCGGAAGTTCTCGGGCCCCCCAAAGGTGATGGGCAGGTCTATCTGCCCAAGGGGGTAGGCTTGCTGGCCCGGGATGACGCCGTGGAAAGGTGCCTTGCTTGGTCGCAGGGTCAAGCGGGGAATTCCCAGGGCGTCGAGCGTCTCGCTATACATGATGTTGAGACCGCTGCCGCCGTCCATGAGCACCTTTGTGAGGCGCTTCGACCCCACGATGGGGTCAACGACGAGCGGATACCTTCCCGGGTGCGGGACGTGGTCGGGGTGGTCAGTCCGATCAAAGGTGATCGGAGACTCTGACCACCGGAGGTACTTCGGGACCGCGGGGGTCACCGTGTGCACCTCGCGGTAGGCAAGCTTTTGCCTCCGCTTGTCGGCATAACTCTCCGGTCCACCAAAGATCATGAGGCACCCGTCGAGCTCCGGGAACCCGTCGTCTGCCTTTTCCTCCCCGACCTCCGGCGCCGGGTCGCGCTTCTTTCCTTTACCCCGCGGCTGCGTGGGGTTTCCGGAGAGAAGCGCCGGGACTTCGCAGATCCGGTATTTGTGTAGACGGGTACCGTGGTTGGTTCTGGGCTCTCCATCAACTTTTGAAGTGGTCGGACGCTGCCGTACTGCTTTGCTTGTCGGGGCCGTGGCGGCGCGACCGTGTGGTCTCGCGAACTGCTTTCCCTTCCGCCGGCAGCCGGAGCGTCGGAAGGAAGCGGCGGGCCGAGCCGACTCTCGTTTGGCCTTCCCCTTGTCGAAGATGGCACCCACGGCCTCCTCGCCGGAGGCATGGTTGGTGGCAATGTCGAGCAGCTCCTTGGTGGTCCTGGGTTTGATGCAACCCAGCTTGTGGACCAAGGCTCTGCACGTGGTGCCGTAGATGAACGCCCCTACGACGTCGGCGTCGCTGATGTCGGGGAGTTCATTACATTGTTGGGAGAAGCGCCGGATATAGTCCCGGAGCGTCTCTCCTGGCTGCTGCTTGCAGCTTTTAAGGTCCCAGGAGTTCCCAGGGCGCTTGTAAGTGCCCTGGAAATTTCCGACGAAGACGTTCTTCAGGTCGGCCCAGCTCTTGATGGTTCCGGCGGGCAGGTACTCGAGCCAGGCTCGAGCCGAGTCCGCCAGGTAAATGGGGAGGTACTGAATAATAAAAAGATCATTAGTAGCTCCGCCGGCTCGGCAGGCAAGCCGGTAATCTTCCAACCAAACACCGGGGTTCGTCGCTCCCGTGTATTTGGCTATGTTAACAGGTGCTCGGAATCGGGCGGGAAAATCCGCCCGACGGATCTCCCGAGAGAACGCTTGGGGCCCCGGGCCTTCTGGGCTCGGACTACGGTGGCGGTGCCGACCGCTGTCCGTGACCTGCGAATGGGCCCCGACGCCGGCCGATCTTTTCCGCGCATCAAGGGTGCCGCGGTAATCGTGGTGTTGCCCGAGACGCCGTGCCACGAGTGTAGGAGGCACTGGGCGCTCAAGCTGGCGGCGCTTTTTTGCGGATTGCATGGCGACTCGCTCTGGCGGCCCGAATGAGACCTCGAGTGTTGAGTGCCAGGGGCCGGTACATGCTGCACGGCGGCGTACTCTACCAGCTCCGGAGGTCTTGTGGTAGGTATACTAACCTCGAGCTCGTTCGGCTCGGGGATGCCGCGGAGTAGCATCGCAGCCGCGGCGAAATTTTGGCTAGGAAGAGGGAAACGCAGGGCAACGACCGGCTCTTCCGCCGATTCTCAGGTAATACCCAGCCTTGAGGCGCTAATGTAGCTGTGGGGGCGCGAGTTGGCTCGGCCCCAGTTGGTCGACCTTCGCCTTGCCGAGTCTGGCCGCCCGTAACTCCAGCTCCCGCTGCTGGAGGAGGTCGTCGTGGCGGATCTGGGGAGACCCAACCTGCCCGTGCTGAAGCCCCACCTCTGGTGCTCCGGAGCGCCGGTGGAGGGCCTCTTGGCTCGGGGAAGTAGCGGCCGGCTGATCGCTCACGTCGGCCACGTTGCATTCGCGGGGGTATGGTTCCTCCGAAGCCTGCCCCGCGTCAGAGCCGGAGTCGCTGTCGGAGGAACTCTCCAATATTTCGTGGACAGAGGCTGGCGCATAGCCAGCCATTGCCACGAAATGCAGGCCTGCGGGAGGCGGTGGCGCCGCCCTTGCGCAGCGTCTTGCGCCTCCGGCCGGGCCAGTGCAGCTGCAAGCGAGTGTCGGTCTTGAAGACGGCGCGGAAGCCTCAAGTCGGAGGTTGTCGAGGGCGTCGGTGACGAGATCCAGGCGTCTAGCAGGAGCCTGGTTCTGGGGCGTGGCAGGAGCAAGGTCTAGCTCTCCTGCCGTGGTGACGACAAAATCGAAAGAACCGAAGCGGATTCGGCTCCGGCCTTGGCCTTGTCGTCGGTGAAGGGAGCCATCAAGGAGACAAAATGGGAATCCGGAGATGCTGATGACGCGTGAGGCCCCTACCTGGCGCGCCAACTGTCGGTGTTTCGAGAACCGGCAAGTAAATTTGTAGGTCTAGAGGGGCCACGCGCTCCCGTTCCTTGAATGGTTGGACCAAAAGAAAGGGATCAAGATATATCTTGGTTGGGCGAACGTCCCTACTCGATCTGTGAGGTGGTCGTGTGTTATTATCGATCTGGTGAGTTCGCCGAATTGCAAGCGGAGGCTGAGCTCGAGCTCTGAGCGCCCCGTGTACAGAGGTCGGCTAGAACGGCTACAAGTCACGAGGACTCGAGCCAAGGTGCGTCTGAGCCCTCGGCGAAGAGTGATGATGGGTTTTGCTTCGTCGCGCTCTGTTTGTCGTGCTATGTTTGATCGTCGTCCCGCTCCGGAGGGCCAAGCTTCCCTTATATAGCCCAGGAAGCGGGTTACAGGAGCATCACGAAAAAAATGAAAGGGGCTCCCTATGCAGGAGTTCGGCCTCCGCCTCGGTGTCGATCATTTGGGCGTGACCTCGGCGGGTTGGTGGAGGCGCAGAGCGATGGCGCGGTCTATTCCTCCGGAAGCGGCGTACTCGCCTCTGCTTGAGTCAGTCTTGGCGTTAGAGCGCCAGACCTTGAATCGTCTTGGGAAGGTCTTGTGCCTCTTTGCCCGGTCATCTTGAGCATTTGCACCAGTGAGGTAGGTGACCAGGCCAGAAACCACTTTTTGGTGATTTGACGTCAGCTCTTTGGTGAAGATGGTCTGAACTATCCGGGGTTTCGGTCGGTCCGACCATTGGTCGAACTACCCTCGGTTGCCATTGCCGTAGTTAAGTGGGCGCCCACCCTAGAGCGCAGGTCGGCTGCTCGAGGTCGGCAGTGGGAACTAGGCGCCTCGCGTGGATCGGTCGATCGGCTTCTCTGGAGGCTTTGGCGCCATATGCCCATATATGGTCTTGGCCCACATACTTTTCGTGGGCCGCTGAGGGTACCCATGCCATGGGCACTCGTCAACAAGGTACAGCAGAAGTGCCTCCCCCGACCTTGGCGTGGTTAAGACAAGTGGGCTGGACAGGTACTGCTTTAGCTCCTCGAAGGAGCGGTTGGCTTCTTCAATCCATCTGGCCCTCGTGTCTGGCGCTTTGAAGAAAGGCGCCCGCTCGCCAGGATCGAAAAAAAGCGACTCAGAGCCGCCATGGGTCCGGTCAGGGCTTGGACCTCTTTTACGTAGCTTGGAGGCCACATTCTTTCAATGGCTTCGATTTTTTCCGGGTTTGCCTCAATGCCTTGTGGCCTGACCATATAGCCGAGCACTTTGCCCGCTCCCACCCCAAAGACACACTTTTCAGGATTAAGTTTTATTCGATGTCTATTGAGGTTACAAAATATTTCTTCAAGGTCGGATACATGACCCGAGGCGATCCTACTTTTCACCACAATGTCATCTATATATACCTCCAGATTTCGGCCTATCTGATCTGGGAAAGTCTTCTGCATTAGGTATTTGGAAGGTTGCTCGGCGTTCCTCGGACAAAAAAACATGGTCATTATAGCGAGCGTGCGACGGCGTAATGAAGGAAGTCTTCTCTTCATCTTCAGGGGATAAGCTGATCTGGTGATAGCCCGAGTAGGCATCCAAAAAGCTCATCACCTGGACTCCGTTGTCGCGTCAACCAGCCGGTCTATGCGCGGCAGCGGGAAATTATCTTTGGGGCAAGCGGCGTTCAGGCCGGTGTGGTCGACACACATGCTCCACTTGCCGCCTTTCTTCTTGACAATAACCGGGTTCGCCAGCCATTCTGAATGCTCGACTTCCTGGACGAAGCTGGCTTTAAAAAGTTTGTCAAGTTTATCCCGGATGATTGCTTATTTCTCCGGGGAAAAACGCCTGAGCTTCTGGCGCACAGGTTTTTTATCAGGTCGGACAGCTAGCCTGTGCTCAATTACTTCCCTTGGGACTCTGGGCATGTCGGACGGTTCCAAGGCGAACACATCCGCGCTCTTCCGGAGGAAAGTAATGAGCTCGAGTTCCTATTTGGGATCTACGGAAGACCCCAAATGTAAGACCTTGGTCGGATCCGCGCTACTCGGCGGGACCGCCTTGGTTTCTCCTCTGGGTTAGAGGGCAACTTTTGGCCGAGAATGCATCGGCCCTTGGTCGGGGCCGCGTTGAGGCAGCTGCTCGACCATATCAAGCGATTTCTCGTCACAGTTCAAGGTCGCCTTTTGGTCCCCTCTAACGGCGATGACACCTTTTGAGCCGGGGACCTTCAGGCACTGATAAGCGTGATGCGTGGCGGCCATGAACTTAGAGAGAGCCGGCCTGCCGAGAATGGCATTGTAGGCCGACTCGAAGTCGACGACCTCGAATGTGATCATCTCGGTCTGGAAGTTGCTTGGGCTCTTGAACGTGATGGGCAAAACGATCTGGCCAAGGGGCACGACCAAAGTGCCCCGGAACGATCCCGAAGAACGGAACCGCTATACTCTTGATCTTGGACCGAGGAACTTGCATCTCGTCCAGGACCTTGGTGGTTATGAGATCCAGGGAGCTCCCGCCGTCGACGAGAACCTGCCCCACCTTAGCATTGCTGATGGTCAGGCTCACGACCAACGGGAGCTTCTGAGGCTTAGTCATTCCAAGGGGACAATCATCCTTGGAGAAAGTAATAAATAGCTCGGACCACCTGAGCTGCTGCACGGGGGGCTTGCCCTGGGCGATGTGGTATACCTCCCACGCTGCCTCCTTCGGATTCCTGCGGGACTTATATGCCTAGGAGCCCCCGAATATAACCGCTATGTGGTTATGGGGCTACTGGTATTCCATGTTGTCGTCCCCGTCTGCGGGACCCTTGCCCTTGCCGCTCTCCCCTTTCCCCGGGAGCGTAGGCATGGGGCCCTTGCCGTTGTAGAACTTTTCCAGGCGGAACGCCCAGGTTCGACAATTGCGAAGGTCATGCCTGTATGCCTGATGAAGCGAACCGCGCCGTCCGGCGCTGCTCGCATCTTGGTCACCTTGGTCGTTGCACCGCGGTGACGCTCCTACCTCCCCCGAGCTGGTGAGCCGGCGGAGCCCGTGGTGGGCGATGCTCGATGGCCGCCACCAGGCCCGGCGCGGACGACCTCTTCTTCTTCTTGATCTTCTTCTCCACGGAGCTCGGATATTTCTTGCTCATGGAGCCTTCCAGGCCCGACTGAGGCGGCAACTTGCCCTCGTCCAGCATCTTTTTCCATTGAACCGCCTCGTTGGCGTTCGCATAACGGTCGGCCATGCAGAACAGCTCGTTGGCCATAAGATCTGGGTGAATCTCCAGATCCTGCGTGAAGCGGATGTCCCGAACTCCGAACTTGAAAGCCCGGACGACCGCTTCATCCGAAATGCTCGGAATGGAGTTCCTCACCTTGATGAACCTTTGGACAAAGTGTCTTAAGGACTCTTTTTCTGTCTGGATCAAACGCTCGAGGTCACGCTCCTTGCTCGGGCGAGTGTAGCAGCTCTGGAAATTCGCCCGGAGCGCTTCACTGAGCTGCCTCCACGAGCGGAACGACCCCTCCTTCTGCTTGAAGAGCCACATCCTGGCGGAACCGTCTAGGACCATGGGGAGGAAGTTAGCCATAACTCCCTCATCCCCTCCGGCTGCCAAAATAGCGGTGGAGTAGATCGAGAGGAACTCATCTAGATTCTGAGTTCCGTTGAACCTCTCAATGTGGCCGGGCTTGAACTTGCTCGGCCACGAGACATCCCGGAGGGATGTTGAGAAGGCCCGGCACCCAAACGTTGGGCTGTCATGATGACCCCTCCGGGCATGGTGACCATGGCGGTCATTGTCACGATGGTCCCCTATGCGCGGACCAAGGTGAGAGAATACTCCTCCATATCGGCGCGGCAAAGACTGTCCAGAGGTAGAACACTCGGTATGCCTGTAACTGGACTGAGCATGCCCTCGATCCCGTGAGGCCGTCCGGGAACCGCTCCGAATGTCCTCACGGCACCGATCATGCTTCCCGCGGCCCTCCCAAGCAGGACTTTGGGAGACACCGCGATGGGAGCGAACAGGAGAATGATGCTTATCGTCCCGGGAAACGCTCCAGGCCTCTTCACCACCAAGGGACCCTGAAAGCCTCATGTCGGCGGCGAGTTTTTCAAGATTCTCAGCCACGACCGCACCCATGGCTTCCAGGTCCGCTTGACTGGGGAAGTTTCAGAAGTTGCGCATGACCGTCACCATGGCCCGCAGCCGCTCGGCACTCTGGGGAGCGGGAGGGGGTGATCTTGGCCGGCGATCGTGCACATGCTCCGGAGAGCGGTGCTCGTGAGGATTTTTGCGAGCCGAGTCTTCAGCCCTGGTGTTCGCCTTTCCGCGAGTTTGGCGATGGATGCTCGCTAGGGTCCTATCCAGGGACGGCTCTAGACGATTTTTGGCCGCCTCATGTTTATGATGACGAGCGGCCCCCGAGGATTCGACCTCGAGATCTTCTCCTCTTCCCGCCATATTGACATTGCGGGAGTACTGGGACCGCGAGGGCGACATTATGGTATCCCCGCGCGACGCAGCCTCGCGACTGAGCTTAGGACAGTCAGGGATGTCCAGACCATCGTAGAGATCATCACGTTCCTCCTCACCAGTGAGGGAATCACGCTGCGAGCGGAGGAAATGCTCTCGCACTGCAGCCGCCGGGGAAAAACTCTCGGACTCGGTGTGGCCTTCTGGGTCAGCCACACCAGCTACGCCTTCATCGACGTAGTACACGTCGTCGAAGACGCAGAGGTCTTGACCATCCTAAGAATTCGGCATCCTCAAGGATTCTCCGCGAAAGGACTCAGTCGATCCCCACGGACAACGCCAGCTGTCGACGATTCGGGAACGAGTCCCCCGCCGAGCTTACTTGTTGAATGAGGGATCAACCAGGGCCCCTTTTCCGCAGAGGGTATAGCGTCCGAGGGCCGACCGAGTTAGGGGGATGGTCGGATGGTTCGAAATGAGGCTACAGACAAGAGTCTTTTTTATCCTGATTCGGGCCTCTCACGGGGGAGATAATGACCCTACGTCCAGTGGCTTCACTACTGTCAAAGGGTGATTTACAGGGTGCTTGCTCAGGAGCGTCAAGCCTCCCTTCTCTCTCTACTTCTTACAGATGTGCTTGGGTGTTTGCTTTCTTCTTTACAGTCTCTCCTCTCGAGGGTCATCAGATAGCTTTTTCATCCTCCCTCTAAATGTTACACACAATGGGGTATTTATAGACGATTACAATCTTACATCATTTATTACAGAATGACATGTCACTACTATGCCCGGACGTGGGTGTAACTGCTCCTTTGCTTTTCGCCATACCACGACGTGGGCGTAGTGGGCTTAGAATGTAGTTGTACAGTCCTTCGAGCCGTCGAGTGATTAATGCCACGTCGTCTTCGTGAACCGTGCCCGACCTGCCAATCATGCCCGAGGTCTTCCTTCGGCTTTGGTCGTCCGCCGCACTCTTCCGAGCAAGCATGCTCGGGAAACAGGCGCACATGCTCGGGGATGAGCTTGGTCGAGGTCGGGGCAGGCCCATAGGTCGATCTACCCGAAGGTCTTTCTTGGGGATACCGTCCAAGGGTAAGCATAGCCAGCCGCCGATCAGCTGCCGGGGTACAATGGTCTTCATGGGAGTTACCCAATCCCCGACAATAACATGAATTCAATTATCTGACACTGGAAAGCATATAACAATCACTAAAATTTATATTTGCATTCAATATATTTGACATTAGAATTTACACTCAGCAACCGCTAAAATTGCACTTACATTCATTACAAAACAAATACAGTCATTTGGCAATATAGAAAAAGCATTTTTACAGCAAAGACAATGTGCTAGAAAGAGCATTTTTACAGCAAAGACAATGTGCTAGAGCCATCGTTGTGCCACACTGTAGCTATTGGCCTGTGTGACCACCCGGTTTCCGGTGCACAGCCTTAGCCTCTTGATCTTGCTTGATTGAATGCCAATGGGAAGCTCATTGATGGAGTTGGTCTTATAGAGTTGCAACAATTGAAATGCTTTGCAGTGAGTGCATTGGCTCCAAGTGAGGAGCACTCCAAGTGAGGACTGATTGTTCAGAGGAACAGAACTAATTGAGGGATAGGGTACAACTTGCAGCCTCTGCCATCTCCTAGGGTATGTATAAATAATACAGAAAAGTTTAGGTATTAAGTGCATGAACTTAGTAGTACTACACAAGCTATTAGCAGGAAACTTGTACCTAAATGAAAGGGCACAGAACAAATTTCAGTAGCATGAACAACACAATGCTAGGCACACGGTACCTCTGCAATCGGGGCTTGGTGAACCCTTCACTAATATCGTCACTCACCATTACCATCATCGTGCAGGGAACAGAGCAGTGCACGAGCACACGGTAGCGCACCTGCTTGATATATGTTTCCCATGTTGTACACCTTTTCAGTCAAGTCCCAAGGCTCCACTTTTGATTGTAGTCTCATCCTAAGCTCTCCACCCTTACCAGCCTGGCATGGCAAAAGCATTTGACTGTGAGACAACCTGATCGAGTAGAAGTTGTAAACTTCTTAGGGCCTATTTGTTTTTGCTTTTAATTCTGGATTCTGACCCCAAAACCAGAATAAAAAACAAATAGTCTAATTCTAGGAATCGATTATCACAATCCAGCCTACCCATATATACTAGAATCCACAATCCACTTCATATATGCTTTTGGATTCTAGCTTTTGGAGAATCAACTTCTCTACAACTATAATATAGAATCAGTTTTTAAAGAATACAGAGCAAAAATAAACATGCCCTCAAGAAGCTAGATGTTAAGATCATGTTACCTCTTTGCTATGGATAGAAACAAGAGCTTTCAATTGAGCTCGCCTAAAAAAAGTGCAGTCACTATGCCCAAGAGCACATTCTAGGAGCCAGACAACATCAAATTTCAACCACTTCAGTAACCAATCCATATATTAGATCAAGTAAAAATTCAGAAACTTTGAACAAAAAAATATTGGACAAAATAAAACATAATTTACATACTATTCTCAGCATGCAATCAAGCCAGTTTTTATTAAAAACTATGAACATACTACATCAAACTGCAATAAAATCAAGGTCCCTAGGCCATTTATAAAATCTACGCGCATTGAATAACCTGTGCTGAATTGTAGTATAAGGCATAAAATGCAAATTTCTAATCACAAGAAATTTACATGCTCACATGCTCTTTAAAGAAAAGAAATAGAAGGGTAATTAATTGATATAGAAGCCTTGATACCAGCTACAGCAAAAGGCATTGATTAACCTACTCTAAGCTGATATGATGTGCGAAGGCTGACGAATTATGCATGGCTCTCAGTAAACTCATAGAACACCTTGTGAACGCTAATGGCACCACCAAACTAAATCTCAACAGCTAAACTAGATTCCACCTAAATGTATTTGGATAGAATGATACCAAGCCTCAATCCTCTAATTACTAGTTGCTAACACGAATCATCGCATTAGAGTGAAGATATATCAGAGGGGATCATACAGAGTCTTGTTGATGAGGAAGGCAGCCTCATTGGAAGGGAGGATGCTAGCATCCCCGGCCCTCATTAGCAGCCTTGCCCGAATCATTGGGAAGTTGCAGGCTCCCTGGTTGGCACCCGCGAACGCTACTGTCTTGTCCTTCTGCTTCTTTGTGGGCATGTGTATGCGCGTCCCCTCTTCGCCGGACACCACCACCACCACCTGCCGGTGCTGATGCGGTCATCGGGACACAACGACGGTCCCATGCTCCTCAAGCCGCCCTGCCACCGATGCGCGAATGCCGCAGAGGTGGACACCACAACCACCGAATGGTGTCGCTGCGGCTACATGGAAACGACGGTGGCGCCACACTCTCAACGTCAAAATTATTCGAATGGCACCCATTTCTTGACAACTTTAACTCTCTCAAAATTCTACTACTCATACTACCGAGGAAGTATAATAAAATACTAATTAATCATCCATCGGATTAAAAATAACGAACGGCTAATATTATAAGTTGTGTAATGTAAAAGAGTTCTTTTTATAAGATACGATTTGATTTAGTATGGTCTTCAAAGTTGAATATTGACTGTTAATTTTTTTATAATACTTTGTTTATAGTTATAAAATCATAACCATAGGAAAGTACTTTCAAATACAAATCTAATGGTATCACTTTTATGTCATATAATCTATATATTGTTAGACTAATTGTTGGTCAAAGTTTATAATCTTAGAATCTCGAAATACAGAGTTACCTTATAAAAATCAATAGAGCTTTTAAAAAAATCCTTCCCAAGACACCGTTCTGAATATGACTTGTCTAGTGAGTGTACAGCTCGAAGCACAGCAAAATTGCACCATCAACGCGGAGATTGAATTCCTATATATGTTGTATCACTGAAACTAATATTCCTAGTACTACCCCTAAGTTCTATTTCAGAGTGCGTGCTTGGTGATCCATGTAGCAAGGCCTCCAGCTCCTCAGAATTCTGCTGCCCCCACGGGTGCTGGGACAGCTTGCTCAACCTGTTAAGATCTTCCGCAACTTCCCGCATCGACGGCCTCTTCTCGCCAGACATCTCCAGGCACTGCTTTGCTAGCTCTGCGACCTGCTCGAGCAGCTCGATGCTCTGCTCACTCTTTATCTGGGCGTCCAATATCTCCTCGAGCCTGTTCTCCCTTTGAACCAGGAGGAATTGCGAAGAGAGGTACTTCTCCTCCTCGAGTTCTTTGAGATTCAGCGCCTTCCTGCACGTCAGTAGCTCCAACAGAACGACACCAAAGCTGTACACATCGCTCTTGTCCGTCAGCTTGCACGTTCTCATGTACTCTGGATCTAGGTAGCCGCAGGTCCCCTGAACGAACGTGACAAACTGAGCTTCATCTGTTGGCGCCAACGTCGAAGCTCCAAAGTCAGAAACTTTTGCAGCGTAATTCTCATCGAGAAGTATGTTGGATGTTTTTACATCGCCGTGGATTATAGGAGGGGAAGCCCATGAATGCAGGTAGGCAAGCGCCTCAGCTGTCTGATGAGCAATCTTCAGACGAGCTGCAAACGAAATGCGCGGCCTGTTGTTCCTACCATGAATGAGTTTGTATAAGGTGTCATTTGGGATGTACTTGTACACCAGCATGGGGACCTCCACTTCAAGGCAGCACCCGTACAGCTTGACGATGTTCCTGTGGTTGATCTGGGACAGGATAAGCATCTCCTTCCCGAACTCCTTCTTCTGCCTCTCGTTTGCCAGCCTGGACTTCTTGATCGCGACTACGTCATTGTCCTTGGTGGTTCCCTTGTACACGGTACCGTTGCCTCCCTTTCCGATCACGTTGCGCTCGTCGAACTTGTTCGTTGCTTCTTCTAGCTCTTTTTGGGTGAACAGTGTGAAGGACAACCCCTGCCTCGACTTCATTTCCTCGAACAGCAGGAGTCCCCATGCTGCTTGAAGTATTCTCTCTTGATCTTGGCCAGCCTCCTTTTCGCGTGGATCATGTATATGCAGGACGCGCTGATTATCAATACGACAACACCAACACTAACTCCTGCAGTAACCAGTAAGGCTTGGAAATGAGAGGTGATACTTAAATTGAGGAATAGGAACATTGACTAGTTCATTTCATCATCTGTAGCCATCCGGGAGTTGATGGGGCCCCTGTTCTAGCTAGTCGTTCACAAGAAACAAGAACATGGACATGGCTTACCAATTGCGATCTGCCATCCAAGCTGGGATTTGTTTTCCTCGCATGTTCCGTTGTAAGCGTTGCCTGTTGTCTTGTCAGGGCAAGCGCAGTAGAATCGTCCCGGAGTGTTGACACAAGTACCAGGAACAGAGCACGGGTACTTGAAACTTTTGTCTTCACACTCGTTGATATCTGCAAACACAAACAAAAACGCTCGCTCACGAGTTATGACTTTCACAGCAGCGACAAATCGGAACTAGCTAGGCTTGGCTAGATTTGACCCATGCAGTGGGAGGAAGAGGAAAAGAGAAGAGATCACCTTGGCAGCCGTTGAGGAGGTAAGGATTGCCATCGTAGCCGGCGGAGCAGTTGCAGAGGTAGCCCTGGCCCCGGCCGTACTTGGAGTCGACGCACTCGCTGTTGCTGCTGACGCAGGCGTAGGCCGACGTGTTCCGCTTCGCCTCCTCGCACGTCTTGTTCCCGATGGCCCAGTCGAGCACCACCGGCACCTGCCCGTTGTTGGCCACCATGAACTCGTCGGTGGTGACGTACGTGGTGCGGAAGTCGAACGCGGCGGCCTCGACAAGCACCGCGTAGCTGCACGGGCTGAAGTTGAAGATATCGGTGGAGTTAAACTTCTCCTCGAAGGAGACCTGGAACTCGTTGAGCCCGCCCGGGACGGCCGCCTGGCAGCACCCCACCCCGGCGCAGGAGCCGTTCTCCAGCCGCCCCACGCCGGGGCACATGGCCATGCACCCAGTCATGTACTGCCGGTCGGCCGTCTCGTTCAGCGAGCGGATGTAGGCGAGCGAGTTGCACCCGATGACGGTGAACCGGTTCTGCGCGTCGTTGATGCGGGAGTTGGTGATGGACATGTCGTACTGCCAGTAGTCCTGGTCGTTCATCGCCCGCGTCGTGCCGTTGTAGCACCACGGGTTGATCGTGCTGTAGATGCGCAGCTGCCCGTGCCGGACGGACATGTCCAGCACCTCGATCTCGTAGTTGTACACCCGGTACCGCCCATCGTCGGTGCGGTTGCAGCTGAGCGCGAACGTCCAGTCCCCCGTCTCGAGGTGGCACCCGCTGCCGACGCCGAACGGGTACGGGATCTCGATGTCGCCGCACCGACGCAGGCACGTCTCGCTCGGCTGCATAGCCGCCGCTGCAGGCCGTGAAGAAAAGACTAGAACGATCAGCGCAAGTAACATCTTTCATGCGCTTGGTGGTTTAACTGGAATGGCCGCAGGGAGTGGTAATTTGTGATAACTTGTGTTGTTCATGTGGACTAATCGAGGTTTAATGAACACATGCTCTGCTTTGAAGGGATCAAATGACAAATGTTCTCATCTCCTTCGCACGCAGTCACGGCTTAGGGATAGAAACAGGCAAAATATTGAAGATATAATTTAAGGTGAAAAAACTCTTGCGAGAAAAAACCAAGGGAAACAATCCACAGTTATCTTCAAAGATTACAAGTATAAGGTATAGCCAAAAATATCCTAGTTGTAGAAGATTTGAACTAACAATTTATTTGGTTCCATATCTTTATGAAAGAGACAAGAAATATACAATATTAGAATTACATCATACAGACACAAAACTCAACAATAATACAATCTTATAGAAGGGTTTGAAGACCGAAGTGACCAAGGCTGGCTGGCAACATCTCAATGAGACCACAAGTGCATCACCATAGTTACTTGGCACTTAGTCATTATCAGCCTTAATCATAGTTTTATCCTACAAAACAAAAGGTATACCTTGATACCTTAAAAACAAGAAAGCATGATATGTTTAGCATTAATAAAAAAATAGTCACTATCAGTCTCAATCATAGTCTTATCCTACAAAACAAAAGGTATGTGTTGATGTCTTAAAAACAAGAAAGCATGACATGTTTAGCATTAATAAATAAAATAAAATAGGAGGCGATCAGGGACACAACGATGTAAGAGATTAGCATAGATAAAATAAGCCAAGGAATATTAGCAAATCTAGCGGCACTATTAGGAGCAAACTATTTTTTTTCACCCACTGAAACTATTACCTTCCAGATCGGTTTAAAAAAATCTGAAATGGAGACATGCCAAGTTTTAGGTATAGTACATACGAAGCTTGTGAATTGCAACAAACATGCTTTCCTCAATTGCGGATAGCCAATTGAGGAGTGTGAATAAAAAACACGGTTTTCTAATTTGAAGTCTGAAGCTGAGTATCCTCTAATGCAATTCAGATGAGACAGGGTGTGAGCACAGTGCTAATTCCATGGAAGCATGCAATAAGGTGCCATGTATTAATAGAATAGAATTATACAGGAAACAACCAACTCAAAATTTAAGCTATAGTTACTTGTCTGGTGGAAGTGGTTGTGGATCAGGAAGGGGTTGTGCAATAAGCTATAGCTAAAATCATCCATTACAGTTCAATACATTCATCAGGTTCTAGGCTTGAGAGGTATCGGAAAGATGGAAACTTGACCATTCAGCTCCATGGATAGTGTTCCCTTGAAGTGTAGAAATAGAGAAATCTATTAGTAGTCACAGTATATTTTTATTTCTGAATTCCAACTGAAAATGGTAGTAACTAGTAGCTAGAGATGTACATGTTTACTAAGGCCCTGTTTGTTTCAGCTGGAGATTGTGAAAAACAGCTTTTAAAAACTAGATTGTAAAAGCTGGATTGTTAAAAAGCTGGAGGTTGAAAAACTCATGGTTGTTTGGTAACCCAGATTATAGTTGGGGGCAATGGTGGGTAATTTTGGTTGAAGTTGGGGAAAGCTAGGGAAAGCTGGGGGCAATGGTGGGTAATTTTGGTTGAAGTTGGATGGGTATTGTGGTCTTTTGCAAAAAAAAAATTTGGGAAAAAAGTTGGGAAGAGTGGATTGTGGGATTGCTACGATCTGGCCTCCAGATTGTTATAATCTAGATTAAAAGCTTGTTGTTTGTTGCCCTTCTAGCTTTTAAAAGCTGCTTTCTATAATCCCTAGCTGAAACAAATAGAGCCTAAGTAGCTAGTTCTCTTCCTGGCTAGCAAACACAGCTACCAACTACTTTTTTTTTCCTTTTTCCATCATGTAGCCGGATATATTATTACGATCTGTGTCCTGGCTTCTACCAATTAACATGAGCACACCAGTTGGCTCATCACGGCTAGAGTGGTCATTCGGTTTTTTCGGTTTTTAAATATTACGATTTTTGGATTTTGCTAATCAAATCGGAACCGAACTAATCTAAAAACCAAACCGAGTCAACTACAAAAATGCATCAATCACTGCATAGCAGATAATTTTATTCATTAGCCCATACCACCTATGTCTAAAGATACCATTGCAATCTCCCAACAGAGCAATCTGGTGCAGAGCAATTTTTAAACAATATTACAGCATAAGGAACATGCTAACATAGGAAACAATCATACATATCTGCAACCGAGACTCCAGGCTGTCTGGGACACTTTCTTGATGAAAGCTGCTCCAGAAATATAATTAAAAGAATAGCCGCATAGAAGAATTTTGCTCTAAACTTTCCTCTTATTCAAGAGTTCTAGCCTTTGACAATTCAATATATTGTACCTGGTTGCAGATGAACCCAGCAGAGGATTAGTAGCAGAAATCAGGCTGAATGACTTATTCCCATGTGTTGCAGTTGTAGTCAGATGAAAGAATTGTCAACTAACCACAAGTATAAACTTCTAACTGATTGTTAGAATACAAGGACCACTCAAACATCTCATGATTCTCATCTCACCTTCACGGCTTCACAGTGCTATGAAATAACATTGGGAGGGCGATGGGAGGGATGGTGACAACCTGGCGGACCATGCTAGGGTGATGGCGGGCCGGCGGTGGCGGCGACGTGCACACCAGGGTTGGGACTCGGGAGACTATGTGGTGGTGGCGTATGAACTTAGGGTTCGTGACGAGACTAAGGGTACGTTTGGTAGGGTTTTAGCTTCATTAAATTCGTGGATCTAGTGGAGCTGGGTATTCCTAACTCCACCAGATCTATGGAGCTGAAGCTATGAGTACATTAAGAGTGTTTAGATAGATCATCTTGTTTACATTTTAGACCAAAAATATAAACTTAATTCACTTTATTTTAGCCTACAAGTTTCAGATCTCAGATGAAGCTGGGATCTAGAGCTCTACCAAACATGCCCTAATTCCTTGGGGTTGAGCTTGCTATTAGCTATGTTCAGCCAAAGGCCCAGAGACCGGAGTAGATGAGCACAACTGGCTGCTTGGCTCGTAAAATTCAGATATCCGATAAGAGTCTTCTCGGAAATACCCAAAAATACTCTCAAAAAATCCCAAGCCGATAGATAGTACTCTCCCGCATCCGATATTGAATCTGAACCAAAATATCCGAAATTGAATCTGATAATTATCCGACTAAACTTGTCGAATTCGATCGGTCGGTCGGCAAATATCCGACCCAATTACACCCCTATTTTGAGGAATATAAGGACATTGCGGTTGATATTATGTGTAGTCTATAAATTATAGCAATCTTTACTAATTGTAGTAATATTTTTCTTTTATAGCTAAAAAATGCTTTCAACTAGCTGTGATATCCAAACATAGAATAAAACAAGTGATTTTGAAAAGGCACCGCAATGCCAAAACGGATCCTAAATCACACTAGCTAGTGAACAATCAAAAAGCTAGGCGGTGTTATCACTGATCAATCAGCTACCTGTTTTCAAAACCTGCCACAGTATTTCGGTATCACGATGGAAAATCATAGAAAATGGCATTTTAGAGGCAGTGGTACTTCCCAAGCGTGGCTCTTGCAGGTTACTGGAGAAAAAAATATCGAGTAGTGGTTTAATGCTTTTCCTCTCAATATAAGTTGCACAAAACTTAAAGCAAGTGAAGATGTAAGTAATCACCATCTACTATTCAATCATGCTTTAATATTTGTGTAACTGTAAAAAAAAAAAGCATGGAAGCACCTCAAAAATATCACTGTTTCGAAGTGAGTAGCATATATGATGCTTACAAGATACATCTAGTACAGAAGCAAAGACATCCTTTAGCTAAAACAAGGAAGAAATCTGCATGTGTAGATTGAACGCTGAAAGCGCATAGCAGCCAGCACGTACAGCCAAGTCGTAATATGCGGCTCAGTTCGGCCTCATTTGTCCTGGCACCTCACCCACTGCAATAGCTGTAACGAGACTACGAGAGCAACTTGATCAGGAGCGTAGTTTCAATTACCGTCTGAACATAACTGACTGAATTCGTCATTTGGCAATTGTCAATCCATTTCACCCATTTTTCTATTCTACTGCTGCTTCTTTGAAAACATACCCAAATAGTTAACTGTTCCGAAGCTATAGTTCTTGAATTTGCGCATTGAAAACACTAAGAGCTGCAACTTTGACGTGTAGAATATAGACGCCCGAGAAATTATGCAGTTGTTGGTTGGCTTTAGACAGGATGTCAAAATGGAGGGGGTTTTTTTAGGGGAGAAAGGAGTTTGCACGCCACCGCAACAATGTCGCAGGCTGGAGCCCCACTGAAACAGACAAAAACACTTATCCTTGTGCCAAGGTCATCATAAACTATATATATCGTCCACTGATCAACAATTTGAAACAATCCAAAGAATGCTTGTACCAACAGGAACAATCCAAAGTAGATCGCCAAGCAAAGACAGTCTCTTGAGGCACACGTGGTCGGTAATTCGTCAGAAGCTGTGACTTGGTAGCACCCAGAGCGTGATTTGTCCGTTTCTCGTACAAGCAGGCAAGCAGTTCAACAGCTTTGACATGGGAGCTGCAAAGGCACGGCGTGTTCTTGAAAAAATTTTTACTACGCTGACATGAGAACTCCAGATGGAGAATGGTTTCCTTCCCAGCAGTACGTCAACAGGAGGATTGACTCTAATAACTAGAGGTGAAAATAGATCGGATATGAGTGGATATTGCTCTTTCGGTATTTTAACCCAATTTTTTTCTTGGATTCGGAACTTGATATGGATACGAATCCAAATTATTTAGGATACGGACACGGGACGGATACATGATGGATTCGGGTCGGAAATAGATAAAAATATACGGATAATACGCGTATATATAGAGTAATATATGTTGAATCAAACCATATGAGTACATGAACATAATGGCAAATTACTATATATCAACCAAACACAATAGACGTCATAGAGAGAATATACTACTAAATAATCAATAGAACTAACTAATTGTCGAGATATATAAATAGGCTAGCATGGAAAACAATTAATAAATGGGTTGGGCCTTGCTAAATATCCGAATTGAAAAAAATCCGATATTTGGATCCTTTCCCGTATTTATCAGATATTGACTTCTCCGAATCCCATCTCGGATTTGACCAGATAGTCAAAATCCCTTTCTGAATCTAATTCCGACCGGATCCAAATCAAATAGGAAATATCTGACTTGTTTTTACCCCTACTAGTAACAAACACCAAGTGGCTCGATGCGTTGTCTCACTTGTCTTCAACATCGGATTGGTTCTAGTCCGCGCGCAGGCTACGATGAGTTGCAGCTCTCATCATCTGATGCAGTCACACGGCCCACTTAGGGTAAATCTGGAAGGAAGAGGAGAAACCTTTGCCCGCGTACTAGCAGAATCTCGTCACTTCTGAATCCTATGGAGCAGACAAGATGTAACTGGCGGGTCAGGCGGGCAGTAGTTAGGGGCCCATGCACGCCCCTCTATGCCGCGCAGGGAAGGAGGCCATTGGATAGGCCGGCTCTCACGTGGGCCGTGGGGTGCGGAGATGCTAATGTAAGATACTAAAATATATATTGAACTAGTATTAAAAATATACTAAAAATTCAAAAGGTAAAGATATCAAGAGATACAAAAATTCAAAGGTAGTTCAATGGTACCTATAAGAAAGAAAAAAACTTAAAAACACGGGCACAAGACAGCTGGTACGATGTTTGCACAACTCACGGGACAAACAAGAATGCCATCAGTCCATCACCGTGGAGATTGAACTCCTAGATACGCGGAATCAGTCAAGCTAACATACCCATTGCTAAGCTCTATCTCAGAGTACGTGCTTGGCGACCCAACAATCAAGGCTTCCAACTCCTCGGAAGTATGTAGGCCCCAAGGATGCTGCGAGAGCTTCCTTAGCCTGTCAAGCTCTTCTGCAACTTCCCGCATCGAGGGTCTGTTATCACTAGCCATATCCAGGCACTGCGTTGCTAGCTCTGCCACTTGCTCAATCAGCTCCATACTTTGCTCGGCTTTTATCTGGGCGTCCAATATCCCATCAAGCCTATTCTCGCTCACAGCTTGAAGAAAATGTGATGAGAGGTTCTTCTGCTCCTCAAGCGCCTGAAGATTCAATGCCTTTCTACTTGTAAGTAGCTCCAGTAAAACGACGCCAAAGCTGTATACGTCGCTCTTATCAGTCAATTTGCAGGTCTGCATGTACTCCGGATCGAGGTAGCCACAAGTCCCTTGAACAAATGTAACAAACTGGGCTTCGTCTGTTGGAGCCAATATTGAGGCTCCAAAGTCTGAAACTTTTGCGGTGTAGTTGTCATCGATAAGTATGTTTGGTGATTTCACGTCGCCATGGATAATTGGGGGTGAAGCCCAAGAATGCAGGTAACCGAGCGCTTCAGCAGTCTCATGCGCAATCTTCAGACGTGTCGTGAAGGAAACGCGTGATGCGTGATGTCGGCCGTGGATAAGTTGGTACAAGTTGCCATTTGGGATGAACTGATAGACGAGCATAGGGACTTCCACCTCAAGGCAACATCCATATAGCTTAACAACGTTCCTGTGATTGATCTGGGATAGGATGAGCATTTCCTTACCGTACTCTTTCTCCTGTCTCTCATCGATAAACTTGCACTTCTTTATTGCAACTACTCTGTTGTCTTTAAGGGTGCCCTTGTAGACAGTACCGTTACCTCCCTTTCCAAGCACATTTCGCTCATCAAATTTGTTTGTTGCTTCTTCTAGCTGTTCTTTGGTAAACAATGTGAAGGACAGTCCTTGATTTGACTTCATTTCTTCGAACAGCAAGAGGCCCCCATGTTGCTTGAAGTACTTCCTTTTTACAGTGGCAAGGCTCCTTTTTTGGTGGATAATGTAAGCACAAGACATGCTGACTACTAGTACGACTACGCCAACGCTAAGACCTGCAGCAAGGAGTGTACCCAGAAATCGTACAAAGTGCTAAATAGGAGATGATGTACATATTTTTACAAGATCAAATGTAGTCGGGAAATTTGGCTGTGTGACATCGAATTCGTTGGCAATTCACGAATTGACACTCTAATTCGTGCGGTTCATAAAATTGACACGAATCGACGAATTCTTTGTCTCAGTGACACTCCCCGCTATTTTTCACAATTTCAAGATTTTCTAAATGATTTTTGCACTGTAGCTGCCGTAGTTTTCCCGTTTTACCCTTGTTCCTTCCCCTTATTAAGGTCCGTAGCTGCAGTTGAGATTATTTTGTTGGAATAGCCAACCGAATAACACAATCTCCTGTCAGAGAGTAACAATTATTTCGCACTGTAGCTGTCAGAGAGTAACAATTATTTCACTACGGAGGCGTTAACAGGGTGAAGAGGAGGGTAAAACGGGGAAATCACTGTAGCTACAGTACGAAAATTAATTTTTTGCGGGGGTTGCAGCTCTCTTGTGGGCTATTTGGTGCACACGCAATGATGTACTCTTTGAGAACAAACAATATATTTCTTGTTTGCAGGCAATTTTTCGGGGAACATACTGGTTGCGATTCTGGGCACAGTTGCAGCATGAGAACTCAAAGGAGCGCATCCGGTTGGTCAGTAGAGCATTGGAAGTTGTCGCATTAGAAATTTTTGCCAAGAATGGATGGCGAAATAATAATAGGCTTTGTTTTTGATATTTTGTAATCTTTTTCCTTTATTTCAGTTCAGCTTGATAGCTGGAAAACTTTGTATCTTGGTCGTATGCATTCTGCAGAGACTGGAATTTATTCCTTTATCTAAAAAAAAGCTACAGTACGAAAATCATTTAGAAAATGCTGAAATTGTGAAAAATAGCCGGGAGTGTCACTGAGACAAAGAATTCGTTGATTCATGTCAATTTTATGAACCGCACGAATTAAAGTGTCAATTCGTGAATTGCCAACGAATTCGGTGTCACACAGCCAAATTTTCCAAATGTAGTCAAGGAGCTGAATAAGTAGGAAATGGAGAGGGCGTACCAATTGCGATGTGCACTCCAAGTTTGGATTTCTCCGCTTCGCATATGCCGTTATAAGCGTTGCCTGTTGTCTTGGCAGGGCAAGAACAATTGAATTTTCCCGGAGTGTTAATACAGGTACCAGGAACAGAGCACGGGTTGTCATTTTGCATGAGACTTTGCATGAGTTGCATAGGAAAAGGCTTAGTGGAGTCATCCTGAAAATAGATTTTGAGAAAGCTTATGACAAAGTTAAATGGCCTTTCTTGATACAAGTCTTACGAATGAAGGGATTTTCGTCCAAGTGGATTTCTTGGATTCAGTCCTTCATTTCGGGAGGCAGTGTGGCGGTGAATGTTAATGGGGAGATTGGGAATTATTTCCAAACACGGAAGGGGCTTCGTCAGGGAGATCCGTTGTCGCCATTATTGTTCAACATCGTTGCAGATATGTTGTCAATCTTAATTAAAGGGCTAAAGGTCAGGATCTAGTGGAGGGGGTAGTACCTCACTTGATTGATGATGGTCTGTCTATTCTTCAATATGCAGATGATACAATCCTTTTTATGGAAAACGACCTAGAAAAAGCGCGCAACATGAAGTTATTGCTTTGTGCATTTGAGCACGTATCCGGGTTAAGAATTAATTTCCATAAAAGTGAATTATTCTGTTTTGGAGAGGCAGAAAATTCATTAGAACATTACGTCGAACTATTTGGTTGTAAGCATGGGAGTCTTCCGTTGAAGTATCTCGGTATTCCGATTCATTATAGAAAATTACGTACCTCAGATTGGAAAATGGTAGAAGAACGTTTTCAAAAGAGACTTAGTAGTTGGAAGGGTAAACATCTTTCGGTGGGGGGCAGACTGACATTGATTAATTCAGTGTTAAGTAGCTTGCCTATGTATATGATGCTTTTTTGCAATTCCTACTAGTGTTCTTAAGAAGCTTGATTACTTTCGATCTCGGTTCTATTGGCAAGGGGATGACAACAAGAGAAAGTATCGTCTTGCTAGGTGGAATATTCTATGCCAACCAAAAGAACAGGGAGGTCTGGGGATCAATGACTTAAAATATAAAAATACTGCCCTTCTAAGCAAATGGTTGTTTAAGCTTTTAATATCTGAGGGTACTTGGCAACAGTTGATTAGAAATAAATATCTAGGGACAAAGCCACTTGGGCAAGCAGAGTGGAAACCAGGAGATTCGCATTTCTGGTCCAGCTTGATGAAGGTAAAGCAAGATTTTCTTCGCTTTGGCACCTTCAAAATTAATAATGGATCGCAGGTGAGGTTCTGGGAGGATATCCGCTCGGCAATTGCCTTGAAAGATCAATATCTGGTTTATATAGCATCGTTCGACGGAAATTTGTTACCATCGCGGAGGTCTTACTACCAGTACAACCAAATGTATCCTGGAGACGATCGCTGATTGGACCAAAGTTAGTGGCGTGGAATGATTTACTTTCACGAATCGCTAGTATTAATTTAACGTCGAATGATGATGAGTTTCGCTGGAATTTGTGTCAAGATGGTCAATTCTCGGTGAAATCTCATTATCAAGCCTTGATTACAAATGGTGCTCCAAATTTAAATAAAAGGCTATGGAAGTTTAAAGTTCCACTAAAAATCAAAGTGTTCTTGTGGTATCTTAGGAGAGGAGTGATTTTGACCAAAGACAACTTAGCAAAGCGAAATTGGCAAGGAAGCAAAACATGTTGCTTTTGTCGCGAATCTGAGACGATTAAGCATTTGTTTTTTTATTGTCATTTTGCACATTCAGTTTGGTGTCTAATATATGTGGCTTTTGGTATACCTAATCCAAAGAGTGTAGATAATGTTTTTGGTAATTGGTTAAATGGGTTTCATAAAAATGATCGGAAGCTTATTCTTCTTGGTGCTGCTGCTACATGTTGGTCGCTTTGGTTAACCAGAATGATAGAGTTTTTCAAAGGACAACCAATTCTTCTCCTTTGCAGTTCGTTTGCTATTATCCAATGGCTCCGTGCATGGGCTGTGTTGCGAAGGAAGAATGCGAGCTATTTTGGTGGCAGCTACACGGTGTTTGGTGCGGTGTCAAGGAATTCTATTCGAGCACATGGGTGGCGGTCTAGTCTTGGATTGCTAGTTACTAGATTGTGCGAGGATATTTTCTTTATTATTTTTGTTTGGTGTGTGCTTAGATTAAGCGAGAGGCGGAAGCGATTTTGAGAACTTGTGTCATCTCGATGTAATGTTCTTGAAATTAATAAAAGATCTTCCGTTATCAAAAAAAAAAAAAAGGAACAGAGCACGGGTAGTTGAATCTTTTGTCCTCGCACTCGTTAACGTCTGCGAGGCAAACCGAAACAATTAACCGTGTTGGCGCCAGGACAAAAATTTGTAAACTGGCAAAAAATTACAGCTTGTTGATGAGTAAACTGATCACGGCGAAATCATTTCTTGCGGGACCGAAGTAAGAAGAGTAGAGACAGACCTTGGCAGCCGTCAGGCAAGTAAGGATTGCCTTCGTACCCTTTGGAGCAGTTGCACAGGTAACCAGGGCCGTTTCTTGAGTCGACGCACTCGCTGTTGCTACTGACGCACATGTAGGCGGTCGCGTTCTGCTTAGCTTCCCGGCACGTCTCCTTCCCTACCACCCAGTCGAGCACCAGCGGCACCTTCCCGCCGGTGGACTCCATGAAGTCGCCGGTGGTGACGTACGTGGTACGGAACTCAAACGATGCTGCCTCGACCAGGACGGCGTAGCTGCACCGGCTGAAGGTAGCGATCTCCGAGGTGTTGAACTTGTCCTCGAACGAACCCGTGTACGAGTTGATCCCCCTCGGGATGGCCGCCTCGCAGCAGCCCATGCCGGCGCACGAGCCGTTCTCCAGCCGCCCTACGCTCGGGCACGTGGCCATGCACCCGGTCATGTACTGGGTCTCGTTCACCGAGCTCACGTAGGCGAGCGAGTTGCACCCGACGACGGTGAACTTGTTGTCCTCATCGCCCACCCGAAACCACGAGTCGGAGATGTCCCACCACCAGGTGTTTTGCTCGTCCATCGACCGGGACGTGTCGTTGTAGCACCACGAGTTGATTGTGTTGCGGACGCGCGCCTGCCCGCGGCGAAGGGAGATATCCAGGACCTCGAACTCCCAACAGAAGGGCTTATAGTTGCCGGCAGCGGTGAGGTTGCAGGTGAGCCCGAAGGTCACGTCGCCCTCGCCCGTGAAGAGGTAGCAGCCGCTGCCGATGCCGAACGGGTACGGGATGTCCACGTCACCGCACCGGCGCTGGCATGTTTCGCTTGGTTGTGCAGCCGCTGATGCATCTGCCGGCCATGCCGAAACGAGTACGGCGATCACCGTAAGAAGCATCTGCTTGCCGGCTTGCGGCTTGAACGGCGAGGTATGCAGTAATTTTGCCTTGCAGCTGCTGGGCTTGCTAGCTCCTGGTAAGCTCTTCACGTTAAGCGCTGAAAATATTTAAGAACTAGCCAGTTGGCCCAGTAGTATAGCGATATGGCCTCTCTTTCTCTGCCTCCCTTTCTTGTTTCGTCTGTCTTAATTAAACCTGTGGCAGGCAATTAAGGGTGTGTTTGGTTGCTTGTACCAAGTGATACATGTATAAGCTGGTTCAAAAAAAATATCATTCATGTGTTTGGTTGGTTGAATAGAGCCATTTTGTCTTGCACAATGTGATACAAATTTGAAGAATATTCCCTATAGATGTTGAACCATTCCATTCATCCAAAATAATGGAACCAAATGGTACAAAATCATCCCATCCTATTTAATCTCATTTCACCAACCAAACACACCTTAAGTATAAGTATAGGAAAACGAGGGCATCGATCGGGTTCACGAGCTTAAGAGTGGTTTGTATTTTTTTTCAATTACAAGGTAGATGCATACACATATATATTATTATGTACGTATGCCCAAGTATGTTCTCTTGGTTCACGTCTTGAAATACAGAAGCTATAGATAAATCTAAAATCTTATAAAATTTTTATTGAAATGTACTAGCATGTGCGTAAAATTAGACATCAGAATTTGAATCTTAGTAGTGAATAAAATCGTATTACGCATAACTCCACCAACCTACTTAAAAGCGGTTCGCTTAGCTGCGATGACACAGAGGGTTTAGCAGTTTGGCTAGCCAGCTTCACGCGGGCAGCGAAAACTACTTGTCGGAACGCTACTACTCCTGGGCTGCTTTTTATGCGGAAAAAGAAACATAAGTCTTACACATTTGTTTATTCATACGTTTCTGAGACAGCACGTCGAGGAGAAGCATTTTGGCCTGAGGATTAGCAAGGAAGCGCGTCCTCAAAATTACTACCACGTCAGTCACTTCTTTTAGACATAACTTTGGGGTTTTGATAAACATCATCCCGATATTTTCTTAGATAAAAAATATCCAAATTATAAGACGTTGGATCTACTTTGAGATCCGTAAGTCGTGAAGGGAGGTGGGATTATGTTTTGATGGAAGATTTGATACTTTGATCTAAGGGCTAACTTATGAAGATAGATTGAAGCACACGGTAGTCGGCACACGATTGCTACCGGTGGCGTATGTAGGAAAAAAAAATAGAAGAAATATTTAGAGCTGTTGTGTCTCCTTGTGTTTATGATAGACAACTGTTGCAACTCCTTGAGGAGCATTGAAAAAAGTTGCGGGACCAAGGGATATCAAGAACATGACGATTGGAACCGGTACTCTACCCCTTTCGCTCTCTCTTCTTTCATCCGTCACTGGTTCCTACAAGTTTGAATAACCAACTATCTTCTTAAAGGATTGTAGTACGCTGGTATGCACCCTTGTTTTCATTGTTCAGTCAATTTGATCAACAGAGCATCCACACCATGAGGTATCCATCTTAACCTTAAGAAACTAACATACTTAACTGCGCAACTGCGCATCTAGATAGTATGATACAATTATCATTAATATACAACTCTATTTCTAATGATTGAAATATAATTATATTTGTTATATAACTCTATTTATATGATTAATCTGCACCGTTATAATCTAACTCACACCAAAATAAGTGGTAGAGATTCTTTCTTTGATGTACAACTCTATATCTAATGATTGAAATATAATTGTATTTGTTCTATATGATTAATCTGCACCATTATAATCTAGCCTTACCAAAATAAGTGGTAGAGATCCTTTTTTTCTTCTTTTGATTAATGTGAGAATTTTTATAATTTAGGATTATTGTGAGATTTTCTTGCTCTTAAAATGAATGAAGTGCCTTGAATATCACCCATTGTTTTTAGACATATAGATGATGCTGAGAGTAATCACCATTATTTCATTCATCGTAGTGCAGACCACCACACCCTACAAATTAGCAAAGGCTTTCGAGAAGAGGAGACCCTCAGGCTACCGCCGAAGGGTATGCACCCGAGGGGTCACTAGTGGGCCAATCACTTCTTATCCCTTGAAGAACATGATGAAGGTATCGATGGTAAGCCGATGGCAGGATTGGTCCCTTCGGTCACCCCCCTCGGGTCACTCAAAGAGGGTACTAGTGAAGGATCAACATCTAGGGAAGGGTAGCATATGGAAGCTTAGGCATGCCAGGGCCATCACACCAAAAGGCTAGCCGGCGAAAAGTGAAAAGACTACAAGACCCATATAATTCTAGGACACTCGTAGGAGTATTGTTGCAATCTCACCCCTTACCTTGAGGGCTCTATAAATAGCCGTAAGCTCATGTACTGAGGGGACAATTTTGTATAAAGAAAATAAAACACCATTTGCCCTTTTTACCTGGCCAAGCTCCTTTGCACTCTTGGACCCCGAGAACACCCTCTAGGGGGGAGGGATAGGACCTGTGGCCCTCCTCTTTATACTGCTTGGTCTATAGCCACAACACATTCAATTAGAACTCTATCACTTGATTAGAACGTATGTGTATAGGTCAAAGGAAGAAGTTTCAAAAGGCAGGATTCGAAAAGTATTTATGAGGCATGACCAGCAATACTCCACCAAAAGTGTGTCCATACTTAATCTGTTGAAAATTGCTTCCGAACTATTTTCCAAAAGCCTGATTCATAGTGTGGGAAAAATATTTTCCAAACCACTTGCAAATAGACTCGCCCCTTACCTGCAGGACATGGTGTCTAAAAATCAGAGTGCCTTCATCAAACGGAGATCAATTCATGATAACTTCCTCTACACCCAAAACCTAACCAAGGAGTTGCACAGGAAGAAGATCACGACACTATTCATCAAACTGGACATTGCCAAAGCGTTCGATTTACGCTTTAGTGAGTTGGGAGTACCTATTAGAGCTAATGGAATACTTAGGCTTCAGCTGATGATGGAGAGAGTAGATTTCACACTGATACTGGCTTCATCTTCCTCTAGGATTCTCCTTAAAGAAAATCCCGACTAGCCGATCAGGCACATGAGAGGGCTCTATTGGGGAGACCCGCTGTCACCTATGCTCTTTATCTTGGCTATCGACCCCCTCCAGAAGACTTTCGCTAAAGCAAACACAAAGAACCTAATCAAACCGGCTCTTGACTCATCACACAACCTACGGTTCTCCCTTTATGCCGACGTGCTAACCCAGATATGCTTGAGTTACAAGCAATCCAATTAGCCTTGTCGATCTTTGGGGGAGCAACAGGCTTGCAGGCTAACATCCAGAAGAGTGAGATCTACCCCATAAGATGCGTCGACGTGGATCCCGATACCATCCTTGGGGTTTTTTCAGCGCTGAAAAAAGCCTTTCCTTGCAAATACTTAGGGCTACCACTAAGGTCAAATAAGCTCAAAAAATTGGATGTGCAACTGATCATTGACAAAGTGGAAGCTAGGTTGGCGGGACGGGATGGAAAGGTAAACTCCTTTCGAGGGTGACTCACCTAATTCTAGTGAACTCAGTCCTTATGCCTGTCACAATTTACCACCTCACGGTGTTCCCCGCAAACAGTTGGGCAATTAAAAAAATCGACAGGTTATAGAGAAATTTCATATGGAAGAGAGAACAGAAATGCAGCAGAGGACACTACCTAATGAGCTGAAACAAGGTTTGCAGACCCAAGAAACTAGGCAGACTGGGAATAAAGGACCTACTCAGCTTCGGGCGAGCATTGCGTTTGCGTTGGCTTTGGTACCAATGGAAAGATTCACATAGGCCATGAGTCGGTATGGAAATACCGTGTGATGCGATGGATAGGAGCCTATTCAATGCCAGCACCACCATCAGGCTGGGAGATGATGCCACAGTGAAGTTCTGGGAATCCAGATGGCTAAACGGGAAATCACCGAGAGAGCGAGCTCCCAATTGCTTCAAGTTGGTTAGATCGAGGAACAGATCAGTTAGGCACGACATTCAGACCAAAAATTGGCTCAAGCCGCTACGACGAATAACCACTCAAACGCAACTTGATGAATATGTCGCCTTATAGCAGGCTATCTAGGGGGTATCCTTACAGCCACAGGTACGAGATGACATGACGTGGAGATGGACGGCAAACGGCCAATACTCAGCAAAATCAGCCTATATTGTACAGTTCAATGGCTCTAGGCCTAAACACAATTACAAAGTTATTTGGCGAGCTAACACAGAAAACAGGTGTAAATTCTTCTCATGGCTCCTTATTCAAGACAGGTTGCTAACAGCAGATAGGCTCTCACTTAAAGGTTGGCCTCATAGCACTCAATGCCCGCTGTGCGGATTCGATCCTGAATCATCCACACACCTAATGCTTTACTACCCGTTTGCAAGACAAATCTAGGGAAAGTGTTCCTTTGGCTCCACATAGACCCGCCCCTAGTGAGTTATGGTGCTTTGACCATAGCTGGGTGGTGGCAATCCGTTCACGATTGCACGACTTCGCAACGAATGAAGGAGGTTGATGGAGCTCTTTTTGACATATTTTGGAACTTATGGAAAGAAAGGAATAGGAGGATTTTTTAGAACTCGTACCAGGCGGTGCATTATGTGTTCAATCTCATCTCTCAAGACATGCACGACTGAAGAACAGCCTTCGCAGCCGGCCACGGAGCCATAGTGGTTGCACTGGCCCCCTAAGGGGGCAATTCGTGCTTTTTAGGCAAGGTGGATATCGTGGGCCACCGGGTTGTATTTCCTAGTGTTTCATTCTTTAGCTTTTAAGGTCGCTTCTTAAAATAGGCTTTTTACTACTTGTACTCATTTCACTTCTTCTCGTTGTTTCTTTTCCTCCTCCTTGTAAACTTTGTTTTCACCTCCTTTCAATGAATGGCAGAGCTCCAACTAATCTTTCAAAAAAAATGCTTCCAAGCTTCGTCAGGAAATGTTTGGCAGCCAAAGAGGCACATTCGACAAAGGCTTTGTCTCAAAGCATTTTTGCAAGAAACTGATGAACTCCATATCGGGATTATTAAATTCCTTCAAAAAATTCCACAAGCGAGATTGTACCCAAAGACCAAGAAGATACGCCACTTGCCAGAAAGCTCAATTCAGTTCAGTCCGTAAGACGCGTTACCGCAAGGATGGAAACTCCTTTGCACTGTCTCTAGTCTCAACCGGTTGTGGCTTACTAGGAGGAAGAGAAGGTGGAGAAGAGCGGAAGAAAAACGCATCTTCTTACAAAATGACGGCTGTGTGCGTTGGATTCACACGCCAAATTAGCATTTTTAATGGTAGAATCATGTCGCTATACTTGGTTCACACGCCCAATTCTTGGGCTAGCCGCTTTTGCACGCGTTCACAATGTTCAGGATTTTAGATACTGTTTGGTTGTCTGGTGCCTCATACTTCGTTGAAGTTCCGCTCAAACATTTTGCTTTTCCAGTTCTTCCGAAATTAGCAGCCACCTGCCGAAACGTCGACGCCGAGTCGTCAACTACCGATGATGCATCCATCAGACGATAACATCCGTGCACGCTAAGTCGCTACGGTATCGACTTTTGCACCATCCCGAGAAATTTACTACAAGTTCCGTTCAGTATGATGTCTGAATTGTTGGAAAAGATGCGGGTATAAGAGCAAGTATTTATTCCTTAATACATATATCAATTTGATTCCATATACATGATTCAAAGATGGCCATTCAGACATAATTGAGGAGAAGTAAATTATGTAGACTATGGCAAATAAGAAAAGAATCATGTCTACTTTGGCAATGTGAAGTTAATTAAGTATGATTGCTCTCAGATTATTGGGTTTAAAATGAAGATTAGAATCTTCACTTCAATCACAAATAGGCTAGACTAATCAATTCAACAAATTGGGCCTTGAACCCTTACCACCTTACCACAAGAATGATTGTTTTATTCACTGTTATAAGCACCTAAGCACAGAATGAACTTAGGTCTAACAGATGTGATAACCCAACATCAAGAAATGGACTTACTGACAGTAAAGTACCAACAGTGACAAAATTTTAACTGGAGAAATTTAGTCCTGCAAACAGTTAAATATCTAACCGAACCTGCTAATGTTCAGATCAGCAACAAGGTATTTCTAGCATGCAGACTACTGATCAACAAGTTATCAACTTGGCTAGTTAAACTTAAAGGTCCAAATCAATTTGCTAGCAACTTCACCGAATGAACAAGCATACTAATTCAGATCAAGAACAAGATTACTAATCTAACCATTCTGAAACACTAGCAAATTGAGCAACTAACCAAGTCGATGAATTGAAGTACACTAACTAGAACTGCTGTTGATCGATTATGTGCAAACCGAAAAATAAATCAATTCTTTCTAACAAGTGATCTACGGTTCAAGGCCTAATTCATTTCATTAATTGTCATGATCATAAGGTAACCCAATATCATCACGAGCAATACCTCCCTTCACCAAAGAAGAATCAAATGCGTAATCAAAGTATACTTACAGATGGAACAACACTCTAAGTCGTTCAGACAGGCAAGGCGTGATGGAATATCAACCGTCCCGAAAATCCTATTGCCACCGTAAGTGCCACGGAGAAAAGCCAGATCCGGAGATACAATGCCACTTATCGCAATTGTGACACTCCAACTGCGAAATCAAGCCTTCTTGGATCTTTGCACAAAATTGATCTCCCAACCAAGTTTCCTCTTTAGTGCTTGAACACAAAGCTGAAACCAAGAGGCGACTTAAGCACAACCAACAACAATCAAGAAAATCTGCGCACAGATCCAGAACCAGCACTCAAGGCGCAAGGTTCCAGATCAACCAATCTGAAGGAGGAAGCCCTCCAGCCAAACTCACAGATGAAAAATCTCTCCTGCAGTTGATGCCTATACCAAAAGAGGAAGTGAGGCTTGAAGAAGTTGGAACTCGAAAATCTGATCTCCTGAGAGGATCTTCTGGCCATTGCTATATAGGAAACAAGAGATGAGAGGAAATCCTCAATCCCTGCAGCCAAAACAACTGCCGAGCGAAACTCCAGGAGGCAGTTTCCATCGGCGCCGCCGGCCGCAAGGAAAAACAGGACAGCTCACCATCTCCTCTCCCTTTTGCCTTATTTCTATCCTGCCCTAAAGGGCTGGCCGAAAGGCCCATTTGAAGAAACAAGGCTGGCCCAAGGTCCATAATCCAAAATCAAATTTCCAGTCAACTTCCACAACATGAATTAGACAGCTAGAGTTGACGAATTATGTGAAAAGAAATCAAGAACAGGTGGAGAAGAGCGGAAGAAAAACGCATCTTCTTACAAAATGACGGCCGCGTGCGTTGGATTCACACGCCCAATTAGCATTTTTAATGGTAGAATCATGTCGCTATACTTGGTGTGTTTTGGCTTTCCTGACCAGCTAACTGCTCATCATGTAGACTATTGACTAGTCCTCTGACCACGACCCATAGACATTGCTATCTATTGACTAGTCCTCTGACCACGACCCTCTACCCAGTCTAGATAGGACAGAGATCTGGGTTCTGGCGACTTCAAGCTCACGGAACAACGGAGCTGCTCAGTTCTGAGCTTTGATGCTCATGCTATGGCGAGCTCGTAAAGAGTACCAATGTGGAAACTGCCATTCAGATGCGAAGATGTGATTAGACAGTAGGTTCGAGGTTCTGTTTATTTTAGCTTTTGATTTTGGATTCTGATCCTAAAAGCGGAATTAGATACAAACAGTCTGATTCTAGAATCCGATTCTCACAATCCAGCCCATCCATATACACTAGAATCAACAATCCACTTCATTTGGCTCCCTTTGGGACAGCTTCTGATTGTGCAGATTCTGGATTGTAGCCAGCTGTCTGGAGAAACGGCTATCTGAAGAATCTGTTGGCTGGAGAATCTGGTCGTTCGATAATCTTGATTGTTTGTACTGATTGTTGATCGGCGTCGGTGACGGATGAGCGGATGAGAGTGGTGAAGGGACCTAAGGACGACGACGGAAACCCTTGTGCCTACGATGACTCATGGGAGGCGAAATTCGTAGAATCTAAGACAGAATCTGTAGAATCAGGTGGGTAACAGTTTCTGATTCTATATACAAATCAGATTCTGATTGCGGGAGAAGCTTTCTAGAATCCTCTCGTTCGGCAGACAATTTATTTTTCTTTTAAGCAGAAGCTGTGTATAAGAGCATCTCCAGCAGAGCCCCTAAACCAGCCTTTAAACCTTAAAATAGGGAGTTTAGTAAAAAATACAGATCCAGCAGAGCCCTTAATCCAGCCCCTAAAATTAGGAGGCCTCTAAATTTGCCTCCTTAGAGCATCTCCAACAGTTCTCTAAAGTATTTCCCAAAACCATCTTTTAGGCATAACTCAGAAAATTAACGCTCCAACAGTTCCCTAAACGAATTCCCTATTTGTCCGCACGCCCTATCCAACCTATTGAGCTCTCCAGATTTTCGCTCGCGTCCTCTCCCAATCGCGATTTTTCCATCTCCATGACCAAAGCGCTTGCGTGGGATTTCTTCGCGCCATTCGGCCGGCCTTGGCAAACTGCATCGACACCACCCACTCCCCACGACTTCCCACCGCGCTTAGTGGATCAACGCCGCCGCTTCTACCAGCTCCTCGTCGAGCCGCTCGACATCGCCGACTACCACCGCAACAACCTCCACAAGACAAGAGGCGCTACATCGACAAGTGGTGGAAGGAGAAGCGCCTCACCGCAGACCCGAACACGTGCACGGCTCCGCCTCTGAAAGGTATTGGAAAGTATCGCCCGGCTGTATTGGAATTAAAATCAATGCATCGGCTCAAGATGGACAATATCGCCAACATCCGCAAGATCCTCACACGAAACCAATCACAAGCTAGCATCATTCGTTTTCTTCTTGGTCATATTGTCCGAGGAAAAGGCTCTTGGCGTCCAAAGATTTTGGCATCGATAGTTCTTGGGAGCTCCAAGCACGATAGCTTGCTTTTTTTTTGGTTCTCGGGTTCTTGGATCGGTCGCCTGTTTGTGGGAGATGTTATCGTGAGCTGCCCAAGAGTGTACGTGAGCAAGAAGGCTTTGGATTTGGGTCACCGCCTCCTGCCGTTGTCGTTAGTCGACCGGATCGGCACGCCTTGGCGGTCTTAGGCGGCGATGCCATGTGTTTGTTTCGTGGCCTCACCCAAATTAGCTAGGTTTTTGTGACTCTTGTTTCTGGCATTTCGCATTACCCTTGAGCTTCTTGTTGAGTTCCTACTTGCCACACTAATTAGCCGATGTAACTTCAATAGTTTGTTGGTGCGAAAAATCCAGCTTTTAGTTTCTGCAGAACAAATTTTTGGTGTTTGGTGGAAAGAGATTAAGACCAAGATTAGTTTTTCGGTTTCGAGCAAGCTATTTGAATTAGCCGGTTTGTGGTAAGTTCCTCCTCCATTTGCAACATAACCATTTCTAGTCCGATGTTACGAACTTATGCACTCGGGCCTTTTGTTTTCATTTTGCATTCATTTTATTCATCATAATGGAGTCAACGAGGGATAAAAAATTGACAAATTTATTCTAAACTAGATCGATTTTTGCGGGAAAGAAACCATTCATCGCCTATATGGAACACGGTCGCCGTACTTGTCGGGTGATTTTATGTTTGCACAATCTTCTTGGTTTCTTGCAAACTTAGAAAACATTGAAGTTATAAAGCTCATTAGCCGTAATGAAGGACTTGAGCAAACTTCCTTCTCTTCTTTGAAATGGTGCGCTAACAGTGATCAAGGAATTTGCCGTGGTGAGATAAAGCAAGCATCGACTCTTTTTGATCGTGGACGTCACCCTTGATGATTATCTGCTCAAGAGTTACTATAAGACCGCTTCTCTGCTCGCTGCGAGCACAAGGTCTCTTGCCATATTTAGTGGTGTCAAGACCACTATATGTGAACAAATGTATGAATCTGGCAGAATCTCGGGCTCTCGTTCGGATCGTTGATGATATTCTTGACTTCACCCAATCACCGACTTGGCAAACCAAACAGAAGTGACTTGGCAAAAGGAAATCTGACACTCCAAATCATTTTGTGTTGCAATATGAACCAAAGCTAAGGAGATAATCGATTCGAGTTCAAGACACCGATTCCTTGGCTCTTGCAATAGAGTTAGTTCATCGAAGTGGTGGAATTAGAAGGGCTCAAGAGCTTGCAAAGGAGAAAGGTGATTTAGCTCTCCAAAATTTGCGAAGGCCTTCCTAGGAGCCGCCTGAAGTACCCTTGAGAACACGGTGAAATATAATCTTGAAAGGATTGACTAGATATTCACTTGATGGCTCTAGATCGATATACTGCGCATGTGGGTTTAGAGTAGCTTCAGATTCGATTCAAGATTCAAATTCTATTTGTCTTGAGTTTGAAAACGACTCGTGTCTCAAAGGCCAACGCCCAACAAAACAAAAAAACCAATGGCGCCAAGTGAAGATATGGCAAAACCGGGACCACCGGACCAAGTCAAAATATTTTTTGGGGCAAAAAAAGGGAACTGTTGGAGTATGGTCTTTTTTTTAGATTCAAAAACTTTTGGGGAACTCCTAATTCAGGATTATTGGGAGTCAAATTTTTAGGCACTGTTGGAGATGCTCTTAGCTCCAATTCCCCGGGAGCCCCTAAATCAGCCCCTAAACCTTAAAATAGGGAGTTCTTAAAGATACACCAGGAGATTGAAGACAGGAAAATACATGAGAGGCTTCGAGATGATCTTATTGAGCATTTGTGGGCAATTCACGGTAACCGTAGTTTGATTCATTGTTCGGAGTTTCTATTTATCTATTTATCATGTTTTGAAAATTTTAAATTTAAATTTTAAATATCATGTTTTTAAATTGTAAATGTTAATATGCTTATGTTTTATGTATTACAAATATTTTGATTGAATTTTAGTGGTGTCAAATGAAGATTATACATAGCGGATATGTCAAAATAGGAGCAAAAGTAAAATAGGACCGAGATTTATGGGATGTTCTTTGAACATCTTTCTGAAAACAGTGGCCCTAAAAATAGAAGTCCCTAAATCCAAAATAGAGCCCTGTTTTAGGGGCCCTTACTGGAGATGCTCTAAGCTATTCCAAACGGGGCCTTGTGCTTTTGGATTTCAGATTTTAGCGAATCAACTTTTCTACAACTACAATCTAGAATTAGCTTTTAGAGAATCTAAAACTGAAACAAACAGATCCTGAATTATGAGTACTTAAAGCGGTGCTGGTGCCTGGTGGTACGTGAAAATCTCGCTCGTTTTTGGTTTTCGCTTTGTTTGGTACAACCGTACAAGAGAGTGACCGGCCGCGCGTTCCTCCGGGTCCGGGGTCTGAGCCTGACAAAGGTGTTCCAAACCGCGACCACCGTCCGCCCGAGACTGGGGGCAACGCCGAACGCAACAAGCATGGAACGGCACGGGCGGCGGCCGCTGAGCGGATAAAGCGCCATGCCCAGGCAGCAAATTGCTGCGCGTTCCAATCATAGTCCAGAGTCCAGCCGTTGATAGTCAGACGGTGCCGTGGTTGCGGCGTGTGCCGCGTGGTGGGAAGAAGTGGTGCGCACGCGCGCGGTGATCGTTTGCAGCGTGCCGTGCCCGTGCGTATCACCGTATAGGACGGCGTGGTGGTTCGGGTTGATAGTCGCACACGCACTGATGCACATCGCAATTCGCAATCGTTCGCGACACCCAGCCCGACACGCGCGTGGCTGTTCCTTCCTCTCGACTAGGCAACCACAACCCAGTCGGCATGTACCGCCGCCGCAACTCGTCCCCGCAACCCCGCCGGTGGTGGCCGACTCGCCTTCAATGCTCCGAGCCTCCGACACACACTCCCGCCGGCCCCGGCCGCGGCCACAACCACAAGCCACCCACATCGCATGAAGATGGGCTGTATGGTGAGGATTGGGTGGCCTGGCAGCCCGACATGGGTAGAAACGCCAATTCTGATATGGGCTCGGCGGCGGCGGAGGCTGAGGTGGTATTGGTCTTCGATTGTGGACTTGTTCTATTTTGGACTCTGTTGGATTTGGATTTAATTGGATCAGCGACATCTACTGCTCCAGACAAACAAAAATACTGAGTACAGGCCGGACTTAACTTTTGACGGGCTAAGGCCCAATTTAGACTATTGCTCCAGTTGCTCAACCTGGAAATGAATATGATCGTCCACCAAAACCTGGTGCTTTAGATGCAGGGGTTATTTGAATCAGTTAGAGAGTTAAGGGATGTAAAATAGACGACTTGGTAGTTCAGGATTGAAACTAGACGATTGGTAGTTCAGAGGTAATGTATACTTCTTCTGGTTTTGAATTGTACTAAATAGTAATTGTTGTTTGTGATTTGGCCTACATGACAGCCCTACGAGAGAACATGGAGTTTGGGCTGAAACAAGGCATAACGACCTAAGTGGGCCAAAGATGTTTATCACGTCTTCTATCTTACCCATGGTGTAAACAGTACTTGCCGAGCAGTCTAGCAGGCAGCAGCCACCACGGCCCAGAAAGCGTTCGAGGCAGTGCAGAAGCACCTCGATTTGGGGAACTCCCTGGATTCCGCTGATAGCGCCGGATTCCGGGCTCGTCGTCCGTGGTACGCCTCTCGGCTCTCGCGGTGCCCCTACCCGTGTGCCGCCGCGCAGCTGCCAGGAGTCGACGAACAAGAGCAGCCCGCTGCACGCATAGCTTCACTCACATGCACACCGATGACAAGGTGACTCTACCAGCCGAGGAGATAGCGGTTCTCGAAGTCTCGATGATGACAAGTTTTTTTTTTTCTTTTGTTTTGAAGGAACGACGATGACCAGTTGACAAACATCCCACTGGTTTTTTTGTTGTGGAATTTTCCCACTGGGGCAACTTTATTTGAGTCCATCGATCGTGTGCTGAATTCTCTTTTGGGGATGGTAATTGCTTATGTACTTATCAGCTTATCCCAAAATTGCGCATTCAGTGAGTACTAGCAATCATGTGCCATTGACTTTCTCAAAAAAAAAAAAAAACATCCATGTTCTATTGATGAAGAACAGCTCAAAAGATGTCCCTGATGCAACCCACCTTTTTTTGTTGGAAATAGGCATAATATTTTTATTCTAGATTTTATTTTGAGGCAAAGATAATAAAAGACTAGAGATGCATAAAACAGCAGGCAACACATTATACTTCAAAATATCTCAAAAATTATATTTTAATGGAGTCAATTAAACACACAAACGACTTACTATCGGGCTTGCAGAAGAACAGAAGGCAGCGCAGCGTAGACACGGTCGTGGAAGTAGTCAATGTCGCGGAAGAAGCAAAGCGGTCGCGCTGATGCGCTGTCCAGAAACCTTATTGCCGCCCCGTGCAGGTGAACTCTGCGGCAATGGCTCGGAGATACCGCTCATCCTCCTTCACGGTGCACGTCGAGGAGGAAGGCCGGCGAGGTTCAACAGCTCAACTCAATGGTACAACAATTCAGAGAAGAGGAAGAATGGAGGAGAATTCAATGTCCCCGTCCTGGATGTCTCCAGGAGTTTATATAGACGCACACTAATAACTGACCACATTATATCAGTTAAATATGATAGTTACTAGTAACTGACAATTTGAATGTAGCAGTTACTAATAATTGACTGCATAATATCAATTAATTCACTAGTAACTGACTACATAATAACACCGAATTAAAACAGATGTTTAAATCTCATTTAAACATATTGAATGAAGAGATAATTGTAAAGTTTAGTAAAATAAAAGGTGAATTCAAAGTGTCAGGAGACACGCTACGACGCGGCGCGATCGCTCGTCACAAGTCATGCGAATTTTCACGCGAAAATACACGAATGCGTGCGCTCGTGTGTGTTTAACTACTGTCCACCCTATGCCATTTTCATATCCAGTGTCATTATTCAAGAGGTGGAAAGAACTCCACCTTTTAAGTTGTCTAACCTCCACTTGGCTAGGCAATACGGTACTAAACCATGCATACTTTGGAATTAAAGGAAATGAGCCACCCAATAGACCAATTTCTAACATTTTTTAATGTAGACAATGATTTCCAAAAGTTTAACACACACAGGTCACAAACTTAAAAATATACATGTGATAAAAGCCTAGGACATATGGTTTACAATCGCTAAGTACAAATTGAATATGCTAAAAATTCTAATAAAAAAGAAAATATTTTGATTCTTTATTTGGTGGGACTTTTATGGGATGGAGGGATTAAGAGGGTGATTTATTGATGGGTGCTCACTCGACTATACCGGTATAAACTATGTGATGTGCATTATTAGCATGCAGTATAGACAAATATCGTATTAATGAAAGAATGAGATGATACTGATATAAATAGATAATGCTATATTATATTATGTTTACTGTTTTGTTATGCAATTATTTAAGGAAGAAAGTTTGGTCATATGTGACAAGTATAAAGAAACAGAGTAATTAATTATTTTTTTCTTATTGTCGACGATTCGGGACAGGGTCCTCCGCCGAGCTTACTTGTTGAATGAGGGATCAACTTGGGGCCCCTTTTCCGCAAGGGTTATACGTCTGAAAGTGTGCCGAGCAATGGAACGGGGTATATGGGACAATCGTGAAGCACATGGGGTCGTTTTTATCCGGTTCGCCTCGCGGGGAGATAATAACCCTACGTCCAGTGATTGCACTAGTATGCGAAAGTGGGTTACAATGCGCTTGCTCGGGGGGCCCTGAACGCTTCTAAGGACTCCCATGAGCAAGCGAGGTGTGTAAGTATGTGTGTAGTACAGAAGGTCCAACGCTCAATCCATCGTGGGAGGGGGTATTTATAGGGAATTACAGGAGACAAATCATTTTTACTGGGCGCGTTCTTGATAGGGCGTGGCGGTCAGATGGGCGCGCCACCACCGGTACCACGCGACGTGGTACAATGAAGCAGACCAAAGCGGCGCGGACCGTGGTGGCGCGGATCCCGGGCGCGCGATTTCTCGAGCCGCTGCGCATTTAATGCCACGTCGCCTTGTCGCGAGCCCCTGAGCTTGGCTTGCTCGAGGACGTACTTGATGGGGGACGGGGTAGCCCCGTGAGCCGGGCTATACGAAGGTCGGCCTTGCATGCGCCATCCGGGCAAGAGCATAGTCAGTTGACGCTGGGTTTCGATGGTCGTCTTGGTACAGTATATCCAATCCCCGACAGCTAGCCCCCGAGGCTAAAGGGGGAAAAGGCCTTGCTGAGGCCTCCGCCTAAAGCCTCTAGACTTCTTAAAGAGGGATTGGAGGTTCCGCAGCGAAGAGCTACTGCGGCATCCGAGCAGCGCTTGCTCGGGGACAGGTCTAGCAGCGACGAGCTACTGCGGTATCCGAGCAGCGCTTGCTCGGGGACATGACTCGCAGCGAAGAGCTACTGCGGCATCCGAGCAGCGCTTGCTCGGGGACATGACTCGCAGCGAAGAGCTACTGCGGCATCCGAGCAGCGCTTGCTCGGGGACAATACTCGCAGCGAAGGGCTACTGCGGCATCCGAGCAGCGCTTGCTCGAGGATGTGTCTCGCGGCAGCGAAGCGGTTCTTCGCGATCCGGCGGCGCTTGCTCGGGGGCGATACTGCAGCGAAGCGGCTCTCGCGCATCCGGCGGCGCTTGTTCGGGATGTGTCTCGCAGCGGCGAAGGGCTCTGCGGCATCCGGCGGCGCTTGCTCGGGGACGATACTGCGGCGAAGAGCTATCGCGGCATCCGAGCAACGCTTGCTCGGGGATGATACTTTCGCGGCGAAGAGCTCTGCGGATCCGAAACAACGCTATGCGGGGATAATATTGCGCGCAGCGAAGGGCTATCGCGCATCCGGCGGCGCTTGCTCGGGGCAGTCTCGCAGCGGCGAAGGGTTCTCGCGATCCGGCGGCGCTTGCTCGGGGGCGATATTGCAGCGTGGCGGCTATCTGCGGCATCCGAGCGGCGCTTGTTCGGGGCAGTCTCGCAGCAGCGAAGGGTTATCGCGTATCCGGCGGCGCTTGCTCGAGGCGAGACTCGCGATGAAGAGCTATCGCGGCATCCGGCGGCGCTTGCTTCGGGGACATGACTTCGCGGCGAAGAGCTATGCGCGCATCCGGCGGCGCTTGCTCGGGGACAATACTGCAGCGAAGACTATGCGATCCGGCGGCGCTTGCTCGGGGATGTGTCTCGCAGCGGCGAAGGTTATTGCGACATCCGAGCAGCGCTTGCTCGGGGCGATATTGCGGCGAAGAACTACCGCGCATCCGGCGGCGCTTGTTCGGGGCGATACTCAGCGGCGAAGGCTATCTGCGGCATCCGGCGGCGCTTGCTCGGGGGCAGTCTCGCAGCGGCGAAGTTTCTTCGGATCCGATCCGGCGCTTGCTTTCGGGACAAGATTGCTTCGCGGCGAAGCTATCGCGGCATCCGCGGCGCTTGTTCGGGGCAGTCTCGCGGCAGCGAAGGGCTAATCGGACACTGGCGGCGCTTGCTCGGGGGCAGTCTCGCAGCGGCGAAGGGCTATCGACATCCGGCGGCGCTTGCTCGGGGACAGACTCGCGGCGAAGAGCTCTGCGGCATCCGGTCAGCGCTTGCTCGGGGCGGACTCGCAGCGAAGAGCTATCGCGGCATCCGAGTAACGCTTGCTCGGGGGCGGTACTCGCGGCGAAGAGGCTATCGCGCATCCGGCGGCGTTGCTTTCGGGGACAAGATTGCAGCGGCGAAGGGCTCTCGCGGCATCCGGCGGCGCTTGCTCGGGATGTGTCTCGCAGCAATAAGGGTTATCATGGCATCCGGCGGCGCTTGCTCGGGGGCGATACTTCGCAGCGAAGGGCTACTGCGGCATCCGAGCTGCGTTTGCTCGGGGCAGTCTCGCGAAGAACGAAGGGCTATGCAGAAGATCCGAGCCGCTTCGCCGGGGACAGACTCGCGGCGAAGAGCTATGCGGCATCCGAGCAGCGCTTGCTCGAGGACAGTACTCGCAGCGAAAGGCTACTGCGGCATCCGGTGCATGGATCAGATGCACAAGGGAACTAGACATGGATCAGATATCTAGGGAGAAGGCAACAAGTAGATTGTGAGCGGACTCGCACTGCCGCATCCCAAACATGGGTCAGATGCCCGAGGGACTGACAGACGAGACATGCTCGAAATGCCTCATCCCGGACATGGACCAGACGTCCAGGCGAGCTAACCAACAGGTCACGAGGGGACTCACGCCGCCGCGTTCGGGCGAGCCCTGAGAGCCCGAAAATGTTTTAAAGAAAGAAAAGATGCAATGAACATACTCATTTACCTGGGAAGACCCGCACTTAAGCGCGAAACTTACCCGGCACGGAAGAGACTCGCGCCCGAGCGAGAGATGCGCACGGCGCGGAACATGGACAGTCCCCGAGCGAAACGCATGCCCGGGGGAAGGGACTCGCGCCCGAGCGGAGGATGCGCTCGGCGCGGGGCATGGATAGCCCCCGCGAAACGCGTGCTCGGGAAGGGACTCGCGCCGGCGGAGGACGTGCTTTCGGCGCGAGACATGGATAGCCCCGAGCAACGTACTCGGGAAGGACTCGCGCCGAAGCGAGGACGGCTTCGGCAGACATGGATAGCCCCGAGCGTAAACGCGTGCTCGGGAAGGACTCGCGCCGCGGAGGACGTGCTTTCGGCGCGACATTGATGGCCCCGAGCGTCTGGCGTGCTTTCGGGGAAGGACTCGCGCCGGCGGAGGACGTGCTTTCGGCGCGAGACATGGATGGCCCCGGCGTAAACGCGTGCTCGGGGAAGGACTCGCGCGCGGCGAAGGGCGATGCTTCGGCGCGGGACATTGGATGGCCCCCGAGCGAAACGCGTGCTCGGGGGAAGGGACTCGCGCCCGAGCGGAGGACGTGCTCGGCGCGGGTCATGGTGTGGCTTCGGATCGGTCGCCACCGCCACGCCCTCGCCGAAGACACGCCGTCGTCCTCCACGTCGCCGAAGACGCAGAGGTCTTGATTGTCTTGAGAATTCGGCATCCGCAGGGATTCCTCGCGAAAGGACTCAGTCGGTCCCCACGGACGGCGCCAGCTATCGACGATTCGGGACAGGGTCCCCCGCCGAGCTTACTTGTTGAATGAGGGATCAACTTGGGGCCCCTTTTCCGCAAGGGTTATACGTCTGAGAGTGTGCCGAGCAATGGAACGGGGTATATGGGACAATCGTGAAGCACATTGGGTCGTTTTTTATCTGGTTCGGGCCTCTCGCGGGGGAGATAATAACCCTACGTCCAGTGATTGCACTAGTATGCGAAAGTGGGTTACAATGCGCTTGCTCGGGGGGCCCTGAACGCTTCTAAGGACTCCCATGAGCAAGCGAGGTGTGTAAGTATGTGTGTAGTACAGAAGGTCCAACGCTCAATCCATCGTGGGAGGGGGTATTTATAGGGAATTACAGGAGACAAATCATTTATTACAGGGGCGTTCTTCAGAGAGGGCGTAAGCGGTCAGATGGCGCGCCACCCGCCGGTACCACGCGACGGGTACATGCGCCTGAGACCAAAGCGGGCGCGACCGTGGTGGCGCGGATCCGGTAGCGATTTCTCGAGCATTGCGCATTTAATGCCACGTCGCCTTGTCGCGAGCCCCTGAGCTTGGCTTGCTCGGGGACGTACTTGATGGGGGACGGGGTAGCCCCGTGAGCCGGGCTATACGAAGGTCGGCCTTGCATGCGCCATTCGGGCAAGAGCATAGTCGGTTGACGCTGGGCTTCGATGGTTGTCTTGGTACAGTATATCCAATCCCCGACACTTATAATATATGATATTAAAATATCATAAATAGAGTTCTATCTATTTTCCAAAAAAATACAAACATATATATTTATGTGTGTTTTACTAAGTCATTTAAACATGCTTTAAGATGATACAGCCACCTTAGCTTGCTAGTTTTAAAATAATAATTCTAAAGATGTTATCTTGGTAAAATGACTAATTAGATGTAGGACTTCCCCCCAAAGTTGCAGATGCCGTACGTACAAACTGTTTCTTTCTACAAAATCTTAGCCATGTTGGCCATTCGTGGGGAAAGCTTGAAACGTTGCACAAGCAACTTTGCTCTTTGGGGAAAGAATCGCAGAAGGCATCGATTTGGAATTTAGGATCGTTTCTCTTTGTACTGGGGACAAAACTTTGACCAAAATATGTGCGCGCGGACACTTACTCATGATCCCAATTTTCTGGATGAACACCACCATGAACGATTACTTTTCACTTCACAAGCTCTTCCATTTTTCAGATATACACCCTCCAAAACGGAGCACATCAAAGAATTCACAAAATAGTGAGAGGAAAATGAACGAGCAATCAGCCAAGAAGCTAACGATCTGCCTAAATCTGGGACAAGCTCTGCATGTCACCGGCCTGCATGAACAATCTGATCCAGAAGTCCGTGTCGTCGTTGCTCGACGGCGGCGGCGAAGCACTGTCCGCGCTGAAGAGGTCGCCGTTCTGCATCCCGAAACCGGAGCTGTCCACCGTCAGTGCCAGCGTCTCGGACCAGAAGCTGTCGTCAATTTGGAAATCCTCTTCCGAGGTGAAGCTATCCTTGTTATCCAGTGACGAGGCCATCGAGTAGTCGGTGGTCGCCGACGTAGAGAGGGACTGCTCCGGCGACATGGGCACAGTAGTCGGGTCGTCGAGCGCGCTCGCGGCGTCGGGCTTCTTGGCTTTGCGCTTGGGCGCGCTGGTTGTTCCTTGCGCTTGTCCGGATGGCTTTGGTTGGAGCCGCTTCTTGAGGTGTGTGTGCCAGACGTTCTTGATCTCGTTGTCCGTCCTCCCCGGCAGCCTCGCGGCAATCGCGGACCATCTGAATCGCACACAGAAGAGTTGTTCAATTAGCATTCATATTCTTTCGTCAAAATTTAACACGGATAAGTAATTGATTGGGGCATGTTTTATATCGTTCTGGCAAGAATGGGTTACACGATTGAATCAACTTATGAGTAATTCAATCAAGAACCGGTCTGGCGCTGCTTCGCTAAAGCAGCCAGATTAGATTAAAATAGAATCCTCATTAAGCCTCTTGATTTGCATGCACCAACTTAATTTGTTGTCAGAGCCAAAGGTCTCGAGTTCAAGACCCCGTGGACACAATTAAAAAATAATTACAATCCACTTTTATTCCACCTGCGTTGAAGTATAATTAAGTGAACTTTTCGTCTTTTTTTTGTCATCTTAACATTTTAGTTGAACTGATCGGTGTATGTAACTCAGTAAAACCCATAGACGATGGAATTTAGTAGCAGTACCTGTTGCCGAGCAGGTCGTGGAGGTGGATGATGGCGTCCTCCTCCTCCCTGGTGAAGTTGCCGCGCTTGATGTCCGGACGAAGGTAGTTGATCCACCGGAGGCGGCAGCTTTTGCCGCAGCGCAGCAGGCCGGCCTGCTTGGGCAGCGCTCGCCAGTTGCTGTGCCCCTGCCGCTCGATGTGGGCGACCAGGATCTCCTCCTCCGCCGTCCAGGGGCCCCTCTTGAGCCCCATCTTCTCGCAGCACGGAGCCCTCCCCATTGCTGACTTGAGCGTTGTGTGTGTGATGGATGGATTGCTCGGTGTTATTCGATCGGCGCTTCGGGCGAGGGAGTCAGCTCAGCTGTGCTTGCTCGGTCGGGCTCGGCGGATTGCGGCTGTGCTTGTGTGGACTGCGACTAGCGAGGGAGGGACGTTGGGCTATTTATGCTCGGTGTGCGACTACTGTGCAAACGCTTCCGAACACGTGGTCAACTCGGCGAGCTTCCGCGAAGGGAGTACACAACACAAGGCTGACAAAACGAGGAGGAATGGATCGAATAGCTGCGCCTTCGTTCCGACTTTCTTTTTCTTTTTTTTTTAATTGCTAGTTTCATTGTTTACTGCTCGGTTCGTTGCCGCTTTACTTCGTAGCGCGAGGCATGGGTGTACCCTCCGCGTCGGTTTAGACGTACATGGGATGAGTACGTGTTTATGGTCGCTTGCACGGTTCTCTCAGAAAGAATTAGTCATCTGGTTAAAAATTGGACGGTCTTGATGAAGGTGGATGAGAGACTAATGAACATGGCTAGTGGATGTGAGACTAATGAACATGCCTAGCTTGTTGGCATGTCAGTTTATGAATCTCTGCCTCATTTGTCCCAAGAGTTGGTATGCGATTGGATAGTTGAAACTTCTTATAAGTAGTAACTAGTGGGGCACTTAAGCCGAAGTTTTTATTTTTGTTTCTGTTCAGTTGGTCGAGCACGTAAAAATTACCAATTGCCTTTGTATAACTGCTTTTGTGTTTTAAAAGAAAGAGAACGTGACTTGAAACTCACGTCCTCAGCAACCACAACCGCTAGCTAGGCTATGTCAGCTATCTTTATGAACAAAATAGGAGTATGCAGATATACGCAGATTGATTTTCTAAAGCTTAATACCTGATTAGCCAGATTTTCGTTGGTGTTTTTTTTTTTAGATGAAGGAAGATTTTATTAATCTCAAGAACATTACATCAAGATGATACAAGTTCTTAAAATTTCTCCTGACCTCTGCTTAACAAGAAGCACACAGCCTTTAAACAAAACAAAAAAGGAAAAAAGAGAACGCGTAAGCAATCCGGCAGACCCCTGGATTTCCAACATTCTGGGTGCCACAATCCGGCAACCCCCTGGATTTCCAACATTCTGGGCACCACCACCAAGAACACCGCGGCTATTTGAATCATTGCGCCTCCCAAAATCTTGAACGCGATCACGGACTCCATACCGTCCATGACCACCAACTTAAAATCTTGGGGGACGAAGACCACCACGAGCAAGACAAATTGGACCACCATAGCTGCGACCATTAAATCGATCGCCACCAGCAGCCGCCGTTCCACCTGTCATGACTGCTTTAAATTGATTCTTAAAGCATCGCCACCCAATATCCTGCACATCCGGTTGCATATCGTCGAGATTGGACTCAGGAACAAGGCCAGCATTGCTGCAAGAGGACTGGAATTTGCCTCCGGCAAAAGGAGCCGAAAATCTTCGCGACAAATGCATCTTCTCCAAATTTGAAGAAGAAAGACAATACCTTGCACAATCCAACTCACCCTGCGAATTGCACCTCCTTTCATCCGAAACAGATTTCGCAAGGAAGGCCATCCGAAAGGAACGAGCGCGACCGCCATGGCGTCGCCTCATCCAGATCCTTCCCCTCTCCCCCCAATTGGAAGAAACTATCTGATCTTGTCCGATCCGCACGACTCGCCCAACAAGGAGCCAGCCGCCGCCTCAGCCGTCATCGCTGCAACGGCGGCGCGGGCCACCAGGCTGCCGCGCGCCCTCATAGAGAGAAAGATAGATCCAGCCCGCCGCCGTTACACGTATCAAAACTATATTCGTCTTGTGAAGATATGTCTACAACACTCGATAACTATCTGTCTTAAAAAAAACACACACACACTTGATAACTATGCCCATATCGATAGGCTAAGAACTTTAGACCCTTTATGCACGTTTTCCGTTTTCGGGAGGACTAACTAACGAATGACGAGTTGAGTCATTGAAATAATTGATCAGTTCAGTGGAGCTGTTTGAACAAGCTGTAACTTTACATCGCCGGAAATGCTTGCTAGCTCGAGCGTTTTGGATAAAAAGCTGCCCAAAAGGAAGGGGCCGGGTAAAGGTCGCGTTTTAGTTTATTTCTTCCTTGGCATTTGGGAAGAGTCATATTAATTAGGACAAGACGAATTAAGATAGAACTAACGAAGCCAAGTGCACCACATCTTTAGTTAGTTTGTACGTTTGTGCCTATCTTTTTGAATAATGGGCTCAGTCATCATCAGTGTGGTTGGAAGTTCAAACGACTTATCGCTTTGGGGCCTTGTATGATCATCAAGAAGAAATTTTAGACGAGGTCGATTCAATCAAGTGGGGTTTTTTCGATCGAGCTGATTTGGTCTTAGCAGTCGTCGTAGCGAATCGGTGCGCTTTGCTTGTGGCACACCGTCGAGCCGTCAGTGAACACTTCAATTCAACCAGCAGGAGACCCAGCTCTGCAGCTTTCTTTGATTGATTAAAAGGATATAAAACTAAACCAAGCACTCTAGTGTATATAATATAGACCAGTAACGTATGACGAAACTTCTTTATGTCATAGACGCTTTCAATGTTACTGCTACTATAGCACTGCTGTCATGCAATAGGCATGAACTGGTACACGAATATACTACAAGATTTTGTCGTAGTTGGCCGGTGAAAAAGTGGCAATTTCTAGCCTTTAATTTAGTGGATCTTAACTAAGGGGACATATCCAGTGCAATCAGCACTTTGGTGCAATCACCGTGCAATCCAACTAAGAAAAGTTTCAAAAAATTCTGAAAAAAATCGTAGATGTACATCTCATCTTACCCCATCTACATATAAAATTTCATGATCAAATTCATCCTATGTTAAGAGTAATAAAAAAGACAAATTTCTGACAAACTTGAATAGTTCAAATGCACCCTAAATTTGTCTTTTTTGTAACTTCAAGCATAGGACGAATTTGATCATGAAATTTTATATTTAGATGGGGTAAGATGAGATGTACATCCACGATTTTTTTCAGAATTTTTTGAAACTTTTCTTAGTTGGATTGCACGGTGATTGCACCAAAGTGCTGATTGCACTGGATATGTCCCCCTTAACTAAGTTGAATTATATCAGCCATTGGATATTACTCCCTCTAGTTTGGTATTAGATGTCGTTTTAGACTTGTCCTAAGTCAAAGTTTTAAAACTTTATCTGTAAAAATCTTTTAAACTATACGGATTGGATATATGAAAACTATATATATAGATTCATCTTGAAAAATACTTTCATAATATCATATTTTTCGCGGATTTTATAAATAAATTTCATTAGTAATTGATTGTCAAAGTTGCATTTCGAAGACCGTGTCAATGTCCAAAACGACATGTATTATGGAACTGGAGGGAGTACTATTTAAGAGATATAGGCTAGAAATTCTAATAAAAAAAGCAAAACATCTACTTGGCCCTTAATTTGGTGGGCCCTAACTAAGTTGAACGCTAGTAGCCATTAATTGGATGTTATTATTTTAAAAAAAATCTAACCGTCTATCTAGTAGATCTGAGTTATAACGGTTTAGATTAAAAGAAAGAGTCAATGGCAAGTACAATAAAAAATAACAAAAAATTGGAATAAAAAATAAAACAAATAAGCAATTTGATTTTCATACGAACTCCAAATTAAAATCATACATAGCTAAAATTAGGAATAAAAATTAACTCTTGGGTTTGTACGTCAATTCTAACCTAAAACTATTATTCAAAATTACATAAAAAAAATAAAATTAACGGCTTAGATTAGAAGAAAGAGTTATACCAAATACAATAAATAAAATAGAAATTTGGACTAAAAAATAAAGGCAAATCATCCATTAATTTAACTTTCATATGAACTCTAAATTAAAACCTGCACATAGTTGAAACTTGAAATAAAAATTAAAAGTTGGATATGTATATAAAATTCTAAACTAAAATTGATATGTGAAATTAAATAAAACATAACAGTGAAAATTAACATAAATTCATAACAAAAAACATAAGGAAACTAGCCATTTGATTTTCATACTAACACTAAATTAAAACCTAAAATTTTAAATTAAATAAAATAACAAAATAATATAAGTAAAAGGAAATTATGGATTGTTTTTAATTCTATGCTAAGTGAAATATATAAGTTTTGGTTTTATTTAGAATTAAAATTCTAGAAATATGCTAATTTGAGAAAAAAATAAGGTAATGAATTTTATTTTTGTGTGTGTGTGTATATATATTATTAATTATTATGTAATAGAAGTTAATTTATGTTTTTTAAGTCGCTAAGAATTATATAGAACATGCTAAAAATTCTCAAAAAAAGAGAGAAAATATTCTGGCTCTTTATTCGATAGACCTCCACAGAATGAAGAGATTAAGAGAGTGATAAAAATATTCTGACTCTTTATTTGATAGACGAAGAGATCAAGAGGGTGATACATTGACAGGTGTTCACTTGGCTATATCGGTATAAGCAATGTGATGTGTACTAAAAGAAATACTGAAAGAAAGAAACAAGCATTGTAATAATAAAATTAAGAGATGATTATATAAATTAAAAATGTTATATTATGTTACGTATACTATTTTGCTATGCAAGTATCTAAGAAAGAAAGTTTCAAACATATGTGAAAGTATTGGGAAACGAAGTGAGTATATTCTCTTCTATAATATATATAATCTCGAAATATCACAAATAGAGTTATGTGACGATCTAGTTTTCAAAAAACAAATTCATATATATTGCTAGGTCACTTGCTAGCTAAGTTCAGACTCCCCCTGAAAGATAGTATCCAACCATCCAGGTTGAAGCGGTAGGGGAAATTATACATACCAATAGTGGCGTACGTAGGATAAAAATAGAGAGGATGCTAGTGCAAAACTATCATTGGGCCAAGTGTAGGAAAACCATATTTGAATGTCATGCGCAATCCAAATTGATACATAATCGATGAGGAACAAAGTTAAAATAGCAAATAATTAAAGACAATATCTTGATAATAGATGGTGCATTCTAAAAGCTCAAAAAAATGTGCAAGTAGCAATCTTAAAAACAAAATTAACTAGATTAATAATGCATATAGTGCCAGAGATAGTATAAGGATACAAAAGGTGTGATGAGTGGAGTTGGTGCTCTAGCCCCCCTCGTGGCCCCACGGTAGATCTACTCATGCATACCGAATAATTTTTGCTATGTTCAGACTCCTAAATATTGTATCAGGTTGATTTGATGACCATATCGATTGTATTATAAATACCAAGTAATTTTTAAAAATTAAGCACTCAAGTCGTTCAGTTGGTGTGGTCAAATTAAGATAGCTTACTTGCACCACCTTAAGTCCTTATCTATCAGTATCTTTCAAATAATGGACGAGGAAAGTAACCAAAGAAATTTCTGAAAAATTTAGGAGAGAACCCATCAAGGGAACTCACTGTTGAAAATGACGCCGCCGCGCCGCAAGAAAGACTACTGCTCAGCTCAATTTAACGAGAAAGTGAGACGCTCCTCTGCAGCCTCCCATTGGAGGATTAGGTCTAGCTTACGAGTAAGCAGTTTCGTATTGCTAAAGTTGCGTCACAATCATGCATGCATCAGACAAGCAAATTTATGACGAAAACGATCGGTGCCTACAGGGTACAGGGGACACGAGCTAGCTAGACCGAGATCGGATTAGAGTCGATCCACACGCAGGTTTTGAAAATGTCCCGTGCCAATTCAGCTTGAAACAGTGAGATGGAATGGCTTCGATGCTTTTTTGGTCAAACGTTACTATTCCTCGTTACACCTTAAGGTTTTGATTAGAAAGCCTATTTTTGGTCAGGATTTATGTGAATGGATAAGATTTTATTGCTTGGGAAGTTTATTTTCAATCGGGATCTTTGTAGATAAGATGGGATTTTAGCCTAAAATCTCGACCTATTCGCAGAAATCCGGCTAGGAATAAGCTTCCAAAATAAAGCCTAAAGTGTTACACTGACGTGTGGAAACAGAGCTAGCTAGGCGTAAAGATGGAGTATTGCATAGCATATCTGGCCCAAATTAATGTATCATCGTGAAACCTCTGAGTTTCAGCCAGGATGGATCAAATGGCTAGACTAATGGAAGCAACCAAACACATCCATAGGCTCTACTCAAGACTTGTACTTCCTCCGTTTATAAATAGATGTTATTTTAGATTATTATGCTTCCATCAAGATATATCTATAACAGATTGCATTATAGATCTTTATTATATCTTTAGATGATGTGTTTTATTTTAGAGAGATGCTTCTATACTTTTCTTTTTAATAGCTACACAAATATTAAAGCATGAATGAATGGTAGATGGTGATTACTTATCTTTTCGTTTGCTTTAAGATTTGTGTAACTTGTATTGAGAGGGAAAACTTTAAAACACTCCTCTTTATCTTAATCTATGATAGTAAATAACATTAGAAATAACTAAATATGGCATAGGAGGAAAAATGGTAAAAAGTCACGTCAAAACCGTAGAATAACGTATATTTAGGAACACAATTTAAAAACTAAAATGACATGTATTCGTGTACAGATAGAATATTTGTGCATATATTTCACACACATTCACATATAGAGAGTTTTAGCTATAAATTCATCAGGAGACAAATGCTAAAATATATAAATTCACATGAATGGATTGCAAATTGACTGAGCACCGAGTAGAAGTTTCTTTGCGCGCAGGACCGTTCCAAAGATTTTGGGGGCCCGGGGCGAGCTAAATCAAGTGGCCCTTTTATTGACTACCATAATTATTGTAGATAAAATATCGAATGCTTTCATATATAATAAACTTGGTAGAGAACAAGTCGCAACCAAAAGATAGTTTAAACATAATCAAACTCATGCACTATTCAACTAAATTGAGCTCTAACCTCCAAGATGCACCTTCAAGCCCACCCACACCACATTGCCATCACTACCATAATGCTGCGACAAAAACTAATCTCACCAACTCCTACAAATTTAAATGGGCAAGTTATGTCTCTCCTAAAGTGAGGGCTTTCTTGTAAGGCTTTTCCTCTGAGAGAACTACTTAAATATGGAGAACGTTACTTCATTTGAGAGGCGCCAATATTGTGTTTAAATTGGAAATTTCAGAGTGACAAAGCTAATCTCTTTGATTTGAAGAAGTACCATTCATTCAGAGCTGAAAAAATGAAAGGCCTAACTTATCTGTACTGTAGCATGGAATGCACGAAAACAAACTGAAGCAGGCATATGAATGAGCGCTTTGACAAACCGAAGCAGACACCTGGCGCGGAGGTTACTCTGGACTCTGGTACTCCTCGAGCTCGAGCGTCGGGCAGGCTGGCGTCGTTGGCCGTTGGCGCCGAAGAACACTGAACACCGTGACGGCAGCCGGGTCCGCGCCTCAGCCGGCCGCAGCGGTGACGAGACGTCGAAACGGTAGACAGGTGTGTCTGCGCGGCGCGGAGCGTCTCGCAAGTCGCACTTGCACAGCAGGGCTCGGCTGATCGGCAGCTAGAGAAAATGAAACGTCGGTCACTTGGACTTGGTCGTCGCCTCGGTAATTTAATGGGCCGGCCAAAAACGAAACGTCACTACTCACTAGCAGACTAGCTACTCCCTCCATGCTCCCAGGCCCTGCATGCTCCATCGCATTTTCCTTTGCATTGCATGCAACGCTAATTAAGGATTTGTAATTACTGCTAACTTAATTTGATCAGATGATAATGGGCTGCTTGGCCTGCTAACACCTACAAACTATATGGACTGAAGCCCCCCTAAATTGGGGGCTCCTGGCGATCGCACCGTTGCCCCCCCCCCCTGGGGCGTTCTTTCTTGGCAGCACATGCTCGCGCGTTTATAAATTGACCAAAGGATGGTAGTCTAGTAGATGCTGCATGCTACTCGTGCTGCAGTGCAACTCAACGGTCAAAGTGTCAACGGGCCTTCATGTATGGCCCCGTCGAGTCAAACTGGCTGCGAACGGTGCCCTCCTGTCGGCGGATACGCAGGCTGATGCTTCAAACATGTACGTGCGACGCGATCGATCGCTGTCTCCGAATCTTTTTTTAATAATACAATTTTTTATTCAAATTGTAAAACTATACCTTAAAAAAATTTACACAAATATACCTCTGTCATCCTTTGAGTAAACGAGAGAGAAATGTCGCTCGTTCAGAAGGCGACAGGGGAACGTGCCGCCCGTTCAATGGACGAGTAAAGGCCACATAGACACCACGTAGGAACGGTGATGTTCGCCTCCCTCTGTCGCTAGACCATACGATGATAGGTAATAAATCGACCATTCATTTGGCGACAGAGGGTGATGCTGCCTCTGTCGCCGAACCAACGGGCGACAGAAGTTCGCCACTTAAATGCCGTGCGTGCACTGTAGCCAGCCGAGACCTTATTCTAGAATTCCAGCGAAGCCGAGAAAAAAAAGAGAGAGGGAGGGAGAGAAGAGAAAAAGATAGAAGAGAAGAAATTTGTCGTCGTGGGAGGTAAATTTTTTTTCCTGTTAATTTTGTGTAGTAATAAATCATGATAGGGTAAGAAAAACTTTAGATCTAGTTAAATTTAGAGGTTACCGATAGATATTATTTAGCAACAAATCATGGTAAGATAGAAAAAATTTTAGATATAGTGAAAAGTAGAGGTTAGCTTTTGTTTAGCAACAAACCATGGTAGGGTAGAAAAAATTTTAAATCTAGTTAAATTTAGAGGTTACGGATAGATTTTGTATAGTTTTCGTAATTTAGTTTATTTGTATAGATACTTGTACATACATGTTTAGAAGAACGTAGATGTATATTTATAGGAATGTAGATAGGTTTTGGTAGATATATCTTTTTAGGAATGTAGTTATTTTTCTACAGATAGATGTATATTTTTTCAAGCATATAAATATAGTTATGTTAGATGTCACAGTATTTTTTACAGAAAGTAATTAATTTGTGGGTGAATGAATGGATTCGTAGATATGGCAGAACGAGTTCCATTTAGAATATATTATGGAGAAGGGGTTGTCATGTATAGTTTAGAGAGTGCGGATCTGAGTAACTTCCAGTATGTAGACAGAAGTTTGAGTAGTGTTGAAGAGCGTACATTTTCTTCTGTATTGAACTAGTTGCATTATACTTTCTGGATGGAACCAGATCAGTGACAGTTGAAGTTATTTTGCCTCTACAGTATGCGAAATGATCCTGTTTATTGAGAGTTAGTAGAGCTGAAGGAAATTGCATCATAGAGGTCATATGTGAGGGGGGTGGAGCAACATGGATGGTATCGTGTACTTTTAGTGCAATCATATAATAGGGTTGTTGCCCTAGTAGCAGATAGAATTCCTTCTGTATATTTGGTGTTGTTCACATGCCATGTTACTGTAGTTGTTGTACCTGCTGCACTTTGTAATATAAATATTTTATTCAATGTTTAACTATGATTTGTTGTCAAATTTACCGCACATCGAAAGAGAATGCCGAACAACGAAATTTGATTTTTTTTTTGTCAATCAAAAGATACTGTATAATAATTTTGTAAACTACTACATAAATTATCGCTATCTACTTTGGAAAACCTCTGAACCAGCAAAAAAAAGACCAAAAAAAGCTATAACTAAAGACGATTTTGCACGGTTTTATCTGGTTTTTTATTAGACAAGTGGGAGGGGAGGACGTAGGAAGAAATTCCTGCTTTATATTAGTAGAGATTTTCTTCAAAAAAATTTACTCATTTCTACAATTTATATGCAGAAATATCTCTGTCACCCAACTATTGAGCGACATAGATAAGTCGCCAAATCAAATAGCGACATATCTCTGTCGCCCAATGGTTAGGCGACAGAGCAGCGCTAAGTTGGATTTTTGTGGACCTGCCACCTTGTCGCCCAACCACTGGGTGATAGAGGTACATTTTTGTAAATTTTTTTTTGAGGTATAGTTTTACAATTTGAATAAAAAATTGTATTATTAAAAATAATTTCCGCTGTCTCCTGCTACGTTTTGCCGGCTGCACGTGTCACACAGTCACACCTAGACGCGCAACAGGAAGGTGTATTGTGATCTACTGTATATATGTAATATGTTATCCTAAATAAAACAACACATGTACTCACTGTCCTCGTTATTCAATCATAACAAAATATCCAGATAAAACAACGGGAATTTGTCGCGTAGATCTCGAGAGCTAGCTACGCGGATGGCTCTGCTAAGGTTTCAAAATCCGTTTTCAATTCACATTAGTCACCCTCTAAAATCCAAAATTTCAGATGAAATTCAAAAAATAAAATTCAAATCCGGTCTTTTTTTAAGCAAGATTTCCGAGATTTCAGTGGGAAATGTCGAAATCTCGGCTGAAAATGACGAAATCTCAAAAAGTTTGAAACCTCTATGAAGTGGATGGAGGACGCGGTGCTTAGCCCAGAGGAGCTGGGGAGCGCGCCAGCATGGAGGATCTGGCGGAGGAGCACGGAGGAGGATCCAAATCTAGTGAAGCGGCGGATTGTAAAAAACATCTGGTTGAATACTTACACAGCGGCACTGGAAAAATGTTGGAGAGGCTAAGGTTCTATCCCACGACCTCATACAGGTGGCACAAGCGGCTTACCAATTGAGCCAAACATTGGTTTGTATTTGCATTGTATCCAGCCAGATTTTGTATCTCGTCACCCGTCGGAAACCGAAATCTCCGGCTCCGTTCACATAACACGTATTGAAGCTAGTAAGTGATCTTTGTGATCAGGTAAGAGACTAGCTATTGTCGCCTTAAAATGGATCTTACTGGTTGTCGGAACATGTTACTAGCAATAGCAGTGCCGTTTCTTACCTCTCTGTAGAACCTTTGGCTCAAAAATTTTCGGCTACTCCTTGCAAATTGCAATCATAACCTACAGGTCAAACCGAAAGGGCAAACACACATCCACACAGTTGTTTGAAAGGGAAAAAAAAACCAAACCTGAACAATTTAAAAAGAATACGCTTGCGACCTCGTTTTTCTCAAATGGACATTTCAATAGTTTAACCACAAAAGCTGAGAGCAGAAATATACAATTCACATACCGCATTCAACGAACTAAAAACAAAGCCTCCGGACAAAATTAAACACTTTTTATATGAACCGCAGACAAAATTTAATACTCGAATTGCGAATATAATACATGCATAGGAGCACGTACAGGACAAGACACAAGTCCGTGCAAACTGTAAAATACACTAGTTTGCTACGTGCCTTCTCCGATTTCGCTGCCAACTTGTCATCAAATCGTGCAGGCTCGTACGTTCTTTCCGTATTTCTTGTGTGTGTTCCATCTGAATATATGATCAAATCGTGCAGCCTCGTACGTTCTTGAATTTGTCTTTTTCATATCTTTTAAATGCGATTGAATTTTATCTTCAAATTTTACAAGATTGTAGAAGTTCACCGCCCCTACATATGGTAATTTTTTGAGAATTTTTCAAAACTTCTACGGGTGGTTTCCATTGCTCCCGTCGGGGATCGCAGGACTAGGGACATTCCACCATTCCCTGTCCCAGCCCCCGTGTTATCACTAATAGGTAGTAACAAATGATCATTCTTAAAAGAAAAAAGAAGATATGTGAGGTCATGATTAATAAACATGCTAAATATAAATTACTCTAGTGATTCACTCACACTTCAATCACACATACACCATTATTCTAATGATTCACTCATATAGCATGTGATCTTTCATATAGTATTTTCGAGTATTAGTCCCCATTAGGGATCGGGAACGGGGGAATTAAACCCCGCGTGCGGAGACGAGGACAAGGAAGCTTTAGGCCCTGTTTGGAGGAGCTGTAATTTGGGCTGAAAAGTCGCTTTTGGTTTGTTTGGGCTACAAAGCAATCAGAATGACATATCGTGACTTTTCTTGTTATGCTGTTTGGCAAACTGGCTATTGCAGTTGTAGCTTTTGGGGGGCCAACCGAGCGGAGAGGTAACAACATAGCGAAGTACAGCGGTGTCCGAGTGGGGAGGTGACGTAGAGGCAGCAAGGCGGGGTGGCGGAGGTTGAGAAGCAGAGCGACCGAGGTAGGAGGTGGTCAAGCGAAGCCACAGCTGAAAAAGCTCCTCCTCAGCAGCTTCAGCTTTTGGGGGTGCTTCTGCTGCGGCTTAACTTCCCAGCTGCTTTGAAGCCATGCTGTTTGAGGGAGCTTTTAGCCCAAAGCTGAAGCACAACTCCCCCAAACAGGCCCTTAGTTATTGGGGATTAGGGATGGGAGGGCACTCACCACAGGGATTTTCCCTATTGCCACCCCTACTGCTGACCATGCTCGCCATCAGGTTGTCTGTCTCTTCGTTGTCTCTCCTCATGTCTTACCGGTTGTCATGCACTCCGTCGGCATCTGCCACCGAATTTTTTCCTCGCAGACTTTGTTCCTCTGCTTCTTCACCGATACTTATGCGCGATTCACACTTGACTCTCAATAGTTGGCTTTTCTAATTGCTGCACCATCTATTTATGTTCTTCCTCCCCGCTACGAGTGCGTGAGTCCTGACGAATACTTATACCAGGGGTACCCCACAGCAAAGTATATATCTATTTCAAGATCATTTCTCTCTCGAACAGACGGACATGGCAGCAAAGATCGGCAATGCGCTGAAGTCTCAAGAGGGTATTACTAAGGTCTTCGTCCCCCACAGATGGGATTATCCCTAAATATTAGCTGGAACACCAGACGATCCGTTTTGAGCCCAACTCTAGGCCTCAAGGGGCCACTAAGGACCCTCAGTCTCGGTCAGGCCCCCAGGAGCGGTCCGACCGGGCCTCAGGTCGGGCACCCCTGCAGGCTCCGACCTCGCCACGAGTCGGGCGCCCCCGCTGGCTCCGACCTGGTCTTGGGTCGTATTCGCATTTTCGCAACCGAGTCTCTCATCCAACTCAGGCGAGCGTTCTTAGCTCCCGAGCTCCCGAGCCTTCGCTCCCCTCACTCGGACGAGCGCTCAAAGCCTGTTCAGGCGAGCGTTCTTAGCTCCCGAGCTCCCGAGCCTTCGCTCCCCTCACTCGGACGAGCGCTCAAAGCCTGTCTTGAGCCCTCACATGTAACCTAGTGCAGTCCGCTGCGTCCCGAGCAATACAAAACCACCACCACGAACTGGATATAGGGGTGTTCGGTCCGAACCAGTATACATCTTGAGCTCCCTGAGTCAACCATCAAGGAGAGGGAACGCGTGGTCCCTTGACTTACAAATTTACTTGCCGGTTATACGAAACACCGACAAGTCCTGTCTGACTCTTGTCGTCGGCTTCCTTGACTGCTACATCGGCTTCTATGTCCACCATGGCAAACTTCTTTGCCACCATTTCTAGCCGTGCTCCACGGCCCTCTACCTTGCGCCGATTTGCATACCGCCACTATTGCTGAGTCCTTTTATTCCTGCTTTTCCCTCGACACTGCTGGCCGATTTGCGCTGCCTTGACTACGTTGATCTTCCTCGATTGCGACACCCTCGACATCGACTTCTCACTACGTCGATGCCTTCTTCATCTACAACGACTTCCTACGACTTGTTTGTCAATGACACTACAATGACCTTGGCATCAACCTCTCAAATGGTTGACAACTTCGGAAACTACTCTTCTCATGGTACTCCTCGTCAGCTTCTTCTCCAGCCTGAGCGTCCACGACGCTCCTGCTCCGACTGCGGGGGATATTAGAGTATACAACTTGTATGGAAAGATTACTAGAGATAGAATAGAACATGATATGATTTGTATCAAATATGCTTTCTTCCATATCTCTAGTAACCTTCCATATCTCTAGTTGATTGACTTGATCTCCAAGTCGTATTGTATTATATGTGTATATGTATATGTATATGTATATATATTTAGGCTATTCTATCTTTATGTAATAAAGTCGCGTAGAGCTTAATCAAAGTCTAAACAAGAGTACAAATCTATATGAGCGTACAGTAAAAGTATAGTCCAAGAAGCTAGGACTATAGGCAAATAAAAATAGCTGCTGCAGAAAGCACGTGTTCACATTGAATATTTGCAAGTTGGAATTGAACTCCTCAACATCATTTTGTTACTCAATTTCAACACCAATGCGAAATCTTTGCGTTTGACCATGCACCGTCAGTAAGTACAAATAACACTTCCTAAAGAAGAAGAATGGTAGGAGATTAGAAGTTAGAACATTATCATAGGAGGGTACATATGTAGATGTTCACATATGCATGTGACCGAAGGCATTTCATACGTCCAAAGCATACCATATATGTTAAGAGCATGTGCGACATGTTCTCGTCATTTCGTCATGTAATCGTCATCTATCACCATGGAATTAAGTCCACCCATCGCGACCATGCATTAACTATGACGTTCCTAAATTGAGTGCGTGCCGAATCTACATAGCTTTCAAACATATTGGATTTGCATAAGACCTTACCGTAAACAAAGAAGAGTTTGAAGCGACGAGATGGGAGGATCTTTACCTCCCCGTTCCAAAAGTTTCTGGACGCATGGTTAGAAAATCAGAGGTCCACAAGCCACACCTCCATTAACAAGAAGACTAAGTACCAACACCGTAGTAGTGTTTGTCTTTCTTTCCAACCAAGAAGACGATTTTTGGGTAATTTTAGGTGGGATCCAGTGTAATTAATTGCCAGTGAGGCTTCAGGTCGGACACTACAAGGTGGAAATGGGGTAAAAGGCCAAAGTATGGGCTCTTCCTACTCCGGGTCAACAGGTGGATCTCGAATGTTGATCGGCGGTCTTCGGAGGGCAAGAACATATTCAGATTTCACGGAATTTTCCAAGGTAGAAAAACCAGTCAAAAAAGTGAAGAAAAGGAAAAGGCAGCTTAACGATGTGGCATGCGGTGCAAGTCGTCGTTATAAATCTGTTTGGTTTTACTTTTACCAGGGTTTGTGGTCCAAGATTTAGACTCGCATAATATGGCCAGATTTTGTCTTCATTAGCCTTTTTCATCGAGTGAAGCCGTGAATACGGAGAAGTTCGCGTCCAGAGTTCAAAGCAGATGTTCGCCCCCCCGCCCCCCCGGCGGGCGCCGCGACAGATGCTCACTGTGACTGAAAAGAAGAACGGATTAGGCATACACAATGGTAGAGACATGCTTTATCATGTAATTTTTTTACCGAGCTGAAAGAGAGAAGAAATAGGTATCTATTTATAAAGAGACAACCATGTAAGCATCGTAAAACACCATTCCATGAGTTATTATCTATAGCACACACTTTTTCAAATCATAATTAAAAGATTGTACAATCTCATAGAGATAATCTTAAGATATTATCTATTATAGAAGTTGTCTTCAGTTTTAACTTTACAATTTATCTTCAGTACCGTACACGCTCTTAGTGAGCTTTAATCATTCCGGCGAAACCTGCCTGCCACTTCGTTTGTTCCTTGCTGAGCGTAGCAAGAGTGAATGGACGCCCAGCTCGAAACTGAATGAACAAGAAAACCATATAGCTCCGGCCAGCCCATGCAAGCCATAACCCGAGTTGGTTGTCCTGATAGCTCCCAACCTAAGTCAGCCCAAACTAGTTCTACATAGTTCGTTGTTTGTTGCTGTACTAACTTCTGGACTTCTTTGCAGCCGCACTCCTCACAATAGCCTCCCACTGTACTGCTTTGATTGGTGGTCCAAGTGATCTGCATGGGCCACAACTAATCTTTGGTGGTCTAGGCTCCTGGGTTACGTGTTTGATTATCTTCTGGTTTCGCTTTTCACTCACCATCTCCTGCTTAATAAATCTGGAAGTTAGCAGAGCAGTAGTGACCACGAAATTGCACAGCGTGTTTGTAGCATAGTTCAAAACGCCGATGAATTTCAGAAATTTCATCCGAGATTTCGGATTTTAGCCAGAAACGACATTCAAAATTTCGGTTGGATAAAAAATTTAGAAAAAATTCAAATTACTGCGGTAATTTTGCGAAATTTCGTTAAGTTTTGCCTCGATTTCAGTTTTTCGGACAGGAGTTGATACAAAATAGGTCGGATTTAATAGTTTTAGGACCGGATTATACGTGAAATTTCGTTAATTCTCCTGGGCTAGCATAGTTGGTTCTCACCTAAGATTCGGGTTCGATTCGTGTGTGGCGCATTTTTTTTATAGCATATACGATACGCTAGTAACATTACTACAAGTAATATAACAAGCAACAGCACATAGCTTACACACACACACACTACATATATATATATATATATATATATATATATATTTATATATATATATATATGGAAATGGCAATGGTTTCACACTCTCCACTTAAACGATGTTGTTGTACCCCTTTATCCATTTGAGTACACTCTAATACTGATTATAGATACTCCAACGTGATTCCCATGAGAAATTTCATCAAAGTCCACCATTTATAGTATAATTTGTTTATATATTCTTTTTATGTATTTAAAAGGGTATATAGCAAAAAATAAAGGGCTCTTTTGAATTTTTTTACCATATCATATTGGAGTACCTTAGAATTATTATTAAGTGTACTGAAAGTGATAAAGAAATATAACACATTCATTTAAGTGGTATATTAGAGATAGAAGTATGTACTTCCAAGAGTACAATTATATATATATGCACCACTTTTCTACTCCCGGGAGTAATTACTCCATGTATCGTATCTTACAATATATGGGGTATCTCGTGTGACGGAGGGTATGTACGTGTAGGATACGAGTATATAAGATCATCTAGGTGGTATGTATATTTTTTCAGAGGTGGTATGCATATTTTTTAGACATACTCCTTTTTATATGTATATATGAAGGTATTTGCAAAATACACTAAAAATCATGTACTCTCTTGCAATTTTTCCATGTGGCTCGCATTGGAGTATCTTATAATTAGTGTATGTGTGTACCCAAAGTAATAAAAGAGTATTTCAAGTTCGTTTAGGTGGTATTTCAGATGTGGGGGTAACTACTCCCAGGAGTAAAAGATACATACATACATATATATATACATATGTATATATACATATATATACATACATATATATATACATATGTATGTATATGTATATATACATATATAGTCAGTGTGGAAAACAAGTGTAAATTCTTTACATGGTTGTTTCTCCAAAGCAGATTACTCATGGCGGGCAGGTTAGCAGCGAGGGGTTGGTGTCATAGCTTTTTCTATCCTCTGTGTGCCTCAGAACCTGAACCGGCAGCGCACCTCCTGCTATCCTGCCTCTACGCCAAACAAGTTTGGAGGAAGATTCTCCAACAAGCTAGGTGTAACCCCCTGATCCCACAAGCAGCAATAACGTCTTCACTCTGGTAGCATCTCATTCGGCGGAGTGTTTCCAACAGCTCGCGGCCTCGTGTAAACAAGTGGATGGGATCATAATCTATACTTTTTGGAATCTTTGGAAGGAAAAGAATGCGAGAATTTTTAATAATGTGTATCAATCCTTTCTTATAGTTTTCACTCATATTTCCTAGGATGTCAATATTCGCAGGTTGGCATTGCGAGATGACCGCTGGAGAATAATACTTACCAGGTTTAGGATATCCAGGATTAATACAAAATAGCCAAAAAAGACAGATGGGGTTCTCCGCATTCAGGAACAAGGGGCATCGACTCAGTAGCCAAAAAGCATTCATCTCTCAAAAAAAAATTCCCTGCGCATTGCACCGATAAGGACAAGGTCTTACTCTAGAGGCAGGAGTCCATATTCACTCCGAGACTTCGAATATTTCTGTTTGTTTGGGGTAAACCTTATGTACCTTGTTAGGGGTTTGGGTTCGCGTAAACCCCATGTTGTGGTTCAGATTCCCTTTTCCTTAATAGCTACTCTTGCCATTCTATCTTACTTACCTGTATTGGACTCTACCTATCTTTAATGCAAGGCAGAACTCCCGCCGCTTTCCTTTCAAAAAAGAAAATCAAACCGAATTAACCATTTTTTTTGGTTTTTCGATGAACCAAACTATGGCACAAGATGACACTCAACTCTCCCCAAGCCACGTCGTGCCCGCTCGACTCTTGCCCACGCGAACCCTGCCTCACCCGCGGCCTCCCGCTCATGCGCCCATCGTCACCCTGCCCGCGCCCGCTTTGACGCCCACATCAAAGGGGAAAGGGGAGGCGGGGGGCACCGTGCCGCGCCCGGGCCAGAGGGGGAAGGGAAGGGGGAGGTGGGGACTATGGAGGGAGGCGATGGGATGGCAACGGGGCAGGGGTGAGGGAGGCGAAGAGGGTGGGAGGAAGCCGCGTGCGGGGAGAGGGAGGGAGGTGGTGAGGCCGCAGGGGCGAGGGAGCGCGGGACGGCGAGAGGCCTGGGAGGGTGGGGAGGGGGCGGGAGCCTGGAGGAGCCACGACCGCAAGCTTGGAGGAGGGAGCAAGCAGCAGGAAGGAGGAAGGCAAGGGGGTCTGCGCCATGGCGGGAGAGGATGGAGATGAGAGGGCACGGGGCATGGACACCGCAAACAATGGCCGAATGTCCAATGGAGCCAGGCAATAAGGGGGTGCGGGGAGAGTGAACGAGTGATGGAGGCAAACGGCATTTGGTTAGTTTGGCTTCCCAAATTGCAAAACCGAACCGAAAACCGAACAATATCAAAATAAAAACCGAATAATAAGCCAAAAACAAAAAAAAACGAATTTTCAATTAATTCGGTTTTAGTTAAAAATTGCCCACCCCTAATATATAGTCCAATTACCTAGGGCACCAGGTGCTTAGAGTTGGGCAATAGGGTCAAAATAGGTATTTTTTTCTATGTATTTGCATATGAAAATTTTAAAATGTTAAGTTTAATCTGTTTACTAACTAGTTTAAGTAGTTTTAAACTGAAATTCAAACTTGTACATATAAAACCATCCTCTTAACCTTGTACATATAAAACCATCGTCTCAACCTTGCACATAAGCTAACACATACAGTGCAGCCGAGCCATATCTTTCCAGCTCGGCGCATCTTTCTTCTTTCTCAGCCACGTCCAATGCAACGAGGTCCACCTGTCACGCGCTTGTATAATCGCCGTCGGCCTTGAACGTCAACGGCCCACGAAAATTCCGAACTCGAGAAACTCTCCCTCGGCTTCGCCGAATCGCCGCGCTTCTTCGCCCCTCTCCTCTCGTCGCGACGCCTGCCCGCCGGATCCGATCCTGCCCGCGCCGCGCTGTCCGATCCAGCACCCGATGCCGTCGCCGCCGCCCAAGCTAGGGCTCTGCGCCGCGCTCCTCGCAGCGGCGGCCCTGCTGGCCGTCGGCGGCGGGGCGGCGGTTGGGGCGGAGGAGGCGTACGTGACGCTACTCTACGGGGACGAGTTCGTCCTCGGCGTGCGCGTGCTCGGGAAGTCCATCCGCGACGCCGGCACCAGCCGCGACCTCGTCGTGCTCGTCTCAGACGGCGTCTCCGAGTACTCGCGGAAGCTGCTCGAGGTATGCGCCTGCGTGTGTGCGTGGACAGTTTAGTCCACGAATTCAGTCTAATATATGTGAAATTGCGGGCAGATCGGTAGCTGGTTGTTGGTTTGACGTCGTTGGATTGGAGAATTACCATTGAGAAGTTGGAAGGTGGAGCCCGAAGCTTATGTTTTTAATCCGAGTTTAGTGGGGCGGCGTGTCCCTATCTCCTAGTTCAGTTCTGCTTTACGGTGATGTAGAATCGACTAACTGTATCTGCAGGAATGTGTAATTAGTGCAGAAAGCTGACAAATGGAAATAAAGCTTAGAGGAGTTAAATTGCCTTTGGATTGTACCGACTTGGGGGTTTTGTCAGGAGATATGTAGATTTTTGTTGATTAATGTGGTTTTAGCAAACTTACTTAATTTGAAATGAAAGGTGATGCTTTTAGGGTAGGGATACCTTTGTACCTTCAATTACAGTTCCCATAGGAGGCTTGGCTTTCTACTTGCACTTAGAGTCCGTGTAACAGTCCTCTTGAGGGATCTGGTCTTCTTATCTGCTCCCAAAACATGCAGCAGCTGTTTGCCCATTATTATGATTCACATTTGGGTATATGCTGGATGGCTGTTTCTTTACGTTTTTACTTTTTTAAAGAACATCCTACAAGTTGATATTGCATATGTATGTGAGGCTAGAATGATAGATCATGCAAACATGGCAAGTTGGCAACAGTTGTAGCCTTTTAGGTCATTGAGTAAGCAGCAGTGTGATGCTGAATTCAAATAGATGAACTGACATAAAAACGGGTATGTATTTTATGTATTAATGTAGTTCCATAGAGTTATCTGCTTTTGCAGCAGAAAAATTATGGCCTGAAACAACATTTGGTGGAATTGTGCAAAATTACACTCCAGCTCAATTTTACATTTAGACAGTACATGCCTTCACTGTTAGCTGAAGAATTCGTTCTGTCTTTTGCTGCAATATGGCTAGTGTGGTGTGAAGGTGAAGCAAGACTTGAACAATTTGGTGGACATCTTGATTGATTTTGCCGGTGGTGCACACTTTGATGGATTTTGCCGGTGGAGGTGTAGTCAGTAGACTAATTGGATCTTGATGAAACAAGATGCTTAAATTGTGTTACATGAAGAATTACAAGTTATAGAGTCTTTGAGAGTCTCTGAGCCACACTTTGCATGGTCTAATTCGTGTCAACCCCATCACAAACATAGCAGTTCATTAATTCATTTAGTACCACCGGTTAAGATTATAGGTTCATGTTGTAGCTTGTGGCTGTGATAATAATTTCATTTCTCCATAGTGTACACACTTGATAACCAGGGTTTAACGTTATCCAGATCTATGAAATTCCCTTTCAGTTTATTGTTGAGGTACTATCATGTTTCTGTTTAGTGATTATTAGTGTGTGAAAAATCTGTTCAACTGCTATGTTAGGTGATACCAGGGTTTAATTGTTTTGAACCTGTGTGCCCAAAAACTCTCACACCTACATGCTGACATGAAAACATGTCCTAATTGGGATATGATGTTGTAGACTGTGTTACAATTCTTTGCTTTGGAAGTCGTCATGATTTCTGGAGGCAACATTACTCAATGCTCAATGAATATACATGATTGTTAATTAATGTCTCATACATCTCATTTTAATTAGGACCCCATGAGTCTCATTATTTTCTGTATTCTTATGACATTCATCTTTTAAAGTTTTGTTTCCTTTTAATCCACACTAATGTCATCTTCTATGAATGGTAGGCTGATGGTTTTATAGTGAAGCATATAACATTGCTGGCTAATCCTAATCAAGTGAGGCCAACAAGGTTCTGGGGTGTGTACACCAAATTAAAAATATTCAACATGACAAGCTACAAAAAAGGTACAGCTGGACCACACTTCTAGTCTTTCATGAGCATTTTGTTCCTTCTGTTTTCATTTCACTTTCGGTCTGATTAGATAGATGCTATTCTGATAATTTTTCCTTTCATTTTTTAAAAAAATTTCTGAGGTCAATATTTTTCTCATAATTTGTTGTTTTCCAGTTGTTTACCTTGATGCAGACACCATTGTGGTCAAAAGTATCGAGGATCTTTTCAAGTGTGGAAAGTTCTGTGCAAACTTGAAACATTCTGAGAGAATGAATTCTGGAGTAATGGTTGTCGAGCCATCTGAAACTCTTTTTAAGGATATGATGGACAAAGTGGACAGTTTGCCTTCTTACACGGGAGGTAAGTACATTTCTTTACTCATCGTGCATGTTCGTTTTGCTTTTTGGTTAGGCCCTTTTGTCTCTGGTGCATGGTGTGTCAAGGAAATTCGTTGTTCTTGATTCTTGTTTGATTAACTGAGATGAACTATATGAAGTTTTATGGAATATTTTTATTACTTATTATAAGGTCCTTGCGTACTCTGGGAAACTCTTTTCCCTCTGTGAGTCATGTTACGGTTGGAGCTTTCAGTTAGTATGGAGGAGCTGTGGATGCTGCATCTGAACACATTAAAAGCTGTGTTTGTTGCTGTCATTTTTTTGTATACTTGTAGTTGTTTATATTTTATATCTTCAGACTCTGATTTAGGATATTGATTTTATTCATGCAGGGGATCAAGGTTTTCTCAATTCGTATTATGCTGATTTTGCCAGTTCTCGTGTTTATGAGCCCAACAATCCTTCAACACCTGAGCCTGAGACACAACGCCTTTCCACATTGTATAACGCTGATGTCGGTCTTTACATGCTGGCCAATAAGGTTATACTCAATGCATTTACACATTGATCATGTTGCATACTTTAAATTCTGAAGGTTTTGTTGTTTTACATGAATGTTTTCTTTTTTAAAATATCATTATAGGATTAGGATCCCTGTATATTCAAATCACTTATCACTTCCAGTTTCCTCTTCTTATAGTAACGAAGGGACAATATACCTTTTAGAATTTTAGTATAAATATTACAGTATCATTTTGCTGGAGGACCTGCCAACTTTATTCGAGTATTTTGATAATACATCAAAAAGTTGTCACTCACTAAGCACTGATAATACTCGAATTTTTTTTTCACTTACTAAGCATTTATAATTTTATTTGAATCCTTCTATCATACTTGATTCAAGGATTACTATCTTTGCTAGATATTTGATAATCTTTTGTCCCTTATTGATTGCACCAACTCAGTGCTCGTCTCACGAAAAAAAAATGTTTCACTGTTCACATAGGAGCAGGACAGTGGGTGCTGGTTTCTGCCTGATTCCCAGCAAATTTCGTTTTTAAAACTCCAATCCCAACTTTAACTTCTGATAGCCCTCCCCAAATTCAAGTTAACCCGATGCTTATCAGTCCTAATCCCTTACTTGGCTCGAATAAAAAAAACCATCCAGTGTTTTGAAAAAACTGTTTGTTTTTCGTGAAGAACAAGGTGAAGAATGACCACAACTAGTTTGAGTCACCCATGACGCAGTGTTTCTCAGTATAAATTGGCAGCATCCCACCACTGATTTTCCAAATGCTGGCCCTTGCCTGGAGATCTGCCAACTGGCGGTGATTGGCCTGTTGGTGGTGGTTTTTTCCAACCCTGGTTTTAGATTTGTCTTATGTTTCTAGGAGAGCTTGATTAATGTATAAATTTTGTACCAGTGGTTTCACACTGAACTAATCAACTAACCACACATGTTTTGTATTTTCAAACAAAAGCTTCAATATCATGTACAAACACTATAATGAGATTTAGGGCCCAGAACCCTTTAGCATCCTTATGATAATTTGTTGTCATATACCATCTACTCATCTACAGCCTGCTGATTGTTTGCGAACCTCACCTTCTTACCTTTGCTGCAGTGGATGGTTGATGAGAAAGAACTTAGAGTCATTCACTACACGCTTGGGCCTCTTAAGCCTTGGGACTGGTGGACAGCTTGGCTTGTTAAACCTGTGGCGGTGTGGCAGGTAATTATCTACTACTTTATGTGATTTTTAATAGAACGTGAAGTGGCATGTTGGTAGGAATGAACTTGTTTTATCTATGGTTGCAGAATATTAGACAAAATCTTGAAGAGTCTCTTCCTGGAACTGGGGGAGGGAGAAATTCTCATGATCAGCTGGTGGTCAAAATTCTTTTCGTTCTTCCATTTTTCATGCTGCTATGTGGTTATTATGGATCATGCTTTCAGGTTAAAATTCTTTTCTTGATGAAAATATTTTCTTTAATTTCATAGACGTGCACTTAAAACTTGTTGCCTACCTTATGTTTTTGACAGACTAATAAGGAGCTGTTCAGTATAAAATCTCTGTGTGCTTTTGCTAGACGAGCTCGCTACAAATACAAATCTGAAGAGGCACTTCCTTCTTATTCAACAGTTGGAGCTGCTTCATCTTCCTTTGGTATATCAAGTCAAAAGGTTGGTTCCCTTTCAACTATATATAGTAAGATTATTGGCTCATAATTGTTGCTATGAAATAAGCACAGATCAGTGTCCTTTTTGTGATGAGAATTTATTGAGTAAAGCTATATAATCTGTAAGATCCATTCTGTGCATTGTTGCTTTCTGAAAAGATTTTAAGTAATTTTCCCAAGCCATTTTAAAGAGTATCCCTTTATTATCTGTTAGTAAATAGTAACATCCTAATCAGTTGTGGGCTTGTGGAATCAATATACCGGTGGAAATTTTCTTATAAATTATTCCATTTATTCAAGTTCATGGTTGTTTTAAAAATTTGCATAGTTTCGATGTTATGAATGGCAAGGTCTTGTTTGTCTTAAACTGTTGAAGAGTTTATAATCCATATGGTGCAAAACCACTGGTAGAGGAGCTATCTTTATGCTGTTTTCACTATTTGAATTAACTCCTGATCCTGCATTTAATATCTCGTGCGATCTTTCTAACAAAATGCACTCAAATTCATGATGATAACGTGATGGTTGCTTGGCTCCCTTGCAGTTATCTAATGGAGCACATCTGAAGCTGCCTTCTTATTTCGGTGCAATCACTGTGCTTGTCTGTTTTATCTCTGCTGTAATATCGCTTGCCTTTGCCTTTATTATTATTCCACGGCAAGTGATGCCATGGACGGGCTTGCTGCTAATGTACGAGTGGACCTTCGTGACATTCTTCTTGTTGTTCGGGAGTTACCTCCGTTTTGTATATAAATGGGGAAGTTCTAGTGCAAATCACATTGGGTACAGCAATTTGGATTCATCAGAAAATCATGCTGGCACAGGTATGCTAACTAGTATAAAGTTCCTGCAAATTTCAAGTTTCTTGTTCAACCTAACGCACGCTCTGATCTGTTTGCAGGCCATCAGCGGAATACATCTGACTGTGACACAGATGCAGCTTTCTATTGGACAGGGATGGCTATTACATCTATTATAGCATTATTAGTACCCACCGTCTTGGGTGTAACTGCTCTATTTGCAAAGTAAGATACTAGGTGGTTTCTTGTCTATTTATCTTCATTCCAAAAAAGAGAGCTCAGTCTGTAACTACCACCGTTTTAAGAATTCAGTTAGTTCCGTTTTCAACTTGTCTAAACTGTATGGAGTGTGTTTCACATCAAAACGTTTTCTGGAAGTTGCTCCTGGGTGTAACAAATCAAAACTTGACACTTGTCCTAAGGACTTCATATATCGACATTGCAATTGTTCTGTGTTTTAATGTGTTTCTGCTGCCCAATAAATTTCGTTTTGTTTTCTCCTTGGCAGGCTTGGATTGATGGTAGCAGGTGGTGTAGTGCTGGCGTCGTTCATGACATATTCTTCGGAGCATCTTGCTATCTCAGCCTTTGTCAAGGGTCAAAGGGGTAGAAACGCCCCGAGAGGTAGAAGCATTTGTTTTTTGTGCTAGTCATTCTTTGTCCACGGCATTCTGTTTAGTAGTTTGTGTTCCATATGCCCATGTATCATAAATCTGCAAAAGAAAATTTTGATGATCCATTTAATAGAAAAGGATGCCAGGGGGAAAAAAGTTGTGATGTGTTTGATGGAACACAAAGCCACATTTGGCTGCAGTTTTTGGTGGGGGCACTTCAGGTGAAATGTTAAATGTGTTTAGAGCCAGTAAAATTGCCTATTTTTTTTAAAAAAAAAACATCTGAGAAAAATTGCCTGAAAATAGGCAAACGTAAATTTCTCTCCACCACCTTTTAGAAGCTTGGTTTTTGGGTACACAAATCAAGTGGTCTAATATAGTGCACAGATTTTGCATGAGCCCACTCCTGCGCTTAGCTCGTTTGCTCCAACATGCACGACAGGGTTTGCAATCTCCTTTTTGCTCGACATCTCGAAGCTAGCTGGAGAGCGAAATCTTGTCGAGGTTTCGGAATTTCGGACAAATCTCGGTTGAAATACAAAAAAAATACAAATCCAGTTTTTTTTTTCTACAGAGAAAACTGAGATCTTGGCCGGTTTTACTAAGATCTCGGTCAAATTGCACTGAGTGAAAAATGGCTCGAACGGTATTGAAAAATTTTGAAATTTTTTGCGGACATTTCTGACACATCAATGATATTCTCATAAAAATTTCAGATGATTATCAAATTTGAGAAATTTTTAAAAATTCAAGCATTGCAATTGTCCTGATGAAACGTTGACGAGCAAGTTTGAACCGAATAAAAATGAAACAAACAATGTTAGAAAATTTTGAAATTTTTTGTGCATGGTTATGATGCATCACTAATATTTCTATAAAATTTTTAGATGATGATTAACCTTCATGAATTTTAAAAATTCGGACAGTGCTACTGTCTTGATAAAAACTTACTAGCAAACTTCAACTAAATGAAAAATGGCATAAACCATGTTAGAAAATTTTAAATTTTTTTTGGATGGTTCTTATGTATCATTAATGTTTCTATAAAATTTTCAAATGATGATCAAGTTTCAAGAAGTTCTAAAAATTCTGATAGTTCTACATCTTAATAAAAGCCTGATGATCGATACATAGATTTGCTTTAGTAATAAAAAAAGTTTAAATTTTTAAAAACTTTGCAAAAGGGTTCTAAGGAAATGCTTAAGATCTCATAAAAATTTTGAATTATGATCACACTCCAGGGAATTTATAAAATTCTTACAAGTGCACTGTATCATTCATGTTCTTTCTGTTTTTGATTTTTGAAATATAACGAATGAAGTTCGATGCGTACATAGATTTGATTGAGCAAATAAAAAAAGTTGAAACTTTTTGAGAATGGTAATGAGGCAATTCTTAAGCTCTTATAAAAATTTTGGATCATGATCGCATTCGAGAAAATTTGTAAAATTCTAACAATATTATTGTCCTAATTATGTTCATTCTGTTTTTTATTTTTTAAAGATAACAAATGAAGTTCAATTATTTTAAAAAAAATTCTGTATTATCCTACACTTCTTAGGATGGTACCATAAAATTTTCACATCATGATATAGCTTGTACAATTTTATAAAAATTCGACAGTGTTTCTACAGTTTTTAAAAAATATTTCAAAATTTTTGGTTTTTCAATAAATTTCTTAAGGGTTATTGGACCAAATCCAGTCAAAAAACATGAGATCTCGGCAATTTAAATTTTTTTGATTTTTTTTATTCTGATCAGCATTTCAAAAATCATCTATGTCCGGAAAACGAGATCTCGTAAAACTTCGACGAGATTTTAAACTTTGAGCATGAGTGACCTACACGCGATTGACTCAAGAAATTTATTTCTCCCGTTACTAGTAGCAGGTTGGCGTCCTTGCGGACAGAGATGCTTGTTAGGGCATATTAAAATAAGATCACCTCAGTTTACTTTTAGTATATTTACATCAGATTTGTCTTATGTAAAAAAGTAAGAAAAGGGGAGAGAGAAGAGAGCCGACTCTTATTTAGTAGTAAGTATTATATGTGAGTATAGGTAGATTAGTTATGTATAAGAGAGAAGAGGTAATTAATGTATAACATCTAAAATCGATTTTTAGAGATAGCTATTATATAAATTAATTTTAGTGTTTACTCTAAATGACATAGTTGAAAGATAAAGTAAGATTCTTAGCTTCTAGAAAGCCAAGCCACGCCGAAGCACGCACGCACGCAAATGTAGGTGCCACGTCACATTCGTCTGCGCCCTCGCACGATGGTGGCGCCGCGGTGTGTGGGGGCTTGCAAGATCAAAATCTTCTCTGGGGACACACTGTCGATTTGCGTCAGTTGTCGCCATTGCATTTGCATCCGCCTGTGCAGCCCCACCAGCTCGACTTCTGGTCCGCACGCGCACACTCACTTTCGACTGCTATCCGCCCTTGTTGCCTCGTTGGCTTCCTGGACGCCAAAGTACCGTCGTACCTAGGCTACAGGAGCCTGCAGTAATTATTTTGAAAAAATCGGTTTTTGCCACCGCTTTTTTAATTGGTTCTACGCCACTAAATTTATAAGCTTCTTTGGATTTTGCCACTACTAGCTTTTTTTTATCAAAATTCCTGGGTCACCCTCCCATTTCTTCTCTTCCCTTCTTCTTCTAGAGCAAAAATTGTCTCTTATCTTACCATCCCGTTGGATTAGATATCTCCAGCGGAGACAGCGACAGCCACTTGTACTCCGCGATTTACTTGAAAGAGTAAAAGAGTACTTTTTGTTATGAGATAAGGAAGTCTAACCGTATTTGGTTAGAACTCCATCTCTTATTTATATAGGCGAATCCGAACTCCTCTCTTCTTCTCTATATATATTAGGCGTGCCCCATTATATCAATCAATCTAATACAAAACGAGAGAGAATTCCACCCCCTACATTGTGTGCCCATTGTTCTTACTCCTGTAATTGTGTCAACAAATTGTGTGATTGATCGCGGGCGAACGGCTACGTTTCACAACACTTTTCACTCAGACTCAGTCAATGGGCATTGATCTTATGAAAAAAGAATTTTTCAAATGAATTTTTAAATCTAAGGGCATAATACCAATTATACCAAAAGATATGGTAAAAACTAAAACTGCAAAAAAAATTCGCTAGTTATTTTCCCGTCACGATCATGGCTGTCAGGATCGCAATACAGATGATAGAAGGAGAGACGTTCACGTCTTTTACGGAGAGTTGAGCGAAGCTCTTGGCTATGGAAGTAGGACTGTGGAGTTCGTTCTGAAGGGGAACGTTCCTATCCGAGGCTTGTAGACTTGTATGACTTCCTATAAAATGCGGCCATCACAGATTCACAGCAAAGCAAAGCAGCATGACGAGTCATGATAGGGAATCAGAAGACGGAGAAGCTGAAGGAAATCCAGGTTCCTGGATAACTCCACACGACGGTGACAGGAGCCGTGTTTTAGGGGAAAAAAAAGAGGCGTGAACCGGTTCAGTGAACGCATGATGCCCTCGAGCGCGTTGCTGTGGGACGAAACGACCTGCAGCAGCCCTTCACAAGCATGGCTGTTGAGCAAAGAAATTTTAGATAAATCTAATTATTTGGCGGATTAAGACAATGTTTTACTTAGAAAAACTCTATTTTTCTAACGTCTGCTATAACAAAAGCTATACTGGGCTATGAAATCGGGGTAGCAGTGACTGAATTTGTTGTCTCCCTCTGCTCTGATGCTTTCACCAAGTGGCTAATGCCAAGGTATTTGTAAACTTCCCGAAAATCATCAGCAGAGGTATAAAGATTTCGATAAATATGGTTATTTGGCCCGTGACGTGCTTGAAATAGCACGTTTCCAATTTTGCATTGAGAAATGCTCATACAATACAATACTCCATCCGTTCATTTTTATAAGACGTATTTTAACTTTACATGAGGATTAAAATTACGTTAAAATTGAGAAACGTATGAGAGAAAATAACTTAGATACCCCACTTAATTATCTTAAAAAATGAAAGATATACTTTATGTGAGTGGTAATAAATAAATGCATATGGTTAAGAGAAAATAAATAGGGGTATAAAAGGAAATATCTCATTAAATTTACATACAAACCTTATACTCCCCTGGTTCTAGTTTGTAGGACGCATAGAATTTTTTTGTAAAGACCAAGAATAGTGAGCTAGATGATTAGTGTTCTACGTTTACCCCTAATTACTCCTGTATTATGGACCTAGTTACTGCTGGTAATTAAGGAGCCCGTCGTTCCAGTTCACGCAGCACTGCATGCATTCGACACGCGCGCCCATGCTAGGGCTCATAGGTCACAGTGCTACATTCGATGTAGGCTGCGGGCGTGCCAAGCTAGGGCTCACTGAGTGTGACCACGGTGCTGGTTTCAACGTTAGTCGTGGGTACGCAGGTGCTAGTGTTCACGCCAATCACGGTCATGCTAGGCTCGGGCTCGCAGGTAGTTGTCGCGCCATGCTCGGTGTCATTGGGAGTGTAGATGATGCCGGGGTGTCCAACGTCATGGACATAGAGGTAGAGGGTGCCCGCGCCGCCGACGCCTTCGCTCTCGTACGTACACTATCTTACTCCATGTAGAACATGAACTGCTCATACGCTTGTACGTACATGTGTTGACGCACGCGTGTGTTTGTGCACTAGATTGAGGAGGAGATCGCAGCGACGGCGGCCATGGGCACCTGCAAGAATGCACTCCACGAGGGAGGTGATGCCGAGCATGCCAAGGAGGGAGGTGATGCCGAGCATGCCGAGGAGGAAGCTGATGCTGATCATGCTGATGAGGAAGGTGATGCCTAACAGGGTAGCCATGGCACAAGAAAGTCATTAGCAAATTGTTTCTTCATTGGATATTCAAGTTCTAATTTTAGTTGTCGGATGATAAGTAGTGCATAATGTAATTCTCATTTTGTAGATCAAGATGAAGTGAGGAGGAAACAATACACCCATGAAGAGCGACAGATGATTTATACTATACTTATAGAGAGAACAAGTTTGGGCATATTAAAGCATGGTGTGACTAAGAGCGCTTCTGATGAAACAGGCGTGCCGTTGAGAGTTGACCAGAGGATATGGCCCCCTGCCGAGCAGCCGGGCGATCACGTCTTGCTCGCCAAGCGAGCGGCCCGCGCGGGCGTCGGCTTATGAGGCGGCCTGGCGAGTGGGCGGGCATCTGGGCCCCCCACGTCAGGCCACGGAGGCAACCAGAAGAATGAGAGGAAGGCTTCGCCTCGAAGTTTCCCTCCCCTGGCACCTCGTGCCAGGGTCATTAATTATGAAGGGTTCTGCTATCGACACGTCGACGGCACGTCCATCTGACACCTCTTACCAAACCCGTCGCAGGGGCATCGTGTCCCGGGCGGACCGGGTGAGGCCTCTCACCGACATTAAATGGGGTTTGGAGGACGAGGCCACAGAAGCGTGCGTAATAAATGAGTCGTGGGTCGACGTGGAAGTTGGAATGATGACTGTAATTAATGTGCTATAAATAAGTATAGCGTCACCTTCTCCCCTGCCCAGGACGGCTCATCTATATAAGGGCGCCTGGGTGCATGGACAGGGGGGGTCGAAACTGAGGGGAATCAGGAGGTCAGTCGGTTGATCATCAAGAACACACAGAAGTAGACATGGAAGAGAACCTCTGTAAATACTTCCACATTTTCTGAACAAAGAACCAGCAGGACGTAGGGCTATTACCCACTCTGGGGGCCTGAACCTGGGTAAATCATGGTGTCCACAGCCTTGTTGATGCCCGGATCCATCGTTGAGAGACATTAGGGTTTCCAGCCATGAAGATACCCTCTACCGAACCATACCTTCCGTCTAGCGAGTAGCCAACTCTGTTCATTGACGGGATCTTGTCAGGCGAAATACGCCGACAATATGGTACCATGGAAAGCATGGTAGTGGATTACATGGAGTGTTGAATAAGAGGGCAAAGAATTGTGGCCGCAAGGGAATAGTTGTTGATGCCCAAGCCATTAAACAAGTGCCGTTGCGGAGTAGAATGACTCTCAAAGAGCTAGCTAATGAACTAGATGTGTTGAAGACCACATTGTTTAGACGGTTCAAAGATGACAAGTTAAGGCTGCACATGAATGCAATAAAATTTACGTTGACTGAATCTAACAAAAAAGCTAGAGTTCATTTCTGTCTATCAATGATTGACCCAATTAGCTTGCCGTAAGAATCAACTTTTCATGGTATCTACAACATCGTATATATAGACGAAAAGTGGTTCTATTGTACAAGGCAGAATCAGAATTACTACTTGGTGCCAGACGAGGAGGATCCGGAAAGAACCACATAAAGCAAGAACTTCATTGAGAAGGTTATGTTCCTTGCGGTAGATTGAGGTTTGATGGTGATGGTAATGTGACATTTTCAGGAAAGATTAAGATATTTCCATTCACTTTCGTAAAGCCGGTGAAAAGAAATAATTAAATAGGCCTACCGGTACATTGGTAACCAAAGTATTGCCGTCGGTCACTAAGGATGTTAGTCGTGAGTATATTGTGAACAAGGTGTTACCTGCCATCAAGGAAAAATGTCATGTAGATGAACATGGTTCCCTATATTTATACGGCAAGATAATGCCAAGACACATATCCCAATTGATGATGCTAATTTTTGTAATGCGGCAACAGCTGATGGTTTTGACGCAAGGTTAATGTGTTAGCCACCAAACCCCCCTAATCAAAATATTTTAGACCTTGGTTTTTTTGTAGCACTTCAAGCATTATTTCAAAAGTCATCCCCAAGTAATGTCGAGGACATTGTCGCGAAGGTGCAACAAGCTTATGATGAGTATCCGGTAGAGAGGAGCAACCATATTTTTCTCACTTTTCAATCATGCATGATAGATGTTTTGAGGCAAAAAAGGGGTAGCACTACCATATTCCGCATTTAAAGAAGCAATCACTAGGGAGAAACAATGTTCTTCCGATTAGGTTGAACTGTGATAAAGACATTATAAACGAGGCAATGGAGTACCTCAATTAGTGAGTTTGTAGTAATCTATCGCGGCAAGGAACAATGTTGTTGTCTTGATTTTGATATCGATTTTGCAGTGTGGTTTTCATAAGAATGCAGGCATGATCGAATTGGAAAATTATGAGGCGAAGCCAAAAAAAGAAGAAAGGCCACAACAGGTAGCCACTAGCAGCTGTTGTACTTGGCCATCTTCCCAATCTCCAGGAATACTCCATCGCTCACGTCATGAAGGCTAAAACATCCTGCAAGCACTAATCGTAATAGCGCTTATGTACAGAGGAACAACGCTTACATTAACACCGAACACAAGCACTTACGATAACCATCCGGCAAACACAATCACTTACGGGCACTTAGAAGAAGTTAGGCATACGAATCTTATAGAAAAACTCAGTGATTTGTTGTTGCCAAACGGGTCACTCATCAAAACCATCCGGCAAGCAAGTCTCGTTGAAGTTTTATAAATCTTCGAGCTCGACCATTTCTTCGACAGCTTCACGCTCAATCATTTCTTGGTCAGTTTTAACCTCGACTATTTCTTGAACAGCTTCAACCTCGATCATTTCTTGGATAGCTTCAAGCCCGATTGAGTCGTCTACACCTTCAAGCTTGAGCTTTTCTTGGACAGCATCACCCTCCATGGTCTCTTCAACACCTTCAAGCTCAATCGATTCTTCATGTTTCATCCATGGCGACGGCGGCAGCGATGGGGTTAGTATCGGTGACCGCGGCGGCAAAGCGAACCGTGGCGATGGCGATGACATTGCAAGCAACAATGGCTTGAACAGAGAACGATGAGCATGTATAGGAGAACTGGCTTTGCTCACGAAGAGCTAAGAACGAGGCATGCAGTGCTAATTAATCGTGCATGGCCAACGAACCATCTCTCACGTGTGTGGTCATGCGGAGTAATTAACGCATGGAGTACGAACCATTTTGCGCGCACACCACCGGAGCGAGTACTAATTAGTGTATGGAGTAATTAGGGGTATAAAAGAGAATAAACTCCATACGCCCTATAAAGTAGAACAACGTCAAAAATTCTACGCGCGTGCAACCCGGAACGGAAAGAGCATTTATGAACAAGAATATTTAAAAAATAAATCTTATAAAAATAAACCGAAAAGTACAAGAGAAGATAAAACTGAGGAGACTAGAGAAGGGATCCTCGTGACTCGTGAGACATACACCACCTTACGCCTTTATTTCCGGACTCCAGAGGATCGTTGGTAAACAGACTCAAGCGTCCAATCGAACACGTTCAGAGAAGCTTAGCTCGCAACTTGGCTACTGGCTGCTGGCTGCTGGCTAGTGAAGTCCATTGCACCTGGGTCTGAGGTGAGTGAGCTACTGCTAGTTTTTTTACACTGGTCCAAATTCCAACCGATCAAGTGACAGGGAAACATGTGCTGAATCGAGGGAGGGGCGAGAGAATTCTATAATCGTCGCTACTTCCCAATTGGTCCCCGGTGAGATCTTTTGGGGATGGGTGCGTCTGAATAGTGCAGTGCAAGGGGGAGCTAATCTAAAGAGTCGATAGATACTTAGCCCGCCCGCCGTGATTACGTGGGGCGTCGCTTCCACTCTCTGTCGCTCTGATCGAAGCCCCTTGCCACACCCATGCCGGAGATCGTTGTTGAGCTCGTGATCCTGCTCTCCTAGCCACAGGTTGCGATTCGGTTGGTGCCCCACCCCAAACCACCCACCTCACCCCAATCTTGAAATCTTGCGCTTCGCCCCCGTCCCGATCCGTGAATCTTGTCTGTACCTTCGTGTGATTGCGGGTTTTTTTTTTTCATTTCCCATCTCCTTGCAGGGCTCTGGTCTGGTTTGAGGTAGCCATCAAGATCCAGCCTTGATTCGGTCTGCTGCAGCTTGCGAGCTCGCTTCTCCGGTGGTTTCTTGGGACGTGCGCGGGTTATGTTCGAGGGAATGCCCGCGAGAGGCTGCTGCGCGCAGTGAGTTGTTGTTGGTAGCTTTTTTTTTCTGCTGGTCATGGTGGATTGAGAGGGCTGGAATTGGTTGGTCCCTAAGCATGGGCGATTCAGAGAGGACCATCGTTTGGTTCAGAAGGGACCTCAGGATCGACGACAACCCGGCCTTGGCGGCCGCGGCGAGGGACGGCTCTGTCCTCCCTGTCTTCATATGGTGCCCTGCTGACGAAGGGCAGTTCTATCCGGGCCGTTGCTCCCGGTGGTGGCTGAAGGAATCGCTTGCTCACCTTGGGAAGTCGCTGGAGTCTCTCGGGTGCCCGCTCGTGCTGATCCGAGCTGAGGATAGTACTCTTGCGGCGCTTCGGCAGTGCATTGATTCAGTCAACGCCACCAGAGTGGTTTATAACCATCTATATGGTATAGTTACTTGCCCATGTTGCATCATATCATATGTCCTTATTTTTTTTAAAACATCTTTCTCTCTCTCGACTTTGCATGTCAAGAAATGTGGTGATCACATCTTCAAAAATTTAGCCAGTTACATAATGTAGTTTCATGTTTTCAAAAGTTTCAGCCGATTACATTCTGTAACTTTTGGTCAGAAGATGATCCGAGTGAATTAGCTTTATGGACTTCTGTCTCCAAAGAACATACTTTATGTCAGTTGCATTTTAACATGTAATGCTAAGTTTAAATTGACAGTGAAATATAGTACGGATGTTATTTACAAGAAAGCTTTATCAATTATCCATTTTATTATGTTTCATCAACCTGTGCAACCAATTTCACTAAAATGTAAGAAATTCTCCACACAAATATAGAAACGGTTCAAATTTATAGATGAAAACAATGAAGCTATACAAAATTAAAAAATGTAGTCATAAGAAACTCGTCATGACTTTTGTTTTCTAATTTCAACCTTCTAAAATTCAGTAAGAAGAAATGTTTTTAAAAAGCTTTGTCTAAACAAGAAGCACATCGTTGAAGCTAGCAACTAGGCCCTTGAGTGCACCCTACATGATCAAGTTTAGCTGGAGGCATGATGGAAGTGTTAAAACAAATGATGGTGCACTCATTTCAGGGGCTAAATTGAGCCGACCCTAGTTTAGGGCCGAATTTGACATAGCCCCACTCTTGAAATTCCACCTCTTTTCTGAGATATTGAACTATTCCCTTGGTAAATCGAACCCCCCTGGTGTGCCCTCACATAATGAGTTGTCTTTTCAATTTGAGCTAGTGCATGATTACCATGAAACAAATCAGTGTTTTCAAGCTCTAAACATGTGCCTGTAAAATTGGAATAAAGCAGATATGCTTTTAGTTGGGAGTTATCCATTGTTGTGTTCTGGTACCAGTTGATTTCTGTATCCTTTTAGTTATGCTATTTTGATCTTATTTATTCTCTTTTCCTAAACTCTAGACCCCATTTCACTTGTGCGGGATGACAAAATCAAGAATGAGCTTTCGGCTCTTGGAATTTCTATTGAGAGTTTCAATGGTGATCTGCTATATGAGCCATGGGAAGTTTATGATGAGAATGGGCATGCATTTACAACGTTTAACTTGTACTGGGAAAAGTGCATGAAATTACCTATTGAGATATCACTGTCTCTTGCACCTTGGAGGTTGGTGCCAGCCCCAGGTAGCTTGTGGCTATTGGCTTAGCATTATCATTTTCATCTCTTGAACATTTGTGTAGTTTGTCATTTATATGTACTTATAGAAGATTGTTGCTTATTTTCTGTCACTTTCCTGTGATGTAACTTCCTTATCATTGTCAAGGAATTAGTTTGCTACTGTGTAATGGTATGTTAAAATTCAAGAAGTATAATAACTAGATTAAGTTGTTTACTTTTAAATTCAAGAAGTATAATAACAAGATTAAGTCGTTTACTTGAAAGCATCACTTGGTCCACTAATTCAGGCTTAGTAATTGGCTCTCCAACCTTTAGATTCAATACCTAATCTGTGTAGGTATAGTTGCTTTAATGCTTAACATTTTTCAGTTTGACATTCAGGTACAGAGAATGTTCGTAGTTGTTCAATTGATGATCTAGGTCTCGAATCCAGTAAGGATGAGGAATCAAGCAATGCTTTGCTAAGCAGGGCCTGGTCTCCTGGCTGGTGCAATGCGGAGAAGATGCTTGAGGAATTTGCCTGTCATGGTCTCCTAGATTATTCAAAACACGGAATGAAGGTTGGGGGAACTACAACCTCATTGCTGTCACCATATCTTCATTTTGGTGAGATTAGTGTAAGGAAAGTTCACCAACTTGTCAGGATGCAACAAATCAAGTGGGAAAATGATGGGAAATCTGAAGCAGAGGAGAGTGTCAACTTCTTCCTGCGATCAATTGGTCTTCGAGAATATTCGCGTTACCTGTGCTTCAACTTCCCATTCACACATGAAAGGTCGTTACTGGGTAACTTGAAGCACTACCCGTGGCGAGTAGATGAGGACAGGTTCAAGTCCTGGAGACAGGGAATGACTGGATACCCATTAGTAGATGCTGGCATGAGGGAACTTTGGGCTACTGGCTGGACACATAATCGGATAAGAGTCATCGTTTCAAGTTTTGCTGTGAAATTTCTACTAATTCCATGGACTTGGGGGATGAAGTACTTTTGGGATGTGCTATTGGATGCTGACCTAGAAAGCGATATTCTTGGTTGGCAGTACATATCTGGTAGTTTGCCTGATGGTCATGAGCTCAGTCGTCTTGATAATCCAGAGGTATGCAATTATTAGAGCAAAGCATTTTAGTGTTAAATCGTATTTGAGCTATCTGGTAAGCCTGAAATAGTACACAATGAGCTTGTGGACAAAGTTATATTGGAATTTAGGAAATTTTGTTCATGAGGTAGTTCATAGATGATGTGTCAAGATTATTTCTATTGTCTCTGAACTGAAAGTTGCTGACAGTTTAGATTACCCACAGTTCATTCTTCAATTAAAGGATGTTTAGTAAAACAGCTCAAAGAAATGTTAAGTGCGCTCAGAGAATTCTGACTATACTTGTGGAGTCTGGCATTTTACTAAATCACAAATTCTGGGGAGGTATTCAAATAAAAAGTCCAAAACAAAAATTAGTCTGGCCGAGTTGTGATTTTCCCACTAAAACACATAGCACAGCCTGGCCTGGCCTAACGTGACCCAGCTTGAAAGTTGCCTAGCCTAGTCTACCCAACTAATTTGTGTAGTGCCTGGACATAGCCCAGCCAGCTTGAAAAACTCGACATGGCCAGTATAACCCACCCCCCCCCCCTCCTCCCTCCCTCCGTCCTACTATGGGTTGATATGGTGAAACTAAACTTGGCACAGCTATTATATTTTGGTTCTTTTAGGTTTTTGTTGTTGAGAGGGTTTCTGTAGCCATGTAGGTTATGAATCATCAATCATGCAATAGGATTGAATATGCATATCTGGTATTAATGGATGTGTGTTTTGTTGTTTCTTCTATCTGCTCTTAGGGTTTCCCCTGTCATTAATGTCAAATCTGTAATCAAAATTTCACAATGTGCTTATGGTTTATCTATGATATCTCCTACAGATATATGCACATTTGAAACTTCATGGCCTTCCTCTTTGGTCAGTTGTGATTTTTGAAGTGCTGAAGAATTTGCTCTTGTGTTATGATTCTGTCTTGCAGCAGCTAACCCGTGTCAAGATAAATTAATGCTTATTTATATATTTTTGTTTTCCTTACGAGTTTTTTTTTCATGTTGTGCTTGCATGATTGCATCTAGTTTTGGTAAATTTATATGTACCTGAGCACCAAGTAACTTATCTGTCTCATGAGATATTTATCTATTTCGCTGTTGGGATTTCATTGCATGCAAAAATAGGTTCAAGGTCAAAAGTATGACCCAGATGGTGCATACGTAAGAACTTGGATTCCCGAACTAGCTAGAATGCCAACAGAATGGATCCATCATCCCTGGGATGCGCCAAGCTCTATACTTGATGTTGCTGGAGTTGAGCTGGGCTTTAACTATCCTAAGCCCATAGTAGAACTTCACACGGCTCGGGAGTGCTTAGATGATGCGATCTCCACGATGTGGCAATTGGATACAGCTGCAAAACTTGCAGAATTAGATGGTGAAGTTGTGGAAGACAACTTAAGCAATATCAAGAGCTTCGACATCCCAAAAGTTGTTTTGAAGGAACTATCTCCAAGTGCTTCGACCTTCGATCAAAGGGTCCCCTCTACTAATGACAGGAATAATAAGTTACAGCCTAAGGAAGTGAAGGGCTCAGAAAAGCAGATTACCCGTGTTGATGTGATCAGGGCCTCAAAGATGGAAGACACAGGATCCATCGCAAACTCGCCGGTATCAAGGAAAAGATCCATTAGTGAGAGTGCATTTGATGTCCCCTCTTGTACATCTTCCATTGAAGTGCATTCACAGAATCAGGATCCTGGTGGTTCTTTAGTTGAGTCTTCAGGATGCCTCCTGCAGAAATCAGGGAGAAACTGTGATGGTAAGGTAAGTCTAATTATCGTATTTGAAAGACAAGTGTTTCACAAGAAAATCATATGAATTTGCCGTCTTTTCCGGTTTTCTATAAGGTAAGCAAGCATCCCATGATAACACCATTGTACTCAACCTGTCAAAAATAAAAAGGCAGCCAACCTAAGGCAGTGGCGTAGCCAGCCTAGGCAAAAGCCTAGGGCCGGCCCAAAGACCAATGAGCCTACGGGGACTGCTCATAGTATCTATATCTGAGAAGGTCTTATAGTATCTATTCTTGTTTGTGAAAGCCTACGGGGACATCTCATAGGGAATACAGGGACTGCTCATAGGCCTTATAGTATCTATCTGAGACTGCTTTTGGGCCAGGCCTTGGGCCCAGGCCCGGGTGGCCCGAGGCCTGGCTCCGCCTCTGACCTAAGGGACTAGGTTCAGCTAGCTTTGTGAACACACCATGATATAGATGCCGTTCTGAAGTTTCTACTGTCTTCTGATCCTTGAGTGTGCTACATGGAGCATTTATAACTGTATTCTTAGTTAGCCTTAAATCCAAAAACAGCTTCTGTTATTCTTACATTTTGCTGCAAGCCAGTAAAAATAGCATGTAGAAAATCATCCAGGTGCTAGGCATGGCTAGTGAAAATCGTGCATTTCACAATTCACTGCTTTTGTACCAAGTCTGGGCATAATTGATGTGTGTGTGCTTGTCATTTCTTGTTTTGTGTCTTAATGTAACTTTGTATCTTTGTAGAGTGAAATATCGGAGTAGGAGACATAAGTAGCAGATGTTGCTAAAGGAAAACCTTTATCGGAGATAGAGGACTCCTGATCTATGTTGACCAAAAGGCTTTTATCTAACACCTCTGTTGGGGCATTTACTTATGCATTTCTCCTGTTTTTTTTTTTTTAAAAAAACTTAAACATCCACCATGAGCACAGGGTGTGATCAATCAATTCACAGCCGATCACATCATATCCGGACTATATCTATATGCATGGTATTTATATTCTTGGGTATTTTGATTCTTCTTGACACCTAGATATGCATCTTTGCAGGTAGAAGATAACGCCAGTGCTGACAGTGGTACAAGCATCTCTAGACCATCCAAGAGAGGTGCTTAGCCGTACTGCCTGACATGAGTGGTTGTAAGACTGTACCGAACAATGTTGGGGTGCAGGAGTGCAACACGCGAGATCTTCCCGTATTCCCCACTCATAAGGAAATTTTGTACATTTGTAATCTGGTTTTTTGTCAAAGTTATTATGTAATCTATAATTAGTTGAGCACTACGATGAAACGGTTTCCTCAAAAAGGAGAAAAAAAAGACGTGTCTATTTTTTTTTGCAATAAGAGGGAACTTTCTCGTTAAGTGAAATTTCAGCTTCTATTTTTTCCCCCTGCTTCAGTTGTGGTGGTGACCTGGATGATCAAATTTGTTCCCCGGGATTATGAACTTTTGCATGTGGGCAGGGTGGAGTAATCCTGACCGTCCATCCGCCATCGTACGAGTTAGGTAGCTCGAAGCACAGATCGCGGTTGAATCAAGGATAGCTTCTAGGATCCACTTTTCTCCGGTCCTACCTGTCGGTGCAGGTGTTCACCTATGGCGAGCGGCATCGTTAACGCCCAGCCCTCCTCCTGGCTCGCCGCCGTGGCGGTCACTGCCGCCGTCAAACCAGCCATCTTCCGCCGCGCACACGCTGTCCTCCTCACCTCCGGACACCTCTCGTCCCGTTCCTCTGTCAACTCACTCCTCCGCGCCGCCCCCTCCCCCTCCGCCTGCGCCCTTCTCCTCCGCCTCCTCCTCCTCCGTCTCCTACCCGACCACCTCTCCCTCTCCTTCTCCCTCCACTCCTGCACCCGCTTCCCCAGCCACCCCGTCTCCAGCATCCTCCACTCCTTCTCCGTCAGGCTCGGCCACTCCCGTGACGTCTACGTCGTGAACGCCGGCATCTCGGCCTACTTCACCGCCGCCGACGTCGCCTCCGCCGAGCGGCTCTTCGCGGAGACCTCAAAGGATGTCGCCGACGTTGTTACCTGGACCACCATGGTCACCGGGCACTCCAACGCCGGCGACGTGGAGCGCGCGAGGTGGTTCTTCGAGGCCATGCCTGAGAGGAACGTGGTTTCTTGGAACGCCATGCTGGGCGCGTACGCTCGCGCCGGGATGCTGTCCAAGGCGCGAAAGCTGTTCGATAGAATGCCCAGCCGGAATGCTGCCACGTGGAGCTCGATGGTCACTGGGCTCGTGCAGTCCGAGCACTATGAGGAGGCGTTGAGGGTGTTCAGCGACATGGTCAACAGGGGTGGCGTGCCGAACGAGGCTGGGCTGGTGAGCGCGGTCTCTGCGTGCGCACAGCTGCGATCGATGGAGCACGGTGCATGGGTGCACGCGTATGCCGAGAGGGAACTTCGCGGAGCGATGAGCGTTGTCCTCGCGACAGCCATCATAGACATGTATGGCAAATGTGGGAGCATCAACAATGCCATCAAGGTGTTCACCGCAATGCCGGTGAGAAACATCTACTCCTGGAACTCAATGATCACTGGGCTCGCCATGAACGGCAGCGAGAGGCAGGCGTTATCACTCTTCTGGAAGATGCAGCTTGCTGGTGTTCGACCAAATGACATAACCTTTATCGGGTTGCTGAGCGCTTGCAGCCACTCAGGTCTCGTCGACGAGGGCCGCTGGTTGTTCAGCAGGATGGTCAATGACTTTGGGATCCAGCCAGTCGCGGAGCACTATGGCCTCATGGTTGATTTGCTCGGACGGGCAGGTCTTGTCAGGGAGGCGGTAGATTTTGTCAAGAACATGCCTGTGGAGTCGCACCCGGGCTTATGGGGTGCTCTTGCTGGCGCCTGCAAGATCCACGGCGAGGTGGAGCTGGGTGTGGTGGTTGCCAAGAAACTCATCGAGCTGGAGCCCCGGCATGGTAGCCGGTACATCCTCCTGTCAAACATATATGCCACCTCGAACAGATGGGATGACATGGCCACTGTGCGCAGGCTCCTCAAGGACCGCAAGGCCCCCAAGGGCGTTGGCAGTGCAGTGGTTGGAACTTGGAATGACGTCCAGTGCATGGAGTCCATTCGCGATTAGTACTTCTTTCATTCTTTGGACCAATAAGGGCATTTTGTGTGATGTTGAATCAGCTGCACTGGTAGGGAGCGCAGCCCTGCCGTTGTCCTCATCTGCAAGCGTCGCCTCGGTCGTCACCGGCCCACTCCACCAAGGCAGCCTACTCCCGTCGTCGCACTCCCCTGAGGCTGCCGCTGCCGAATCGTTGGGGTCTCCGCCTCCCGCCGGTCTCAGTCGACGCCGCCGCCACCCCTCCGCGTGGTCGCCGCCTCGGTCCGTCATCGCCTCCCTCCGTCACTAACTCGCTCTAACGTCGTACTCGTTGGCTCGCCCGCGTCGCCTCCGTCAGTCCGCGTCACCAGCCGCCGGTGATAATGCATCCCCTACCCCTCGTTCCTTAAGACGTGTTAATGAGGATGTGCAGTACTACTGCTCCGTCTCCAGATTTTACTTGATTTGTAAGTTTTGAGTTATTCATGGGAAATTTTTTTATTTTATACAAAAAACGCGCCGTATTTACAGAAATATACAACAATCTCGCGTATTTACCGTAATCTCCACCGATTTCGCAACCTGAAAACGCGAAACCTCAATTTCGCAATTTCAGTTTATGAAATCGATGAATCAGCGTTGTCGAGCGAAATCGGCGTATTCGCAATTTGAAAAACGAAATTGACGTATTCGCAATTTGAAAACGCGAAATTGAGGTGCCACGTCAGATTTCGCAATTTGAAAACGCGAAATTGGATTGGCCACGTCACCGGAATGCCACGTCAATTTCGCATTCTGAGGCTGCGAAATTGGCCGAGAATTCCGGGGTCTGTCGGTGCTTTCGGCTAATTCTAATCTCCGGGTCCCTTCGCTTGCATGCCTCCACGAAAATGAGTTGGCGGTTAAGCTCGCATGCGAAAGCTCACACGTTGGCAAGCGTCATCGTTGCTTATCCGGACCCGGTGATGGTAATGAATTTGCCTTGCTTTTGCAGGTGCATGCACTCGCAGAGGGAGCTATAAATCGAGCCTCTGCGGTTTCATTCGCTCATTCAAGACGAACTGACGGTAAGAGATTTTTGAGTTAGTAGGTGAGGAGTGGTGAGGAGCCCGGGCGATGCTAACCATTTTCTGAGTTAACTTTCAGGAGTGGTGAGGAGCTGATTTGCGTGAAGAAAGGAGTATAGCATTGCGCGCGACTCTGATCTGTATTTATATTAGTTGTGATTAGGTTAGAGTTAGAAGAATAGTTTATATCACAGTTAGCGACATATTGATTTGATGTTGTATTGGCTGGGTAATTTTTTTAGATGCTAATTTAGATGTATTAGCGACGTTATTTTATGTAGTTGTTGTAGCGAGTTAATTTTATGTAGTTGTTGTAGGGACTTATTTTTGTGTAGTTGTTTTAGAAACTTTTTTGTGTAGTTGTTGTAGCGGCCTGATTTTTTTAGGTGTAATAGACACATTAATTTATTTATTTGTTATAGCGACTTAGGTTTACGTAGTTGTTTTAGCGATCTAAATTTTGTTTTAGCGACTTAGAAAACAGGAAGCTAGACGGCCTAGACCACCATTGAGAAGGGCAGCACCCGGTTGCTACTTGATCGTAATCACAGAAGTAACATCAATAAGCTCATTTTGGCATAATTTCAATAGAATAACTAGATCTGAAAGCTACATGAAGAACATAAGTCGGATAATGGAACATAGGAACAAAGAGCTTTTCCATTTCACTTTTCAGTTAGTTTCGAAACAAATAGAAGGTAGCGACTTATTTTTATGTAGTTATTGTAGCGACTTAATTTTATGCAGTTGTTGTAGCGACTAATTTCTGTGTAGTTGTTTTAGCGATTTATTTTTGTGTAGTTGTTTTAGCGGCCTAATTTTTTTAGGTGTAATAGCCACATTAATTTATTTATTTATTGTAGCGACTTAGTTTTATGTAGCTGTTTTAGCGAGCTAAATTTATTTAATTCACAGAGCGGTTCGTAACTGATAGAACAATTTAATTTGTAGGAGTGGTGAGGAGCTGATTTGCGTGAAGAAACGACTACCACAGCACATGTATTTATATTAGTTGTAATTATGTTACAGTTAGAAGAAGAGTTTCTATTACAGGTAGCGACATATTGATTTGTTGTTGTACTAGCCGGGTAATTTTTGTAGATGTATTAGCGACATTAATTTTTGTAGTTGTTGTAGCGACTTATTTTTGTGTAGTTGTTTTAGCGGCCTATTTTTGTGTAGTTGTTTTAGCGGACTAATTTTTAAAGGTGTAATAGCCACATTAATTTATCTATTTGTTGTAGCGACTTAGTTTTATGTTGTTGTTTTAGCGACATAAATTTAGTGTATTTGTTTTAGAAATTTATTTTTGTGTAGTTGTGTTAGCGGCCTAATTTTTTTAGGTGTAATAGCCACATTAATTAATTGATTTATTTGTTGTAGCGACTTAGTTTTATGTAGTTTGTTTTAGCGATCTAAATTTTGTGTAGTTGTTTGTAGTTGTATTAGTGACATTAATTTTGTGTAGTTATGCGGCCTAATTTTTTAGGTGTAATTATTTGTTGTAGCGATTTAGTTTTATGTAGCTGTTTTAGCGATCTAAATGTTGTGTAGTTGTTTGTAGTTGTATTAGCGACATTAATTTATCTATTATTTGTTGTAGCGGCTTATTTTTATGTAGTTGTTTTGTCTAATGGACTAAAGACAATTAGGTACTCATATTTACCGTATAAATTTTCAACAGATGGAAATGTTTGGTAGAATATATTTTAGGGAACGACTTCTTTGTTTTGCACTGTAGGCTCGTGACGATCTTGAGTGTGAGCACTTAGAGACAAGGCTAGGTACTCCAAATAATTTGGCGGACCTTAAAGCACATGTTGTGCATCTGCTTGGTCTGACCCTGAACCCACAAAGTTCGTCTAGAGGTCCGTCCACGCCTTGTTCGAAACGACTCTGCGATGGTGTACACACTCTTCCGTTAAGGACTCATGATGCATGGGATCTCTATGTTGGAAGGCGCAGAGGAGAATTTTGAGGTCGGAGTGTACGTCGACATTTCGGCCCGGGAGAACTCTGGCGAGGTTGGGACAAGTAGCCATCCTCCAGAGCTTGCCGAAGTGCATGTACCTCACGAGGCAAAGCAGAGAGGAGGAAGGACCGTCGAGCGCTCGGAAGTCGAAGGTAACGAGGCCGAGGTGGATCGCCAAAGCACGAATGAAGAAGACGGGAAGCGGGGGCGAGGAAGCGGCGGACGGCGGCGACCGGCTCCATATAGAGTATTTCCGTGGGATCGGTCACCTTGGTATGCCATAGCGGATTACAATGCCTTATCCGTGTGGGGTACCAATGAGCGACATCCAGCAGGACACGGTTTGGGAGCAAGTTGGAGGCCATCCACTTCCTAAACAACTATGCCATTACGACAAGGCAGGAGCACGGGCTTTTGAGGTCCGAGCCGACCGCTTATGAGGTTAGGTGCACGAAGTACCTGCGTGTCCCTTCTTCGTTCGAGTACACAAACCCAAACACGATGAGTTCTTTGTGATCGATGAACACTGAGCTCATACGTGCCGGAGGAGTCGATTAGGAACATGGCGGCCTCGTGATCACGAGGTTCATAAGCGCAACTCCGGTGACCATCGTTGGGAAGGACATAGGGATGACCCTAGTACAATAATAGAGGAAGTTCACACAAGAACTGGATGGTCATCACGTCAAAGACGGGCTTGGAGGCGAAGCGAAGGCATTGAAGATGCTCTTGGAGGGTTCGAAGAGTCCTTTAACTATGCCCTAGATTATTCTGAAGATTGCAATGACAAACCGGGGGCCTTGATTTGCAATGGGCGATGAGCGATGCGGCTCGAAGATGGGTCGTACACCTCGGCTCAACGATATCTGCTTGGTTGTTTTGGTCTTTTGGACAATGCATCGAAGCTTTCGGGCATTGCGAGCCGATTATATGTGTAGATGGCACCTTTCTAAGTGGGAAGTTCCGTGGGACACTCTTGTGACACTGGCGGCCGATCTGCAGCAGGATCGTCCCACTTGGCCTTTGCCCTCGTTGAGAGTGAGAACAACGATAGTGGTTGTGGTTCCTTAGTCTGCTGAAGACTAAGGTAGTGGGTCTGAGGAAGCGAGTTTGTGTAATCTCGGACCGTAATAAGGGCCTTCGCGCGCGTTAGGCGTGATGCACGACAACCGTCCATCTCGTTGAGTTGGCCCGATTTGCGAGAGGAGGTGGTGCATCGCCATCTTGGAGCCAACTTGTACACAAGGTACAAGAACAAGGCACTTGTGAAGACCTTCAAGTCCTTGTGCCTTCAAAATCGGGATCGCAAGTTCAAGCATAATTTGGGCCCATTTGAGCAGAGTCAACTCGGAGGATGATGGAAGAAGAGGAACACAGAGGATCATCTGCGTTCTCAAATGGTTGGAGGTCGACAGTGCGTGCAGCCGTGCTCGCGCAACCTTTAGCGATGGATCGCCGGAAAACCGGCGGAAGGTGGCGCTCTGCACGACATGAGCGGGCGAGGTAAAACATTGCTTTAATGCGTCCTCGTAATGTACTCTATTCTTTTGTGCGATGCTCACGTTAGAGAATGACATCTCGGTACAATGTGATGACCACGAACATTGTTGAGGCTTTCAACAATGTTCTTAAGGGTGTTCGTGGCCTACCTCGTGTTCCATCATTGGTGATATTCTCTGGCGCGGATTACTTCGAGACCGTGGTCCGACCGCCGAGAAGTGCGACACGGCGTCGCACCGAGAGTGGAGAAGCTACTCTGACGGCGAAGGGCAAAGCGCACTTCCACCGCACAAGAATTTTCGACCTTACTACGAACAAATTCGAGGTATTGTGCAAGCGGAAATATGCATCGGGGTTTAAGCGGTGACACGTCACAACAATGCGAGATAGGGGCGATTCGTTACTTGCACTGTAATAAGCCTAAGCTTGGCATATTCCGTGCTCCCACGTGCTTGCCGCTTGCCGAGACATGGGCGGCAACGATGCCTCGCAGTTCATTTCGTGGTACTACACCGCGCAAGCACTGAAGAACACGTGGCGGCCCAAGATGTCTTCCTTCACCGTTGGGACCAACTACAAGACCATTGATGGGCCAACATGGTACCCTTACCCGCGTGTCGGCCGACGACGGAAGCTGGGAGGCCTAGCAGCGAAAGGATCCACGGTGACATGGATGCTGCACAAGCCGTGCACGGTCTGCGGAAGTGCAAGTTATGCAAACAACCAGGGCATGACCGTAGGAGGTGTCCCAACCGCAACCCTTAGTACGTTGTAAACGCGCTACGCCATGTATTCGTGTAACTTGTTTGTTTCAATGTATGAACATTTATGGAACTTTATAAAAATGCTTTTTCCTTGCCTTGTCATATTATGTGCATATAACATTGCTCCACAGACGGTGATGGAGCGTCTTCCTCTCCCCGAGCTACTCCGTGAGAAATACGATGCATCCCATAGATCACGAGCTATATCGGCGAGGATCGGGTTGGTAATGAATTTGAAAACGCCGCCTTAATCATGGATTTATCGTACTGATATATTGCTTCTTTGTGCAGTTGGACCCACTTGCCACACGATCGGCGCACAAGATCAAGGCCGTGGACCCTCGTTTCCATGTTGCGCTTGCGAGCGTGGCTGCTACCATTGCCCTAATGATGGGCCGGAGCTCGTATGGAGGGCAACAGCAGACCCCATCCCGCCGTCGATCGGGCACTTGTCACCGGGCTCATCGATAGGTGGCGCCCTGAGACCTATACATTTCACTTCCCGTTCGGAGAGATGGCTATAACTCTGAAGGACGTGGCCATACTCACCGGCCTACCTATCGAGGTCGACCGTCATTACCACCGATCTGCTTGCGACAACAATGGATCCCTTACATCTCGCAAAGGTATGTCATGTTCGAGCGTACTTTATGCATTTGTTGAAGGCAATATCACCGATTGTTAAATAACGACCTTGTCATTGCGGTTCGGCGTGCGATACAATAAGAAGGAGGCAGGTGCGTCCAAGACATAGCTACGGGCCTTGCGGAGTATGAGGCTTGCCCCGATGCGGACGCGAGTTGGTACTACGGCACTCTGAGCTTTACATGCTACTGCTGGGGGCGGTAATGTTACGCAACACGCGGGGATGTCATCCTCCCTCACATTATATGGTTGCCCGGAGCTCGCGGATAACCACGAGGAGGCAACAATGTCTGGTGGGGTTCTGCCGTGTTGGCATCCACCTACAAGGGGATGTGCGATGCGTCTGGCGACAAAAACCAGCGGGGGCATTACGGGTGCTTGCACTGCTTGAGATGTGGAGTTGGGAGTACCTCCCAATCTCTAGGCCTTACGTCTTTGAGGCCGTACTATCCATGGGTCATCGGCAGCGGCGTCCGGAGGCTCTGGCGTCCAACGATGGGTTACCGTTGGATGCATGCGGTTGAGTGGAACCCTCAAGATGATCGCGGGAGCTATTACCGTGTCATTGCCGATATAGACCTACTCACCGCAGAGCATGTGACATGGAATCCGTGGGCGATGACCGAAAGCAATGACATAACCGAAGGTCGCATATCGGGTTGTTGCACGGCGGACAACGCACTATGGATGACCAAGCTGTTTCGTGTTGTACATGCCGCAGATTGAGGTTTACTCCCCAGGCGTGTCTGAGAGCGGTTTGGGTATCGCAGTAGTCCTCGCTCCACACGCCGGGGCCGGTGAATCGCCGAGTATGTTCGACCTTACCCATAATTTACAGTAACTTTGTTATGCGAACAATTTTAACCATTCTCGTGTTTTACAATACAGAAGAAGCGCAAAGGGCGGGGTCGGAGTCACGATTGGTTACATCGCACCGTGACCATGTGGCTTAGTTGGTTGACCACGGCAATGCAGCGTCGTCGCTCCCTCTGGCCCATATGATCCGAGGAACACACGCGTTACCTTGCGTGGTACCTTCCCCACGCTGCCGACATTACTTAGTGCACATGTCGAACAAATGAGCACGACCATATCTGAGGACGAGTTCGTCTTTGTCCACGTCTTAGTAAGACCCAAATTGTTGAATGTCCGTCATTACAAATTGTGAAACGTATACATTCCAATATAATACGTACAAACTCTATTGCGGAACCACGAGAATCATCATTTGCTCTCCCAAGTTGAAGAAATTGCAACTCGTGCTCACCCAAAGACACTAGTGCCCCGGCGGGTGAGGCAATCCATCGCTTCGAGGGTGCGGCTTATTTGACACTCCGTGGGCTTGGGTCCTTTGGTCGACCTTCGGCGAGACCATCATGTGCCGACCATGGACCCTTCGCGTAGCCTTGACGCGAGAGATCTCGGCGGTATTCCTTCTCTGGCGCACCTCCATCCACGACCGCACGGCCATCTGGCGGACTTCCTTCTCTGGCGCACATCCATCCACGGCGCCGTCCATCTCGATAGCCCCTACATCAGCATCCCCGAGGATAACATTGCGGGTTTCTCGGCCCACCTCGAGAACCTCTCGATGCGGCGGCGGATGGTCATTGGGTGATCCCACAGACCCTAATTGGAGCGAGGCGGGGATTTGTTGGGAATGTCTGAGACAATGTCGTTCACTCAACTCCTCGGTGGTCATGTGGGCGGTGGGCATCGGGATGTCGGGGGCGTCGCAGCGCTGCTTGAGGCAGCCACCCTACTGTCTGATGATACATATTGGTATAACCAGGGACATTGGGCGGAGGACAATATTTGTTTCCATCCGTCAGTATCCCCAGGGAGGATATCGACACATCGCCTCCGGTACAGGATATGGGCCATCGAGTGCTGGGAGGAGGGACACATCCTCCCGACACTTACACCCGGAGGACAACGTGAGAAACAACGGCGTTAATGTAATGTAACATGCTTTGTGCAAATACGTATTATAGTTGCCTTTCTGTATTTTCTCAATTTTGTAGGTTTTCCTTCATTTTTGCTTCATTCGAAAAGAGTAACATTATCGAATTAAATGAACATAATGATGACTTATCTCCATTCGAAATTTTAGATTATCTTATGGACCCATTAATGCACCTAGAGTATAATTTTCAGAAATGAATAAATTATTTGAATATTTAAAAATTCAGAACAGAGAGAATCGAAAAGTAGTACTCGAAGTTTCAGAATTTTTATTAAATAATGCAGCAATATTTTGAGCTACAAATTTTACATAAGAATCATTAGGTCAAATAAAATATGTCAACAGTATTTTAATTCGAAATTTTTACAGTAGCTAGATAACTTCCAATTCATTGCACAAAAAATTTCATAAATATTGAAGTGACGTAAAAGCCGATTCATTGAACCAATTGCTTCTATTCAAGAGGTCTTGTGTGCGAATCTGGCGTCGCACTTTATTTTTTATTTTTCTTTTTTTGTCTCACATAATGAAACCCTTATAACCCTTATACCCTGCAACCCCAGAGAACCCATTTGTATGAAAAGATTAAGATTTAAATGTATTTTGTATCAAGTATTTATTACGCAAATACCTTAATAACATGCAAGACTCAAATGGTTAAAATATATGTCAAGTGAGCTCAACAAGTGGTGAAACCAGTTTAGTTACACTTCTGGGATAGCATAGATTACAAATATACAAAAATATTTAGACTCTTCATTAGTTTGCCCTATTTGCTCATACGCGAAACATGCAATCGGTAAAATGAACAAATAGCCATAACTTTACCAAACACTTCTGGGACTACTAACGTGATGAAGTCCGAAAAGAAGAGGCGAGAAGAAATACAAAGGCGTGTTGGTACGAGACTTTTTCCTGTTCTTTTACATGTAGTTTTGTTCTTACTTGAATTTGATGCTCTGCTGCAACGCTTTGAATTTGGACAAACACCAAGAAACCTCGACGATGTGTTCACCAAAGCTTGCGATATCTGGGATTGTCTCTGACTGACTCTTAAGGTTGGTACTTTATGCGACCAAAATCTTATGCTCCCACATTTCACCAAGAGCGAAGCATCTCGAGAATGCAACTACGCCGGAAATGCCGCTATGATGAGTACTTGAGACAATAAACTCTTGATTGACCTCTTGGATAAAGAAAAAAGAATAAAAAGTATGAAGAACTCTACCAAAAGTACAAACTTGTAAGTATGCAATCTTCTTGAAGAACAAAGATACCGAGGATTCTACCAACATTGAAATGGTTTGTTAACTGCACATGCTCATCAACGTTCTTGAATTTGAACAAACACCAAGTTCCTCGACGATGTGTTCACCGGGCTTGCACGATATCTTGGATTGTCTACAAGAAGGCGATGGGTACTATTATCGTTGTGGAGTAATACTCTTGAATCTTGTGATGGACTTATTGTGATGTGTTGAATAAGATTGAATGTGATGATGGTTGTGTCGAATAAGATTGATTATCTAAGGATCTGCTACAATGTCTTCTTTTGGTTTGAGAGATTGATATATATATTATAACCGCAAATCTTTGTAGATCTGAAATTTAAAGTTATTCACTTTGTTACTATATGGTCATAGGATGATTTCTTGCCTTGCGGCAACACCGACGAAGACATCTACTTTTACTATTCACATATTACGGTGTTTATTTATATTATCATTTAGGGTTTTTGCATTAACGTATTTTATTTGATAATTAAGTAGTAATTAAGATATTTTAACATAATTTGGTTGTCCATATATTGAAGTAACTTTCGGACCAATTCCTCTAAAGTTTGTGTTTAGGCGAGCTATTTTATAAGCATCAAGAAGGCTTAAGTGATAACGATTCTGTCTTGATGTGATCATTTGGGGTCTTTCTTCTGCTTTGGATTAATACATAAATGGAGTTATAATTAACATATTTTTCCAGATTATGGTAGAATATGTATCGCACAATGATCGTACACTATTTTCTCATAACTTTATGTTTATATGTCATATAAACATGGAATTGCCAAAAGGCTTAATGACCACATTTTTAGCGCTATACACCTCGCCCGATCCACCTCTGACGGGCACGTGTCCGCCTTCACACGGGGACGTGCCCAGGCCCCCCGCTTGGAGACAGAAAAACAGCAAAATCTAATTAAATCTAATTATGTGAATAAACAAAAAAAAATTAAACCTTTTGCTTGCGTATTTTTGCCTCTCTATCTTCTAATTGCATATGTTTTTTGCGAAGCGTTTGCAAGTCTTCGTCCATGCCTTCAATATCTTTCATATGTTTATCTTTTTGAGATCGAAGCCTTTCAATGTCACCGGCATCTAGATCTACATGAATAAGCTGACAAGCATCAGACATGGCAGGTGAATCATATAATCAACAAATCTATTAAAGCTGAGATTATGACACATGCCACAAAAGAAAAGGCGGGAAGGATTTACTGCATTTATAAATGCTGACAAATGACCACCGTATTTGATTTGGACCACCGGTAGTGCCTATCTGGAGTCCAAAAGTCGGTAATACCTAACTTTGGTACATAATCTGCTCTCTGATGTGTTTCATCTGTACCTATATACTACATCAGCTACTAGCTTTGTCACACACCTATTAACTTTATCAGACTGAAACGACAACACTCTGCACCACGCTGCTCGGGCTGAGACGACAACACACTGCACACTAAAAGAGAATGGCGAACAACTTAAGTCTGCATCTAAGTGACGACGACGACTTCGTGTCACCTCCACCTCGACGTTCAAGCACTACAAGAACCGGCCGTCCTCTTAACAATACAAGGGGCGTCAGGCCGGTACCGAAGGAGGGCTTGCTCCTAACTATGGCTATGGCGATGATGACGACGACTTCGTGTCACCTCTACCTCGACGTTCAAGCACTACAAGAACTAGGTGTCCTCTGAGCGATACAAGAGGACGTCCGGCAATACGCGCAGAGGGCTTGCTCCTAACTATGGCTATGACGATGATGGCGACTTCGTGTCACCACCATCTCGACATTCAACTACTACGAGCTGGCCGTTCTCGAACAATACAAGAGGGCGTTCGACCAGCGCTGCAGAGGGCTTACTCGTAACTATGGCGATGAAGATGGCGGCGACGACTTCGTGTCACCACCACCCGACGTTCAAGCGATGCGAGTTGGCGTTCTACGAACAATACAAGAGGGCGTTCGACCAACGCTGCAGAGGGCTTACTGCGTAACTATGGCGATGAAGATGGCGGCGAGCGACTTCGTGTCACCACCACCGACGTTCAAGCACTACTAGAGTGTCCGTTCTCTTAACAATACAAGAGGCCTATTCCGACAACCATAGCCATAGAATGTATGGTTTTCTGAGTTAGTCCTTCACTGGAGTTATGTACCCGATGTTGTATCCCAGCTTTACGGATGTCTTTCGAAGTGGTTTCCAGTTTGTATCCGTATTTTACATGTTAAGCAGGGTTTAATTAGAACATTTCCGTGTGATTGAGGCTGCATTAAAAAAATTTTAGTGGCATGATTCACCTATATTACAAAATTGAAAAGGCATTGAGGCTGCAGTGTGTTGTCCACTCGGTCTGAGAAGGCTCTGAGGCTGCAGTGCAATTTCTAGTCGCCCTGAAAAGACTCTGACATTGCAGTGTATTGTCTACTCGGCCTCAAAAGATATTGACGCTGCAGTGTGTTGTCAAGTCCGCCTGAAAAAGCTCTGAGGCTGCAGTGCGTTGTCAACTCGGCCTGACAAACCGTGGGACACAATCTTTGGGGCGGAGGCTTATGTGCCGTGATTGCTCTCCGAGTGTCCCTAAGGCCTATATAAGAAGGGACGATGTGTTCTAAGAAGCACGGAGAAGAGGAACAACCAAGGTGAGGAAGTCTCTAAGATATATCCGTTCATTTTAGGTGAGGATCAAGACAAAATGCCGGGCGTGCAAGTTCAAAGGAAAGGGCAAAGCAAAAGAAGAGGAGGCTCTTCGACCTTGCAGCGCCTGACGTACCAAGATCTCTTCCTACCGATCGGGGTTGTCGCACCGATGTGTTTGTGCGGAGATCCTTGCAGGCTTGTCCGCTCATCTGAGCTTCCAACTTGGAAGAGGCGGTATTGGAAGTGCCCCAACTCTGGTCGACCACGGAGAAGGCCCTAAGCTTCGCCTCATGGTAATAATCACACGTGTTTCCTAATATTTCTACATGGAACTTTCCTAATTTTTGTTTCATGCGATCGCCTCCGCTCTTGTGTGAATTTGAGAAGTGGTACGACGAGGAGATCGACCGGAGGACCAAAGGCTCCTTGATGAAGAGTTCGTGGCGGACCGTAGGGAGCAGACTTCAAGCGTGTGTGCCGCCTGCGAGGAGGCACGCCGCAAGGAAGCGGAGGAGAAGGAGGCCGAGAGAGAAAGGAAACGAGAGAGGGCACGTCGTGCCAGAGAAGCCCCACCGAAGGCATGGGAGAAGGGGAAGTGGCCTCGATGCACTCAGTAGACGTCATGTTATATGCTCCTCCCAATTTTAAGCCGTAATAAAAAATGTAGCCTACCTTATTTTCCGCAGTAACTTCTGAGTTGAGAATCACCCTGTCTCTTATTTTCCGCAGTAAATTATATGAATTTCTTCTATATCTTCTCTTCTTGTTGTATCCCAATTATATTATTCTCGCAATTATTACGAAACTACATTACTTAAAAAATTCCTTAAACACTTAAAAACCCCATTGTGTAGCGGCGAATAAAAATCTCGACGTTCAACCATCATAAAAATTTTTCACTCGTCGAGTCGAAATGTCTTATTCAACCATCCAATCAAAAAAGGTTATCACGCACCGAAATAAAATTCTCCAACAAAAATATTTCAGATAAAAGATTTTCTATATCACTAAAAAAATAGATTTTTTTATTTATTCAACCCTAGTTGACACATGAAATTATCGTCCGTCCCACCGGAAATGCGACCCATGTGTACGGAGAGGCCACTTTTGCAATTCTGACAGTGCTACTGTCTGAAATTTTAAAAATACACGAGAATGTTGTATATTTTTACGTGACATTTAACACCATGTCGAAAACGCTTAAATGATCAAATACTTCTTTTAATGATCAAGCAGTTCTTAGTAGTTCAATACCTCAGATAGCGATTTTTACAATATTCCTCGAGTGACTAGCACGTGATTTAAGTGAATGGGGTGCGACGCCATTAAGACGAGATTAGCGAGACCGCTTGAACGAACAAGAAAATTGCTCTGCTCTGCTCTGCAGCTGGTTCCTTTTTTTTCCCTGCAAACCGAATAAGCAGTGTAACATTTTATCCACAGTGCGGCCAGCTCAATTTCGCGTTTTCAAATTGCGAAATCTGACGTGGCACCTCAATTTCGCGTTTTCAAATTGCGAATACGTCAATTTCGTTTTTTCAAATTGCGAAATACATCGATTTCGCGTTCTGACAACGCGAATTCACTGATTTCGCAAACTGAAATTGCGAAATTGAGGTTTCGCGTTTCGAGTTCTTGAAATCGGTGGAGATTTCGGTAAATACGCGAGATTGTTGTATATTTCTGTAAATACGGCGCGTTTTTTGTATAAAATAAAAAAATTTCCGTTATTCATGAGGTTGATATTATTTCCCTCCAGTGCAGTAATCTTGTTTTCATTTTTCTGATCAGTGGTGTTCCTGGCCATTAGCAGGAGTGTAGAATACGAGATTTATGTAGGTTCAAAAAGAGAAATAAAAAAATTGTTTGCACCAAGGTTGTTTCCTTTCAGATCAGTTAAAAATTTTTAGGGCTGCTTGTTTATGTAAGTAGAGCATATCAGTTCAAAAATCTTTTTACGTGAGTTCTGATTTCTAATGTAAAACAAATCAATGATTGGAAGTTGTAATATGGTATTTGTCTAGTGACTGATCTGGTGTCCAGATTTGTTCTTGTGTGTAATTATTCAGAAATGGATCGAGATTTGTAACTTGTCTGAAATATTGGTGTACCAAGTCAATTTAGTGATCCCTGGTCAACCTTTCACAATTGTTTGAGCAGTAGGCCAGAATTTGGGGGCAAATCATTGTAAAGCTATTATGGATGCCAGTGCTATGATTCACCTTATCTCTACTAATTCTAATTAGGAGTTGGTATTGGTACGTCCGTTTTCCACCCTCACCCTAACATATGTGCGCACCCGCATGGCTGAGTGGGAAGCGGGCAGTGGTCACCACGGTAGATTGGATTGGATCATTCCGTCGCATGAGGTAAATAAGTATGCATCACTCATTTATGGCTTTCATTTCTCCCATTGATTTGGCATTCGAATTAGCGGCGATTACTCTCAGTGCTTTTTGGATTGGATTGATTGATTCACTTCCGAAGGAAGCAGGGCTCCGATTTATAGAGTTGGGTCTCTTCTCACCTCTTTCCCTTTTGTTGCCTTTCTTATTGGACGATTTCTTAATCTGGATTCCATAGATATCTCCTTGGTTGCTGAATCTAAATAACCCCACCGCTTCTTGTCTCTCCTACAGATGTGTTGAGCCTATCCGTTGAGCGGAGGTAATAGGCAACCTTCTTGATTTCGTCGATACGGCGCAGGGGTAGGTTGCCGGTGGTGGGCGACGAAATAGGTTGGTGGCGCTGCTGGAGCTCGCCGCGGTGGATGATGTCAATAGGTTGACGGAGGCGCTCGCGGGGGAGGCGGTGGAGCTGGTTGATAGGGTGGGGCTATGGTATGGCCGAACCAAGGCGTACGAACCACGTATGCTGCTGATGGTGGCAACCACGTACGAATGACGCCTACCTCTTTAACGTCTTTGCGCCTATGGAGCAACATGTGATGCATCTCTCGGTCGATCAATATCGAATTATGGCATTACAAATTTACAGTTCCAAGTGATGTGATGTTATTATTTAAGTTTGTGAAATTAAAGATAATTTTTAACTCGATTTTGTAAACAGGTGCTTGAAATTTGTATGCTTTAATGAATTGATTTAAAAATTTAACCATTATACATTCAGAGTGAACATTATTATTCGGATAAGATTAGTGCTCTTTGCAAATAATTTTTTTATCTCAAATTGAGTTTCTGGTGCAACACATGGGCACATAGCTATCTTTAATCAAATTTTACTGCTACGGCTATGATTCACACTCTTTAATCAAAATTACAGCCAAGTCTTCTTATTGATGTCGTTTATCAAATTTTCCGCAAAAAGAATAAAAAAGTATCATATTTATGCTAAATCAGTACACTAACATGCTTTCCGAGCCCTTAAAATTACTTCAAACATTTCAACCTTTATCCACAACTCCGGTAACCATTCAGCCCAACAAAAAGGTAGGTCACGACATGGTCTCTTATAAAACCCTAAGTTACCGCCGGCTATAACTGCTTTCTAGCCAAAAAGTAACTTAGGTAAAAACTAGGGTTTGTATGAGGGTATGTATAATAGTACATATCAGCTATCTACAAGAGTATATTATATAAAATTTTAGATGACGTGAAGAAGAGAGGAGGGGGGAGAGAAAATGTTATTTACTATTTAAAAGGTGGTTTTATAGACAGTTTTGTACTGTATATATCATTGTATTGACAGGCTATTAATTGTATGAGAGATTATTATAAACAGCTATATAGACAGTGCATTGTATGAGTTATTTTTACTCTTAACTATAGATAATATGGAGGCAACATATCCTGTGCACATAGACTTTTCGTATACACATCGTGCACACCAACTAATAAAAGTTATGAAAAATTCTGAAAAAATTTGTAGATTTACTTTATAGATTACTCTACCTATGTACGAAGTTTCAAGATCAAATTCAATATATATCGAGAGTTACAAAAAAGAGAAAATTCTGACAAGTCTCTTTAAACTTGTCAGAATTTTCTCTTTTTTGTAACTCTCGATAAATAATGAATTTGAATCTACAATTTTATACATAGGTAGAGTAATCTATGAAGTACATCTACAATTTTTTCAGAATTTTTCATGACTTTTATTAGTTGGTGTGCATGGTGTATACACGGGAAGCCATGTGTGCATAAGATATGTTGCCTAATATGGAAGTGTATTATGGACAATACAGTCTTATACGATAGTACATGCCCTAAGTAGGGCCAGTTAGCTCAAATTACCGAACACCCCCTGCAGCAGTAGCTTAGGGTGCGTTTGGTTATCTGGATGAGATTTGATGGGATATGACCATTCAGACTGGATGCGATGGAGCCATCCAGGTGACTGTTTGTTTAGGTGTATAGGGATGAGCTAATTTTTTTGATTGGTTGGATGAATGAGAATGGATAATATGAGCTAATTTTTTGTTTAGTTAGATGGATGAGGATGGATATACTAGTTGTAATCAAGATTTTGAATTTTGATCTGAAATTTTTAGACAAAATTTAAATTTTGGACAACATTTGAATTTTCAGACAAAATTTGAATTTTTGGACAAAATTTGACTAAGTACACTTCGACAAAATTTGAATTTGACTAAGTACACCTCTTCATGCAACAAACTAGATGAGTCCGTCCAGCTTTTTTTTAGTGGCTTTATCCAGTGTCTTGAGGGAATATTCTAAATAACCGAACGAATATATACTATTCATTCACTCATCCAAACAATTAGATGATTCCAAATTCATAGATGGCCGTATCCCATCTACCCTCCTCCATCCAGTGAGGGCCAAACGGGCTGCATGGCCCGTTTCGGTCCAGCTACTAAATGGATCGTGCCATGCCGGTCCATGTGCCGGCGAGGCGGCCCAAGCATGGCCCGTGAGGCTAACATGCTAGCACGGGTCCGATGTGCCAAAAGGGGTCGGTCGGCCCATTAGCCCGTTTGCGTCAAAAAAATTCAAAATAATCAGGAAAAGGTAGAAAATTTAGAAAAATAGAAAAGGTATGAAAAAAATGCAAAAATGTATGAAAAATCAGAAAAATGGAAAAGTTAGAATAATTAGAAAAAATTCGAAGGATGTAGAATTTATACATATATATATATGGAACATATTCTGTGCAAATAAATGTTTGGTGCAATCTTGGTGCAACCCAACTAACAAAAGTTTCAAAAAATTCTGAAAACAATCATGGATGTACATCTTAGCTTACCCCATCTACATATAAAATTTCATGATCAAATTCATCACATGCTAAGAGTAATAAAAAAAAAACTGATCATGAGCAGAGCAGTTCTCGCTTATGATCAACTTTGTTTTTTTTGTAACTTCTAGCACATGACGAATTTAATCATGAAATTTTATATGTAGATGGGTTAAGCTGAGATGTACATCCATGATTTTTTTTAGAATTTTTTGAAACTTTTGTTAGTTGGGTTGCACCAAATATTTATTTACACTGGATATTTTTCCATATATATATATATGTATATATATACATATATATATATATGGCAAAGAAAAAAGAGTACACCCTATAACTTAGTGATATAGGAAAAAGTGAAGATTACAATTATTCTTCCTCATTATCTAGATAAAGATTTTCGAATGCCTCCACCAACTCAAAGATTTTCTCTGAAGATATTTAGTTACGCTTGCGTACTTTACGCCAGGGTACCCTCTTCGCCGCACAAAAGCATGCGTGGCAGTCTAGCAGGCGGGTGGGTGTTTACACCGTCTCTTCGGGCATCGATCCACGTGGCGCTTGTGGCGGCAATGACGACCACGCCGCTTCGTCCGGCGTCCGCCCACGTGGCGGCTTTGGCGGCGAGTGAGCAACGCATACGCCGCCACGGTGTCGGTCACGTGGCGTCGAAGCGGCGGCGACGACCACGCCGCGACGCTTCGGCGCCCGGCCGCATAAGCGGCTTTGGCGAAGCGGGTGGCGGCACGTCTGCCGCCGGTGTCGGTCCACGTGGCGTCGGGAAGCGGCAGCGGCGACCACGCCTGCTGCCCGGCGCCCGCCGCATGGCGGCTTTGGCGGCGGTGGGCGAAGCACGCCGCCGCCGAGTGTCGGTCCATGTGGCGTCGCGAAGCGGCGGCGGCGACCACGCCTGCTGCTGCGGCGCTTCGGCAGCGTGGCGGCTTTGGTGGCGGTGGCGAAACACGCCGCCGCCGGGTGTCGGTCCACGTGGCGTCTTTGGCGAAGCGGCGGCGGCCACGCCGCCGCCGGTGTCGATCCGCGTGGCGTGGCGAGCATCGGCGATCACGCCTGCTGCGCCCAGCCGCCATGCAAAAAGCGGATACGATGGCTTCACCTCGAAGTCTCCTTCCCGCCGTCATCGTGTCGAGCGATCTGCTATGCCGAGCACATCGATTCAAGGAATTACTGCTACAAGCCCGTTCTCGGCGCCTCTCACCTACATCCGCAGAGGGTCACATCCCGAAGAACCGGCGAAGGCATGCGCCGCATTAATTAAAATCAAGGAACGGACAAACGATAGAGGCGTAATAAATGTATGTAGGATAAACATGATGACGCCCCCTTCTCTATCTGACCCGTGTAAGCCCACGCATATAAGGGCACTCTAGAGCATAGGGAAAAGGGGGATCGAGAGACGAAAGAGAGGGAGAGAGAAAAAGAGGCTCAACAGAAGAGCTGGTCATCCGGAAGCTCTGTAACCAAGTTCATAATACACAATCCAAGATCAGGCAGGACGTAAGGCTGTTACCCTTCCTCATAGGGGGCCTGAACCTAGGTAAAATCGCTGTGTTCATCGAGTTCTTAGACATCAAGATTCGTTAGTGTGGGAGATACTGGGGTTTCCCTCTGCTAGGGTTTGCCAACTATCAAAGCTACCTCCCTACCGAACTAAACCCGGTCTGTAGACTAGGGCCTGTCAGGTGGAATACGCCGACAAGTTCATTAATCAGCTTATTCCTTAATAGTTTAATTTATACTATTATTACTATTTTCAAGGATTAACTCATCGTGAACTTAAACCGAATAGTTATACATTCGTGAGAGTAATGTGAACAACAATATAAAAATTTTTACATTCAAAAGTTTTAAAAAAACACCAAATATAATACCGATTAATATACAATGAGTCATAGGGCTCTTGGCTACTAGCATATTCTAATTTAAGGTTCCCACTCGGATTCTGAGGTACGAGATTATGTCCCTTCTAGCTCAGAATCACTATATATGATCCATGCATGATAGATCGATGGAGAAGATGGTGGAGTCTCTATGGTGCAGCTGCTCTCCGAGCTTGATGGTTGTAGTGGGGAATTTCTTGCAGCAGTTGGTTAAAATTGTTGTAAGTACTCCCGACGATTGCCTATTCGACGTATGTGTGATGTGAATCTCAAGATGTTCGAGAGGAACATTATTCCAGAAACAAGTGCGTGCGTGCGTGATTTTTTCCATGCATGACATCTCGGTCAATTTGTCAATTTTGAATTTTTTATGCCAATTGTTTCAGAGAGCATCATGTATTCATGTGTACATGTTTACATGACAACTAGGGGTGGACATTTTTAAATTGAAACTGAAAAACCGAACCAAATCGATTTAACCGGAAAATTCGTTTTTTTCGGTTCGGTTTTTTTGCTGTTGTTCGGTTTTCGGTTTTTGGATTCTAAAAACCAATTAAACCGAAAAACGAATTCGTCAGCCCACCGCCCACTTCGAGTCTTCGACTATGGCCCATTTACTCCGCCCACTTCCCCCGAACGGCACACACCCGAACTGAAGAGTGAAGACGGATGAACCTAATCTCCATTCCCATTTCCCCGTCCGAGCTGTCTTCCCCGATCGGATCGGCACTTGAGCACTTCGATTCCCAAACCCTCCTGGCCTCCTCCGCCTCAACGCTTCTTCTGGCCCCTGGCTCCCTCGGTGCCGCGGTCACCACCCCGACGCCTCCTCCCTCTCCTTCTCCGCTGTAAGATCTGGGCGAGCTGTTGTTGTGTAAGTTTGGGGGTTAGGGTTACCGATTTGGTGGATGTTGCAGCTGCGGAGGCGTCCATGGTGGGGGTCCAAGTTCGGGTCATTCAAGTAGGAGAAGGGGGACTCGGCGGCGGCGGCCTTCGCGGTGGTGCAGAGGAGGGACCCGTACGATGTGCTGGGGTAGGGCGCAATGCCACCGAGTGCCTTCCGCCGCATGGCCCTCAAGTAAGTAAAGCTCAGATTTGGGCACTTCTCATGCTGATCCTGTTGCTCAAGAGTCAGGAGGGAAGGATTTTATTCAAGTTTGTGCGAAATGGAGCGCATTTCATATCAAATTTGTGCCTAGGATGAGAACTCGTTTAGTGTTTGCTTAGTTTGAATAAATTTATCTCTTTTTGCAACAGTAGAGAGAGCAGTTTTAGGTGGTTTTGGGAATCGTTTGCTAGATTCGAAGACTAGATCTGATTTTGACATGCCTTATGTTTAGATAATTTGGTGGTTTGTCTAGTTTGTTTAGTAGTAATTTAATGGAAGGGCAATGCAGCGGTTTGAGTAATTTTTGGAAAAAATTTCTTCTACAGATACCATCCAGATAAGAACGCAGACGACCCTGTGTCGACGTTTGTTATCGGTAATAATGAAAACGGGGCTAGGCGTCAGATCCAAACTCGATGGTAGCACAAGACGCAAGAATTATACAAGTTCGGACTCTCGCGGAGGAGATAATACCATAGTCCTGTGCTCTGGGATTATATGTGTCAAGCTTATTCGCTGATGATCTTGTACCCTGATGTTCCCTTGCCCCTCCCTTTATATAGCATAGGAGGGCGGTTACAAAAGAGAATCCTGGTCGAATACAAAGTGGGGATTATATCTCTGTACCTATCCATTTAGGTAACAGCCTAGATTACGATTGTATCCTACCTAATCTGGATCAGTTGCTATCTTTAGAACTTCCTTGTTTCGCACGTTTGGCGCACCTCTGGTAGCTTCTGTTTCCATGCAGCCAACTTGGACCGGCCCGGTCTCGTTTAGTTTGGCCTCGCAAACCTGCTTTGCAGATACCCGTGGTGTGTATACTCCACACCCCGTTGGACTCTTCAAGCTAATTAACCGAACCGATTTGGTTCGATAAATTAGGCTCAATTTTTAGATCAATTCGGTTTTTCAAATCCAAATATTTAAAAACAAAAAAAACCAAACTGAAAAATCGAATTAACCGATTGCCCACATCTAGCGGCAACAACTAGCGGTTGCACCGGCAAATAAGGTATGCCATCGAGAGCGTCACGGCAATTGCCTACAGGATACTACTGGGACGTCACGTCTGAAATCAATGAAAGTAGCAATCAAAGTGATAAGTTGAAAGTTGAGGCTAATAAGCCATAAGGCACGGCGCAATGTAATCAATCTGGTTATATATCTTTGCTTTGCCCGTTCGACGTTTCTTCAAATTTGTACAGCATGACCGATATGTCGAATAATGGAATTCTCCACTGACTTGTGCGCACGCTTTCTTGTTTCTCGACGATTCCATTTGCGGAGTTTTTCTCTGTGAATTTCTACGAGGGGTGACGGTGATGATGGTGAAGAATTGTTCTGCCCGTCTGAGTATGAATTCCTCCCCAATTTTTGTCATCTGTGGGGTACCATTGGCCACATTGAACTGCGAATTGTTCCATCTTGACGGAAGGCGACAGGGAAAAAAAAACAAACTCGGTTTTCGGGGAGGGGTGGAAGCAAATGGTTTGGGGTCGTGCCGGAGCGGAGGAAGGAGGAACCCAGCAAAATCTGATGGCAAGGGGAGAGTGAGCACGGTCGACGTTTGGAGGAGAGAATGAAAGGGGGCGATCGGCAACAATGATGGGGTTACAGAGGGCTTGACGAGGAATTGGAAACTACGTAGGAATAATATATTGATTGAAGGTGAAGACGAGCAGTCACGTGGTATGATGTTACAGAGACTTAATCACTGGTCAAGTGGCTGGCGCAGGCTCCAGTGGCAGCAAGCATGGAGGAAGTGTCTAACATAACAAACCATGTATTGTTTAAGCTTTGCCACCAATCTATACTAGAGTTTATATAAGAGCTCTTATAAGTTGATTTCCCCCCACCTAGTTAAGTAATATGGAATTAAAGTCATATGCTCTCAACTCAACATCCATTTGACTTCTTCCATTAAATTAATTCTAAATTAATTCCAATACGGATTTCGAAAGAACAGGGAATACTTCCAAGTGTGCAATCCAGTTGGGGACGGAGACAATTATCCTGGAATCAGATGCTACGAGTCTGAAGCTTACAATCTGTTTGGGAGAGCTACGGCTGGACTGAAAAGCTGTTTTTGATTTACTGGGCTGTAAAATATCTGTAGCTGGCGACTGTGGTTTTTCTTATTATACTGTAAAGTTGAGCTGTAGTTTATTAGATTTCTAGAAACTGAAGCTGGCTAATGACCCTGGCCAGAAACAGGTGCTGGCTTGGCCACGTCTCGTCCCACAGAACTAGCCGAGTGGGCCATGCTTTGCGTTGGGCCATTGGCCTATGGACCTCAAACGTGATTCTTCACAGTTCATATCAACTGGGCCGCGCGAGTCAAATACGGCGGAAATAGTTTGGGGTAAGAACAAAAACGAGAGAAATCATACGCAACACAATCATTCGTCACAGGTGACAAGAAATCAAAACCACATCAGGGCTAAAAACAAACAGGATAATTTGATAAATACCACTCTAATTGCCGCGTGTTTAAAAATTGCCACTGCAATCCTGTGTCATTGAAAAATGCCACTTCGAACATGAAGTGCTCGTGTAGGGAAGAGGGTGAGGAAATGGTGAAGATGGATCTAATAAGCTTAACTTGTGTGGAAATCTAATAAGTTGTAGCTGGTGGCTGTGGTTTTTCGGTTTCTGGCCGAAGTCTTTAGCTAGCTTCAGTTTCTAGAAATCTAATAAGCTGGTGGCTGTGGCTTTGTTGCCGTTTTGGTGGCCCGTGATTTAACCGGACCAACCGTCTAATGGAAGTTTCACTGCACTATACTTGCAATGTTAGTAAATACATTGATATATCTACCAAGCTTCACCTATAAATATAAAATTTTCCAAGAATAAGAAGACAACTGCAGGTGCCAGCTTTACTTGTCTCCAGGGCCGGCAGGTGCATTGTCCATTTTCTTAAGAACCAAAGTACTAATTTTATAATGAGCTCATTGTCCAGGAATCATATAAGGAAAGTCGTAATCTTTTTTGCAAAACCACTTGATCAAAACCGCAGCAACAACAAATAAACAACCCGAACAATCTAAAAAAATAAATTATGTCCATAATATTTTTATATAGAACAACTAGCACACGGTATATCACCAGAAAACTCCCAACAATATAATATCGATCACCACGGTGGCCCAATCCTCTCTGGCACCCTCGTGTCGACGTCCCAAGAGGTAAAGAGAGATAAGAGCTATAGAAAGCTCAATTTAAGGCGAGAGGGGGAGGAGGATTACGCGAGAGTAAAATCAAGGTGATTCGTTGTTTCTAAGTTTTTTGGATGCGAACAGTGTACCCTTAGTTAGATTTTCTTTTCTTATAGCCTCTAAGAGCATGTACAATGGTATAGACAACTGCTGTCTATAACAAGCTGACATGTCATTTAGAGACAGCGTTAGAGACAATCCATGCAATGGTATAGACAACACATTTATGAGTAGATAACTTCTTCCCACACACAATCTGTCTTAGTTCTCGTGCTAGAGTCGACTCTAGATTAAGAGACGACTCAACTCTCTATACGCGCCATCTCTCATCCACGTTATTTTTTATCCTACGTGATAAAACTTAGAGATTGCTGACATGTACTGTTATACATACTCTAAGATATCAATACTTTGATTCCTCGGGAATCTTAATTAAACTAGTTAGAAAAGAAATCGACTGACGCATCTACGTCTGCAGTTGTCGCACACCGTAAAATATATACATCAGCGAGTAGCATCCACGTCACGATCCCACTTGTGATATCAGGAAGGAAAAAAAAACAGCACAACGTTTTCTTAATGAAGTGATTAGACTACACTACTAGTAGTGGTACCACTCCACTTGCTTAGGCCCCGTTTGGTACGGTTTCAGATTCTAGTAGAAACGGAAACGGTTCCGAATTCTTGATAGAAACGTTTCAGGTAGAATCAGAATCCGGAGAAACGGGTTGCTAGCCGATTCGATCACGGCGTGTAAAAATCAGAAACGTTTCGCTTTGAAATGTTCCGAGTCCTATTCCGTTTGGTTGGATTTATTTCAGATTCTAGAAGAAACAGTCCGATTCCAAGTTACCAAACGGGTCCTAACTAATTGGACTTTGTGTTGCCGTACAGCTCACGCAAACCGGAGGCGCCGCGCTAGCTGCATTAGCCACTTACTACCTACGACACGGCTGCTTATATAAACTATGTTTCGTATCAAACAGCCGCCGTCTCCACGCTTACCCTCCGTCACCGTCTAAACGGGAAAAGCGCGGACGAGGGGACCCCGCGGAAAGGGACAAGGCCGTCATTTGTGGCCTCGCCACGCACACGTGCACTCATCCGATTGGCCAGAACGTCTCACGGAGAGCGATGTGCCGGGCTGCGATTGGCGCTCTTATACGGTCGTACTTTGGCCGTCCGGAAAGGTCCCCGTGAGACGCCGGAGCACCTTCTCGAAAAGCCGTTAAAAGGGACGTTATGGACGGGCCCACATGAACGTGCGCGTGCCGGACGTGGCGCGTCTGCTTATCACCATTAAATCCTCCGGCTGCAGGGCCCACTGGAGACCAAGGGGTGGGTCCGCCGAATTGAAAGCCGGCTGCGTCGGTCGGGTATTCACTCCTTTAACGATACAATTTATAAATACACTGTGTATTTTATATTTTAACATAAAATTTGTGTGATATTTTCTACGTACCATTAATACATATGGCAACGTATCCGGTGAAAATCCATTTTATCATAAAAACTCTGTAAAAACTAATTGTATAAGATTTCAAGAATTCTTAAAAAATCACCATACGTAAAGAAGATGAGTTTTTATAATCCTGTAAAATTTAAAAATCAAATTCATCGCGATTGTAGAAACTCATATACTCTAAGTATGGTAAATTTTTGATAATTTTTCAAAACTTGTATACATAGGTTTTATATAGTTTTCACGGTAAAAGAGGTTTCACTGGATTTGTTGCCAAAATTATTAATCTTTACTTTATACTCTATATACATGTATTAGATAAAATGTTTATAGATTATAATTAGAAATAGTCTAGTCATATTAATATCTTATTTATCTATGTGCTAATAAAAAATATACTCTATAAACTCGAATGTACTTTTTCTTTCTGTTGCTTCCCACCATGCACCTAACATGGAGGGGAAGGTTTCAACTTGTGATAAATAAAGTTGTTTAGTTAGCGGAGAACAATGTCTTTAGCTACCTACTCAGTTTCCATCGCATTCTAAATCCAGTGGCAGTTGGACTCTTGTCCATAAAAAATAGTAGTAGTACTACCAATTTTTTGAAGACCAAGTAACTTAATATTTACAAAAAAGTTAAGAAAAGAGGTGTACTATATTGGTGATTTCTTCCGAGGCAACATATTTATGCACACAAGGTTTTTCGTGTGCACACTATACACACCAACTAATAAAAGTCATAAAAAATTTTGAAAAAATTTGTAAATATACTTTATATATTACTCTACCTATGTATAAAATTGTAGGTTCAAATTCATTATATATGAAGAGTTACAAAAAAATTATAACAAGTTTAAATAGTTTAAACTTATCATAATCTTCTCCTTTTTATAACTCTTGATATGTATTGAATTTAAACCTACAATTTTATACATAGATAGAGTAATCTACGAAGTACATCTACAATTTTTTTCAGAATTTTTATAATATTTATTAGTTGGTGTACACGGTGTGTATACGAGAAGCCCTGTGTGTGTAGGATATATTGCCTTCTTCGAAGTGGTAATTAGCTTCCACGTTTTGGGGCAGAAAAATTGGAAATGGAGCAAGTGAAGTCAGGTTTCGTGTGATACCCTGATTCATGGAAATTGCTAGGGACTGCTAAGGTATTTTCTGACCTTAGCAGTACTTAAATTTCTACACGTCCAATGTGCCTTGTGATTCGTGCTCTAGCTTCGTCTTTGGCAACGACAGCGGGCTCTCTGGCGATGGCAGGGTTCAAAAATTCGGCGAAATTTCGCATTTCGGGACAGGCCAAATTTAAAAGTTTAAAAAAATTTGATTTTTGCTACAGTACTGTTACAATATTTTCGGGAATTTACCAAAATTTCGGGTTTTTAATCCGGATTTTGATGTTTTATGGCCGGATTTGACCGGAATTAGTCCAATAATTCCTAAGAAAGTCATCTTGTATGAAAATTTGTTGAAAAACTAATTTTTTTGAGACATTTTAAAATTTGAGTAGAAACATTGTCAGTTTCTTATAAAATTTTACAAACTTGATAATGATCTGAAAAAATTATGTTATCATCCTTAGTAGTGTAGGATCATATAGAAAAAATTTCAAAATAATTGAACTTCATTTGTTATCTTTAAAAAATCAAAAACAGAATGAACATAATTGGGACAGTAAACTTGTTAGATTTTTCTAAATTTTCTCGAGTGTGATCATGATCTAAATTTCTTATGAAAGATTAATAATTTCATTATTACTATTCTATAAATTTTTAAAAAATATTTTTTTGTTTAGCCAATAAAATCTATAAAACCATTGAACTTCATTTGTTATACTATATTGCAAAAACCAAAAGAGAGAACATAAATGCTACTATGCCTTGTAAAAATTTTATAAATTCACTGGAGTGTGATCATCATTCTAAATTTTTACGAGATATTAAACACTTCCTTATCATTCTAATGTAAAATTTTCAAAAATTTTAGAGCTTCTTTTATCGCTAAAGAAAATCTATGTATTAATTAACAGGCTTTTATCAGCACGTAGCACTGTCAGAATTTTTGAAACTTCTTCAAGTATGATAATCATATGAAACTTTTATTAAAACATTAGTGATAGAGTAGGACCTTCCACAAAAATTTCCAAAATTTTTTGACATGGTTTAAACTATTTTCATTCCATTCAAATTTGCCGGTAAGGTTTTTATCAAGATAGTAGCACTGTCCAAATTTTAAAAAATTCTTGAATCTTGATCACCATTTGACAATTTTATTGAAACATTAGTGATTCATAAGCATCATGCACAAAAAATTTCAAAATTTTCTAACGTCGTTTGTTCCATTTTTCATCCGGTTCAAACTTGCTGGTCAACATTTCATCGGGACAGTACCAATGTTTGAATTTTTAGAAAATCTACAGAACTGATAATCACCTAAAAATTTTATTAGAACATCTCTAATGTGTCAGGAACCTTCAAAAAATATTTCAAAATTTTTTGACATCGTTTGAACCAATTTTCAGTCAGTACATTTTTGCTAAAATTTCAGGTAATTTCGGCGAAATTTCGAAAATTTCGGTGACAAACAAACCGGATTTGAATTTTTCTTTTTTGAATTTTGAATGGATTTTGGCCAAAAAAATGAAATTCGACCGAAATTTCAGATTTCAGGCATGTCCGGTTTTTTTGCTAAAACGAATTTTCTATCCCTAGGCGATGGCCCTAGCGAGTTGGGGCTCAAGTTTACCCAGGTTAGGGTACAAAGTTCATTGGTGCCTAGGGTACAGAGGGAGGAGTGGGGTGGGAGGCAGACTGGTCAAGGGCAGCCGCGGTTCCATCGGGCATTGGTGAGAGAAGGGAGGTAAGCGGTGAAAGTTGGCACAGGACGATGAGAATGGAGTGCTACGAGATATTCAACCATCGACTCTACAAGTAATCTAACTCAGTGTTAGAAATCTCGACGAGATTTCACGGTATCTTGTCGAGATCTCGTTCTCCGGATTTAGACGAAATTTATATTATTGATCAAATTCAAAAATTCAAAAAATTCATATTGCTACAGTAATCAGTAATCTCGTTTTTTCGGCGAGATACTGCCCGGTATCTCGGGTTTGGTTGGTCAAACTTGACTCTATTTTGGTTGGTTAATGAAAAATTGTAAACTCTAACAGCACACGCGTTAAAGTCCAAAAAGTGTGATGTAGCATTGTCATATTTTTTGGAAATTTTTTAGGTTTGATCATGATCTAAAAATTTTTTGGGAATATTATGGATGCTTCACAACTGTCCATAAAAATTTTCAAAATTTATGCATCCTTAAAACTGTGCCAAAAAATCTTGAAAAAAAATGTCTCAGGTTTGGAAGCTAGAATTTGACTTTTTATACCCGGATTTGACCTTATTTAGCTCAATTACTCTGGGAAAAGTGATCTTCCATGATAATTTGTCGAAAAACCATTTTTTGAGACATTTTAAAACTTTAGCAGAAGTAATATCAGAATTTTATAAAATTGTAGAAATATTTTCATGCTAATAAAAAATTATGGCACCATTCTAACAAATGTAAGATCACACAGAAAAATTTTGAAAATATTTTAAGTTGATTTGTTATATTAAAAAAACAGAATGTGCATAAATGAGGTAGTAACAATGTTAGAATTTTATAAATATTTTCCTGTTTGATAATGACCTAAAATTTTTAGGAGAGCTTAATAACTTCCTGATAACCCTTTTATAAAATTTTCCAAAAATTTTACTCTGTTTTGGTTGGTCAATGAAAAATTATAATCTCTACCAGCACACGCGTTAAAGTCCGAAAAGTGTGAAGTAGCACTGTCACATTTTTTTGAGAATTTTGTAGGTTCAATCATGATATAAAACATTTATGGAAACATTATGAATGCTTCACGACTGTCTGTAAAAATTTACAAAAAATTTTCATCCTTAAAACTATGCAAAAAAAATCTGGAAAAAAACATCATGAAGGGGACTTGAACTCAAGACCTCCTCTTCCGTCATTTGTGACCTTACCACTAGGCTAATTCTCATATTGCTTAACAATATTGAGGATCGGTGATATTTATATATGTTATACAATCCTATTTACTTTAGTCACTAGCTCACTCCAATCATTCGTCATTGCAACCATTCATTCACTTTTACCCATTCACGTGAACCAGCTCAAGCCTCGGCTCTGCATCGCCCTCATCGTCGTCGATCAATTCCGGCGTATCTCCGGCCATCAAAATTTTCAAACATACTTTCAACTATTTTCCATCTGGACATTGCCGCTGTCCAAATTTTTAAAAATCCCTCGAGCTTCACCATCATCTGAAAATTTTATGGAAAGATTACTGATGTGATAGAATCATGCACAAAAAAATATAAATATTTCTAACATGGTTTGTCCTATTTTTCATTTGGTTCAAAATTGTTGGTCAGTATTTTATTAGGATAATAGTCATGTTTTAATTTTTAAAAATTCCACAAGGTTCATAATTATCTGAAATTTTTATGAAAACATCATCAATATGTCAGTGATCTTCAGAAAAATTTTCTAAATTTTTTGACTACGTTTCAACCGGATTTTACGCTGTGCAATTTTGTCGAGATCTCGGTAAAACCGAGAAGATCTCGGCATGGTCTGTAGCTCCAAAACTGGATTTAAATTTCTGTTTTTATATTTCGGCTAGAATTTATTTGAATTACCTAGATTTCACCAAAATTTCGTTCTCCGGCTAATGACGATATTTCGAGCAAAATCAAGATTTCAATCCTTAACAAACTTTCCCACTTAAAGGCCTTTACAAAGAATACTCGCTGCTCATGAAATTATCCTCTTTTAACGTTTAAAAAGGAAAGAAAAAAAATCAAGAACAAGGAATCCAACCTAAGTACTTAACTATACCCCACCTCGATCCAACCAAAGATTATCATTCCACCTGGCACCAGTGCACGCACCCTAAAGCAGACGCTGCACAGAAAAATTCCAGTTCTGCCTTCCATCATCAGGATCCAGTAGCTCAAATTTCATTAATCATTATTCAGAGGTACAAATTTATAAAATAGACGAAAACAAAGAAAATTGTGTCATACAATTGAAAACCGAAATTACAATAAAGGCTTCTGAACTTGGCCTTAGAGAGCAATTAAGCTCTTCAACTGAAATTTTGATGCATTAGATCTCTTAAATTGATATTCAAAGCAATTAAGCCTTTTGCTCCACAAAATTTTATGTGCAATAAACTGAAGGGTCCATCTTGATCGAAGGTTATACTTCTATAACTTCACAATTCCTCTCATGTTTTTTTACTAAATCCATGCATTTTATTGTGCCCCCTTTTTCCAGTTTATACAATTAGTCACTTAATTCTCTCTCTTTTCGAAGAATACTTAGGTCATTTAGATTATAGGGATTTCATATGAATTTTATGGAACAAATTCATACAAAAAAGTTCAGTAGGTTGGTTTTTGTTCTATACTAATTTAATGCATGTGCATTGCTACAAAATAATATTTTCTAACACATTAAGCTATTATCACTGGTCCTAGTTTGCATCATGCTCTCAACTAGGGATGGCAATTAGGTGGGTGCCTTCGGATACGACTGACACTCACCCAAACCCAAAACCTGAAACCATGCCATCCACCCAAATCCACTAGATTTATCCACTAGATCTGTGCCCATACCCAAACCCGAGGGGTACCCAATACCCAATGAGTACCTATAGGTAGCAGGCTGTGCTGAAAATAAAGAGTTAACGTGGGCTATAGGTGACCAATAATACTACAAGTTCAAGTGAGTACATATAAGATATTTGATGGTAAATACCATACCATTTCATAGTGTTTTCGTAGAAATAAATATGTTTTCATAGATGTTATATTTAATTTCGATGAACAAGATGGTAAGCATTAGAGTAAAATGTGAAACAGTGATATGTAAGCTCATTCAATGACTAAGATAAAATAGAAAACTCAACTAGCCAGCATTTAACTCAGTCACATAGCATACACTTAATACTTATGACTATAGTGATAGCAGAAATGCCAACACATAATAGAGCATCGTTTAAAAGAAAGAGTATGATATATACACAATAAATTTAGAATATGATATGTGCAAAACAAATGCAGAGCATGATATATACTCAATAAGTTTCTGAATATAGTATTGTCTTTTAAAACCTTATGTGTGTCTTAACCTTTAATTTAGGTAGTTACGATTTTAATTTTCTAGTATATATCTTATAAAATATGGGGTCCACATGGTATAGGATACCCATTAGGTACCCATGGGTATAAATTGACACCCACACCCATCATGTGTCCTTATCAGGTACCTAAATCCTAAAATCCATGGGTCTGAAGTACTACCCGTGTCTACCCTTATTGGGTCGGGTACCCTCGGTACTCAAACCCATGGATAAAACTGTCATCCCTACTCTCAACCCTGTTACAGTGTCTGGTCGAGTCCGACTTGACTCACGTTACGCCCTTGACTTTGTCATCATTATTTGCATCGCATATCTACCGGATACCATGAAAGGGGTTGTTGAAATATGTATTACATTTTTTAGTATTTAATTTGTTTGTTATAGAGTGATTTTTTTGTTAAAGATTTTTTAAGGTGTGTGGGGTTGAAAGGGTTCTTCTCAAATAATAAAGATAACGATAAAGATAAGACGCCATGAGCCTTTTGTTCTTGGAAAAAAAATCTAATGACTTGTGTCCGGATATCTGATTTTTTCGGATGCATTACAACATTTTTTATCTACACATGCAACATTTCTTACCAACACGTGCAACTAGAGCCAGTCCTAGTATTTTGGGGGCCCGGGACAAAAATTTATTTGGATGCCCTATCCACCTCCTCATGTATATATGTCTATGTATATATATATGTATGTCTATCAAAACCAAAACAAAAAAATATTTAATTTCAAAAGTCCTCTCAGCCAGGGTTTTTTTTGTTTCGATTTGGTACAAATATCGTCTCCCACCGAAACAGTCGAAATTTCAGAATTTCGGTGAAATTTTGGTCAAATTTCGACCAAATTCAAACAAAAAACAACAAAATCCGAAATTTCACCCTTTCGCTCTAGACCGAAATGGCCGAAATTTCGAAAATTTCGCCGAAATAAAATCCCTGCTCTTAGCTTCTAGGATTTCTTTTTGGCAATTACTTTCATCAAATTGTTTCTTTCTTATGACACGACGCTTTACTGGAAACGATGCCTCTACACCCATGTCATTTGCAATACCTTTGGCAATGTTCAGACAAGAAGAAAACCCATCATTTCTGTACTTTTCAAAGTATTCCATTATACCTTGTATTTGCTTCAAAGTAGAGTCAATGCACATGACTGACGATTGCAGCTTTTTACTCACTTTGTTTACATTAAATAAAACATCATGCCAGATAACCATACTAATCAGAAACTCAAAGCTGCCAAGTGCATCAAATAAATTTTTTGCATCACTTTTGCCTATAGTGTACTTACATACCTGGGGGCTCCATAAAATTGGGGGCCCGGGGCGGCCGCCCACCCTGCCCCCCTCCAGGGCCGACTCTACGTGCAACATTTTCTTTCGACAAACAGTAAAATTCGTTACAGTAAACAGATGTTGCAAGCGTTCAACAAAAATATTGCACATGTCGGTAAAAAATGTTGCATGTGGAGAAAAAAATGTTGCAAAAGACGTCCGATGGGATGAACAGTAATCGGACGTCCGAGCGCAGTTTCACCAAAAAAAATTAAAAAAACGTGACGAGCTTGCTAGTTAAACCAGAGGGTATAATGGTACTCCAATAAGAGAAAATGCCGGTGCCCCGGTCCGGCAGGATCCGAATATTCCGCTAGCCCGTAGCTCGCCTTGTGTCGTTAAATAGGCCACCATTCCTTCCAATTGAGCTAACCCGAAAATCTACAGCAAAATAACTGAACTATGAGCGGAGAGCTGAAGAGGGACTACGAGATTGGCGAGGAGATCGGTCGCGGCCGCTTCGGCGTCGTCCACCGCTGCACGTCGCGCTCCACCGGCGAGGCCTTCGCCGTCAAGTCCGTCGACCGGTCGCAGCTCGCCGACGACCTCGACCGGGAGCTCGCGGAGCTCGAGCCCAAGCTGGCCCAGCTCGCCGGCGCGGGCAACCCTGGCGTGGTGCAGGTGCACGCGGTGTACGAGGACGAGTCGTGGACCCACATGGTGATGGACCTCTGCTCCGGCCCAGACCTGCTCGACTGGGTCCGCCTCCGTCGCGGCGCTCCCGTGCCGGAGCCCGTCGCCGCCGCCGTCATTGCGCAGCTCGCTGAGGCGCTCGCGCTCTGCCACCGCCGCGGGGTGGCCCACCGCGATGTCAAGCCCGACAACGTCCTCCTCGACGTCGGGGAGAGCGACGACGGGGAGGGCGGCGCCCCGCGCGCGCGGCTCGCGGACTTCGGGTCGGCCGCCTGGGTCGGCGCAGACGGAGGCCGCGCCGAGGGGCTCGTGGGGACGCCCCACTACGTGGCACCCGAGGTGGTGGCCGGCGGGGAGTACGGCGAGAAGGCGGACGTGTGGAGCGCCGGGGTGGTGATGTACGTGCTGCTCTCCGGCGGTGCGCTCCCCTTCGGCGGTGAGACAGCCGCGGAGGTGCTGGCAGCCGTGCTGCGGGGCAGCGTGAGGTTCCCGCCGAGGCTGTTCGCCGGCGTGTCGCCGGCCGCCAAGGACCTCATGAGGCGGATGATGTCCCGCGACTCCTGGAGGCGCCTCTCCGCCGAGCAAGTCCTCGGTAAGCACACACCAACCAACTTGTACCTCTCAGAATCCCCTCTCTCTGAACCTGCAAATATCCCTAGTATTTTTCATCGCTTCAAACTTATTTTTGCTCTCAGTTTTGATCCAGGAAATGACAACTTTGTTGTTGTTGTGTTGTTTGTAATGCAGGTCACCCGTGGATCGTGAGCGGAGGAGGAGCCCGAGCGATGGAGCAGCCAGCCTAAACGGCCGGGTGAGAGGCGCACGCGCGCAGCAGAGCAGACGCAGATAGTAGACCATGCCGTGTATCGCCGTAGAGATACGGTGAGATATACCGAGTATGTCTGTACGTTTTTGTACAAAGTGAGTATGCGACAGACCGGAGACTGCACTGGGCAGTTTGCTGCAGATAGCATCGTCGTATTGCACTAGTGTACACGAGGAATCGCTCTTAGGCTTCTTTCCCCCCCAGTTTTAGGCTGCTCTTTCTCTAAAGAGCGCCTTTTCGTTTTTTTTTTTAATTTTGTATGATGATGCTGGTAGCTGAATGTATATATTCTGACGTAAATCTTGTACAAATGGAGTTGAATAAGAACGGACTTGCGCTTGCTTTCCTGAAGTTCGAAGCTTCGAGCTTGTCGTGTGCCTTTCGGCCGGTCCACGGCATGGGTGATGGGTGTGGTTCTAGAAGTACAAGAAAATGAAAAAGATTAACCTTTAGGAAAACTCTCCTATACACAACGATCATCAATTCGACTTGTACGAAACGAGGAGAAAAGGCATGAACCCAGTACATTATTTTTCTGCTAAGTAGAGACCCATCTACTATAGTTCTATTCAGGATTTAAAATTTCGTTTTTGCTTGACATCTCGGAGATCGGCGAAATCTTATAATTTCGGATGAAATCTGGTCCAAATTCAAAAGGTGAAATTTTTGAAACGAAATTCGGTCAAAATTACCGAAATTTTGTTTCAATTTGCCGAGATTTCTGTAACATTTAACTGAGCGAAAAATGGTTCATAACAAGTTCAACAATTTTGAAATTTTTGTGGATGGTTCTGACATATCATTAATGATCTCATCAAAATTTCAAATGATGATCAAGTCTAAAGAATTTTTAAAAATTCTATCAGTGCTACTATCGTGATAAAAGGCTAACTGCTAAATTTCAACCGAATGAAAAATAGTTCATACCACCTTAGAAAATTTTGAAAATTTTTGTGGATAGCACTGTTGTATCAGTAATGTTTTCAAAAAAATTTCAAATGATAATCAAGCCTGATGAATTTTTAAAAATTTGGAAAATACTATTGTCCTAATAAAAACTTGACCAACAAAATTCAACCAAATGAAAAATAGTTCAAATCATGTTGTAAACTTTTGAAAAAAATTTAGATGGTCTTGAAGTATCACTAATGTTCTTATAAAATTTTTAGATGATCAAGCCTAAGGAATTTTGAAAAATGGTTACAATTCTATTGTTCTCATAAAAGCCTACATGATAAATACATAGATTTGATTGAACAGCAAAAATGGTTTAGAATTTTTAAAACATTAAGAAAAGGGTTATGAGGCGATTTCTAAGCTCTCATAAAAATTTTGGATTATGTTCATACTCAAGTGAATTTATAAAATTCTGATATGGGTACTGTATCATTTATGTTCCTTCTATTTTTGTTTTCTTAAAGATAACAAATGAAATTCAATGATCCCACAACTTTGATTGAGCAAATAGAAAGTTTAAATTTTTTGAAACTTTTATAGAAGGATTTTGAGGTAATGCTTAAGCTCTCATAAAAATTTTGGATCATGATCACACTCGAGAAAATTTATAAAATTCTAACAAGATTAATGTCTCAGTTGCGTTAATTCTATATTTGATTTTTTTTGAAGATAACAAATGAAGTTTAATTCTTTTGAGAATTTTCATGTATTATTCTAGACTTCTAAATATGGTACCATAAATTTTTCAAAACATGATCAAGTTTGTACAATTTTATAAAAATCTGATAATATTTCTGTAAAAATTATAAAACATCTTGAAATTTTGGTTTTTCAATAGTAGAAGATGACATTCTTAAAGGTTATTGTTTCAAATCCGGTCAAAAACCGAGTTTTATAAAATATTGTAGCAATTAATTTTTTTTTGATTTTTTATTTGACCAGGATTTAAATTTCATTTGTATTTGAAATCTAAGATCTCGAGAAATTTCTGACGTTGGTTCTACCTGTCTCTGTCTCCACCCACTGTCTATTCTCCAAGGAACTTCTCAAGTGGAGTACAATTACTCCTCTCTTTTAGACTCTGGTGCCCCCACGAAATGAAACGAAAAGAACCCGAATACCCGATGACCGACTGATAAAAGATCCCGCTGCCGCTTTCCTCCCCATTCCCTGTTTTCTCCCCCAAGGCCCCACCCTCCGGGAAACCACTCCTCGTCTCTTCAGCAAGTACGAGTGGCACATGTCGAGCAGCGACTTGTCACGTTTCTTCGCAGCCTCTCCACTTCGTTTGGCAGAGCTAGCATATTCGGCAGTTTATTCGTCCTTCGGTACTATCGGACAGCTGTCGCCGCCCGCGTTACTTTTCTTGCCGCGTTGCTTGGTTTGCAAGCAAACAGAAACCACTAGTGGAGTCTGGCATGTGCGAGTACGTTACAGACGATTATTATTATTATTATTATTATTATTATTATTATTATATCATAAGAGGGCATATCAAAGTAAACCACACTTATCATGTAGGAGAGGTTAGCTTCTAGAACTCAGTAAAATCTAAAGACAAAATTCAATCGCATTACAAAGATATAAAAAACACAAATCCAGTCTAAATAGTGTATTTTCACTGTTTATTACTATTTAGCTTATTGCTTGTTAATTTTATATCTTTCAAATACAAACCTCTGTTACGTATGGTAATTTTTTGAGAATTTTTGTTATATAGTTTATACGATAAGGATGGTTTGCACATGATATGTGTCCCCATCATGCAAAGGCAAAACTAAAGAGAATTTCTATGATAATGACATCTTAAGGTTTTCTCTACAAGATCATACAATATTTTAATTATAATATTTAAAAAATATTTTTATAAATAAATAACTTCTATAATAGTATTTTATTCCGTCTTTAGGATTGCCTTCTCACGAAGAAACAGCATCATCCCCGAGCCTCCTGGCTCGCTTTGACGCGATTGTACTATAAGCAGTTGGGCAAACCTGATAGGCTCAAGTCCTTATTCTCCATCGATCTCTCCCCCCTCTCCCCGATTGCCTTCCTGGTGTAACCGTGTTAGGCAGGGACTCCGCTCCGCGCGCCTTGACGTTTTCTTCCTCGCTGGATGGGAACATGTCGGGCACTGAATTGCCACCATCAATAATGGACTCCTTGAGAATGACAGGCTCCATTTGTTGTGTGCGCTGCAAGATCAACTAGGCTCCGATCCAATATGATGATCACTGCATGCTTTACCCTTTTTTTTCAAGGGAATCACTACTTTACTTTTTTTAAGGGGGAATGGGAATGGATAATCTTCTCCATCTTATTCTCAAACCTTGTTCGATCGAGATTTCCAGGTCTCTTCGAACAATTTGGATGTCTCCGAATCCGATGATTCTTAAAATAATTTGCTCTCGTGTGTTCTGTAGCCTGTAGGACCTAATGCGACCACGACCGCTGGGTTAGGGCTAACAGTGAGACTGTGAGAGTATAAAATTGACGACTGCTTTGATAAGTACGTCGCATGTGTGATTGTTTAGCTTAACCCATGTGACTAGCTAGCATGAGATGGCATGTTACCTTGGTCTCCTAAACTGAGATCGATGTAGCAATCTTTACACGGCTTGTTTATTTATTGTCATTCTATCTTCTAGGTAAGATTGCTTAACCCTTCAAAAAAGGACTAATTCACAAAGTTAATACTCTTTATAGCTACGTATTCTAATTCTCTGAGCTACAGGCCCACCTCATCTAGCTCTTCCCGAGGTATCAAAAAGAAACCTTCGTCTCCTCAGCCATTTCATTTCGATCCATTCGCTACCGATTGAGGTGTGAGATGTTCACAACTGGCGTCAGGTCTCAATCTGTTGTTTCATTACGTGGGGTCGTTCTACTGTGTATGCAAGCCTCAATTATTTGGGAGACATAATTGTAGAACAGTAGATAGTGAGCGGTTCCCAAGGAGATGCTGAAGCTAGCGTGATTGATGTGATCAAAGCAACAGGTTTATTACTAGTAAGAACTTATTCCAATGTTATACGCTATCTCAATGGGCATGGAGACCGCAAACACAACAAGCTGGTTGATCAAACGGTTTACACGCTACTCCCTTGTCTGAATATAGTTTTAATATTTTATTCTAAATGTATTTCATTCTACAATTTTAAAATAATTTTTTATTAATTTTTCTTCTATACACCCTCTTCTTTAGTTATTTTCAGTGTTATTTACTATCATAAACTAGAATAAGGCACAATACAAAGATATAACAAAGAAGAGTAGTGCCCTCTTTTGTAGATGTGCTTCCATAAAAGCGTAGGAATCTAAAATGATATGTATCCAGCAACAACAGAGCGATTATATATCTCAGTGGGCTAGAGCAGAATAAAACGGATCGATCTTTCGGTAAAACTCTTTTGGTACTATCTAATTCAACCCTTGAGATTGGGATTTCAAGATCCCCCGAGGGCGGAATCGGCCATGTGATGGAACAAAAGCGCGAAATGAAGGGGACAAGTCCCACGTCGCCGGTGGGGCGCGAGTGAGTCACCGGCCACCACCTCCGGATTGGCACGCGCGTGGCGCTGTCGCTGCCCGCGGAGCTGGACACGAACGATAAAGCGCGCGCGAGGACAACCAGCCTGTACGGCAGCTTCACCTTTCTGTCGTGAATTTTTTCCTTCGGGTAGTCAAGTGCCTTTTATCTTTTTCTTCTCCGATGCCACGCCCTTATCTCAAACAACATCATTACGCTACTACGAGAAACAGGCTACCAGCACGCTACACTAGAGTGGATTTGCTCTACCGTCGTTGTCATATGCGGTAGTACGTGTGCCGGCCGGCCAGTTGGAAACTTTGAACAATAGTACCTAACTAAGGACATGCATGTGTTTTGCATCCCAGGCATAGGCATGGAAGATTGAGATCTCGTTCCCGTCGGGACTCGGGACGGCCTTACTGAGGACATGTACCGTGTACCTTCAGGAAACATCTCGTACGTACGGTACGTGCCCCATTCAGTACTGCCGCCTAATTAACCAAGGACCTGCAGGTACCGCCAACCGCCTAACTAAGGACATGCACGTGCGTGCTGTGTGTTTCTGGAATGTAAACTCTTGATTCATGTTTGATCTCCATCATCTAGCCTGAACCCCATCCGGATGCTAAATTTGTGACCGGCACAGCCTAAATCGGGTGTCTTAGCAGTAGAGGTGGACACTAGGCTTGGCCATTTTAGGCCGGCACGTCTGGCTCAGTCCGACTCACGGCTCGGTGCAAAACTGTTCCAAACGGGTTGGTTTGGTATGAATACGGTTATGCAGGTCGTCTTGGGCACGCTAATCGGGCATGATGGGTGGCAGCCCGGCCGACAATCCGGACCGTCTTGGGTTAGCCTGGCCGTGCGTCAAGCGTTGTATGTGTGGGTGAGCAAATCATGGAGTAAAGGAAGAAAACTCTAGATGGAGTAGAGAAAAGGAAGAGAATGCATCCATGCGTTATATGTGTGAGTGAGCAAATCAAGGAGTAAATGCATTACTGCATGCATGTGATTGGAAGGAGCAACCGAATTAAGGAAATCAAGAAGAATAAATACAATAAGATTTTATTTCGACTAAAGAAAAAAGAAGTCCTAGACAGATAAAGAAAAAAAATCAATCCGTGGTCATTTTCTCTAGTAGCAATAGTATAAATGGGCTGGACCTGGGCCGGTATGGCATGAAGCAGGCATGAAGCGTAAATGAGTCATATCTGAGCTCACCGAAGGTGAGCTAGGCCAGCCCAGCACGGTAAGCAAGATGGGTCGTCGTAGCCTAGCACGGTTTAGACCTGAAATACGATAGACCTGTGCTGATGCCCACCTTTGCTTAGCAGTGGCAAGCTCAAGCTGAGCAGTACAACACAGAGGTTTTTGAAGAAGGCAAGATCGAGAGCAACTGGCCCAACGAGGCGAAGTTTCTTCAAGTGATACTCGACGATGAGCAGTGCCACTTTGTCTCTCTCCCAAAACGAATGGACGTGTAGTGGAATGCAGCTAATCTGTCCGAAGAGATGCAGTAACACTAGACAGATACAGGAGGCCGGCTAGCTAGATGGCCGATACTGAATAATGCGGACAACAGAGGACCGAGCAGTAGCTCGGTTGGCAAGGCTGCCGTCGAGCGATCTGTCCATCTGGGTTCGAACCTGAGTACATTACGGGCGCTCATCAAATAAAATAGATATACACATATGTATGTGTTAAGTGAGATAATATATTCTATGCTTGGGAGGTTTTAGAGCCTCTAATTAATTACTTAGACGTGTATGGAGAATGTGAGTACGTGTGGCGGCGTGAGTGTGCTATATATGGGTTGCGTGTGTTAAGTGAGATAATACGTTCCTACGCTTCGGAGGTTTTAGAGCCTCTAATTAATTACTTAGGCGTGTATAGAGAATGTGCACACGTGTGAGTACGTGTGGCGGTGTGAGTGTGCTATATGTGGGTTGTGTGTCCTTTTGTGCCCCTAAAAAATAATATGGACAACAACAGTTATGCTGGCTCACACCGTGACAATGTGGCGTGGATGCGTTTTCAGTTTTCAATGCACGCTTATTCCCTGGCCCTTAGTAAACTGAAAGTTTCATGATCTTAAAAAGATCCCTGCCGGACTCAATTTATCATTCTCTTGACTTGTAACATTTGATTTGTCATATCCCGACGGGATGTTCCCCCGGGAGAACATGCTGGAGCGAGGAATGCTTCTGCAAAAGCTGGTAGGTGTTGTTCAGATAATTCTGATTCATATCTTCAGAATTTCAGTCGCAAAAGGAAAACATATGTAACATAAAAAAAATTCACAACCGAATTGAAGAACTTAACACGACAATACCTTCGGCAAACGAAAGATATCCAGCATGCTAGGTACACCACAGTCAATAATGGTTCGCTCTTTATCAAGGCCACTTAGGTGTGGTCACGTTAGGGGCAGTGCATCTCCTGATCAGTTCTAATGCGTTTCTGGTCGTCTCCCTGTCTATTTTTGTGACTAGCCGGACGTTGCTACAAAAGAGCAGTTCATGAACAGCAATCACCAATAGCTTATCCCATAACTTTAGATTTGTAAACGATGTGATTAATCCATGTTGTGAAGGTTATTATAGAACAAGAAATTCAATTCTGGACTGGGAAATCAAGTTAGGTTGAAGTTACATGCCACATGTTGTCAGTAAAGCATCGCTCGTTCCACATCGTCATCAAACTGGAGAACCCCGATTGGTATCTCTTCTTTTGCTTGACCGATTATGCTTAGTTGTGACATACCTTATTTTGAAGTGCTCTCCTGCTTACTATACTAGTAGCAGGCTTCTAAATCGACGAGATTCTGAATTCAGCGAGTAAAGTTGCCTCTCCATCGGAAAAAGGATTCGGGATGTTCGAAGAGACATCACCATTGAAAATCTTGTTGGTATTACGTTTACGATCCAAATTTATCCAACCTTCACTCGATTATAACGCAAAGTTTGTGGACTTGTTTGTTCTGTGCTGCTCTTGATAACAGATCGGATTCTGAATCCCTTCTCCAAAAGAAAAATAAACGAGGAAAGCCTGCGTACAATACGACACAACACCAAGACAATAATCAAGTTGTCGCACAAATGTGGACCTTACATTAGGCCTAAACTATTTAATTGGACCTGAGCTGATACTAGATGGAAACTGAGCAATACGAAGCACAAAATACAGGCCCATCACACTTGATAACAATAACAGCACAAAGTACAGGCCCTTGACACTTGATAACAATGACAGCGCAAAAAAGATGGCACATGATATCTGACTTAAAAATAACTACAAGGAAAACAGCACAATATAATGGCAATCATGCCTTATACCGAGATAAGTGATGTTTAGCGGTGCAACAAATATCACAGCAAAAAAAAATATTGGCCGGATCAGATGGAGAGCCTCAAACAATACAGGGGCAACACACCAAACCACTAAGCGGTTAAGTGTGCCTATGACAGACCCTTCCGTAATGTGGCTGAAATTGTTCTAGTTGAAGTCAGGCTTCTCAGGGTAAGTGCAGCCCGAACGCTGGATGATAACGTTTGCGGCATAGCAACCAGCCCTTACGCAGTCTTCAATGCTCTTCCCTTGGACCAATTGAGAAAGGAAGCCTCCAACAAAGGCATCACCTAAGTAGAAACCACGTATATATCAGGAACAACAAATAAAATTAATGGAAGCTTAAGGGGGTGTTTGGATTAGGGGTATTTTATTCGAATGTTTTAGGATCTAGTTCAAATTTGAACTAAATCCCAAAACCTTCCAAGAAATTACACTGGAATCCATTATCCAAATTTAAAGTTACAGTGCTACTGTTGTATCACGTTTTAATGAATGTTCCCAAAACACATCTCTGTGCATTATTGTCGTGACTACTGAGTCTTCAGAATTAATTCACATGGACTTGTTCAATATTTACGGTAGCATAATATAAAAAGAAAAGAGAGACAATGGTAAGTAGGTTTGTCAGTCAAATACCACAGTTATCCTAGAAGGCTTCTATAGTATTTAATGATTGTACACATTGTTAAGCAGCCTTCTATTAAAACAACGGCTAGTTTTAAGGTGAAGTTAGAAACAGAAATCAACTCATACACAAAAGAAACATGTACCTGCACCGTTGGTGTCAACAAGCTTCTCTTTGGGCAGTAGTATCACAGGGTATGTTTTCACCTATCAGCAACAAAACGTTTAGGATCAACAAATTCGTATGAATTGCTAAAACTGCATTCTACATGAAGTTCTAAAATAGACAGTAGGCCTTTACATCTTTATTTGCAGAGAAAAAGCACAATAACAAATGCAGCACCTTTGGACAAGCAAATAATTGTTACACAAACAGTTTGTTCTCCAAATGTGCATAAAAGGTTCAAAGCAGAACATAAGTTCGAATGCAGGTTTGTTGCAAAAGAACAGTGAGCTGCATTCACAACAAGATGTGCTTCTCTTCAATATCCTACAGCCTATACAATTAGAGAAAATGGAACAAAAAAGAACATATTATACTTTAAAACTAGCAGTTGAAGACTGGTATGCTACTGTGACTAGGCTGTATACTCAAAATGCAAGATCATATTGTAAATGTAATGCATCAAACTGACAAGAATAAATACCTTTCCATCCTCAGCCACAACTACTGGATCAGCACCTTGAGTAATCACAGCGATCCTCTTTTGTTTTCCTGAAGCCAATGGCAGCTGTGAGATCTTCAAAGCGATCTCCTCAACATTCTCAGTCTACAAATTTTCACAGGTATTTGTCAGCAGCACAATCATCAAACGAAGATATTATAGGAGGAGAAATGACTAATTACCTCCCATCCACGGACTTTAGCAAAGATCCTTGCCTCAGTCTCATTTCCAAAGATGTAATCCACATACCTAAATCGGTAATAAGAAGCAATCGTGTCTTTAAACAAATGGCCTTAAATCCATATAATGAATGATGGAGAACAGACTAGATCCTCCATGACATGACAGAAATTTAACCGGCTGGAAGATTAGCATGTGGCAAACATAGGAACATGTCTTGATATGAATCCTGAATGGGCATTACTTTATGCATTTTTATTTAAGCTGCAATATGAGGTCTAAAATAAAGTTCAAAACAATGGGCATCACAGTAGAGCATATAACACTTACGGAAGAACCTTCTCTTGAGCATCACGGAAAAACTCACAAATAAAGGGAGCAGAGAGGTTCATCAGGAACACCTGAAAACAGCACGATCAATCAAACTGTAGCAATCACTTCAAATGAAACATTTTCTGTGATAAACTTTTACCTTGTTATTTGTCGCAGCATGCTCAGCAACAAGCTGAATAGAATCAGGGGACACCGTAAGGAAAAAGCCAGCAATGTAGATGTATTTTGCTTTCTCAACTGTCAGCAACAATGTTACAGTTGTAAGGGTAAAAAGCCAATCAACGAAACTAAAATGAATAGAGGCAACTAAAAGTGATGGAATGGTCAAAGTTAAACCTTGGTACTAAACTTTCTGTTGACCAGAAATGTCAATTATCTATCATATACTAAATTCATTCAGGGAACAAAGCATTAATTCTTTTTCTGCAATGAAACTTGAGAAAACTAAAGTTGACAACCATCCCCTCCACAATCAATGTTAGTGGACTAGCACTGCAAGAGTAAACCCAAACATGTATAAACTAGAAACTGATGTTACTTTGATCTAATGATATAGCTGGATTTGTATTTTGTAACTAGTAAAGCAATATGCATTTCTTCCAAGGTCAACATGCCAACAGAAATGTTTGCACAATTGCATAGCATAATGAGCAACTTCACAATCTGAACTTGAAGTATATAAATGGCATGCACACAAATTCCCCCAATAAACAGATGAATACGAACGTAGCTAAATCACAAGTGCTCAAAAGATATATTATACCCAGTGCCCAGTTCTCTGGTCTCTTTAGATGCACGGATTTATAGCAGTTTGCTGCAGATAAGTTTGCAGCCAGTGACCTGATTACATACAGAAACAAATATATTTCAGATATTCTTACAGAAGAAAATGCTGACAATCAAAATGCTCTGAAAGGACAGAATAGGAAAACAGCTTGAAGTCAATAAAAGATAACAGATGATAACTCTTATTCCCAAAAAATAATGTCAAGAATGTCATGGCATTATTTGTTCAAATAGCAAGTGCTGCACTCAAATTAAATTAATTTTGTTCAGTGAGTATATGTCTTGGTCACATAGCCACCCTTGGAAACCTAAAGCCCAACATGTCTAGGGAAAAATAAAATCTACTGAATTACAAAATGCAGGTATCAGGGGATAGTTTAACAGATGACACTAGTGTTTGATGGTGTTTTCATTCCTTCCTAATTAAAGCATGATGCACACACATTTATTAATACTTATAACTAATCTATAAGGACATAGATTAGGAACTTGTCGTCATTCAGCATTGAAAGTTGGCAACATACAGTACTAGACCATACACTGTAACTTAAAATGGTAGTAATTTAACTTTAACTAAACCAAGTATTGAAAATTGCAAATTTGGTAAAATGATTCAGCAACGCCATCCAACAACTTGTCGTGTATGCCAACATAGTATACAACAGTCATATGGGAGATGGGCATGTATTACAGAGTTGGTGAAGAATGGTTCCCTAGTATTGCCATGCAATGCAACAGTCGATGCATTATCTAATTTCAACGTGTAAAGTCAGACAGAACTAACAGTAGAAACAAGACAGCAAAAAGAAATACAGTTACGTCAACTTATTTATGCAAATGTTAACACCATTTTTCAAGATGCAGAATGCAAAAATAGTTCCAATGTCGTTGCACTAACGAACTCATGCACAAATTCTAGACACTAGTGGTGATGCAATAAAAAAAAGCCGTGACAACTTGAGATAGCAGGAACTCAAGGATTGGAAAATCACATAAATATAAATATTTATCAGACTCGTCATCAAAAGCAGCTTCCAATCACTCGTAAATTCTCAGCTATTTCAGGGACATTGATGGTGCAAAATCATGACATATTCCTCTTTAATAGTCAGGAAAGATAAATAGATAATGTAAAGCTATACATAGTAGGAAACACAACAACCGGTAAGAGATAACTACAGATGACAAGACCTTTCGCCACCAACAACACAGACAGCACATGTGCCCGTAGGAGCAGCCTCATCTTCATAGTAATGAGCCTGGACGAGTATGTGGCGAGAGCAAGGCCATGTTAGTTAGATAGCCAACAGAACAGAACATTATTATACCAAAATGCAGGAAGAAAAGGAACTATAGAACTAACAGTAACTCCAGCTGCTTGTGCATTCTTCTTCATCTCCTCACCAAACTTGTCCTTTCCAATGCAACCCATGTAACTTGTGGCACCAGGAATATGAATCATCCACTGCAAAACCATGAAATACAGTAAACAAACGGACCTAGCTATAGCTTTCGGTTGCTAATGATTTTAGTGGGCTTCAGAGCTTACTTGGGCAACCCTGATAGAGTTCTGGGTGGCTCCTGGAAGAACAAAAATAAGTAACATATAAACAAATCAGAACATTCATCAAGATGCAATAATTTACCATATTACATGCGCAGGTTATGCCATAAGCTCATCAATGTTGGACATCTTTTAGTTTCCGGTTTAAACCCTGTACTTGCGCTGATTTGAAAAGAAAATATGTGCAGATTAAGAAAACATTACCTCCTGCAATATATTCAACATTGCCCATTCTGGCTAACTCATCGTACCTACAAAGGAAAAAAATGCATTATTTAGGAACTTCTTACACAACATGAGAAATGCTACAAGTCTTCTAAAAAATTGAAGTGGTGGGAGTGTGGTTAAAACAAATAGTTGCAAAAACACAGGCATAAATAAAGACACAGGGATGTTTAGGGGTGATCGCAATATATTTACTTACATAGGCAGGTGCTTGTCCTCAGCGAGAATGGCATTGTTCAGCTTGATGTCATACCTAAAACAGAGGTGGGAGAAGCATGTCAGTATACTGATGATGACAACACAAGCTACCTAATTAAGCAAGCAGCATAGCAATCAAACCACGATCTATGTTGCTTTACAAGCCTGAGCCATCCGAGTTGTTTTTTCTTTTCAAACTGCAGTTTACCCAGGGCACATGAAAACCAGAATTTGGAGATCTACGGTGATAAAAAACGGAAAACGAGCGGAACAACAACGACATGCGCCTTACGTGGAACTGGAGTATGGAGACATCGCCAGCGAATCGGCGTGACATTTAATCGATTGTTACGTAATTTTGGGTAAGGGTGCTGCGCAGTTTCTGCCCCGTGCTGCATGCATCTAAGATTAACTTGTTGGCAAGCATTTTCTTCGTCGCAGATCTGATGAGACGACGCGGCAGAACCACCGAACCAACCCCTTCGCATCCAGACCTATTCTTGATTAAACATCGGGACCCAAACTAACGCAAAACTAAACCAAAAGGCCAAATCGCCACAGATCAGAAGATATCAGAAGGGGAGGAGGGTGAGATGGGTGCGTACTTAGAGAGGAAGGCGTCGTCGACGACGGCGGAGATGTCGAGGAGGGGGTTGCCCATCCCCAGGAGCACGCCCTCGTAGCTACCGCTCGCCGCCATTCCCTTCCTCCTCTCCTCTCCACGCGAACGGTGCGGCGGCGAAGGCGAGAGTGAGAGATCTGCGTCTTTGGCGTGGGGGGACGAGGAGTCGAAAACTGTGAAGTGGTGGGAGCGTGGGACGATGCGTGAGGCGGGGTTTTAGTTGGGCTAGCCCAAACCAGGTGCGGCCCACCTGCCAGCCTCCGTAGCTCGTCGCGGTTGGTGGCCGTTGCAGGTGCGGAACAGTGGGAGGTCTCTCCTACCCACTACGTGCTACCCGTACCCGCTTTTGTGCTATATGCACACTGACATGCGGGACCGTGCAAACAACGGTTTGGTGCGGAGTTTCTTTTTTTGATCAGGGTTTGGTGCGGTCCGTGCGGAGTTGCGCGCATCTCATGGGTCAGCGGAGTTTGGTGGGTAGATACGTGGCAGCATGGGTCCTTTTCGCCCACCAACCGCACAGAAATCGGTCGGCGCTAGCTTCACAAAACCGGTTTTTTTTTCCTTGAAATTCGAAATTTGAAAAAAAAATCATTCAAAAATCGTCAAATCGAAGGATTAAGAAATAAAAAATTTTAAAAATTAAAAAAACGTCCTATTTTCAACAAAAATCATCCGACCAATTGAGTGTTCCTTAAAGTCGGTTTTTGAGCATTTTTAATGGTTCTCGAGTGTTTTACATTGTATAAATTTTTTCAAATTTTTTGAATTTTTATTTTTTTTTAATTCGATCGGTTTTGAATCTCGAACAGCAATGGTAAAGTTAAAAACCATGATTCTCGTCGGTTTTTGAAACCCAAATCGGCATTGCCTGCGTGGTGATCCTCTAGTGCGGTGCGGTGGTGCCATGAGACCTAAAATTAAAGAATTAATTGGATATTTGCCACCCTTCAACGTGAAAATTCGACGTCATGTATAAAAAATGCCACTCTAGTGATATGATTTGTACATGACGTCGAAGTTTGAAATTGAAGTGTGGCAAATTTCTAAATCTCCCAAAATTAAAAGGGGAAAAGGGTGTGAAAGCATGCATAGAATAGCTCGGCTCAGAGGTCCAGTCTGAAACACGCTAGGCCGTGTCGGGTTCGGGAATTTACGTTCGTGGCCCAGTCTGACGGTGCTTTCTTTGTTGCGGCCAGCCTGATTATAATTTTCTGCCTATAAACTGCAGTCCACTCCAATAAAACCAAACCGATGTGGCTGTCTAGCCATGGACCATGGCCATTTGGCCCAGCAAGTGATGCAAAACCTGTCTGGACGGGCGAGCAAACCTAAGAAAGAAGCAAATTCCTCGAATTTTTTTTATTTAATATTTATTTTAAAACATTTTTTAAAACTAATCGTCCGCGCTAAAAAATTACAGATCTACCCGCCCGTCGCCCTAGTACGGGGCGATCGCCCACTGCTGGGGCGATCGGTGCCCAGCCCTAACGGTCACAAACGGTCGAAAGCGGCGGACCGTTTGATAACGCCACGCGTCATACCGTCGACCGTCGTGACGATGCGCCCATAAACTGGAAGCGATCGCTGGGCCCCGAGCGATCGGTGGTATTTAATCCTCGAGCAACACTGTGCTCATTTGCTCTGCGTGAAAGAGAGAGCGAGAGCGTGGTGAAAGAAGCGAAGGAGAAGAAAGAAGAGAGAGGAAGGAGAGGAAAAAGAGAGAAAAAAAAAGAGGAAGGAAAAGAGGAAAAAATATTAAATGCTTTTTGAAGGTAAGTCCGTAAATTTATATGTTATTTTTTTTGAAATTTTAGTATTTTGTAATGTTTAGAAATGTAGAAATGTAGTAATATAGAAATTTAATATAGTACGATGGGGTAGTAGAAATATTAGGCAATGTTTAGAGATTTAATGTAGTATTTAGAAATATTAGGATTGTAGTATTTAGAAATGTTGAGAATCAATATAGTATTTAGAAATTTAATCTCGATTTAGGATTGTGTAGTATTTAGAAATTTAATTTATATGTAGTATTTAGTTTGTAATTTATGTGGTGGTTTTTTTAAAGAAATATTTAGAAATTAATGTAGTATTAATTGTTTAGAAATATTAGGATTGTGTAGTATTTAGAAAAATTGAGATTCCATGTAATAGAAATATTAGATAATAGTTAGAAATGTAATGAGTAGAAATTTAATATTATGAATTTAAAACGGTAGGTTAGCCAGATGTTACGCAGGCAATGTTTCGAAAATTGCGACGTAGAAATTATAGGAAGTACGATATATCATGTATATATACGAGTTTTAAGATTAGAACAAATGAATAATATATAGTACCAATTCCGTAATGAAAAAATGGGTAGTCGAATTACTTATTTATAGTCGAATTTGTTAGTATGATGACCATTCGTTTTATACATAGTATTTTAGAGTATATTTGAAAACAAGGTAGGCTATGAACATATCGTCAGGCACTGTGCTACGCTAGAAATTAGTAGAGTAAAAAAATTTGAAAATGCCAGGCACCGTTAGAAATCAATAGAGTAAAAAAATTTGACAATATAATGTAACATTTATATAGTAATGCATGACATGGTTACATGAAGAAATGTTGATTTTTTCGGTTCGACGTTGTATCTGTATGACATGTCGGAGAAATTATATTTTCAAATATTCTATGGAGATGGGGAGATAGCACGAGGGGCCGGATGGAGTCGATTTGTCGGCATTTTCAACGATCATCGGGGTATATCTAGGCGAGAGAGAGACATCTGAGGGTTTGTTGGAGTGGATGTTTGGATGTTCGGTTTGGATACCCAGAGTGTTAATTTGCGGGTTAGAGCAAGAGTAAGTCGTCTTGTGAGACTTTTTTATGGAGAGCTGGTTCCTATTAACGCGACATCGGCATGGAGGAGCTATGTTGGAGTCTGTTGTAGAGCGGGTGGCGCTCATATTCTTGGTAGATTGGTACGGTACCTCCATCGGTGTCGGAGGTTCGTGATGTCGGGTAGATATTACGGAGGAGGGAGGACAGACACGCAACAATGCGATGATGAAGGTGGCGAGGACCACAGAGGCAGGCGACACGAGGTTGGCGGTGGCGGCAGGCGGGGCGAGGAGGCGCCATGGGCGCGCGGGTGGCCGACGAGGGAGGAGGTGGAGCACATAGTTGAGTTGATGGAGGAGGAGGACCGTGCGGATGAGAAGTCCCGATAGCGAACGCTCGGACGAGGAGGACAATACTCCTGAGGTGCCTGTCCCTGGTGCGTGGACTAATTATAATTTCGAAGACCTAACAATGCATGAAGGGAACAGAGATGCATGGGAGTATCATGAGAACGAGGTCGCGCAGGGGGCCGTATATAAAGACAAGGAGGCTGTGATGGATGCGGTGAAGTACTGGTCAATGTCTCTTCGGCGGCAATTCAGGGTAGTGAAGTCCAGCAAAAAAGACTACGACGTGAAGTGCGTAGTTGACTCGTGCGTGGCGGTGCATGCATATAAGGGAAGTGGAGGACTCTCGAAATGTTCCATAGTGACGAGCATAACCGCTAATCGGAGGAAGCGGGCAGAGCACCGCAATCGTCAATCCACTTGGGTGGCAAATGTGTTTTATGGTCGATCGTGGACAATCCTTTTCTGACCTCGATCCATTATCGAGCCGTCGAGGAGAGGTTTGATACAAGATTAGCTACGGAAAGGCATAGAGAGCAAAAAAACGACTTTGCAAATACGGTTCGGGACATACGAGGCTTCTTACGAGAATATTCCACACTTGCTCGTGGCAATATCAAGTAGGAATCGATGCGGTCATCGACCTTGCGGAGTTTCCGCGAATGGTGCGTCTTGGCGGGCAAGTGGGTCTTCTGGCGGGCCTTCTTCGCCCTCGGCGCATGCATAAATGCCTTCCGACACATCGCCGCCGGTCATTTGCATGGACGGCACATTCCTCACGAGGAAATACAAGGGCGATTCTAACCGCAATAGCGGTGGGCGCCAACAACCAAGTTCTACTGGCCGCATTAGCCTTCGTGGAGGGGGAAAACACGGAGAGTGGTATCGGTTTCTTGAAAGAGTCAAGATGGCGATTGTCGGGACCGCCGATGTATGTGTCATCCATGACCGATATGCGGGGTTCTTGAGGGCGATCGTGGATATGCAACAAGGGTCCGACGCCGTGGGAGCGACAAAGTGGCGGACCAAGAGCGGTGGTGCATGAGGCACATGGGTGCCAATTTTTTCCGTCGATTCGAGAACAAGCGACTTATGAACATGTTCAAGCGGTACGTACAAAGCGAACCAGCGGAGGAAGTTCGACTTCATTGTGGAGGGCGTTGGATGAACTAACCGAAGCAATCACGAATCCAAGGGACGGCGCTAGTTCATCGAGGAACCCTATGGTGTACCACGAGCAAGGAGATGACCCCACTGACCTTGTCGCGCTCCCGACCGCGCGCAAATATTCGGCGTGGGCGGGACAAGCATAAAGAGTTTCACGCAATTTGGATCGACACGAGCCGTTGGAGAAATGGTCCTTCGCATGACGAGGGCGGTTCCGTTATGGAATAATGACAACCAACTGGCGGAGATTTACAACCGGGTAATGAAAGCGCGAGATGCCTTGGTTGGTGGGCATTGTTGAGGTGTGTTACTAGGCACCCAAAGATATTTCGTTGAGCGGTACAAGGCCTTCGCCGCATGTATGTCGGACAATCGCTGTCGTACTCAGCGGTTGTCTCTACGCACATGGCCAACAAGACACGGAAGGCACAGACACATCGCTGACACCGGAGAGTGGCGTGGAGCGGAGGTACCACGTGCCTTCGCGGTGACCGGGTCGAAGAGGTGCCCACCGGAGAGGACTTCCCATCTCAGGCGTACTCAGCCGCCGACCGCGAGTGCTCTGCCGAAGCCATGCCTGCTGCACTTGCCGTGCTCGCACGTGATTGCCGCAGTAGGCGAGACACACCAGTCGTGTCGTTCGTACATCTCCCACTACTACTACAAGCAAAGTGTTTTCAACACGTGGCATAACGAGGTGTACGGGTACCGAGTCGATGGATCGTTCACGGCGGCCCCCCCTCTAGGGTATCGATGGGTACCGGACATCCGAATGCTGAAGCAGAAAGTCGGGCGTCGCAGGACACGGCGTATTAGGAACGATATGGACGAGTCTGAAGCGCGTCGTAATTGTGGATGATGTAATTCTATGTACCATTTATTTGTTGTCCCCGTCATGTAATTTTTGATTGTATGTACCAGTTATTTCTTGTCCCCGTCATGTAATTTTTGATTCTATGTACCAGTTATTTGTTGTCCCGTCAATGTAATTTTTGATTGTATGTACCGTTATTTGTTGTATGTGCTTGCGATCGTGGATATATTTGAATATGGAACATTTCATTACTTTTCATATAATTTTTGCTAGTTATAACGTGTACCATGTACTTATTATCCGGTTTGTTTTTATTTGGCTCCTATACTTACAAATCGTCCAGTTTGTTTTATTTGCTTTCTAACCATGAATTTGCTTTGTAACCACGCGAGCCTGAGCGACGATGGCGCGAGTTAGGCGTCTTCTTGAGGTTACTCGAGTCGCTAGACCAGAGGTGGACTTGACCCACCGGTCTAGGTTGTCCGCAGAGGGTCGGCGGCGGGGACATCTGGGTCTCGAGTCTTAGAAGGAGTTTCTTCGGATCGACCTGCTTGGGTTCCACATGGTGGCGACTTTTCCTACTCTTTGCTTACCTATTAATGGAATTTTAACGGCGCTACACACTACGTGCGAGTTACGAGCTGCCGGCTTACTTCCGTTCTCGGATGGTGGAAGCGAGCGGATATGGAGGCCCCGCACGTCTCAGGGTTCTCGTACGATCGGTCCCTGCTAATCGCGCTCGTGGGCGGTGGAGCCGGAGACACACGTTCCACCTACCCTGCGGAGAGATGGCTCCCACGCTGCGGGGCGTGTCGTACCTCCTAGGGCTCCCTGCGCGAGCCGTCGCGGTTGTGCCGCATGCGACGCCCGCCGCGTGGCTTGCGCACTGGAGGCGCTTCGCCAGTGCGCCGACACCCCAGTGCCCCCGTCGTGGCCTGGGCGGATCGCAAAGGTGTCGAAGCGTGGTGCTCCGATTCACTGTTAGTACCTTGTTCATTGTAACCGCGGATCGCCGAAGCTGCCGACAATATTGTACCGAATCTTTGCGGTGAGCATCTCCACCCGAAGGCCGACGCGGAGGACCTGGCACGCGGCCTGGAGGCGTACCTGCTGTTCGTGTTCGGTTGGTACTGTTCCGTCCTCGCAGGGGACACGGTGAACCGGCTTTGATCGAGTTCGCCGGTTTATCGCCGACACCCGGCGAGCGAGTAACACATTTCGTTTAAATCTCTTATGACAGGACATGTCTAACTTTGCCGTTGCAAACAGATGGTGCAGTGGTCGTGGGGCTCTGCCGTGCTCGTGGGCTTGTACAGGGGTCTTTGCAAGGCTGTCTCCCGGGTAGGGACCGAATCGCTCTTGACGGGCTGCGTTCTACTACTGCAGCTGTGGTCCTGGGAGCACTTCTCCGTCGGCAGGCCCGTTGTCGACCGGTCTCCGTACTCACAGGAGCTGTACCACCACCAGCAGCAGATCGATTGGCCCACTATGGGCCTGTACTGGGTTCAGCGACAGGTATGCCCCCTTGTATCTAACCCCATACTTTGGACACTTTAATAACATGCACTACTTTTTTCCCGCAGTGGTGTCGCCCACCGCAGTTAAGAAGGTGTACACAGGAGTTCGTTCGGGAGTTTGACAGTCGCATAGCGAGGACGTCACGGTGGACACCGTCTGACCCATGCGAGTCCACGTCCGAGCACCTCACGGTGTCGAGCTTTCTTTGGCGTGACCATCGGCTCGCTCACCGTAAGGCCCTCATCTTCGACACATTAGTCGAGGAGTACTCGCCGCACCGAGTCTTCGCGGCGATTCGGCCTCTTCGAGTTTCCCCTGCCGACTACTCACCTTGTCTCACGTCTGCGCGCACAAGTAGGTGTCCTGAGCACAATACTTACTATTCCCGCGGAATGCATGTTGTATGTAAATTGTCGTTTTTGCATTGCAGGATGACTCGGTCGGGGCATCCACAGGGCACTCCATTCGCTCATCGCATGGCACCGTGGGAGTTGCAGTGGGGAGGCGGCGGCGGACACGGTGGGCGAGACCCGACCCTCTGACCACCACATCTGCGATTACATGGAGTGGTTCGCGCCGCGGACTCGGCTCACGGTTGGGTACACACCACCAGAGTATGCCGCAGCTCCGGCATCGGTGTCGGAGACGTACCCTTCAGACATGTCCTAGAGGGAGAACTACGCGGTAAGGGTCACCCCCGTCACCCTACACGTATGTTTTTATGTAAATTACCTCATATCGAGCTGGCATTACTTGCAGGCACGTCTTGCAGGGCAGATGTATGGGGAGGTGGAGTCCGTGATAGCGGGCCTCGACGCGGACGTCACGCTCACCCTTCAAAGCACGGAGCTTTTTCCTCGGCTCGTGCGCGGGTTATTCTTGGTGTGCGGCCTCTTGACTGCTTGGGGCAGGGGCGCGAGGCGTGGTCTTGTGGCGCGGACGCGCCCGTCGGCCGGCACCTCCCGCCTAGTGGGCCGTGCCCACACCTCGCCCGGCCAATCGACCCGCGTCGCGGCGTCACCGTCTGAGCCCTCGTGTCCTCCCCGCCGAGACGCGATGGACACCGTGGGGTCACGAGGGCCGACCTTCGAGTTCGCCGCGGCCGCGATGGCGGCGTGGGGTGTATGGGCGATCTTCGTCTCATGCGCGCGAGGCCCCACGGTGCTTACGGCTACTCGGCCACTCTGACGACGTTGGCGCGTGGATGCTTTCGGCGTGGGCGCTTCATGTCCATCGAGTACCTCGGCCCACCACCCAGCAGACACCGAGTCGCCGACAGACTACACTACCCACGTCGCGGCCGCAGGCCGGGGTAGGAGGGTCGTCCGTCCCGTCGCCACTCACGTACCCAGGCGGATCGAGAGCGTCGTCGTGGTGATTTATTACGCTTATGCGCTTGTAATTTATTTATCTTCACCGCCATGTTGTCTAACTATCTCGAACTAAGTGCTTGCATTTGCGTAGGTTTTCTTTTCTTAGCCATGTCGCAATGCAGCACCATTTACTTATTTTCGCAACCGTCGCGGAGAAACGCCAACCAACTCGACAATAGATAGGTGGTACATCGACTTATTTTCGCAACCGTGCGCGGCGAAGCGAAGGTTATAAAGGGTAAATATCGCTGGGTATGGGGCGATCGCCGATATCTTGGGTAAAAATAGCATCTTTGTGAAAATGTCGGGCCGAACCTTGCGATGGTAAATATCATACGGAATGGGGCGTTCCATACGATATTTACCATCGCCCCATTCTCCGACATTTTCACAAAGATGCTATTTTTTATCGTGCTTCTGCCGTGTTTGCTCTCCGAGTGCCTATATAAGAAGCACGGCAGTAAATGAAGAACCAAGGTGAAAAGGCATTGACGTTGCAGTTCTGTGGAGTAACCCCTCACCACCACTATCAGGGCACAATGTCATTCTACCGTCGCCTCTTCAGCAAGCAGAAGTCATCCCGCCGAATATCTGGATGCTGTGGCGTCGCCCTTGATTCTGCCGGTTGCCCGACCCAAATCGATTGCAACCTACCGCCAAGATGATGCAATCTACCCATGGAACCACGGCCGCGCTCACTCTTGTTGTGCCGCACCTACAAGGTAAACCTCTTGGTGTCCACACAATCTGAGTAACACTACCATCTCATGCTTCGTTCTTTCTTTTCTCGGACAAGGACCGGTGTTGCTTCTTCCAATGGATCGGCGGTAGGAACGACGCGACTACTGAATTTCTCTACAAGCGCCACGATGCCAAACCCGCTTGCCGAGAACTTCACCCGGTGGGAGAGGCCGCGGGATATGTCCCTTTTCTAGATCGACCAGAGCTTAGGGCGGTGTGCAAGGGCCAACCAATCGGTGAGTTTCATGCGACATACTCATGTTAAACTCACAAAGTAGTAGTTCTAAACCAGTTCATCGCACAGGAGTTCAAAAGGACACTTGCGAATTCGCTCAAGTCAAGGAGAAACCTCCTCGGGGCCACCCGCAAACCCGGCGTTTGCGAACATGGCTGCGGCGGTGGTTGATACCGCCATGATGATCTAGCAGGCGGAGATTCTCTGGGTGCCCTTGGCCGAGGATGAATGGTGCGGCTACTTCAAGCCGGTGGACCCGAGGCGTACCACCCACATCTCATGCTTCTAGTGTGGGATAACTGGGGGGAGCAACCCTCTCCGTGGTGCCACTACCGCCCAGAAAAGCCAAACCTCGAGTACGCCTACGGTGTTATTCAACGATCGAAGCGGGCATCTTGCATTATTGCGGTGCACATTTCCGGTTGTCAAGGATAAGCCCAACACACACCTCCTGCACCATATAGTGGAGTGCGAGCGAAGCAGGCGGCGTCTCGCATGTCTCCGCTAACGTACCAACACAACAGAGGTGCAAGAGGTTCCTCCTCCTCTCGAAGAAGAAGGGACAAGGAAGCAGCGGCCGTGAGGTCCGCACCACGCAACAAGTCCTTGGCGTTCATGCGAGACCAAAGGGAACCCGGGTGGTATTAACATAGGGGCGCGCCGAATCGGGATGACATGCCCATATGGGAGGGCAGAAATCCACATAAAAAAGACCAAAAAATTAAATCTTACACACTCGAGACGTACGGCATAGGCCACCCAATGGGCGACAGCTGGGAGCACTGCGGATCCCCATGGAGTTCTTTCATAGTAGAGACTAAGTGGTGTCCGAGGACAAATCGCAAAATTTACACGGGACAGGTAATATGCAGAAAATGTTGGACATCATTCTAGCTGTACCCAGATAGGCTGAACGGTCATTTGTTCTACTATGACGAACATTGCTTTCGTTAGTTAGTTCGTCAAGCAATTTCGTCACCGTTGTAATGCCCTTCTAATATAATCTAATCTACTGCTTATTTTATCATCTGAACTTTCACTGTATGTGCCCTTCAAATTTTCTAACGTAGTTTGTTTCATTTTTCATTCGGTTCAAACTTGTCGGCCAGCGTTTTATCAGCACAGTTGTATTGTTTGAATTTTAAAAAATTCCTCACATCTTCAAATCATTTGAAATTTTTATGGTAATATCAATGCTTTATCAGGAACCTCCATAAAAAAATTCAAAATTTTTCGACGCCGTAACTTCTGTGATTTCATGTCCGCAAGTGCCTTTTTCGATTTTTGTAACTTCCTACCGGGCAACGTCTGGCTATCTCACCCATACGTACGTGGTAGCCCGCGTTGCGTAGGTCGCCCTTGATTTTTCCCGTATTTTTTGGGCCGTATCCGGCTTATCCCGTGGGCCTACGAAAACCCCTAAGTGGCCACGATTTCTGAGGTTTCATGGCCGCGGGTGCCTTTTCCGATTTTCGCAACTTCCTGCCGGGGCAACGTCTGGCTATCTCACCCATACGTAAGTAGTAGCACGCGTTGCGTAGGTCCCTCTTGATTTTTCTCGTATTTTTGGATGGATCCAAATTATCCGCTGAGTGCGAAAACCCTTAAGTGGCCACGATTTCCCGCGGTTAAAATGGCGCGAGTGCCTTTTCGGTTTTCGCAACCGGACCGGCAACGTCGGCCATCTCGCCCTTATGTAAGTGGTAGCCGCATTGCGTGGGTTGCCCGTGATTTTTCTCGTATTTTTTGGTAGTATTCGGCGGACCATACGAGCCTCGAAAATCCTAAGTGGGATGCGTATCACTAACAAAGGAAAATAATTTTTCCGGTGTCTTGCGAAACAACAAGAAGTTTTTTTATTTCGTAATTGTTCCCGGTTCAATGCAACAATTTTTGTACAAACAATTTATGAAAAAATTGCCAAAAAATTTTGTTCTCGATGCCGTTCGATCGCCCAGGCTAATGCAATGTATTTTTAATATTTAAATCGACTGCCGTTAGAAGTCGGAATTGCGCCGTTAGCAGAGGCACCGATCGCCCAAAGAAGGGCGATCGCCCGTCTTGAGGCGACAGGCGGAGTAGATCTGCAATTTTTTAGCGCGGGCGATTAGTTTTAAAAAAATGTTTTAAAATAAATATTAAATAAAAAAAATTCCAAATTCCTCTGCCTTCTTCGGTAAAGAAAGAACAGAATAATACCCTGTTACCAGTACTCCCTCTACGTGCCAACGGGGGCGTCATTGGGCTCGAGTGTAACCTCTATCGGTGTCAGTAACTCCGTATATGGTATTTTCATTGTATTTTTTCCTCTTATTTCTCTTCTATTTAGGTATGAATTTGGAATGCACACCACTACACTTGCTATGTTTATCTCAATTTAGTTTAGTTCTATTCGGTTTTTAGTTTTAATGATAGTTTAGTAAAAGTCGTTTTGGACATGATTTAGAATACCCAGATAGGTAAATGTTAGGTCTTCGTTACTATTGTAGCCCTATTAACTCACCTTCATTGAAACACAACATGTTGAAATTAAATGCAAACCTAGCTGACGAATGCTGCAACCCTAGCGCCAATTTTTTTGGTTATGACCTTTGATTTGCCCCACTTTGGTGCCACATTTTTTGGGAACATATCCTGTGCAACCAGAGAGTTGGTGAAATCACGGTGCAACCCAACTAGAAAAAGTTTCAAAAAATTTTGAAAAAAATCATGGATATACATCTCAACTTACCCCATCTACATATAAAATATCTACTGATCCCTTAAATTCACAAAAACTTATTAGTTTGGGATACGTGTAGTCAAACTTTTGAAATTTTAGCTATTGATATCTTTTAAAATATTTAGATTGTATGCATGAAAATCATATGTAAATTTGTCTTGAAACATACTTTCATAATATTATAATTTTATTGGATATTTTAAATACATTACAATAGAAATTAGTAGTCAAAGTTGAGTTTCAGGAACGATGTCGATGTCCAAAATGACAACTATTTGTGACCGGATGGAGTATTTAACAGATAGTCTATAAAAATTCCTGAATTTATTATGATTAAATTGCTATTTTCTGAATTTAATCTGAATTTTTAGTGGAAAATTAATTATTCACGGTACTATTTATCCGATTAGATCAGACTCCTCAGGCCCACCCATTAGCTACAGTGATCCCCGTCACTACAGCACCCACAACGGGCCCAATTCATTAAAATCCAACAGTCTCAACTCATTTAAATTCCGGCGAATCCATTATTGTTCTAACCATACCTTTGGTGAGCGTTTTCCCGATGATCTACTTATTCGATTGCCCTATAAATTAAACGCACAGATTTCTCTCCTCATTCTTTATATTCTCAGCTTTGAGTTGTTCCAATCCATCCACCCGATCTCCCTTCGCAAGCCACTCTTTCCAGACTCCGATGAACTATCGGTGAGCTCTCCCGGCCACTCTTAACCTCTATTCGGCCTCAAATTTTTACTAGAGCTTTCTCTCGGTGTCCTCTACATTGGGTAAAATTAGATTTTGAAAATTCTCATCGGAGCACTGTCGGCAATCATTTCTTCTCCAAATCCGACGAGAGGTCAATTTTTGGATTTAAAAGGTCCAATCTCCTTCATCTTAGGTCCAATTGACCTAATTTTTCTTCCTAATTTCATATAAAATTATACTCTATCTATTTGTACTAGTTTTGTTTTTTATTTGAATTTAATTGATTTGTAACGTATAGTTTTTCGAAAAGCCGAAAGGACTTGCTACCGACGATCTTGATCACCTACCCTTCGATCTAGGCAAGTTACACCCTTGACTATGTTGATTCTAGAATTTTAAATTATATTTTGATTTAAATTATTGCGTGCATAATTTTTATCAGTGTAATTTAAATGCTTAGTTACTCCTAATTGATATGACCGCATTTGACTTTGATGATTCATATACTTTGTTATCTTAAGAAAAATCTCACTAGTTGGTACATTAATATAGTATTGACTAGTGCTATATGGTAACTAGCTTAGACAAAGCTTAGACCTGAATTAAGATCTTTTTGGGAATTTGTGCCAATCAAAGATGCTTTTGTGATAAAGATTATTACTTGGCATTGGTGTGCCATGAAATGATATGAAAATTGATATGAGCAAAATGAAAATGTGGTTTAGACTCAGCGAGAATGGTTGATTGGTGGTCTTTGGGTTTGCTGAAAAGCTCGCCTAGTCAGTTAAGGACCGGTTCATGAGTTATTGAATGTAAAGCGCAACTGTGCTTCCACAAGTCTGGTATGGGACCGACCTGACTATCCGTTTAGCGACATATCATGTTAGTCGTGTCATTGGAGGAATGTGGGGATGGTTAGTCTGCCACATGGCGCAAGAGAGGCTTCTGGAGTAGACAGTTTTACCTTACCGGCAGTGAAATCTTAATGGGTATAACTACATGAGATGGAGTTTTATAGGGACCTTGTCATGATTTTTCTCTGTCAACACACTAATGAAAGTGTGTATTTGAACAAAAAGAGATAACCATGTCTTGTGAGTAAAGTTATATAACCTTTGCATAGTTAAAACTAAATGATTAGCCGCACCTGCGGTCATGAGCATGCCGAGCAAGTTTTTCATAGATTAGATTTTGATGTTTCAAAAAGTTTTCAGAAAAGTGGTTTATAAGTGGAGAGAGTCCACATGAAGAAATTTAGGATGACACTCCGGATTGGAACCCGTGTTGAAAATTGGATTAAAACTCAGTTTTTACTATATCAATTACGCATTGAAAATTACTTATTGTATTTGAAATATTGCTTTATACTCAGACTAACCATATTATACCTTCTTTTATGACCCTTCATTAATAATGCATTTACTGTATATCTTGCGGAGTAGTTTTGTACTCACTCTTACCTACTCTATCTTTTTAGAGGAATATCTCTACGATGGTGAGGATCAGATAACTAGGCCGCTACCCCAGTTGATTGCCTGTGGTAAATCTATTGGGTTCTAATACTAATTTTATTTTGTTTCCGTTGTAATCTTTTATTTGACATGCATGCCATATTTATTGTAAACTCTTATTGTTAATAAAATGTGTTGGATATGTTATGATAATATTTCTGCTCTGTGTGATAGTTTTTTTTGGACTAGTACAGGATACACAGAGAATTTTGAAAGTATTTTTTCGGGGTTAACGTGACAAAGTAGTTGTTCAATTAGTATCCTCTATAGCTAGTAGCAGATCAGCTACAGATTAGATGTCATTGCATCATTAGGCAAACGTTTGTCACTTGTCAGGTGTAAACAATAGCATCTAATCTGTCACTCTGTTTTCGCCTTTGTCTATGATACGCATAGCAAAAGTAGTTATATGCTGACAGTGTGCATGCGAAGCAAAAGTGCTGTGGATATTAGGGCCTATTTGGTAGAGCTCCAGATTCTAGCTTCATCTGAAATCTGAAACTTATAGGTTAAAATAAAGTGAATTAAGTTTATATTTTTGGTCTAAAATGTCAATAAGATAATCTATCTAAACACTCTTAATATACTCACAGCTTCACGAATCTGGTGAAGCTAGAATTTTCAGCTTCACTAAATTCATGAATCTGGAGAAACTGAATCCCTGCCAAACACACCCTTAGTACCATTATATTCACAGCAATTTTGAGTCTGATTCAGCAACACTTGTTACTCAAGTGTCACGGCTGGCGCATTTGAGTATCATCTGTTGGGTTAATCTCGTACGGCCCGGTCAGAGACCGAGTCCGTACCACGTCCGCGCCCTGATCGGGGGCGCAACAACCTTATTGGTTGCGGCCTCACACGCCAGCTATATATAAAGGAGGCGCAAAGGTCGACACGCGAACCAACGTTCGTCGTTGCTCCTTGTGCCGCACATTCCACGAGACCCGATCTAACTCTAGCGCGGAGAAGTGACGGGAAGGCCGTCGCCATCTTCATCCTCTTCCTCCTCTCTGTCCAGACGAGCCTCAAGGAGGCGCACGGGAGAAGAAGGGAGCTGCCGCCATCCGGATCGTCTTCTCCAACTTCCCGAAGGCCTCATCATCACCATGGCTTCGGGATCATTCGGGAATGGCGCAAACACCGAAGGTATGGATCAAAGGCTCCTAGATCTAGTGGTTAGAGGTGAAGGGGAAGGTCCTAGACACCTTAGAATTCTATCATTGGTATCAGAGCACTCGGGTTTTACCCTAACCCTAACCCTAGAAGTGTTGAATCCTTCGGTTCATCCCCAACCCGAGTCTATTTTCAAGCATAGTGGCACGGGGTAGGTCAAGATCTAAAAGAAACAGCAAATAGAAGGAGAGGAATCCTAGATCGAAATTTCCCCAAATCCGGAAACCCTAGTTCATTTTCTTTCCCCAAAATCACGAAGAAACAAATCAAATCAAAGGGGGGAAGAACAAGAAGTATCCCTACCTGGGTCCGCCGTACTCGTTGTAGTGGACGGTGACCTCGGGAAGAAGTTCATCTGCGCCGCTGTGTTCCTTCCACGGATCCTCAAGCGTGCGGCTTAGGGCACCGCCACAGGGCCACTAGACGGCGGCGCGTCCACCCTCGGTGAGTCTGCGCCGACCGCCAAGGGCTTCTGCAAACGCTTGCGCCCTCTCTGCCGGTCTCTCTCTCTGTCTTGCGGCCGAAGCCGCATCGCAGCGCCACGGAGACGAAGTGGGTGCGGGCGAAGTGAAGAATGAATTAGGGTTTTGGGGCGTGTCCGAAAAATCCGGGTTTTTAATCCCTGCCTGGAATGATCGTGGCCGTCGGATGCGATCGGACGGTAGCGATGGTATCTTGACTCGGATGGGGTGGCTTTAGGCCCAAAGTGAAGGATTCTTGCCGCCCGAGCCCAAGTTGGCTAGGCCTGGTGACCGGGCACACGAAGTGAATTTTTTGGGCCGAATTTCGGCCATGAACAGTGACCATGCACAGTAAAAAAAAATTTTTGATTTAATATTTTGCTGTGAAGAATAGTTTAAGTGCTAAATTAAATCAAGTTTCCGCTGCAAGTTTAAGTTTTTTTTTCTGATTAAATTGAAACCAACGTGGATATTTAATTAGAGAAACAGTAAATGAGATTTTCTATAGTATTTCACATAGAATTTTCTGCTGAATATTTTAAGATGTGGTAATTTTATTTTCTGACCAACGTTGAAAATAATTTTGCCATAACCATGTCAAGTATGATAGAAAGTTTGAATAAAGTTTGCTCTATTCTAATACTGCTCAACGGTGTTTTAGAAATAGATCAGTTTTTATTAAAGTTGAGAGCATGTTTAATTGACCAACGTTAATTTATTCATGCTAAAAGTTTATATCTTTTAATTTACTGATTAAATTCTTATTTCATTTATGAAGCTTTTCCAGCCAAGATTGCCAATTCCTTAAGTGTTTTTCAAGGGCTTGAAAGGTTGAACGGCAACAATTACTCCTCATGGAGAGAGAATTTGAACTTAGCTATGGCTATGGCTGAGATAGATTATGCCTTGCTTCATCCAAAGCACATGGCACCGGTTACTGCGGTGGGACTCGAAGTTGTAAATAATCTTTGCGGCGAAATTGTCGTATAGTATTGAGAAGGCAAAGTGGGACAACTCAAATAGAAAATGCCTCATGGTAATCAAGGGCACAATTATTGAGTCCATAAGGGGAGCAATCCCAGTCATGAGATGCTACGATGTCTGAAGAAAATAGAAGAAGCGATTCCTTTGGATCCACAAAGACCTATCTGGCACATTAATCAAGAAACTTGTCAATGACAAGTATGATGGATCTGAAATTGCATAATGGACCGAGCATTAGAGAGCATATTCTCAAGATGACTAACATGGCTCACTCTCTCACGTCCTTTGATATGCCTTTAAAGAATGATTTCATAGTCCATCTTGTACTGGTTTCATTGCCAAAAGAATTTGAGACTTTTGTTGTAAATTACAACATTAGTGAAGAAAAGTGGTCTATTGAAAAGTGCATTGCTATGTGTGTCCAAGAAGAAGAAAGATTAAAGGCACAAAGGGCTGATGAACTGAATCTGGTTAAGCATTCTCAGAAGAAAAAGAATTATTTCCAGATTCAGAATAAGCCAAACTTCAAGAAAGGTAACTATCAAAAGGGTAATTATCAGCAGAAAAGGTTCACCAATTTTGAGAAGGGTGAACACTCAAATGGAGGGCAAAACTCCAATGGAGGACATGGTTCCAGTGGGCAGCCTCCTAGGCCTCCACCAGAGCACATAGACCCAGACACCTACAGGCGTTGCCATCAGAAAGGGCACCGCATGAAAGATTGTGTTCTGTTCCTCAAGTGGTTGAACAAAAAGGGTAAGGATCAAGTTACATTCATAGATGAATCCTTGTATATAGATTCACCAACTAATACTTGGTGGATAGATTCTGGTGCAACTGTTCATGTTGCTAATTCTATCTTGAGGATTCCGTACGAGGAGGATCCTACAAAGAGGAGAAAGAGGAATTAGAGTGGTGAATGGAGTTGAAGCTGATGTGGAAGCCATTGGAGATCTTCCCTTAGAGTTGGATGGCGGCTTCATACTCCATTTGCGTGATGTTCTATTAGTGCCTTCTTTGAGAAGGAATTTGATTTCAGTGTCTTGCTTAGATGATGAGAACATTCAATGTCATTTTGGGAACGGAAAGTGTGTAATAAAGTTTAATAATATTGATGTTGGTCTTGCCATCCGACAAGACAAGCTTTATTTGCTATCCCATTATGATATTGTGAATGACATAAGTACCTCCTCAAGTGCAAAAGTATGCAATGTTACTACAAAGCGAAAGAGAATAGAAAGTGAATCGTCGTCGAAATTATGGCATTGTCGTTTAGGCCATATTTCGAGGGGGAGAATTGAACGATTAATCAAAGAAGAAATTCTTCCTCCCCTAGACTTTTCAGACACAGATCATTGCATAGATTGTATTAAAGGAAAGTATGTTAAACAAATAAAGAAAGGCGCCAAGCGTAGTACAGGAATCTTAGAAATAGTCCACACAGACATTTGTGGTCCTTTTCCTGTAAAGACAGTGGATGGTTTTGATTCATTCATTACATTCACTGATGATTATTCTCGCTATGGCTACATTTATCCTATCAAAGAAAGATCAGAAGCATTAGAAAAGTTCAAGATATTTAAAGCTGAAGCAGAGAATCAACATGATTTAAGGATTAAAGTAGTAAGATCAGACCGTGGAGGGGAGTACTACGGTAAACACACCCCTTATGGCCAAGTTCCAGGACCTTTTGCAAGGTACCTGCGGGAAAATGGCATAGTAGCTGATATTCTATGCGGGCGAACCTCGACAAAATGGAGTAGCTGAAAGGCGTAACCGCACGTTAATGGACATGGTGCGAAGTGTGATAAGCTACTCCACCTTACCGATTAGTCTATGGATGGAGGCATTAAAAACCGCTGCCCATATACTTAATCGGGTCCCCAGTAAGTCGGTGTCTAAAACACCATATGAGTTATGGACTGGGAGGAAGCCCACTCTAAATTATCTACATGTGTGGGGCTGTCTAGCTGAGGCAAAAGTATTCAACCCAAACATAGGAAAGTTAGATCCAAAGACAGTCAGCTGCCATTTCATTGGCTATCCTGAAAGATCAAAGGGTTATCGTTTCTACTGTCCAGACAGACACACCAAGTTTGTAGAAACAAGACACGCTGTGTTTATAGAGGATGATATGATCAGGGGGAGCATGGTACCCCGAGAAATTAGCCTTGATGAGAAGCGGGTTTGTGCCCAAACTCCTATGATTCAAGAGCCTTTCTTCTCGATACTGTTGTTCTTTGCACCACCCGATTCTGACACTTCTTGGTGATTCTCCGAGTTCAACGATCGATGTGCGGAGGCACTTTGTTGTGGGCAAGGCCCTATTTGTTGCTAGTGAGGAGCCCGAGCGACCTCTGTGAAAGCGATGAACTGCTCAAGAACCACTTAGAAGATCACGCAGAGAAGCAGAGATCGGCTATTCGGTGATTATGAAGTTTATGTCGGTGAAGACATAGAGATAGAGGGTGATCCCACCTCTTATGAGGAAGCGATGAGAAGTCCCATTTCATCGAAGTGGCTTGCGCCATGCAAGATGAAATGAGATCCATGAGTACAAACAAAGTTTGGGACTTAGAAGAAATTCCTAAAGGAGCCAAAAGCAAGAGAGGCGTAAATGGGTCTACAAAACCAAGCGTGACTCCAAAGGGAATGTTGAAAGATTTAAAGCAAGACTTGTGCAAAAGGCTTCACTCGAGAGAGAAGGAATAGATTATCTGAAACCTTTTACTTTGTTTGACGAAGGATTCTTTTAGAATCATTATGGCACTAGTTGCTCATTATGATTTAGAATTACATCAGATGGATGTTAAGACGGCATTCCTAAATGGGGATTTATATGAGAATGTGTACATGGCTCAACCCAAAGGTTTTGTCATGAAAGGAAAAAAAATATGGGATGTCGATTAAAGAAATCCATTTATGGATTAAAACAAGCGTCTAGACAGTGGTACATTAAGTTTGATGAAACTATAAGAAATTTTGGGTTCAAAAAAAATGAGGACAACTGCATTTATGCGAAGTTTAGTAGAGAGAAGTATATTTTCCTAGTTCTATATGTGGATGATATCATATTAGCAAGCAGTGATAAAGATCTACTGCTAGAGACAAAGAAGTTCTTGTCCTCAAAGTTTGATATGAAAGATCTTGGTGAAGCATCCTATGTATTAGGAATTGAGATACACCGAGATAGAAATAGAGGGGTGTTAGGGCTATCACAGAAGGCATGCATAGAGAGTGTTTTGAAAAGATATAGTATGCATATGTGTAATGCCACGCCTGCTCCAATAGTCAAGGGCGATAAATTTGGGAATTTTCAGTGTCCAAAGAATAAGTACGAGATCGATCAAATGAAATCAATCCCATACGCTTGGTTGTCGGAAGCATAATGTATGCTCAAATATGTACTGCATACGACTTAGCATTTACAACCGGGATGCTTGGAAGATATCAGATTAATCCAGAGTTGATCATTTGGAAAGTCAGTAAAAAGCCTTGCGGTATTTGCAAGGGACAAAGAGCCTCATGCTAACATATAGAAAGTCAAGTGCCCTAGAGATTGTGGGCTATCAGATCAGATTAGGCGGGGTGTAAAGACCTTTGGAAAGTCCACATCGGGATATGTGTTCACCCTTCTTGGAGGAGCTATATCATGGAAAAGCTCAAAACAATCGATCGTTACTGCGTCGACAATGCACGCTGAGTTTGTGGCATGTTATGAGGCAGCAAGGCGAGCAATGTGGTTTAAAAAGTTTGTACGGGTTGAGAGTGGTAGACGACATAGAAAGACCACTCAAATTATCTTTGCGACAATGAGCGGCGATATTTTACTCCCACAACAACAAATCAAGTGGTATTTGCTAAACACATAGAGATTAAGTTTTATGTTGTGAAGGAGAAAATCCGAGGATCAAACAATAGAACTTGAGCATATAAGCACAAAAGACATGTTAGCGGATCCGCTCACCAAAGGTCTTTCTCCCAGCGTGTTTGAAAAGCACGTGGCGGCATGGGTTTAAAAGAAGGACTATGATTCTGGATAATAGGGGTCATTCAAAGCAACCATCTCCCACAAAGACAAAGTTATTCTGCTTTGAAGTAGAGAGGTGTGCTATAGTCATTGAGTTCAACGATGCGTGGCGATTGTTGTGGCGCTTGGTCTTGGTGCACTAATCTATGGAGGAGTGGGATGTTAAGTTAAAAGTATATAATAGTTAATAGATCAAGATATAAAGTTTCAAAGTTAAGTTCGAGATCAAGGGGGAGAATGTTGGGTTGATCTCGTACGGCCCGGTCAGAGACCGAGTCCGTACCACGTCCGCGCCCTGATCGGGGGCGCAACAACCTTATTGGTTGCGGCCCCCTGTCACGCCCGCGCTATATAAAGGAGGCGCAAGGCCGGCACGCGAACCAACGTTCGTCGTTGCTCCTTGTGCCGCACATTCCACGAGATCCGATCTAACTCTAGCGCGGAGAAGTGACGGGAAGGCCGTCGCCATCTTCATCCTCTTCCTCCTCTCCGTCCAGACGAGCCTCAAGGAGGCGCACGGGAGCAGAAGGGAGCTGCCACCATCCGGATCGTCTTCTCCAACTTCCTGAAGGCCTCATCATCACCATGGCTTCGGGATCAACCGGGAATGGCGCAAACACCGAAGGTATGGATCAAAGGCTCCTAGATCTAGTGGTTAGAGGTAAAGGGGAAGGTCCTAGACACCCTAGAATTCTATCATCATCAACCAAATATACGTGAGGTGGACATAGAACCCAGAAATAAGTCTCCGTCTGACATGTCGTGCCGTCTTTTGTCGTCGTTGGTCCTGCACGGGAATCATCTCCAACCACTTTGGTCCTGCACAAAATGCATTTGCAGCCGCCCAGCCAGGCGGAACGAATCGCTGTTGGTTGCAGGAATGTGCGTTTCGTCGGTTGGCCGCATCAAAGACGCATGATGGACAGACAGGCAGACAGATCACAGCAAGCACTTGCCCAAACCTCATAAACGGGAGCACATTGATTCCATTACGATTTCCATGGACCATGCAACCTAAACGGAGATCCCCCGGAGACACTCCTGCCTCATCGGAACGTTTCTACGTCTGGTAAAGTAGACGAAGATGGGGCTCTTTTCCTTGTTTTGCTTCCTCCAGCCCCTTCTGTTCGGTGACAGTCTGACAAGTGACAACCAACCTTCAGAGCTCTCCTTTTCAACTTTCTGCATCGATCATCTAGTTAGCTCATAGAAGCAGCAGTTAGCACCTGGTGGCTCGTCAATGGAAAAATCTACAAGTAGATGGAGACGACGGTCCGATTCAGATATCGGAATTTCCACCCATGCTGAAACTACGGAATGTAAATGGGTACCGAATGGATCGACCGGGATGATCGGGGTAGCAGCGCACTAAATGGACAAAGAAGAAAAAAAACGCAATGGGCCAACTAATCTCGCTGTAGACTCAATACTAATTTGGCCGAGGGTTGAACAGGCCGATCAGATAGGCAGGCTGCTTGCCGGCTTTACCGTCTCCCACCCGCGTTTTGGGCCTCCTTGAGACCTTTCTGTGACGTCATCACGTTGATCGGTCGTACCATGGCAGGCAGGGCCGCGACGTGCTTGTCGTCGTTCAAGCTAATCCTCCAGCAAATGCTGACGCTGATTCGACGGCAGCATCGGCGAATGCCAACCGTGCGGGTGGCCCAGCGCCGCGGCCCCTCGACTGGCACCGCTCGCCGTGCCTGAGCCACTGCAGCACTCCAGGCCTCCACTACTGCAGCAGTGGGTAGGTAGGGCAAGTCACGAGTGAGCTCCCCACACCTCAACTACCATCGTCGCTCTCTAAACACAAAAACCGTTCGAGGCGTCATGTGCACTACCTGCTTAGTGATTTCCGGACCAAATTTGCTTGTGTTTTTCGATTTTCATGCTGCCGAATCCAACAGCTTACGACTTAAGGCCTATGTGGATGAAGGGCTATAGGTGTCAATAAATTAAGGCTGGGCCGAGATAGTGTACGTACCGCACTACGACATGTGCAAAGCCGCAGCTCATATGAGCAGTGCACCAAGCCAACGTTATGCAGCTTGTTATAAGTACAATATCATGAATTATGAATGTGCTTTGTTAGTGTTACGAGGTTTAGTGAACGAAAATAAAATAATTCCATTCGAACATTTGAGGACTAACCTGGGCGGCTGGGCCAGGCTCCACAAGTACTTTTAGGGGAAAAAAGACAAGTTAACACTTCCTGCATATCTTCTCACGATGGTAAAAAATTTCCAAGGTGTGACAGCATCATGCAGAAGTTTTCACCGCACCAATCATCGCACATATCTCTAGATGATCAGAACAGGTCGTAGGGCCAAGATCCTTTCCTTCATACTTCACCAACGTACGTAGGCACGCAAATTTTGAACCTGCAGATGAATTGGTCGGACAGAACTATTTTCTGCCTGACGAAGTCGGCATCGATCCTTTGTACAGACTGTTTCTTTACTCCGTACGTAGGCTAACTTTATCACTTCCTGCATATCTTCTCACGATGGTAAAAAATTTCCAAGGTGTGACAGCATCGTGCAGACGTTTTCACCGCACCAATTATCGCACATATCTCTTGATGATCAGAACAGGTCGTAGGGCCAAGATCCTTACCTTAATAAAGATCCATGTAAAATTTCTCTGGATGTGACTTCACCAACGTACGTAGGCACGCAAATTTTGAACCTGCAGATGAATTGGTCGGACAGAACTACTTTCTGCCTGACGAAGTCGGCATCGATCCTTTGTACATACTGTTTCTTTACTCCGTACGTAGGCTAACTTCTGCATTTGTTTTTCCAGATCTGTGGAATCATTTCCTGACAAGTCACCAAGGTCCCTGAATTCTGTTGATCTGTCGTTCATCATCATCAATTTGCCTTTGATGGGGCGTTGAGCTCAGAAAGTGATGCGTAGGCTACTCAATTGCAATGGTACGATCGTTGATCGAGACACACCTTCATTAGCCGGACTTGTTATCAGTTGTATCATTATATGTGATCTATCATCTTCAGCTGCACGCAAACTTGTAAAGTGGTCTCCGTTTCTCTGCACTTCATTTCCACACCAACCATTCTCTAACTACATATATATTTGCCTTTTCTTCAATCAATCATTAATTAAGTTCTTTACCTGCAGACTGTAGTCCAGAAAACTGAAGAAAGTTGAAATGATATTACGAGACTACATGATATTTCAGTGAGCGTTCGAAGGGTTAGATCAAGTGTTTTTGGTCAAATTGCATGCCTCACTCAAAACTATAAACAAAAAAAAAAAAAAAAACAGGCGAAGCAAGTCGAAACTTTGAAGGGCATGTGGAAAGTAGATTGGGTCAAGAGACTTTCTGTAGAAATATGTTAGTTACCCTATCTGAAGTTTTGGTGGGAAGAGATCGTGCATGCGCACACAGACACGGTTGAACTGAACATTGTGTTGTCTTAGAGCGAGCCCAATTGATCACCCTCTAAACCTCCCTCTATCCTAAATTATAAGAAGAATTAGAAAAATGTAAGCTTTAATCCAACTTTTATAAGAAACTCCTATTCTAGAGAGGCCCTTTCTCACTCCTATCTATGAGCTTTCTCCTTCCCCCTACTATTTTCTTCAATATTTTTTTATTCGTTATTTCTATTTTTAGTAAATAATTCATGGCTGCAAAGTAATAATAATGTTTAGATAAATAATAGGGGTGAGTAATAGGGAGTGTGAGTTGGAGACAAATTTGATATAGGGTACCTTTAATTTTTACACCATCCTTAAATGAGTGATTTAGAGGAAAATATAAGGATTTGGGTTGGAGTCGCTCTTACTACCGGTGGACTAGTGGTTGAAACCAACTTTCAATACTACTAGACTACTAGTTAAGCAATAGCCATCTCAAGCTTTAGGTCAACCAGAGAGATCCTTGTCTCACCTAAGTCACCGTGGAGGGAGAGAGGGAGAGGGGGAGAGAGAGAGAGAGGTGCATGCACCTCATCTAATCCTGACCAGTCCTCCCTGAAGCGGACTCATGTATGGACTAAGGTCAGTTCTTGTTTGGTAGATGAAAGGAACACATGCCTTCCTGGTTTTTGCTTAGCCATCCCAAGAAATAACAAGCGAACTAGAGAAGCATGCACCAGCGGCACAACGCTGTGATTCAGAGAAGGGAGCCATTAAGCTTCCCGTGCTTTATTGGAATTTATTTCTTTGCTTTTTCTCGTAACCATAACCGGTGGCAAGAACGCACCTGCTGCATGTCCTCTGCTGCTTGATGTTCTTGATTGGGGATTAAATCCATCCTTGCGGCGAGATCAAGGAATACGATGCATGATGCTAGCTAACGATATTGTTGGTTGGTTGCATATGGCAACTAACTAGGGGCACATGGTTTACCTAACCTAAACATGCGCAGCATGATACCCATTGACGAGCAACAACCACGTAGATATGTGTAATTTTTTGGTAGAAATTTGTGCAGCACTCAATGGGCCGGGTGCTCACGAAATCTCATGATAAAAGTTTCCTCGTAGACATAGAAGCACTTATGTCAAATTCATCTGAATCATCTCTCAATTTTTGTGAAAAATGCACATGATGATTAAGGCTTTGTATAGCAAGTTGATTAGTCCTTTATCAGGGGAAAATTCAATTTCATATACATAATTAAGCACAAGGGTGTAGGTAGTGGTATACCACTTATCTGCCCGTTCACAAGATGCAATATATATTGCATTAATGCATTATTAGTTCATTTGTAGAACACATAAACAAAGAGCCTGTACATGTTCTAGTACCTTACTTAGACCGTACAACGAATCATTCTTCAATCCTATTTACCTAAAGAAGGTTTCTCCATTTATGTCTAATTGCATAAACAATCCTCCACTTAGGCGTCACAAAATGGGTGCTCACGAAATCTCATGATCGATATAAGTTAATTTCCTCGTAGACTTGGAAACCGGGGGGCTCTAGATTTGTATGCACTATTAGCTGTCTTTGAGTGTGTGGTTTCTATGTTCCTTCCATCAATCAGGAACTCTCACGTTTGAATCGGCAGACAACAAAATAATCACAAAAGCCAAGTCGGTCACTGACCAAGATGACAGCCTAATTACTTGCCTGCTGCATATAAGTACCGTATAGGTTATCAGTGAGAGTCTTTAAATCTGTTTCTAGTTAAATTACCATTACGTTATCTGGAACTGTCTACCTCAAAACTTGGTCAGAAGAATAGGTCATATTGTTTGGGCAACCTCGAGCAATATTATGTTGTTGGTAGCTTCTGAGTCTATTCGCCGACTAGCTGTTGTTATTGTTTGCAAACAAAGCTGTGGTTGGTAGGCTCCATATTGTACAATTACGTTGTTTTCTGAGTGTTTCTCGGGACCCAGCCACCCAGGGCATAATTTCTTGCTGAAAGAACGGCTAGGAGAGGATTTGTGGTGGGGATGTGTATCCGGTGCAGAATCGTCCTAGAATTGGAGAATGTGATCGGGTGAATTATCATTTATTCGATCGTAGATCAATCCAAAAAATTGATTCGATTCACATACTATCAAATTGCCCGGGATGGAAGTTCCCATTCTCCTACTGTACTGGAAGTTCCTACTAGATTCACTCCACTGGTGCAATAGTATGAAAAGAAACCACCCTTTCAAGTGCTATTTTCTTTTATTCACATTTTTTTTGTCACCGTGGTAGTTAAACAGCCAAAGTTTTCGAACTCACCTGCTTTAATTTCTGGCCTTAAGTTTTTGCTTAAGGAAGCTATGTTCGACCCAATACAAGAACAATTAACGGATTAAAACATGAGTGCATCACTTACATGTCACTAAATTTCTAATACAGGTGAAGTGACAACAAAAATCACTACTACAGATTATTACATCACATATGGTTCGGAACCGTTATCACAGACGGCTTTGTGAACCATCTGTAGCTATATGTTAATGATGTAACACCACATCACAAACGGTTTACAAACCGTCTGTGATTATGATATCATAGACAGTTCCAATTATAAACTGTCTTTGATGTGTAGGTTATCACAGACGGTTCCAAATTATAAACCTTTTCTGATATGTATTTTGTATTAATAAAATATTTTATATTTATTGGCTAGCCTCATAGCCATACCATCTGAAACAAGCAGATTACAGAGATACATCACAAGTAGATTAATTATAGATTACTTGCATTTTAGAAATCAACTCAGAGTACATCACATCACAAGCACAACACCACAGCACATCCATTTCAAAAATCAACTCAGATTGCATATTACATAAGGTACAACACAACCATTTCAGAAATTAGCTTAGATTACATATTACATCACGAATATTACATCCAGTTCAGAAATCAACTCAGAAATATTAACAACTGAATGCACAAGTACAATTCACAAATTCACAGCACAAGTTTCACAAATTAACCCAAATGGTAATTTAGAAATAACACAACTCTTCAAGTTAGGTAGAGTGCAACTCACCTTTTTGAATTATAACCTCACGCAGCAAGAAGTAACAAAGTTGTCCTCAAATTCCAATCAAATTGGTCTGTTACAACGCAGTTGTAACCTTATTGGTCATATTTGTACTGAGGAGGAGTTGCATGTTGTGGCAAACGTAAAATCCACATAGGTTATTTCCCTTTCCCTGCTAGTGGCACTGCAAATATAGAATTGGTTAGTTCTAGGGCATTATTACAGAGTGTGATATAGGAGTATTGTGTATTAGCAGGTAACGAAAACCTAAAATCATGTTTCAGCTCCGCACCATCCTTGCCAGAAGGTCCTGTACGAGCTTTGTACACTTTGAACGAGCTACATGATTCCAAAAAGTTAGCATCGGCCCTTCCAGGAGCAACGCACACCTTAAACAACCTACAAGAGAGTTATCTATGGAGGAAACATGATTACCCGTTGAGTAATTTCGCAATAGGATTTAAGTCATGGCTGCCACTCTGTAAGGAATCAAGGTACATAACCTAGTTTTTTCTTGATTGAATTACAATTAGAAACTAGTGAAACCTACTTTGAGTTTCGTGTACAGTACAAATCAAAGTATAGCAAGTAGTGCAGCACTTACCCTAAGTTGTGTGGTAAAAATAGGTACTCTCTATCTTTTGAGCCACTAATACCTGTTCCTCGTATTCCTGGATGACTTTTAAATTTTCATCCATTGTTTGATTCGAACATATAAAAATTACAACCACAAACTAGTCAAAGAATGTAGTGATAATTATATGAACATCAATCTCATAGTCAATGAAGCATCAAATTAACACTTTCTAGTTCTAGCATTAACATAAGGTAACCATCCAGTTCAAGGCAAAGATTACTACTAAAATTGTCCAATTCAACTTTTAGAGACTCTAATTACATCATTGAGTATTCAAAAGATAACAAATAGTGAGAATGATTCAAAATGAATTAAGAGCAGCTATTCTATGTATTATGCTCAATTCATATTCAAATAATGATAAAATACATTGAACTATAAACATTTCACTTCACGGATTAATTCTTTCTTCTAGACAATTATGAAATTGTATACAAAAAAAATTCTGATTTTTTTTAAAAAAAATTAAAGCTATGTTTTATCCAACTCAACAAAAATAATGCAGCAGTATACAACAACTATTCCTAGTCTGTAAGTGCAAATCATTAACTAGTGTACTAGACTTTCTCTAGCAAGCTATTCCTTAAACAAATCAAATGGTACTCAAACTTCCCAAAGGGCTATATGGCGAATTTCAGATAAGTGGATGATTCAAGTTAATTGATTGGTGCAATTATGTGCAAAGTCTTGTGAGCTTAAGCCACATCAAGGACACATGAAATCAATTGCACCTAGTTAAAAACAGGTATATGATGTAGATTGTACCATTTTATGCCTACTTTTCTAACTAGAAGCTACAACATGAGCTAAACTAAATAGTAACCCAGGGTTTATAAAAGGGGTCTTTAAATTAGGGTTTATAAGAGGATCATTTTGCTAGCACAGAAGCACTCTCGTTTGACAAACTACCAAATACATAGGAAGAAATGACACCCTTTTTCTGGCTTCTCTGACAAATTTCCTTTTGCACTCTTTTCTTTTGATTAAGTTATTATTTGGACTTCCTGGCATTTGATCTCTTGCATTTTCATTTTCAGAGAGCACGATCTTTTCTCCCCTTTTTATGCTCCATCCAATTAATTACGTGTGTATGTGCATGGATTAGTCGGTCAAATAACTTCTTGACATGTTCTCTTTAAAAATTTCTTGACATGCATATATGCCAGGTGTGTATATATATTTGTACACTCTACTAAAAAAACCAAACATGCTCATCGAGTACACCAAAATAGTGGGTTCACAAATATTTGCCGTTAAGTAAAATATACATAAAAGTCAGTGTTCTTGTGCATGAGTGCATACAAGCTTTTGGTCAGTTTTTGCAGTGCTAGTATACAGCATGATGTAACCTCATCACGCAGGTCCTTGTCTTGATGGTACCACACAAAACCAATTTAGATATCAAGAAAACAGGATTGAAGGTACCTTCAATATTGAGTTTGCGGGATGGAGACCGGCATAGGGACCATCGTGGGGAGGAGGTCGGGTTGGGGATCGGAGGAGGCCAGTACGGGACCGATGTGGGGGGAAGAAGGTGGGGAGGAGGTCGGCGCGAGGGGAGGATGAGCACCATAGGGACAACGGTGCACGGGGAGGACGCGAGGGTGCATGGGGAGGATGATGTCGCACGGGGAGGACAGGGAGGAGGATGGCTGTTCTCAGACGGCATTATCTCAGACGGTTTTAGTATTGAACTGTCTGTGATACATACCTATCACATATGGTTCTAGTATATAACCGTCTGTGATAGTACCTTCTTGCTTTGTAATATGTGAGTATATGAATGTCCATTTCCCTTTGCTTGGTTTGTAGATGAACCCTAGAAATACTCTAATGCTAGATCTATAAAATCTTCTCTCTGTACCAAGCGAGTCAGATCTAAACTAAGCATATTCAATTACCCCTTTACCAAGCTAGCTATATCTTGAATATAATGCAATTGTAATCAATTACTATCTTAGATCACAAAGAATAACTAGATCTACAAGCTAGATATAAAAAATATTCAATTATCTCTTTACCAAATTAGATCTTGAATATGATGTATTTAGAACCAATTATTAACCTGAAAGTGCATCTAGGCCCCTCAAAGAGTTTTTGTGATTTATGGCAACACAATTATGTTTACTAACGATGCAAGAAAGATTCTATGCAGTGATCAAGAAGATATCATCGTTGGAAAGGCGATTGGAGATCCCCACCATATCTAAAATTTGAAGAAGGCGGCATCAAGTCTTCAGTTGTAAATCTTTTATTTTATTGAGTCTAAGGATAGCCGTACTATTAAGGGGGATACGACGGAAAATCGCTTCTAGGATATGCTTGTGCTCATAGGATGAAAATTGCATCTCAAAAGTTTTTAAAAACCATGCATTTCCTTTTAAAGGATACTCCAAGCCGAGGAGGTCAGGCCGGAGTATCCGGACATTAAGTCCGGACACTCCGGGCTTGGGTCCCTGTTGGATTTCTTCAAGTCCGAGTATCCGGACATTTAGTCCGGACACTCCGGGGTTATTGTTCGGAGTATCTGGGGTTTTTGTCTGGAGTATCCGGAGATATTGTCCGGACACTCCGGGTTTACCCTCTCGGTTGTGTAAATCGTGTTAAGTCCGGAGTCTCCGGACTATTTGTCCGGACACTCCGGAGTTTGCGCAGCAAATAGGTAACGATTGGATTTTGGGAGCCCTATTTAAACCCTCACTTCATTTCTAACCGTTACCAACCCCATTCATTGCAGCATTCAAGTCTAGAGCTCACTCTCTCACTCTCTCAAGCCCTAGTCTCTTTCTCCCACTTGAATCTTCGATTTGGTTTGCATCTTTGGGGAGAAAGGAGGGGATTTAAGTGATTTGAGCTTGCTTGTTTGATTCTTGAGCACAAGTTTCATCCTCCAAGTCGATTTAGCGGCGTGTTCATTACTCTTGGAGTTTGAAGGGCTCCTAGACGGCAAGGAGTCACCGGGAGCCTCCAATCCTTCGTGTGGAGAGCCTCGGTCGTTTGCGAAGGCAAGCCTCGCCTCCGAAAGGAAAGGGGCAAGAAGTGAAGACCGGCGAGTGCTTCGTGCAACACCGGGAGGAAAGGGGTCAAGAGGGACCCGGGCTTTGTGCCTCCTCAACGGAGACGTAGGATTCCCTTCAAGAATCCGAACTTCGGTAAAAAATCGTTGTCTTTGTGTTCTTCATTTGCTTGAACTAGGGTTTGTAGTTCTTGGATCTTTTGGTGCCCCGATCTACTTCATCTTAGTGGTTGGCTCTAGATCTATATTTTTCTAAGGTATCTGAGACCATTTAGAACATTTGTATTCAGCTAGATTGTTGAAAATTTGCAAGGATTTAAAATTCTCATTTCGAGGTCACTTGTCCGGACACTCCGGATATTTACTCCGGACTATCCGGACATTAACTCCGGACTTTCCGGACAATTAACTCGGACAGTCCGGACATTGATCCTCGGGTGATTTTATTTAATTGCAAATTTTAATTACGCCTATTCACCCCCCCTCTAGGCGACATATCGGTCCTTTCAATTGGTATCAGAGCCAAATCTCTGTAATTTGGCTTAACCGCTAGGAGAATCAATATGTCGCAAGAAGATAAGAATACCGAAGCCCATGACCAAGATAAGGGCACGGGCTCCGGTATTGGGGTTGCAATTCCGTTTGATTATCGTTCCCTCGGTGTCCCAAGCTCTTCCTCATATGTCTCCGTGTGCCCTCGGTTGGCGCCTCATTTCGACGGCACTCACTATGCGACATGGAAACATAAGATGAAGATGCACTTGAGATCGCTTCACCCTTCTATTTGGAAGATTGTGCAAACAGGTTTCAAGCCAAATGATCCCGAAAATCTTACTCCCGAAGAAGATAAAGATCAACACTTCAATGATTTGGCAGTCAATGCCTTATTCAACGCCTTGAGTGATTCCGAGTTCAACCGAGTCGATGGACTTGAAGAAGCTAAGGCTATTTGGGATAGACTCCTAGTCAGTCATGAAGGAGTGTCAAGCGTCCGAGAATCGAAGATAGAGCTCATTATTGGTGATCTAAGCCGGTTCACCTTGGAAGATGGTGAATCATACACTAAGATGTTTGACCGCCTGATGGTGCTCGTAAATCAAGCAAAAGGTCTTGGGTGCACTGATCTTTCTGACAAGGCCGTGGTGAAGATAATACTTCGCGTGATCACTCCCACCAATCGCAACCTTGTTCAGTTGATCCGAGACCGGCCCAACTTCGACACTTTGACACCTCATGATGTCATTGGCCGGCTCATGATGGACGAAATGATGGTGAAGGAAGCTGAGGTTGTGGAAGAGCTCAAGTCTGGGAAGAAAAAGGGCATCGCTCTAAAGGCTGTCAAGGTTGCGTGCCAAGCCGAAGAAAGCACAAGTGAGGATGAAGAGTCTAGTGGTCCATTGACAAATGAAGATATGGCTCTATTTGTGCGAAGGTTCAACAAGTTCTTCAAGAAGAAAAATTTCAAACAAGGAGGTCAATCAAGGAACTATGGAAGAAAATCAAAGGGAAGACATTCTACTCGAAGATGCTATGAATGTGGTGAAACCGGGCACTTCATTGCCGAGTGCCCGCACAAGGAGAGCAAAGATGAGAAGCCTCACAAGAAAGACAAATACCGGGGCAAAGACAAAGAAAAGAGTAAGAAATTCAAGCACTACAAGCACAAGGGACAAGCACATATTGGAGAAGAGTGGGATTCAAACTCCGATTCCGACTCAAGCTCCGAGTCCGACGAGGAAGGAGGAATTGCCTCCGTCGCCATCGCCGTGCCTACCACCTCAACAACGTCGAAGAGCCTCTTCGACAACTTGAGCGACGATGACGACAACGCTCCAATGTGCCTTATGGCAAAGGGGCACAAGGTATCATCAAAAGACTCTACTCCCTCCATTGCTAATGAATGTCTAGATGAGCACGATAGCGATAGTGATGATGATGATATTAACACTGTGCTTAAATCTATGAAGAATTTCGACATTCACAAATTAAACTTGCTCTTAAAAGATATTGAAAAATTGGAGGAAGTTGTAGAACAAAAGGAAGCTACTCTTGAGGCTCAAGAGGATTTACTCATCCTCGAAAAGGAAAAAAACCGTGAGCTAGAGAAGAGCTTATCTTTTGAAAAAGAGAAGAATGAGGAATTGGTTAAGAACTTAAAAGTAACCAAATCCGAGGTGACTAGTCTTGAGATCACCTACGCTTCACTCGAAGAGGAACTTGCGAAGTCGAAAGATGCTTGCAAGGCTCTTGAGTTGAAGCTTGTTGATCTCAAGAATAGCCCTCCGATTACCTCATCCATTAGTTCTAATTCTTCTTTACCCTCTACTAGCAATGGTTGTGTTAGATGCTTCAATGTAGATGTTAATGCTTGTGCCACTAACCTTGAGACATTGCAAGTATTAGCATATGAGAATGAGAAGCTCAAGGGATTGCTTGAAGATGGACTTCAAAAGTCCTACAAGGCAAGTAAGGGACTAGAGGAGTTCCTAGGTAAGCGTCAAGGTAATATTATGAAGCATGGGCTTTGATATACTCCTCCCAAAGGGAAAAAGAGCAATATTGTGATTGCTCCGTTGAACAAGCCCATCCAATTTGTTAAGAGCAAGGAAAACTCTAAGTACAAAACTCATTCTACTTTCTTTGCCTCATATGTACTTAAGAGAACTAACCATGGTCGTGTAGTTGCATGCCCCATTGGAGGTAAATCTAAAAGTACCTCTAATGTGCGATCTATTTGGGTTCCCAAATCACTTGTCACTAACTTGCGTGGACCTAAACAAGTTTGGGTACCAAAGAGCAAAAACTAAAGTTTATTTTGTAGGCCTACATCTCCGGTGGAACAAGTTGGATCTTGGATAGCGGATGTACGCATCATATGACCGGAGAAAGGGCAATGTTCGCGCATTTGGAAACCAATGGATCAAATAGTGAAAGCATCATCTTTGGCGATAACGGAAAAGGTGAAGTGGTAGGTTTAGGTAAAATCCTGATTACCAATGATTTTCATATAAACAATGTTTTACTTGTTGAATCTCTAAACTACAATTTATTGTCCGTTGCACAATTATGTGAAGCGGGCTATAATTGTGTGTTTAGTGAGAAGGGTGTGGATGTAATTAAGAGGGTTGATGGTTCAATAGCCGTTAAGGGTCGTTTAAAGGGTAATCTCTATCTTATAGATTTTTCTACGGATAGAGTTAACCTTGAAACGTGCTTAATGGCTAAATCTAGCATGGGTTGGTTATGGCATCGTTGACTTGCCCATGTTGGTATGAGGAACCTTCACAAACTCATTAAGGGCAATCACATCCTTGGACTAACCAATATCGTTTTTGAGAAAGATAGGGTGTGTAGCGCGTGTCAAGCCGGAAAGCAAGTTGGAGCTTCGCACCCCGCCAAGAATGTGATGACCACTTCAAGACCGTTGGAGATGCTACACATGGACTTGTTTGGCCCGATCGCTTACATAAGCATCGGAGGAAACAAGTATGGTCTAGTAATTGTTGATGATTTTTCTCACTTTACTTGGGTATTTTTCTTGCATGATAAAAGCGAAGCCCAAGAAAGCTTGAAGAAATTCATGAGAAGGGCTCAAAATGAGTTCGACGTGAAGATCAAGAAAATTCGGAGCGACAACGGCACCGAATTCAAGAATACCGGTGTTGAAGAGTTTCTCGATGAAGAAGGCATCAAGCATGAGTTCTCGGCTCCTACTCCCTCAACGAATGGGGTAGCCGAGAGGAAGAATCGAACCCTCATCGAGATGGCACGTCGATGCTTGATTTAGTACAAGGTCTCCGACATATTCAGGCGGAAGCCGTCAACACCGCGTGCCACAGCTCCAACCGACTATATCTCCACAAGTTGTTAAAGAAGACGGCGTACGAACTCCTCACTGGCAAGAAACCAAATGTATCCTAGTTCCGAGTCTTTGGAAGCAAATGCTACATCCTCAACAAGAGAGCTAAGTCTTCTAAATTTGCTCCTAAAGTAGATGAAGGATTTTTACTTGGTTATGGATCAAATGCCTACGCATATCGGGTTTTCAATAACACCATCGGTGTAGTTGAAATCTCGCGTGACGTAACATTCGATGAAACTAACGGTTCTCAAGTAGAACAAGTTAATTGTGATGAAATTGACAGGGAAGAACCGCCATGCGAAGCAATCAAGAAATTGGCCATCGGGGAGGTGAAACCGGTGGAGCAGGATGCAATCCCGAGCACCCCAACCCGGAGTATCCGGACAAAATCTCCGGAGTGTCCGGACTTAACCCCGGACATTCCGGACATCAGTGCTCCAAATGTTGATCCTCCCTCATCCATTCAAGCTCAAGATGATTCCAACACTTCTCAAGATGACGGAGGTCCTATTCAACGTATAAAAGCAACAACCCCTCATCCGAGAGTTCATCAAAGCATACAACGCGATCACCCGGTCGACAACATACTTGGAGACATTAACAAGGGAGTATCCACTAGATCTCGACTTGTAAATTTTTGTGAATTTTACTCCTTTGTCTCTTCTCTTGAACCACTCAAGGTAGAAGAAGCTCTCCAAGATCCGGATTGGGTGATGGCCATGCAAGAGGAGTTGAATAACTTTGAACGGAACCAAGTATGGAAGCTTGTCGAAAGGCCCAAGCAAAATATGATTGGAACTAAATGGGTGTTTCTGAACAAGCAAGATGAGAACGGAATAGTGACAAGGAATAAAGCCCGGTTAGTTGCTCAAGGCTTCACGCAAATAGAAGGTTTGGATTTCGATGAAACTTACGCTCCAGTAGCTAGGCTTGAATCAATTAGAATATTACTTGCTTTTGCTACTCACCATGATTTCAAGCTATATCAAATGGATGTAAAGAGCGTCTTCCTGAATGGACCTCTCTCCGAAATGGTCTACGTTGAGCAACCACCCGGTTTCGAAGACCCAGATCATCCGGACCACGTCTACTTCTTACACAAGGCTCTTTACGGACTTAAACAAGCTCCGAGAGCGTGGTTCGAATGTCTTCGAGATTTCCTTCTCGGTCAAGGTTTTGTAGTCGGAAAGGCCGACCCTACACTCTTTAGTAAACATATTGATGATGATCTATTCGTTTGTCAGATATATGTTGATGACATTATATTTGGATCTACTAACGAACATCTGTGCAAGGAATTTAGCAGAATAATGACCAAAAGATTCGAGATGTCCATGATGGGCGAGTTGAAGTTCTTCCTCGGATTCCAAGTCAAACAACTCAAGGAAGGAACCTTCATTTGCCAAACAAAGTACATCAAGGACATGCTAAAGAAGTTCGGAATAGAGAATGCCAAGCCAATTAAGACGCCGATGCAAGCCAACGGGCATCTAGACCTCGACAAAGAAGGTAAACCGGTCATCCAAAAGGTATATCGTTCGATGATCGGTTCTCTCCTCTATCTTTGTGCATCTAGGCCCGACATTATGCTTAGTGTGTGCATGTGTGCACGTTTTCAAGCCACTCCCAAAGAGTGCCACATGGTGGCTGTAAAAAGAATCTTGAGGTATTTAGTGCACACTCCTTATTTTGGGCTTTGGTATCCTAAAGGTTCATCTTTTGAATTAGTTGGCTACTCCGATGCTGATTATGCCGGATGTAAGGTGGATAGGAAGAGTACTTCGGAGACATGTCAATTCTTGGGTAGATCCCTTGTCTCTTGGTCCTCTAAGAAACAAAATTCAGAGTCTCTATCCACACCGAAACCGAATACATAGTCAGCGGGAGTTGTTGTGCGAATTGCTTTGGATGAGACAAACCCTAAATGACTATGGCCTAACCTATAACCATGTTCCACTCTTGTGTGACAATGAGAGTGCCATAAAATTGCCAACAACCCCGTCCAACATTCCGTACAAAGCATATCGATATTCGCCACCACTTCCAAAGGGATCATTCCACTAAAGGCGATATCGATATCCAACATGTGAGTACAAATGATCAATTAGCCGATATATTCACCAAGCCTCTTGATGAAAAGAGATTTTGCGAATTGAGGAGTGGGCTAAATATTCTTGATTCTCGCAACTTGGCTTGAAACGTGAACGCCTTTGATTGATGCTTGCAAAATGTGTTGAAAAAGCTTATTTGGTCTTTTTCTCTAATTTTTGTGTGTTGGTTGAAACATTTGATCTTCGAATCCGATCCAATGCTATGTGACTATGGTTTGGTTGCTTGTGTGTTCGCTAGTCACATAAGTGCAAAGGGCTTTAAGGATATCTTTTCTCAATGCTTCAAGCCCATCTCCCTATCCATTCCTTGAAAATTCCTTATTGGATCCCGAGCTATCAGCCCGGACAGTCCGGACTAATTGTCCGGAGTGTCCGGACTAATTGTCCGGAGTATCCGGACTTAGATGGCTGTGGGTATTTAAGCCCGTGCGGGGGTTTCTTTTCTCTCTCCTTTGCCATTTGCCTCCACCGCACTCTCCTCCAAAGTTAGCCCTAGCCGCCGCCCTCGGTCTCCCCCTCTTCTCCAGCGTGTTCCTCACCTTCCGGAGTCTCCGGATCATCCTTGGAGGGCTTGGGGAAGGATCTCCCTCAACATTTCTTTGTTTTGATTGTTCACCTTTGAGGTTTGTTCTCGTTCTTGCCCTAAACCTATTTGATTCGTGGAATGCCGTGAAATAGGGTTTCCTTGCTAGAGTACATCCATCTCCATTGTTTAATCCTAGAATGTGCTCTTAAAATTCCCACATTGTTTGCAATCTAGGTTTTTGGGTTGAAATCTGTACACCCCGGACTTTCCGGATATTTTATCCGGAGTATCCGGACTATACCCCGGACACTCCGGAATAAATCCCCGGAGTATCCGGAGTAATTGTCCGGACAGTCCGGACTAAATGTCCGGAGTATCCGAGCTGTACCTCTCGGCTCAAAAATTTAAATTGTGAAATTTGTCTTCTCTCGAACCTTTTGTCACTCGAATCTTTGTCTCCTATCAGATGTCTACTTCCCAGGGAGGTTCCGGGGCCGGCAAGTGTCCCGTCGACTCTCCTCCCTCATCGCCGTTGCCTAGTCCTTCCAAGAGGCACCGGCGCGCTGTCAAGAAGATTTCACAAGGCCGTGCAAACCTCCTCACCGCGCCTCCGGCTGCTCCATCTCCTGCTCCTGCTCAGAATGATCCCAAGGAGCATCCCGCCGATGAGCATCCCGCGGACGCTCATGCGAGGCTTCGCGAACAGAAGAAGAAGCATCATCAAGCGTCTCGTGAAGCGATTGGTCCGTTGGAGAAATATAAGCCCGAGTGGAGGTACACTGGTCAGATGATGCCGCTTCGTGTGGTTGACTATCGGGTGGGGTCCGGAAAGGGCAAGGCTATTGTAGCACAGAGGAACAAGGATCCGCTTGAGTTTCAACAAGATCAATATGTTGACAAGCGTTTCTGGAACAGATTCCACTCTAATTTTTATGAGACTGTTCTTCTTCCTATGGAGCGCCCAGTAACAAAGATGAAAAGGATTGACTGGCTCTATATGTCTGAAGCTCAGAATCCTGTGTTTGAAGAAGTCCTTCAGATTTGTGAGCGTCACAAGGTAAAGGACATTATGAGTTTTATGTACCCATGGAATGATGAGATTATCATGCAGTTTTATGCCACGCTGTACTTTGATAAGAAGCATGATGCTATTTGGTGGATGACTGATCACCTTTGGTATGTGACCACCAAGAGGACTTTTGCCAGAGTGTTGCATCTGAGACCTGCTGATGGTGATGCCAAGCGGCATGACAAGAAAGTGTTATCTCCTGAGCAGCTTGAGGATTTATATGACCCATCTCAGCATTTTGTTGTTGGCACTATCAAGGGTCTTAAGCCAGTGCCAGCTGTCCTTCTCAGGTTGCTTCGGGTCACCCTTTGGCCCAAGGAGGGGGATGCGTCTGCCATCAGTTCTTATGTTCGGAATCTGTTGTTTCACTTGGTTGAGCGCTCTCATGGTTTTGATTTCATGGACTTCATCTGGGAGGCCATCCGCTACAACTCTCTGAGCAACTCCAGCAGCTGCGGATATGCGCCTTTCATCATGGCGCTGATTGATCATGTCACAGGCCTCGACTTTGTGAAGGACGTGGAGCATGTATCCTATAAGGTCCGTCCTCAGTCTGCCTCGTCAGCTCCTGCAGCTCCGGTGGAGAAGCGTCCAAGGGGTCGTCCTCCGGTGACTCGGTCTTTTGCTCCATCTGCGCCTCCTCCAGCTCCTGCGCCAGTTCCAGCTCCAGCTCTTGCAGTTTCTCCCACGGGAGAAGGTTCTCCTCGCACTAGCCGCGACACCATCAAGAGGATGCTCAAGTGCCTGTTCTGCATGTGTCAGGAGGTCTCCACTCAAGTTCAGGAGACTCGTCGTGAGCTACGTGAGCATCGTCGTGAGTTCCGCGCCTACCGCCGCCAGCAGGGTGAGGACATTCCTGCCAGCAGTGAGTCCGAGGAGTCTGTTGCTGCACCTACAGTGGATTCCGCAACTCAGCAGCTTTTTGGTCTTCAGCGTTCCGCACCCCAGGGCAGCGCCAGTGGCAGTGGCGACGACGAGTGATCCTTTGCTGTAGTCTCTCCTTTTTTTTGGTGTCTTGATGCCAAAGGGGGAGAGAGAGCGCTTTTTAAGCTTTTTATCTTTGGGTGCTTGCTTGCTTTGATTACTATTGCTTATTTATCGTCTTTTTGTTGATCTTGTGCTCGTATTGATTGTGAACTGGTTGTTGAACTATCTTTTGCTTAATGCTTAATGATATACTTCCTCTTAGTTATGCATTTGCGTGGTATCATGTCATATTCATTACCCATTTGCGCAAATCCTTTATATCATGTTATATTCTCTCGAAAGCAATCTTTTAGGGGGAGCTCTTGAAAAATTTTCCCGCAAATATGTGCATTTGATATTCAACTCAAATTCTTCCAATGCACACATTTAGGGGGAGCTTCTCCGTGTATTTGGTTTTCTAAATACTATATCACTTCAAATTTATCCTATTTCAATTGTGTTGTCATCAATTCACCAAAAAGGGGGAGATTGAAAGTGCATCTAGGCCCCTCAAAGAGTTTTGGTGATTTATGGCAACACAATTATGTTTACTAACGATGCAAGTAAGATTCTATGCAGTGATCAAGAAGATATCATCGTTGGAAAGGCGATTGGAGATCCCCACCATATCTAAAATTTGAAGAAGGCGGCATCAAGTCTTCAGTTGTAAATCTTTTATTTTATTGAGTCTAAGGATAGCCGTACTATTAAGGGGGATACGACGAAAAATCGCTTCTAGGATATGTTTGTGCTCATAGGATGAAAATTGCATCTCAAAAGTTTTTTAAAAACCATGCATTTCCTTTTAAAGGATACTCCAAGACGAGGAGGTCAGGACACTCCGGGCTTGGGTCCTCGGTTGGATTTCTCTGGTAAGTCCGGAGTATCCGGACATTTAGTCCGGACACTCCGGGGTTATTGCTCGGAGTATCCGGGGTTTTTGTCCGGAGTATCCGGAGATATTGTCCGGACACTCCGGGCTCACCCTCTCGGTTGTGTAAATCGTGTTAAGTCCGGAGTCTCCGGACTATTTGTCCTGACACTCGAGTTTGCGCAAAGAAATAGGTAACTGTTGGATTTTGGGAGCCCTATTTAAACCCTCACTTCATTTCTAACCGCTACTAACCCCATTCATTGCAAGATTCAAGTCTAGAGCTCACTCTCTCACTCTCTCAAGCCCTAGTCTCTTTCTCCCACTTGAATCTTCGATTTGATTTGCATCTTTGGGGAGAAAGGAGGGGATTTAAGTGATTTGAGCTTGCTTGTTTGATTCTTGAGCACAAGTTTCATCCTCCAAGTCGATTTAGCGGTGTGTTCATTACTCTTGGAGTTTGAAGGGCTCCTAGACGGCAAGGAGTCACCGGGAGCCTCCAATCCTTCGTGTGGAGAGCCTCGGTCGTTTGCGAAGGCAAGCCTCGCCTCCGAAAGGAAAGGGGCAAGAAGTGAAGACCGGCGAGTGCTTCGTGCAACACCGGGAGGAAAGGGGTCAAGAGGGACCCGGGCTTTGTGCCTCCTCAACGGAGACGTAGGATTCCCTTCAAGAATCCGAACTTCGGTAAAAAATCGTTGTCTTTGTGTTCTTCATTTGCTTGAACTAGGGTTTGTAGTTATTGGATCTTTTGGTGCCCCGATCTACTTCATCTTAGTGGTTGGCTCTAGATCTGTATTTTTCTAAGGTACCTGAGACCATTTAGAACATTTGTATTCAGCTAGATTGTTGAAAATTTGCAAGGATTTAAAATTCTCATTTCGAGGTCACTTGTCCGGACACTCCGGATATTTACTCCGGACTATCCGGACATTAACTCCGGACTATCCGGACAATTAACTCGGACAGTCCGGACATTGATCCTCGGGTGATTTTATTTAATTGCAAATTTTAATTACGCCTATTCACCCCCCTCTAGGCGACATATCGGTCCTTTCATAACCTTAGATCACCAAGAAACTAATGGATCTACAATTAATATTCCAAATCAATAGTCTCCTTTCACCAGATCACAAAGAATAGGATCTACAAGCTAGATCTAAACATTATTCAATTCCCTCTCTACCAAACTAGATCTTGAATATGATGCAATTAGAACAAATTACTAACCTTAGATCACCAAGAAACAAATGTATCTACAATCACCCTTCCAAATCAATGGTCTCCTTTTACCGGATCGCGTCACAACCGCAACCACCTCAATGTTATATCCCAAAACCCTAAAAATACTAAGTACGTAGGTTGGGGCTCTATATTATATATACATGGTAGATCACATTGCTGACTGTTTTAAACAAAAACCGTTAGTAATAATAACCATTGCCATCACTGACGGTTTAAGCCAAAAATCATATTGTTAGTGATGTGATAGCTATCACTAACGGTTTTTGTTTAAAAATGTCTGTGAGGAATAAACAAAAACAAAAACTGTCAGTGATAGAGTGTCTGATATAAGCCTTTCTATGATAGTAAACATTGAACTATCTTAAGTAGCCCTCTCACCTACTTCGATCTCTGGCCTAGTTTCTGCTCAAGAAAGCTACACTTTCGATCGATCCATCACAACAACAACGGATTGGAACATTAGCATATCACTTAAACGCCAATAAAATTTCTAATACAGGTTAGGTATCACTAACTGATCAACCTATTAGTCTAATTTTCAGGCCAAGTTTAGAGAGTTCCAATTTTTTTTAGTATCTGCATTCTGCAGTGACCACACTACAGCAACAACACAACCATGATCAATAAATAAAAAAGGGTAGCAGATGATGCCGAATCTAGTTGTCGCTGCCTTTGATTACAACCCAAGAGCGAAACTTCAAAGCGATTTAGACATTTGCCATGTACTCGCCAACTACAATTCTTTCTCGTCACGCTTTTCTCGCATGTGGTAGGTAGGATTGGCGATCTCATGGCGACTGGCAAGGCGATCCATTATGCATTTGTGTTTTGCCCACTACTTGCAATCATCAACGCAAGCGCAACTTGAGCAAGGGCTCTTTGCAATGCTCACAAGTCACAGCAAGCATATATGAGTGAACCTTCTTAGCAAAGTGGCTTCTTTTTAACCAATCCAATTCAGGGGACGCCACTACTGTTGAACTGATTTAGATTCTTCCCTAAGAACGGTTGAAAATGGAAGTCATGTTATATGGTGTCCACTGGGAGCTGGTATAAACCTGGGCAGGTTTATCTGGAAGAGGATGTCATCTTTCCTTATGTACAAAATGTTTGATCTTTGCGATTACAAGTGTGTACCAAAAACTTGATCTCTTGCTTACAGACTGTATTGGTGCGCATTGCACGTTGTATCAAATGCTGTATCAAATTTTGGTGGGTTCTTTTTTCTCCCCCTATATTAAATGAATGGTAGAGCTCCTACCAATCTTTTCAAAAAAAAAAAAAAAAATGGAAGTCATGTGATAGCTCAAATGAGAGGCGACAAGCTTGATTCGCAACGAATAACTAGGCTAAAGGCAATCTAGAAAAGAGCTAGCTCCAATTATAAGCATAAAAAATTCACGAAGACGAGACAGACAATGTACCATAGGAGCAAAACATTCTTTTAGGACAATTAAAAAGAAGGAAACCAGTAACATCCTTCACCCCAAAATACAACAAACATATCTTAGAAAAAAGCCACCCGCCAAGGCTTGCGCATTGCAGAGGATGACAGAGCAGCTACACAAAGAACAACGCCACACGCTGATCAATATAACCAACACCAACGAACGAAGAAAGGCAAAAACGACGACACGACATGAACATACATGAAGCGTTTTATTTTTTTGATGTATTTTGTAGTCTCCTTTCCTCCTCGATCGCACGGATGGATGCTTAGTTGATGGGCAGGGGCTCGCCGTTCCACTCCTTGAGGCATTCGAGCATGGGGTCGATGAGCTTGCCCTGGCTGATGCCGATGAACACCTTGTTGCACTCCTCGCCGGGGGACTTGAGCTTCTCGCCGGTGAGATACACGCAGCCGAGCTCCTCGCGGACGAAGCGGTACACGGGGAACGATCTGCTCTCCTTGATCCGGTTGACGATGGGCGCGGTGCCGTTCTCCACGGCCACGCGGGCGGCTTCGATGTCCCGGGGCAGCGCCGAGCGCAGCTCCTCCTCGAACTTGGTGATCTTGGAGAACACCGAGGGCTCCCTGTCGGCGTCGCCGCTGGTGAGGGCGTGGTCGACGAGCACGGCGCGCAGCTTCTGCATCAGCGGGTAGTTGGCGCTGCACGGGTCGTCGGCGTAGCTGAACACGGCCTCGCGGTCGATGGCGGTGAGGAGATCCTTCTCGCTGAAGCGCGCGCTGGAGAGGTCGCCGGTGGGGTTCATGGTGAGCACCTTCTTGGCCACCTGCGTCACGCAGTTCTTGACGGAGTTCTTGATGTTCTCCTCGAGGTGGCGGAGGTCGACGGCCTGGCACAGCGCGACAATGTACGTCGAGGACATGAGCTTGAGGATGTCCACCGCCTCGGCGGTCTTCCTGGCCGAGACAAGGCCGAGCGAGTTGACGTCCTGGTTGTGCTGCTCCGCGCTCTGGACATGGTTGGTGATCGGGTTGGCAAGGTACTGGAGCTCAGAGCAGTAGGACGCCATGGCAATCTCGGTGCCCTTGAAACCGTAGTCCAAGCTCGGGTTGCGGCTTCCGGCCAGGTTGGATGTTAAACCGTTGTTGTAGAACTCGTTCACGAGCTCTGAGAACTGCGCGAACATGAGCTTGCCGATGTTGGCGATGGCGAGACGGGTGTTGTCCATGGACACACCGATGGGTGTGCCCTGGAAGTTACCGCCGTGGAGCGCCTTGCCGCGGTGGACGTCGATGACTGGGTTGTCGTTGACGGAGTTGACCTCACGCTCGATGGACTTGGTGGCCGCCCGGATAACCTCGATCTGTGGGCCGAGCCACTGCGGCGACGTGCGGAGCGCGTACCTGTCCTGTTTGGGCTTGAGCAGCGGGTCCATCTCGTTGACCTTCTTGGCGTGGCTCATGAACGAGCTGCCGGCCAGGATGTGCTCCATGATGGCCGCGGCCTCGATCGAGCCCGGGTGGTGCTTCAGCTTGTGGGTCAGGTGGTCGGTGTACTCGGGCTTGCCGTTCATGACCTCGCAGAACACGGCGGACAGGACCTCGGAGAGGACGGCGAGGACGTTGCAATCATATAGGACCGTGGCCGCGAGGGCGGAGCCCACGGACGTGCCGTTGACGATGGCGAGACCCTCCTTGGGGTTCAGCTTGAAGAAGCCGCCCTCGATGCCGGCGATCTTGAACGCCTCCGCGGCGTCCACCTTCCTGCCATCGGGGGCGACGGCCTGCGCATTGGGGCGGCCAGTGATAAGGCCAGCGATGTAAGACAGCGGGACCAGGTCGCCGGACGCGGTGATGGTGCCCCGGAGCGGGAGGCAGGGGGTGACGCCGGTGTTGATGAGCTTGGTGATGGCCTCGAGGATCTCGAAGCGGATGCCCGAGTAGCCCTGGAGGAGGGTGTTGATGCGCACAAGCATGGCCGCACGCGTCACCTCCGACGGCAGCGTGTGGCCGTCGGTGCCGGTGCCGAAGATTCCGGCATTGAGATGCCTGGAGGAGAGACAGCGACGCGCACATGGTCAGTCCCGGACAGCGCGGGAAGCGTGGATAGTTACAGAATTCGTTAGTTACCAAACACCAAGTTGCCGTCGAGAAAACAATTCGTTAGTTACCAAACACTAGTTTAATTCTTGTCCTTTGTTACAGCTCGATCGTATTGGGATTTGGTAATCAGAAAGTCAGAGCAAATGAACATGGTCTAACAATAGAAGTAGTCAAGAATTCTTTATTTTTGGATACGCATAAATATTTTTTTTCCATGAATCTTACGCGTTGGTGTTCCTACTTGTGCTCCCCGCAAACTGGCCCACGACTAGATCGGCATACAAACTGGTCCTATGAAATATCTAAAGATTTTTGTACAAAACTTTAATTTCATGAGGAAAAAATAATCTAGATATACACTTCGACCTATATATATGCACATAATAAATGAGGAAATATAAAAGCGCCGACTCATCGTCATCATATATCCAACTTTTGTTTTTTTTTATTTCCAGCTCACATATATATCTTGAAATAATTAAGAAAAGAATACTTGTCCAAAAAAATGCCAACTCACATATATATCTTGAAATACATGCCTATCCTATTCTTGCCCTTTTCCTTCACACTATTCCTTAATCTTCCCTGAACAATGCCAACTCACGGTTCTCCAAGCGCGCGCGGTTGAAAACGACGCCCTACCGAACAAACTCAACCCATATGCAGGAGCAGTAGCACAACTTCAACATGGTTTGGCTTATTTGGCCTTTGGTTTGTTTTTGTTCTGTTCATGTTTGGCCATTTCGAGCCGAATCGTAAACTTGGGTTCTTTCTCGACTGTGGAAATAATGATATATGACACATGTCACTTGCCACGCTCTCCTATCGCGACAGTTGGATATGCTTCGGTCTCATATCATAAAAAGTGACAAATATCGTCTTCCCGTTCTTTTCACGGTTGAAAAGAGAGCTAGATTTAGATATTCGGTCGAACAAGAGCCAAATATGCCGAACAAATGTACAAAAGAGACCAAATAGCCCAGGCTTCCAAGTTCCAACATCAATTCGGCACAAACGGCTAACCAGTAACCACCGCGGCATGTATGTGCTGACGTGCACAACAGCACATGAATCTCAGGAAGCAGATAGGCAAAAGGCACACTTTTTATTTAAGAAGGAACAAGTTAAATGCAAGGACGGCGGATGGGCCTGACACATGGAGCGAGCAATTAAACGCAAAGATCGGTTGAATAACACGGATCTAGATGCTAATTAAGGTGATTAAGATGTAGTAAAATATTTTTTGGGGGGTGGGTTAATTAATTACCTGAGGAGCTCGACCTGGAGGGCGGGCCCGTCCTTGGTGCGGCGGTGGGAGGTGCCGCCGAAGCCGGTGGTGACGCCATAGATGTCGCCGCCGTGGGCGATGCAGTTCAGGATCCACTCGCTGCTGGCCTTGACGCGGGGGCGCGCCTCCTCGTCGAGCTCTACGGCGACGCCGGCTGCGTCCTTGGCCTGGGCAACGCCGGCCACCTGGCCGACGCGGAGGCTGGCGCCCTCGATCTTGACCACTGGCTCGCGGAACTGCGCCACCATCCGCTTCACCTCGTCGAGGTGGCTGCCGGTGAGCTCGGCCGCCGCGGCGCCCCAGTTGAGCGGGTCATCCTTGACAATGGGCCCGTTGCCCGCCATTGCTTGGTGGGTGGTGGTGGTGTGGTGGTTGGTAGGCTACGAGGAGGAGGAGGTCGAAGAAGAGCCGGAGGAGAGGGTGGTGAGCTCTTCTTGAGGGGAAACGAAGGCGGAGGGGGCGCTTAAATAGTGCCGGGATGGAGGTGGGCGGGATTAGGTTGGTGAGGCCTCTGCCTCTCCGGTGCTGCCTAGTGGGTGGTTGGTGACTGACACCGTGAAGTTTACATCCTACTTGACTAATTTTTTTTCTTCCAAATTTATACTTCTATTCTTAATTACTTCTACCGTTTCCTTTTCAGAATGATTTTCTATGTTTTCTCTTCGGGTTTTCAATTCTTTTTCTCCTCTATTGGTGAGGTGGAAGGTGAAAGTGAGCAGGAGGGACAAATCCCACCAACCCTGAAAAGGGAATCCGGGTTGCTCTCGAGTGGAAACCGGAGGTGTTTACGGGGCAATTATTAAGTGCGCCTCTCCTCCCGTCGTAATAAATCTAGGATCTCTCCTTGTTCTAAATTTCATTTTCAGACTATATCTCCGATAATAAATCTAGGGATCTCTCCTTCAAGTATATCATTTGCGAGGCACTATAATTTTAGGTAATACTACTGTTGTCTCAAATAAATTAGCTAATTTTGATGGTACTACACTTTGGCATATGTGTTTGGAGCATATAAGTGAAGTTGGCATGATGGAATTGTGCAAAAGATGACTTCTTGATGGTCAAAGCATCGATTAGTTGGAGTTTTGTAAATACTATATTTTCGACAAGCAAAAGAGAGTAAAATTCAGCAATGCAACTCACTATAGAAAGAAATATTAAATTATATTCACTTTGATTTATGGGGATAGTCACGTGTTCCGTCCTTTGGAGGTGCTAACTACGTGTTCACTATTATTGATGATTACTCGAGAAGAATTTGAGTAAACTTCGTGAAGCAAAAATTGGATGGTTCAAGACAAAATTTTGACAAGCAAACGTTGTACAAATATTTCTCAAATAATAAAGTATTATTAGTAACCCACTAATCGATAAGAATACAATACAAGCTGTTTAATATATTTATCTTAATTTAGCCTAATTCTTTGAGCCCACACTCTATTTTTTTTCCAGCTTTGCCACTGGTGGTGAGGTTCTAACCTAATCCATGTGATTCCTTGTGGTTTTCAAGTTTCAAAAGAGAAGCAACATCACTTTATTTTGGCGACGTGGGGGATGAACCAAGAGGGATGTGCATATCTCAAATCTTGATTCCTGCTAGTTCAGTAGAAGAGAACCGTACATGTTTCAGTTTTTCCTGGATGGGTTTAAATTGGTGAGGTTCTAACCCAATCCACGTGATTACTTGTGGTTTTCTAGTTTCAAAAAACGAATCAATATCACTTCAGCTTTGTGACGTTTGAGATGAACCAGGGGAGATGTGCATATCTCATCTCTTGATTCTTGCCGGTTACAAGTTTCTCAGTAGAAAGGAACCATGCATGTTTCAGTTTTTCCTGGCAGATATAAAACGGTGATAACATATGCCTTCTGAGATAGGCTGTGGTACATCACACTTAACCCTGAAAAGAATTTTTTTTTTAAATAATATTATTTTTTTTAGAAATTACGATATTAATACTCGCATTAAAAAACTTGCAGAAATAATATCCGGTCGCCAAATCGTTTGGCGATTATACTATTATCGCCAAACGGTTTGGCGATAATACTATTAATCGCCAAGCGGTTTGGCGACAATAGATTAATCTGCCGTTTGAATGCAAAAAACCGAGATGACCCGTGAGTAAGCCAAATGGTTTGGCGACTCTATATCTGATAGTCGCCAAACCGTTTGGCGACAATACTAAACGTCCGTAACTTTTTACTCGAACTCCGATTTATGTGATCTTGGACTCTATGCGAAGATCTTCATAAGCTTCGCATAGAGTCCAAGATCACCTAAATCGGAGTTCGGAGTAAAAGTTACGAAGTTTTATTATTGTCGCCAAACGGTTTGGCGACTATCGAGTTATAATCGCCAAACCATTTGGCTACTTCGGGTCATCTCGTTATTTGCATTCAAACGCAGGATTAACTCTATTGTCGCCAAACCGCTTGGCGATATTAGTATTGTCGCCAAACCATTTGGCGATTACACTATTGTCGCCAAACCGTTTGGCGACCGGATATTATTTCTGCAATTTTTTTAATGCGAGTATTAATGTCGCAATTTTGAAATAAAATAATATTATTTAAAAAAAAAATTCCCCTGAAAACTAGAGTATTTCATGGACAGGCGGCCTGGTTTCAAATTACAGGGGGAGAAATGACATCACTAAGGCCTTGAAGTGTGAAGAAGGCTGAGAGATGCACATTTCAATTTTGGATTCTTATAAAGTGGAGTAACAGCTAACCAACATAAATGTGAGCTTATCTCATTCATGTGTTCGCATAGGTTTCAGATTTCACAAGAGAAGCGACACCTGGCACCAAAATATTAATTATTTGGATGCGAACTAAGATATGCTCCTGCAATCTTGTCATTGCTCGCTGAATAGTAGCAGGGCAAAAACGAAAAAGATGTGCAAGCTACAAGATTACTCCAAATATTTATGAGATGCTACTTACTCCAATTAATTGATGGTATGAGCTCCTTTCGGGACAGTTTTTGATTGTGTAGATTCTGAATTGTAGTTCTGGAGAAGCGACTGTCTGAAGAATCTACTGATTAGAGAATTTGGTCGTTCGGCAATCCTGATTGTCTGTGCTGATTGTTGATCAGCGTCGGTGATGGATGAGCGGATGAGGGTGATGGAGGTGCCTAAGAACGACGCGGAAGCTCTTGTGCCTACTACGACTCGTAGGAGGCGGAACTCACAGAATCTGAGTTAGAATCCGCAGAATCAGATGGGTGACAGCTTATGATTCTGCGTATAAATCAGATTCTAATTGTAAGAGAAGCTGTCTAAAATCCTCCATTTGACTGACAATCTGCATAACCTGTCCCGGGTCATGTTATGGCCAGCGGGATGCCACTGCTTCAGCACAGGATTTTGCCTCCTCTGGCTCTAATCCTGCTGCAGATTCTCTCAATTCCAGGCATAAAACTCCGGCCGAACGGAAATTTGGCCCAGCCCAATCAGCATGTCCTTCATGGACCCTGGCACCGTATATCATGTAAGAACATGGAGCCACACTATGAATATGCAGTATTCGCAGCAAAAAGCGGAAGGAATAGTACCCAAAGAAACGGAATTACTGATTCGATTCGAGTACGTCCTCTCGTTATTGTGACATTATTTATTTCCACACTTTCCATCCTCCTCAAAGGTCCCTCGCTGCGATACTTCATCTCACTTTCCTCGTTCCCTTCCTCTCAAACTCAATTTTTTTGTTTTCAAATTTTCCTAATAATTTGAATAACAAGCATTTTTAATCATCTTCAAAAGTTTTTTTGAGACGATACTTTTCGGACCCAATTTTTTCAACTGAAAGTTTTTGAACCGAAAACCTTTGAATTGACCCCCAAGTTTTTGAATAACTAGTTTTTCTTAACTATTTTTGAATCAAAATTTTCTAAACTAAAAGTTTTTCAAGTGAAAAATTTTCATACCGAAAATTTTTCAAATCTAAAGTTTCGAATTGAAAATTTTTGAAACTTCCCGTTCTGAAATTTCTTCAAAATTTTTTGATTTGAAATTTTCCGACTTGAAATTTTTCTAACCGAAAGTTCTCGATTTGAATTTTGCTAGTTCAAAGTTTGGTTGAACACTGCTAACCTCTAGTGGTTGGAATGAACATTGCTGGCGTAAGAAACCGTATCACTCCAGAGTTTGGGTCAACCAGTTACTGGATGATATTCTCATTTCTCACCTGTCTCAACAGAGCGTACCGATGCGTTTTTCCATCTGCAATGAGGTCTTAAGTCTGAACAGTCCTCTATGAAGCAGACAAATAGTTGGACTGGCTACAATTCTGTGCACGTAGTACATCATACATGACAACTTGGCATGCTTCTTTGGTTTAGCTTACGCATCTCTCGATAGCAGCAACACCAAATGATTCGCGGCTAGTGCTAGTCTTGGGGTCTCTCTTTCATTATTGCAGTTTCACCGAACAGGCGAAGCATCTTTCTCTAGCCCTCTAGAAATTTAGGGACCTCTACTTGTCTTTCTGAAAGCATCTCCTTCCCCAACTGTGACCGTACAAAACTACTGGGGTCTCGGCCGGGTTTGTATTACCGTATTAGTACACATATTACTCTGCTGAAAATTGAAATTTGAACAGCTTTGTTAAGTCATTTTGTTTTATTTCTCTTGTGCTGCTGTGCAGGTGAGTATCCATCAGAGCATGCATGTTGCCAGGGAGGGGCACCGATAAATTATTATTATTTTTAAATTTTAGCTAGGAGTTCTGATACTTAGTATAGAAAGAGAAACAGTACGCACACATGTACACACCACGCGCTACCTCTGACTCTCTGCGTGCACCCGAGTGAGACCGAAGTCTCGAACCCGGGCGGGCTACAAATGTCCACGCGCTGCTAGGCACCCGAGCAACATAGATCTGAGAGTTGAAGCAAGCCCTAGATCTGGTCCTTTTGGTTGTACGTGCAGTTAGGAATTCAGCTGAACCTCGCGGCTAGATCACGCCATGTGCGGAAAATCATCTAGAAAGTTGGTATACATCCACCATGCATGGGCAGATGGCCGCTAATGAGCAGCTGTACTGGTCATCCATGGCGCCCATGTTATCATGTGTTGAGAAGAAAATTAGCACTACGTACAAGTCTTCAGAGCGTGGTTGCCTTTGGCCTGTGTAGGAATCTTTAGCACCGCAAGGCAAGGGCGTCAACTTCGCTGCATTGATGAGATATTAGCTGTCATATAGGAGTTTCTATCGATGAGAAGGATTGCTCATGGACAGTACAGCAAAGGTGGGGGTGAAACAAACAAGGCATGTCGACATCTGAAGTAGAAACAATTTTCTGTAACCCACAGAAATGTCTGAACCCTTGATAGAATGAGCCACCACATCACACGGCCATACTTGGCACTTACAATCTTCCCTCATTTCTAAGCTGCCTAATTTTTACTCACAAAGTCTAGTGGATCATCTACCATGTAAGGTTAATAATATCTTTTCCCTTTGAACTTCTAGTGTTGGTGGAAAGTAGGACGCCACTGATCAATAAGAAACAACTATTTTATTTCAATGGAGCCAAATTGCCACTCTGATTCCAGACCTACTACGGAATTCTAAGACACCCAGGTGTCTAAGGTACTGACCACATTTCCAACGTGGTAGGTAAGATTAACAAATTAACAATCCAATCATTATCGCAAGCTGATCAATTCAATGCATAGCGGTTGGCCACCACCAGCAGTAGGAGAAACAGCCGCCAGGCTCCAGCTGGGCCAACTGAAACATGAGTACGTCTCTTGCACTCAACTGCATTTTGTTGTCCTTATATCAGAAACAGACGGCCATCGGCAGTTCGAGGACAGCGCATGACGAGACCAAGGAACCAACTCCCTTTGTCAATTGACACTCCTGATTCCTAAACGATGAGCGTTAACTAGCCAACTCAATGCAAAGAACAACTGCGAGAACAAGGAGCATTGTGAAACAAAAATAATTTACTTAAACCCCATCTTACAAGTAACAACAGCAAAAGTTTAAGAAACTGCCTGCCTGGCCATGGAGATCGCAGGTTATAGCATCGCAGAAGCGGGAAACAACAATAATAACATCAACTTAACTACAAACAAACATATCATCTAGACATGTCAGAAACCTTCACTTCACAGTCTTGAAACGTTCTATCTTCAGTTGCTGTACCGTCACCTTCTTTTCTTTTTGTATGACATTCACTTCTCTTCTGTTCAGCAGAGTGGCAGGGGCTCACCGTTCCACTCCTTGAGGCACTCGAGCAGCGGGTCGATGTGCTTCCGCTGGTTGATGGCCACGAGCACCTTGTTCAGTTCCTCGCCGGGCGACCGCGTCTTCTCGCCGGTGAGGTATGCGGTCCCGAGCTCCTCGCGCACAAACCGGTAGAGTGGGTACGAGCGGCACTCCTTGATCCGGTTTGGAACCAGCGGGGCGCCGTTCTCCACGGCCGCGCGTGCGGCCTCGACCTCCTTGGGCAGTGCCGCGCGGAGGTGCTTCTCGAACTCCGCAACCTTGGCGAAGATGGAGGTCTCCAGGATGCGCTCGGCGTCGCCGTTGGCGAGCGCGTGCTCGATGAGCACCGCGCGGAGCTTCTGCATGAGCGGGTAGTTGGGGCTGCAGGGGTCGTCCGCGTAGGCGAACACCGCCTCGCGGTCGATTGCGGTGAGCAGATCCTTCTCGCAGAAGCGGGCAATGTGGAGGCCGCCCATGGCGTTCATGCTCAGGGACTTCTTGGCCACCTGCATCACGCAGTTCTTGACGGCGGTCTTCATGTTCTCCTCCAGGTGGCGCAGGTCGATGGCCTGGCACAGCGCGATCAAGAACGTGGAGGACATGAGCTTCAGGACGTCGATAGCCTCGGCGGTCTTCCTGGAGGAGATGAGGCCAAGCGAGTTCACGTCCTGGTTGTGCTGCTCGGCGCTCTGGACATGGTTGGTCACCGGGTTGGCCAAGAATTGGAGCTCAGAGCAGTACGACGCCATGGCGATCTCAGCGCCCTTGAAACCATAGTCCAAGCTGGGGTTGCGTCCACCAGACAGGTTGGAGGGCAGGCCATTGTTGTAGAAGTCGTTCACGAGCTCTGAGAACTGCGCGAACATGAGCTTGCCGATGGCAGCAATGGCGAGCCGGGTGTTGTCCATGGAGACACCGATGGGAGTGCCCTGGAAGTTGCCACCGTGGACTGCCTTGCCGCGGGAGACATCGATGAGCGGGTTGTCGTTGACAGAGTTGATTTCACGCTCAATTGACTTGGTGGCAAAGCGAATAACTTCGATCTGTGGGCCGAGCCATTGTGGCGACGTGCGGAGCGCGTACCGGTCCTGCTTGGGCTTCATCAATGGGTCGAGTTCGCCGAGCTTCTTCGCCAGCTTCATGTACGAGCTGCCTTCCAAGATGTGCTCCATGATGGCGGCCGCCTCAATCTGCCCTGGGTGGTGCTTCAACTTGTGTGTCAGGTGGTCCGTGTACTCGGGTTTGCCGTTCATGACCTCGCAGAACACGGCGGACAGGACCTCGGCAAGGATGGCAAGAACGTTTGCCTCAAAGAGCACGGTCGACGCAAGACCAGAGCCCACGGCCGTGCCGTTCACCATGGCAAGGCCTTCCTTGGGCTGCAACTCAAAGAATCCGTGCTCGATGCCGGCGATCTTGAATGCCTCTGAGGCGTTCACCTTGCTGCCATCGGGTGCTACCGCAACGGAGTTTTCACGGCCGGTGATAAGGCCGGCAATGTAGGACAGCGGGACCAGGTCACCGGACGCGGTGATCGTGCCCCGGAGTGGCAGGCACGGCGTGACGTTGGCATTGAGCAGCTTGGTGATGGCCTCGAGGATCTCGAAGCGGATGCCTGAGTAGCCCTGGAGGAGGGTGTTGATGCGGACAAGCATTGCCGCGCGCGTCGCCTCGGACGGCAGAACGTGCCCGTCAGTGCCGGTGCCGAAGGCGCCGGCGTTGAGGAATCTGTAAAACAGAGCGAGAGACACCGGTCAATCTTAGTATTTCTGCGAGTAGCATTGCCAATTATGGAATTTGTTACTGTAACCCTAGTAACAACTAACAACTTGGTGAGAGCTCAGAAACACTGCTATTCTACAGAAATTTACAATTCAGATATGATCGGATATGCTTGTTGTTTTCGGCGTGTACTGTATCATGACAAATACTAACACTAATTAGGCTTACATGTTGTGCCAACTTTGGAATATTTTATTGTTGCTTAATTTATGCTCCCATGACAAGGAACCCTGTCAATCAGATGTGCGTTTTTTTGCAGAGACCGGGTGTACACCATATAACTCTGCCGTACGGCAGAGTGCTGTTGAGGCACTGCCGTATAGGGCCTACGCGACAGTGCTCAACGGCATTCTGCCATAACGGCAAACGATTTACGTCCACACCATATGCATAGAGCACACCGAAAATATTTGTATTGGGAGTCTTCTGACCGAAATGCAGAGTTGTCGGCGCAAATAAAGTACTATTCGTGCGCGGCATGGTTGGGCCTCTTCCCACGTTCTATTTTGCAGGAGTTAAAATTCTATTGTTTTCCGGCTTGCACAAGGGGGAAAAAAGTCGAAACCTTATGTGCGATAGACTTGATAAACTCCCCGGTACCGGAATCGGTCATTCCACATGTTACGGGTATTTTGACTATTTTCCATTACGTTTTGTTGCGCCCTGTTTGCTTCAGGTGACTTCTTCCGTTAGGTGAGGGGGAAAGAGACAGTGAAGAAATTTATAATGCTCAAGTGCTAACGTGTTTCGTTGAAGCCTCTATTTGACGAAATCCATTTTTTTTTTTAAAAAAAAGGAAAATATTTTGATTGCTGCCCTCATATGCTAACCAAGTCATATGCTAACCAAGTAACCATAACTGACGTCTCCAAGCAGAGCTCCAGCCAAGCTCAAGCAAGACGTTACCTATCTCACTGACTTCTCCCACGTTGTGACGTCTCCTATACCCTGTTTTCCAGACCAGCCACGCACGTCTTTTCCATGTGACACACTACGCGGTGCCGACGGCTTTGCCCGTCCATCCGCATGGTCGACGGCGCCAACCCAACCCACCAGCCGATCGCCGTCTAGCCGAACAAGGGCAGTTACTCGCGTGGAGTCAAAACGCCCGGAGAATGGATCGTTCGTGGCACGAAGCGTCCTCCTGGAGATCCCGAATTCTCGGGGGGGAAAAAAAGAAGAGTACTCGTCTCCTTCTTCCACGAAACAAGAGAGCAACGGTGGGCCACGGCGCCGGTGAGCTCCAGCAGAGCGCCAACCAAACGTCCCGTCCCGGGCGTGGGAAGGCGGGCTTTCCGTGCCTACCGAGCTGTCGATGTGCCACTTTTGTTAGTGTCATGAGTGAATAGTCAGGCACCGATCGGTTTTTGATTAAAGATGCCCTACCGAACAGTGGTTTGCTAAACTCTGGATGCTTGTGTGTACTCATATTTATCCTCTCGTGTCGGCCTACTCTTGTGTCAAGTACTATAAAGTCTGAATAAATCTAGAAATGTGCCAAGTTCTGTGCATTCTATTACTATAATTTGGTTACCATAGTTCATCCATCGTGTTGCTTCAGATGTGAAAGAGAGTTCGGAATCTTCTGAAAAGTTTAAGAATTTAATGACTGTTTTGGATGGAGCTTAGGAGTAATATTTGCAAAGAGGGCTGGACGAAGTAAATCAGTTAATTTGCCCAGATCCTAGAGTAAAAGGACCATAGAGTAATGATTGATTAGAGTTTTCGGCCAGGGGGGCCAGCCCCACGCCTCCACCGACGACCAAGCTAACTCCCCCAAAGGAATCTTTTTGGGCTTCGAAAATGATGGAATCCCATGTACATGCACACAGACACAGTAGGCGCAGCTTGCGCAAACCCAATATCTCGTGAACAGAGTACCAGTCTAATGTGAAATCTAGCATATTAACTGGATCATCTTGTTCGAACCTCAAAATTAAGCTTCCGTACGTTAAAATTAAGCACGCAAGAGAAAACTCTGCATAGTTTTGGGTTTGCGATTATGTTCTCACCTGATGAGCTCCCTCTGGAGTGCGCCGCCCTCCTTGGTCCGGCGGTGGGAGGTGGCCCCGAAGCCGGTGGTGACGCCGTAGCTGTCGGTGCCGTTCATCATGCTGTTCATGACCCAGTCGCTGCTTTCCTTGACGCGGCCGTGGGCGGACTCGTCCAGCTCGACCCTGGCCTCGCCGGAGCCGGCGGCCACGGCGGCCACCTGCGCGATCCTCAGGCTGGCGCCCTCGATCTTCACCAGCGGCTGGCGGTACTCCGCCACCATCCTCTTCACCTCGTCGAGGTGGCTCCCCGTCAGATCCTCCGCCGCCTTCCCCCAGTTGAGGGGGTCGGCGCGCGGCGCCGACATGCACAGGTCATCGCCGTTCAGGGAGCGAACGAGGCCGGTCTCGCACTCCATTGCAGTATTACAGAGGGAGATGAACAAAACGGAAGGTAACAGTACAAGTAGTTTGGTTTATGGCGAGAAGAGTGCTGCTAGTAGTATAACTTAGTAGCTAATTAATTGGGTACTTGTAATGTAGAAGAAGAGCTTGAGTGGGAAAGAAAGGCTCTTCTTGGAGAATAACGGAGGGGGAAGGAGCGCTTAAATAGCGTGGCGCGTTGGCTGGGGTTGGTTCTTGGTTGGTGGAGTCGTGGACTCGTGGAGAGAAATTTTCTCTTTTTTTAGCTTCGGTGTGAACCTTTTTTCATGAATATCACTGTGAACCTTTTTTCATAAACGCAGTTCTTTTTTCAAAATTATTTATAGATTTAGTTTGCACGAGTTAACTCTTAGAAGAACATCCGCCATGCTAAGATTCCTGCCGAGCACCCATTCCGCGGTAGGAATAAACTTCACTAATTAACCATTATTTTAAGAGAGGTGCTTCCATACTTTTTCTAGTGATGTTGTAAAAAATATTAAAGTATGAATGAATAGTAGATAGTGATTACTTACCTCTTCTCTTATTTTAAAATCTATGTAACTTGTATTGGAAAGGAAAGTATTGAAGTACTGCTCTTATTTTAATCATATTTCTTAATTAATCACTTAATTAAATTGCTAATTATTCAATCACTAATTTAATATTATTTCTTAATTAATCACTTAATTAAATTGCTAATTAGTAAAATTCACAATTATTCTCGTTCCTTATGCGGCAACTAAGAAGCACGGAAGGTTTGCTTCCATGACAGCCAAGCATGGAAGGTGTCTCCAATTGCTTCTGCAGCACCCAAACGTGGAGGATTTTCATCTAACTCTTCTATGCCGTCCAAACGTGAAATCTGTATGCTACAAAGCCGTCGAGCTCTCCTGACGTGCCGAGCCTTTTGAGCTCATCGAAAGGGTTAATTTTGTAAATTTGGACATAAAAAGATTAAATTGATCAAAAACTAATTTTAGGGAGACTAGCGACTGCTTCTCGTGGAGATCCCTGGGCTGGCCCTTGGATGGACCTGCCAACACGCGGGCGGCCTGGCAGCTAGCTAGGCGTAGGCGCGCGCGCGCACCGGCCGGGTCGTCGACCGCCCGCGCTCGCCTCGGCAGAGGCTGCTATGTGGGGCGGCCGGGCAGAGCTGAGATCGGAGCCGGGCGCGCCAGCTTGGCTAAAGCCGCGCTTGTGTATGTCGTGCGTGGCGGTGGGCGATTGCGTTTGGTGGGGTTAGTAGAGGGGAGGCCGTGTGTGGACGTGAGCTGCTGCAAAACGCTGACGATCTCTCGGTCAGTCGGGTGGGTCAGCTGGTCCGGTCGCCCCGCCCATTCTTCGTGGTTTACACATGCAACCACTTCAAGATCCGAGACGCTCCGAGCCTGCCTGAAGATGTTAGAAAACGGGATGTAACGACGAGCTCGGTTCGTTTCATTATTTTTTTGGGGCTCGGTTCGTTTCGTTATTCAGGGTGTGAAAGTGCAGGACTACAGGCCAACTGACCAGGAGTTTAGAAGCTGCGGTGTTCTTCTATTTGGCTGCAATTTGATTGCGCGATTGCGCTTTGTGTTAGACATGCATGTGTGCATGGATCCGCGCCTATTGCGCGTGCCGGACTGGCAACAGCTGTCCGCACTGCATGGGATTGTATTTAGCCGGTTAGGCTATATTTGGTATGACTAGGATTAGCTCAATCACGTGTAATCCTCTGGTTTAGTTTCTCCTTTCGGTTGTATCCGGCTGTACTCTCCTTTTTATACGCCTGCATGGCCAATGCAATCCTCATTGCGTGAGTTAATTTCCGCTTTCATGGTATCAGACGGGTTCTCCTGTGACCCGACACTTCCGCTATTTCCCATCTACTTCCACCGCCAGTCGTCGTTCTGATGACCGGCATCACCACCGAGCTCGAGCGACTCCGCAAGGAGGTTGAGGACCTGCGTGCGGCAGCCACTCTGCGTGCCCAGGAAGATCAGCGCATCGCTGATGAAGCACAGCGCCGCGCCGAGGAGGAGGCCGCCGCGTCGTCGCCGCTTTCTGCCGAACACGGCCGCCAACGCTGCCGCCGCGACGCCGAAGCCGACGCCGTCCTCGTCACTAATCTCCACGCCCAGGCAGTCGCCCTCACGAACATCAAGTCGCTTGTTCCGTTGGTCCTCGACGTCGGCTCCACCTCCTACCCCAAGTGGCGCAGCCTTCATCTCATCACACTCGGCAAGTACGCCCTCACCGACTACGTGCTTTCCGACGACGTCCACCCCGACGTCGCGCCCTGGCATCGCATGAATTGTGTCGTCGTCTCCTGGATTCTTGGCACCATCTCCGCCAATCTCCTCGAGATCGTCATGACCTCCAGCGACCCGGATCATCAGCCCACTAGCCGCGCTATGTGGCTCGCTCTCGAGGACATGTTCCTCGGCAACAAGGAAACTCGCGCGCTGATGCTCGACACAGAGTTTCGCACATTTACCCAAGGTAATCTGTCCATCTCTGATTACTGCCGTCGCCTCAAATCCATGGCCGATCAACTTGGCAGCCTTGGCTTTCCTGTTCCGGATCGGACCCTCGCCCTGACTGTTCTTCGCGGCGTCAACGAACGGTTCGAGAACCTGGCGTCCTTCACCAAGCGCCAAACGCCTTTCCCGTCATTCGACAAAGTCCGCAACGAGCTCCTCCTCGAAGAGCTCACCCTCAACGACAAGGCGAAGGGGCCTTCTACGGCTCTTCTCTCTGCCGGCGCTCGCCCACCTGCCGGCGGCACTCAAGCTGTCGGTCCTGTTGTCAGCGCTCCCACCTCCCAAGGTGCCAACCGGGGCACTGCTTCTGGCGGTGGTGGCAACCAGCCTACGGCCGGCGGGAACCGTCCCAACAATCGCCGTCGGCGCAATAATCGGAGCAACGGCAGTGACCGGGCCCAGCAAAGTGGCTGGCCCCCCTCCTTCTTCAATCCGTGGACGGGCACTGTTCACGTTTGGCCGAACACCATGCCTCGCCAAGGATCTGGCGCCCCTGCCCCTCGTCCGCAGCCTCTGCCGGGGGCGTCGTTCCAGCCAGGGCCGTCTGCTCCTCAGGCGCTGACTGCTTTCGGTGCCTCTGGTGGTGTTGGGCCTCAGGCGCTGGCTTCCTTCACCGCTGCTGGTGGTGTTGGGACCCCCTACGGCATCTCTTATGGCTCCATGCAGGGTCTACCTCACGTCGCTCACGCCATGCATGCACCCGGTCCGCAACAGCATGTTGCTCACGCCATGCATGCACCCGGCGGATGGGACCAGGCCTCGCTTGCTGCTGCCATGCATGCACCCGGCGGATGGGATCAGGCTTCGCTAGCTGCTGCGTTCAACACCATGCAGCTTACTCCTCCGCCATCGACTACCTGGTACATGGACACAGGCGCCTCCAATCACCTGACGTCTGATCCTGGTAATCTTTCTACCTCCCACCCCCTTTCAATTCCTCTCCCTCCAACATTGTCGTTGGCAACGGCTCCTTGCTTCCCGTCACCTCGGTAGGCTCCACTCACCTCCCGGCTCCACACGGTTCACTCACTCTTCGCAATGTGTTGGTCACTCCTCAAATCATAAAAAATTTAATTTCTGTTCGTCGATTTACTATTGACAACCATTGTTCTGTTGAGTTTGACCCCTATGGCCTCTCTGTGAAGGACCTTCGCACTCGGAGCGTGATAGCCAGGTACAATAGCTCTGGCGATCTCTACCCTTTGTTGCCGTCACCTTCACCGTCTCCTTCGCATGCCATGGTCTCCACCAGCACCTCCCTATGGCACCGTCGCCTCGGTCACCTCGGCGCTGACGCTCTGCAACACCTCGCTCGTTCCACCGTCATTTCTTGTAACCATGGCCCTGTTGATACCCTATGTCATGTTTGTCAATTGGGCCGGCACATTCGTTTACCCTTTGCTTCTTCTAGTTCTCGTGCATCTCAGAATTTCGATTTAATACATTGTGACCTATGGACCTCCCCGGTTGCTAGTGTCTCTGGTTATAAGTATTATTTAGTTATTCTTGATGATTGTTCCCATTTTTTCTGGACTTTTCCTTTACGCGTTAAGTCGGACACTTTCGCCACCTTGTCCCACTTTTTTGCGTATGTCCGCACCCAGTTTAGCACCACAATTAAAAAGGTTCAATGCGACAATGGTCGTGAGTTTGATAATCTCTCGGCTCGGTCGTTCTTCCTCACCAATGGTGTTTCCCTCCGCATGTCGTGCCCCTACACGTCGCAGCAAAACGGCAAAGCTGAGCGCTCCATTCGGACCATTAATAATGTCGTCCGCACTGCATGGGATTGTATTTAGCCGGTTAGGCTATATTTGGTATGACTAGGATTAGCTCAATCACGTGTAATCCTCTGGTTTAGTTTCTCCTTTCGGTTGTATCCGGCTGTACTCTCCTTTTTATACGCCTGCATGGCCAATGCAATCCTCATTGCGTGAGTTAATTTCCGCTTTCACTTTGGAGTTTGGATGAAACTCAGAAGAGTTAAAAAGGGGGCGTTGAGGTCAAGTTGCCGCATTTTATTCTGCGGCAGCACGTCAAATGCTGACCAACGAGAGTAACTTCCAAGTAAAGCAAGGCGCTGCACATCAAATGCTGCAAATTGTTTACTTTCCCAATATTTTGCAGTTGAGAAAGAACCGTGTTGTGCGTACAGAGTTCTTACATGCTATCTTTAATCCTCCATCGTTCAGAAGAGTATCCAACAGTTGAATCATGAAGATTCCACGTTCCTCCCTTTTGGAACGAAGAAATATTAAAGAGCTGGTTCAAGGGGGGCAGGTACAACAATGCATCATCCATGTAACGCACAAAGTTGTTACTTTTCGTTTCAGAAAACAATGGTCCTATATTTTTCTTGCCAAACTTTTTGCGTGTGGTTGGTAACAACGAACTTGGCGACCAGCTCAACCAATCGGCCAGATCAACTCGTTGTGCTTGATTGATATACTAGTCCAATGCATGGACTAGGGAGGGAAATGCATTATGTCAGAACTCTAAAAAAGGAGAATGCTAATTCTTTATATAAACCGTCCACACAACACAGGAAGTGGTGTTATCCAAGATCACGAGAAGCTAGCAGCCTTTTCCGCCGCCCCGAAGTGGGGACTTTAAATCAATCAAGTCATGTGGTTTGTTTAACACTAGCAGGGTGGCCGCGTGTCTACGTGACTAAATTTGTCAAAAAGATTGTAGTATCAAATTGTCACACTCTGATACCCCTTCTTATGTGCAGCAGCCTCTAAATCGGTTCAAAATTTTATGAAATACACTACGAGCGTGCATGATCTTAAGAACGAAGAAGGTAATCTCATAGAGAGAACTATAAAATAATGACATTGAAGTAACTACTATGAGAGAAAGATTTGGCGAAGTTGTCCGTAAATTCTTTAAGCATAATTTTAAAAGAGCACAAAGGATTGTTGCTATTTCATAACCTCTTGAACTTTTTTAGACCATCGGATCCTTGATCCGTACAAGAATCTAGTACTAAAGAATAACCAGTCTCAACCCTCTCATGCATCCCTTACTTTGGATGAGTTGATTTGTGACTTCTTGGTTGTTTAGGTTCTCTATGACCATCTCATGGATTTATATAGCCCCTTAACCCTGCTCTAAAGAAAGTAGAAATCCTACTCTAAAAGAAAGTAGGAATTATAATCCCGTTAGAATTTATCTAGCACACATTTCTAAATCCTAAAAGACTAGATATGATCACTATAATTAACATAAATGATATAGGTTAGATGCTTAAGAATACATTTTCTTATCTTATAGACTATTTAGAATTATTTTAAGACGTCATAGACATTTAAAATCACAATAGAAGCTTGAAATACAAGTTGAGGAATGTAATAGTTGGGGAAGTGTCCCCGTGCTACATCGAGCTGGCGTCAGCTTTGATGAAGCAAGGAGTGCCAAGGTATGCCAAGGCAACTTCAGCGAAGTGCTACTCATTGGGGGTTCACCACGAGCCTGGTCCGAAAGCCAACCTTGGCAAGTTGAGTCTCGACTGGGAATCCACCCCAGATCGAGTCGGTGGAAGCCCACCTCGGACCGGGTCTAGGCTAGTCGCACACCTGCATGGAAGGAAGGCTGACTGACATCATGTATTCTAGATGTAGCGAGGCTCACCTGGCACGATGTATGCAACTAGGATGAGTTAAAAGCCAAGGGCAAACTGGTAACTTTCGATGCATCCCCCTTTCCTGTATAAATAGAACCTTTGTAAGTGGGGAGGCAACTTGTAATCCTCTTCATCTATACGCTATACACTTGTAAGGTTCTTTGAGCGTGGTTGTGATTGAGTCTCCCCTTTTGCATCCTCAGCGGTCGAGATATCCGATCGGGGGTTCCTATATGTTTATTGTTTTTTTGAAAGGAAATGGCAGGAGCTCTGCCTTGCATTAAGGAAGAAAGAGAGAATACAACATAGAGTCTGAGCATAAGCTCAAAAACAAACACACAAACTTGACATCCCGATTAAAGATTAAAACACGATGATTAGCAGGCAACCAATACGGACCTAATGCCGATAAAACAATCCCGGACCCACATACAACGAATAACTCATGAACTCGGTAGCCAATGGCTGAATGGAGAGGCACCCCCCCAGAACTATGGATTTATAGGCTGCGTTGCCACCCTTTTACTACGGATATCGTCTATGGCGGCGCTGACAACACCATCAATGGTTCTGTATTGACTATTGAAGATCCGGCTATTCCTCTCCTTCCAGAGATTCCATGCTACATACGTGAAGATGCCATCACTGCTTATTGCGACTTGCCGAATCAGTGGAGCGGAGCGGACCAATTGCCACTAACCAGCAGCGTCACTCTGGACCAAAGCAGGTTGGATGGCGATGAAATTTATGCTCATGTATGACATAACCTTTCTCCACACCTGCTTTGCGAACGGGCACAAAAGAATGAGGTGTTTGGATGACTCTGTGTCAAGGCCACACATCACGCAAAGAGTGCTATGTGGCCATCCTCGAAGAGCTAGCCTATCCGCTGTGAGAATCCTATCTTGTAGAAATAGCCAGGTGAAAAAACGGCATTTAGCCTCGGCGTCGGCACGCCAAACCATCTTGCAATTTGGATCTTTCGTGGTGCCAATAAGTTTGGGCCTGTAAGCTGTCCTGCCGAGTATTCCCCTAAGCGTCCATTTCAAGAGATCCCATCCGCACATTCGAAGCAATCAACTCGCCAAGCGCCATAAGTGTATGAATTCCAGGATTTGGGCGGCGGAGGAAATCCTCCTCAATGGGCGCAACCAATTCCCAGAATGAAGTTCATCCTTGACCGAGCCACCTGTTCCTCTAACCAGTCGATAAACATTTGGCGCGATTTCCCTTGGCGACCTCCCACGGAGCCAATTGGAGTTCCAAAAATTTGCAGTTTCTCCATTCCCTATGGTGATGCTTGTGCTTGCGCGGAAGAGGCTGCAATCGGAGTCGTCGCAAGGAACTGTCATCCCTGCCCATGGCCTGTTGTTTATTGTTTGATCTCATATCGATGACAGACAGCAATTGAAGTATGAGCTTTCATGAAAGAAAATAATTGAGCATAGTAAGTTATTAGGATTCTTAGAAAAGTAATTAGTCTCTATCATGTATGGATTATATAGCTATATGTCCCTATTTTTCCTCTATTAATTACTTTTTATTCTAAAATACATGCAAGCACATGTACTGGTATTTAATCTCAAGCAATATGATAATTACCTATATGGCAAATCCTCATTTTAGTTTACATGGTATTATAGTACTTTGCTCATGCTTACATCGATGCACTATGGGTAATCTACCTTAAACTTCCCTCACAAGCCATCTGCTTACCAAACTATGTGTCTTCTATCACTTCTTGCTGCCACAATTTTTCTGCTTTAACCTCCAACAGCAAGTCCAATTCTTAATCTATAACCCTCAGCTGCTACTACTTTCAATGCAATACCCTACTACATAGTTATTGTTTACATCTTCCTTATTATTATTTAATACTGACTGTTGCGATATCAACATGCATACATGTGTAACCATCGCCGATCTTTGTCGGGGACACCCACCATATTCTATAATTCATTTCCCATAAGGCTTGCTGAGTGCCAGTAGCAAGGTTCAAAATCTCGTCGGTTTCTCGCGAGATCTCGCTTACCGGTCGTGGACGAAATTTGAAATGCCGACCAGAGTGAAAAAAAATAAAAAAATTGAATTGCTACAATAATCTTGGTGACATCTCATTATACACTGTCGAGATCTTGGGATTTCAAACCAATTTTTGACTTTTTTGACCGGATTTGGTCTAATAACCCTTGAGAAAGTCATCTCCTATGAAAATTTGTAGAAAATTTGAATTTTTTAGACATTTTTTAAAAACTACAGAAACACTATCAGATTTTTATGAAATTGTACATGCTTTATCATGACGTGAAAAAATTATGGTACCATTATAAGAAGTGTAGAATCATACATCACGATTTAAAAATAATTGAACTTAATTTGTTATCTTTAAAAAAATCAAAAACCGAGTGAACATAATTGGGACAGTAATCTTGTTAAAATTTTATAAATTTTGTCAAGTGTGATCATGATCCAAAATTTTATGAGAGATTAAGAATTGTCTCAGTACCATTCTCTAAAACTTTAAAAAAGTTTAAACTTTTTTTTGCTCAATCAAATCTATGCATGCATTTAACTTCATTTGTTATATTTCAAAAATCAAAAACAAAAAGAACATAAATGGTACAGTGCACTTGTAAGAATTTTATAAATTCACTGTAGTGTGATCATGATTCAAAATTTTTATGAGATCTTAAGCATTTCCTTAGAACCCTTCTGCAAAATTTTTAAAATTTTTAAAACTTTTTTGATTATTAAAGCAAATCTATGTATTAATCATCAGGCTTTTATCAGGGCGTAGGCCTGTCAGAATTTTTGTAACTTTTTGCAACACTATTCGTGCTATTCTTGTTATAACTTTTTATTTTGTTCAAAATTTCAATTATTTTTATTGGAGTTTGTATACAAATCAAATTTTCAATTGTATTTAACTTATTTTGAATTGTAGTTATTTAGGGATTTTACTTTGAAATCTGTATGAAAATCAAATTTCAAATCTCCTTTTTATATATTTTTTGGAATTCATATGCAAATCCAATCGCTAAGTTTTCTTTTATTCTTATTCTAAATTATAATTATTTAGGATTTTACTTTCGACTTCACAAAATTAAATATTTTTATTTTTTATTCCAAATTTCTATTATTTTTTGTTGTAATTTTTATACAAATCCAATTATAAATTTTTGTTAATTTTTATTATATATTATATTTATTTAGGGATTTTACTTAGGAATTAGTATGGAAATCAAATTGCTATTAAAATTTTTATTCGCATTTCATTTATTTTTCGATTGTACTTGACATGAAATCTTTATTTTAATTGGTTATAATCTGAACCCACCACAATCGAAGGTGTAGATTTTTATCTTCTTTTCATCGGGCAACGTGAGAATTTTTAGACCTTGAGAGCGAACGTTGTGGCTTCTTTTTATATCCCTTGAAAAACTAGCCAATTGGCCCACGCAATTGCATGGTTGGGTGTAATATAATATAACTTTACAAAATTCCAAATTTCAAAATTTATATTTTGTAATCTAAATTTGAATTTAGGATACTTGATTTATTATTTAATTACCAAATTTTATTTGAGATGTCTCTTCATATGGATGAGGAGTGATCGAGACGTGGGTCGACCGAGCAAGTTTACACTCTCAATCTTAATTAAACATAGTGCTACATATTTTTTAAAAAATTATTAACATATCTCTATACTAACTATTGAATCTGAGCCTTTAGAATTATGGTTCACCAAATTAAGGGTTAGATCTTTCTAAAATTAATATATCTCTAAGACCACTATCAAATCTATAGTTGGATTTATTTTGTGAGAATTTCTAGCATGTCTCTTTTTTCTTAGCAGTTGTAAAAGGCATGTCGTCAACTTCTAAATTCTCACCCCATTCTCGGTATTTCCTTCTAAATTCAAGATTTGTTGCTTTGTTTCTCACACGAGTTGTGCTTGAGGATTAGAGGTTTGCCCCATGCTGTTTCTTTCCTACGAAATTTGATAAATGACAGCAGATATTTTAACATGACACAAACAGGATTCTGTGCTCTATAGAATGCTGAAAGGAGGTGTTCAGGAAAAAAAAGAAAAAAATAAGTAAAAAAAGGGAGTAACTAAGTTAATTACATGTATATGTAATTTATGCACATTACATACGTTGTCCCACTGTCTACTACTTATCTAGAAATGGGGGTGATAAAAGCGCAGAGAAATGTCAGAGATAGCTAAAAATTGTGCGTACCATAGCCATCCCATTAAAAACATGCTATCTAGCAGCTAAGATCGTAATTCTCATTCTCCTGTAAAATCATTGTTACACGAAACCCTCTCTAAACCATATGTATGTATATTTTAACAGGTATAAGGTCACACCGGAAGATCTGCCACGAAAAAAAATATGATTCACAAATAACAATAGTGCGAAACTTACAGCAGCAATTGCTTTAGCTGCCTGCCAGGCCATGCTCAAGACAAGTTATGGCATTGCATTGCAGCTATACATCGAAGAACCTTAACATAACAAAGGTCTGAGCCAAAAAAAAGGTTCATCCTAAACGTATCAGTGACGCTCACAACTCTGAAAAACTACCGTCTTTATACCCATTTCTTCTCCTCCTCTGTTGTCAGTTCAGAAAATGGGCAGTGGCTCGCCGTTCCACTCCTTGAGGCACTCAAGCAGCGGATCAATGTGCTTGCCCTGGTTAATGGCGATGAGCACCTTGTTCAGCTCCTCGCCAGGCGACCGTGTCTTCTCGCCGGTTAGGTATGCGGTCCCAAGCTCCTCGCGCACAAACCGGTACAGGGGATACGACCGGCATTCGGTGATTCTGTTGGGTGTTGCTGCCGTGCCGTTCTCGACAGACGTCCGTGCAGCCTCGACTGCTCCAGGCAGCGCCGCGCGGAGCTCCTCCTCGAACAGGGCGACCTTGGCAAATACAGAAGTCTCTGCATTGAACTCGTCCATGCCGTTGGCGAGGGCTCCTCCACGAGCACATTGCGCAGCTTCTTCATCAGTGGGTAGTTGTGGCTGCACGGGTCGTCGGCGTACGCGAACACCGCCTCACGGTCGATCTCTTTGAGCAGGTCCTTCTCGCAGAATCGAGCGACGTGAAGACCACCCGTGGAGTTGGTGCTCAGAGTCTTCTTGGCCACTGTCATCACACAGCTCTTGACTGCGCTTTTGGCGTTCTCCTCGATGTGCCGCAGGTCGATGGCCTGGCACAGGGCGACCAAGAACGTCGAGGACATGATCTTCAGGATGTCGATGGCCTCGGCGGTCTTCCTGGAGGAAATGAGGCCGAGGGAATTGACGTCCTGGTTGTGCTGTTCCGCGCTCTGGACGTGATTGGTCACTGGGTTGCCCAAGAACTGCAGCTCTGAACAGTAAGAGGCCATAGCGATCTCGGCGCCCTTGAAGCCGTAGTCCAAGCTTGGGTTCCGCCCACCGGACAGGTTGGAGGGCAGGCCATTGTTGTAGAAGTCATTCACGAGCTCCGAGAACTGAGCAAACATGAGTTTGCCGATGGCAGCAATGGCGAGGCGGGTGTTGTCCATGGACACACCGATGGGCGTGCCCTGGAAGTTGCCACCGTGAAGCGCCTTATTGCGGGAGACATCAATAAGCGGGTTGTCGTTGACGGAGTTGATCTCGCGCTCAATGGACTTGGTGGCGGCACGGATAACCTCAATTTGGGGGCCGAGCCATTGCGGTGACGTGCGGAGCGCGTACCGGTCCTGTTTTGGCTTCACCAATGGATCGAGCTCACCGAGCTTCTTAGCAAGCTTCATGTAGGAGCTTCCCTCCAAGATGTGCTCCATGATGGCAGCAGCCTCAATCTGTCCAGGATGGTGCTTCAGCTTGTGTGTAAGGTGGTCGGTGTACTCCGGTTTGCCGTTCATGACTTCGCAGAACACGGCGGACAGGACCTCGGCTAGGATTGCAAGAATGTTCGCTTCAAACAGCACCGTGGAGGCAAGTGCCGAGCCCACGGCAGTGCCATTGACCATGGCAAGACCTTCCTTGGGCTGCAACTCGAAGAAGCCGCCCTGGATGCCGGCAATCTTAAACGCCTCAGCGGCGTTCACCTTCCTGCCATCGGGGGCGACAGCAACAGAGTTCTCGCGGCCGGTGATAAGGCCGGCTATGTATGAGAGCGGGACCAGGTCGCCGGAGGCGGTTACCGTACCCCTGAGCGGCAGGTAGGGCGTGACGTTGGCATTGAGCAGCTTGGTGATGGCCTCAAGGATCTCAAAGCGGATTCCGGAATAGCCCTGGAGGAGGGTGTTGATGCGGACGAGCATGGCCGCGCGAGTTACCTCAGCCGGCAGAACGTGGCCGTCGGAACCAGTGCCGAAAGCGCCGGCATTGAGGAATCTGTCAGAGAAGCAATTTCGCCATGTCAGAACCAGTTTTACGAAACTTGGATAAAGTAACATAAAGCTAGTACGAATCATACCTGATGAGCTCCCTTTGCAGAGCACCACCCTCCTTGGTCCTCCTGTGCGACGTGGCACCGAAGCCGGTGGTGACACCATAGCTGTCGGTGCCGTTCATCATGCTGTTCATCACCCAGTCGCTGCTGGCCTTCACCCGGTCGCGAGCAGATTCGACGAGCTCTACTTTGGCCTTGCCGGCCGCGGCCACTGCTGCAACCTGAGCGATCCTCAGGCTGGCGCCCTCGATCTTCACCACTGGCTGACGGTAGTCCGCTACCATCCTCTTCACCTCATCCAAGTGGCTCCCCATCAGCTCCTCCGCGGCCTTCCCCCAGTAAAGCGGGTCGGCGCGCGGTGCGGCCATGCACAGGCCATTGCCACTGGCAGCAACCTGACCATTCTCGCACGCCATTGCAACCGGAGAGAACTAATTAACGCACTAACTAACTGAGCTGACGGAGATTAGAGAAGAGTATTCAGTGGCTTCGTAGGAGTAGTGCAGAAGAGCTAGTGTTGCCCACTGGATGGTGCTGCTCTTCTTGGAGTGAAATGGAGCAAGACGGTGGGTTTAAATATAGGCCGGGTGGGGAAGGGACTGGTCAGTGTGCGTGGATGCAGGTCCAAGGCGAGTCAGGCGACCAAGGTTGGTTTACACCGTCCACATTCCGCAGAGGCACTGTGCGTTAGTAGTTGGTGTAGGAACAAACAACACGTGTGCCGCGTTCGAGTGGAATATCTATTGGGGCCAGTGGCGCGGAAATTTCGTGGTCGCCGATGGGGCCGCGAGCTCGGTCGCACGGGCTGCGGTTGCCTGGTTGTGGTTGGTGCGCGCCACGGGGTTGGTGAGGGCGCCTATGCATGCGCATGCCTCGGCCGACTGTGCTTGCTTCTACTCTGCGTATGTGTTCTTTTGGCTGCTTTTGCTTTGGCACTCATGCTTGCATGGAAGCGCCATTAGCCCGTTGCTGCTGTAGTGCAGATTGATGCCACGGAATCATCCCCTAAATTAAAGTTCGCAAGTTTCCAGCCCATTCACGCTGCCACGTCATCATTTTCTTGGAAAAGCACACCGAAAATCAAAAATTACAAATGGGTCCTTCCGTTTTTGCAAGTTTCCAGCCCATTCCCGTTGCCACGTCATCATTTTCTTGGAAAAGCACACTAAAATCAGAAATTACAAATGGGTCCTTCCATGGTAAATTAGAAATCACGAACGGGTCCTTCTACGAGTTATTTTACAAAAAAGACCCTGTAGTCATGTTCTTTTGACCCAAGAGATTTTAAAAAAAAACGCGAACATATCCTTCCACTGATTGTTTTTCAAAAAAGACCCTGTAGTTTCGCAAATTCGATGCGGTCGCTGGTTCTTTCGGCAAATAAACGTCGGTTCTTTCAACCTGGAAGATTTTAAAAAAAATTAGATCGTAAATAGGTCATTTCACTGGTTACTTTGAAAAAAAAAGATGTAGTTCTACAAATTCAATTTACAAAAAAACTCGGAACAAGTTTTTCCTCGCGTCAGGACGCAAATCCACGGCTTCACCTTCCGTCTCGTCTTTGGGCTCGGCTCGAATCGGCGTCTCCTACCGGTGTTTGATGGGATGGGTCAAGTCATTTTGGACGCGACGTGACTACGCCATTTTTGACGCGACGTGACACAGGGCGCTTCACCACGTCGTGCGCACGTGAGCCCGCACGCCTTGCCGTTCGTGCGGCGCGTCACGCATTGAGCCACGTCACCCCACAGTTCGTATGGCGTATTAGGCGTTGAGCCGCATCACCTCTGAAATTACAGGTTAGCCTGTTTTTTCCTATTTCAGGGGTTTTTTATTGGGAAGACCCCCGAAATTTCTCTTTTTTACGAAAAAGTCAACCGAAGTTTAAAAAAAACAACTTTGCCTATTTTTTCCTAGAAAATCCATAGGCTCAAAACTTTTTCAAAAAATTAGTCTTTTTTTTAAGGCTTCCGAAATTTCAGACTTTGTTTTCAGCGCGTGGTTCTGAACAAAAGGTGGCACGAAATTTGCTGAAATTACATATTGGCCCAAATTTTTTCTCTAGAGATTTTTAAGATTAGCTCTAGGTCCCTTTATTCGTTGTGAGTCCCTGGTTTCTCAAAAATACCATCTAGGGAAAAAAACAGGTCTTGAAATCTTTTTAGGATTACGTAAAATTTATCCTTGAGATCCATAAATTTTCTAGAATTACAACACATGCAGCGAAAATTATATGGTTCGTCGCGAAGGTATTAAAAAAACACCTGAATTCCGTCCTTCACGGGAAGGTCTGGATTCCACATTAGTGCTGACGCGTCGCGGCGCGGCGTGCGCCGCGCCCACGTGTCTAGTCTATTCTGAGGAATGCAACTATGCCTTGGTAGGATATTTGTGCTTTCAGTAAATTAAAGCTGTGAACGGAGGGAGTGACGAATTTATGGCCTTTATTTCGAATGAATTTAGGATCTTCAGTAATCGTCAGTGTTGCTTTTATCAGTGGTAGTCGTCTTGTCTTTTTGTCATGTCTGTTTTTGGTCCACGCATTTACACAGCTAGATTCGTTTTAAAGTTTCTAATATCAAATGATATAACTTAAATGCCTGAGAGTATATTTACATATCTTATAGGCTATTTAGATTTTTAAAACAAAAACATTGTAAAAGCAATAGAAACTTACAAGAAAATACAACTTGCGGAACATAATTGAAGCATAAACTTTGATGAAAGAAAATTATCAAGCCTAATAAGTTGTTGGAGTTCTTAAAAACATAACCACTCTTCATCCTGTATGGATCATGTAGCTGAATGCCCTTATTTTTCCTCAATTAGTTACTCTTTTTTAAAAAATATGTATACACATATACCTCTATCTAATCTTAAGCAATATGTTGATTATGCGTGAGGAAATTATCTTGTTAATTTACATAATATTATAGTAGCATCATGGACGATCTACCTTGAATGTCTCTTCCCTCACACACAGGCTGCCTCATCGAATCGTGTGTTCTTTATCTCTTTTTGCCGCCACAACGTTTTTTTCTTCAACCTCCAACAGTAAGCCTAATTCTTGATCGATCCCTCTCGATTGCTACCGCTTCCAATTCAATACTCTCTAACATATAGTAATCTTCTTCTCTTCAGTTATTGCTTAATGCTAATTGTTGCAACATTAAACGCGCATACATGTACGGCCGTCGCCGATCCCTACTGGGACACCCATCATGCTCTCTCCAGTGACCTCGAGCATATTCCATACGCCTACGTCATCTCTACCCCGTGCTCTTTGCTTCTCTGCTTTTGTATGCATATGCTTCTATTTGTATAGATGAATGTGTGTATATACATATGCATGATGTTAAATGTTCAACATCCTCTTTTCCTATGTCGATCGCTCCTCTTCTTCGACGTTGCCCAATTCAACACTGTGGCTTCCTAACTAACCAAGGTGACCTCCCATCTTCACTGATGCCGAAATGTTTACTTTAGTTGTTGCCTACTGATATGGAGAATCATCTTGCCATCACCGATGATACCGTGCTCCTAACCAATGATGGCTCTGACAAACAGCATGATATTGTCATCGAACAAGAAAGGTGAATAACATGTTATTGTCCTTATCTCTGTGACTATCATCTTGGTGCTTCGCTTCCCTGTAGGACAATGTTTTCTTGCAAAACAGATCGACGACATTGCACTTTTTCGTGATCCCCTCCGGCACCATTCGTGCTATCCTCGTCACAACTTTTAGTTTTATTCAAAATTTCTACTATTTTTTATTAGAGCCCATATACAAATCAATTTGTGAATTTTGTTTAACTTATTATGAATTTTAGTTATTTAGGAATTTTACATGGAATTCTTATTTAAATAAAATTGCAAATTTCCTTTTTATTTTTTTATTCTAAATTTCAATTTTATTGGATGGAATAAGTATACTGGATCAATTACTTGATTTTGATATATAATTTATTTCCTAATTTTAGTTATTTAGGAATTTCACTTTTGAATTCATATGAAAATCAAATTGCAAATTTTCTTTTATTTTTATTTTCAATTTCAATTTTTGTTGGAATTCATGTACAAATCTAATTGCTAATTTTGATTTAATTTATTCTGAATTAAATTTATTTATTTATTTTACTTTAGAATTTATATGGAAATCAAATTGCAAATTTTCCTCCAATTTTATTCCAAATTTCAGTTATTTTTGGTGGAATTCGCATACAAATCAGATTGGTAAATTTTCTTTAATTTTTATTTTGAATTATATTTTGTCGACGATTCGGGAACCGCTCCCCCACCGAGCTTACTTGTTGAATGAGGGATCAACCTAGGGCCCTTTTTCCGCGAGAGGTATAGCGTCTGAGGGCCTGCCGAGCTACGGATCGAGGTGGTCAGGACAATCACAGCAAACAGGGGAGGCTTTTTTGATCTGGTTCGGGCCTCTCGCAGGGGAGATAACAACCCTACGTCCAGTGATGGCACTAACTTCTTGAGGATGTATCACAATGTGCTTGCTCGGGGAGCCTTGGGAGGTTCTAAGGACTATCCTCCGGACCACTAGCAATAAGCTCTATGTATGAGGAAAACAGGGAATGAAGTCCAACCCTGAACCCTTCGTACGAGAAGGTATTTATAGGGGGTTACAAGCGATACAACATTTATTACGAGGGCGCGTCCTTTATTCGGGGACGTGGGTGGTCTTGTTCCCTTGCCTCCGCCGCACGACGCGACGTGGATGCAGTGAAGCGCAGATCACGGCGCGCAGATCATGAGCGTCGCAGATTGTGGTAGCGCAAACCTTCGAGCCGCGTAATTAATGCCACGTCGTCTTCGTGGATCGCGCCCGACTTTTAAGCGGCCGAGGTCCTTCGGCAGACGGGTCGTCTGGTCGCGGACTCCCGAGCAGGCATGCTCGGGGGCGAGCTAGACGGAGGACGGGGGTCGGCCCAGAGGTCGGGCGACCCGAAGATCTTTCTTGGGGACGACGTCCGAGTATGGGCATGCTCGGAGGCCCCCGGGATGCAATGGTCGGCCACTGGAATTTTCCAATCCCCGACATATTTATTTAGTAATTTTTCATAGGAATTCATATGGAAATTACAATAGAGAGTCAAGGGTGTCTCTTAGTACATTCTTCTAAGCAAAAAAGATAAGCATGTACAAAGGACATGCACAAGAGCCAACATGCTATTTAATACTGCTCCTCTCTAATTTTGCCTAGGATATTGTAAAGAGTCGTCTCTTCACCAAGAGTTGACTCTAGCATTTTTTGCACTTTCCCCCCTGCCACATCAGCGAAGCATGTCCATCTCATCACTAAGAGACACCATATTAAATGTAGGGATGGCAAAATTACCCGTGGGTTCGGGTACCCGACCCGATAGGTTCGGGTATGGGTTTGATTTCAGACCCGCGGGTTTCAAATTTCGGGTTCGGGTTCGAATTCGGGTTCGGGTTCGGGTTTGGTTCTGCACCCGTGGGTACCCATGGGTACCCGAATTAATTAATATAAATTAAAAATAATGGAAGGTTAATTCAAGATTTTCAAGCGTCGTTCGAGATGTAAGATGCGGTAACTTTCATGGTTATATACACCATATATTTTTCCTTTAAACATAGAAATTACAAATGAATTGATTGACAATTGATGGTTGAAAATTTGATTGTGAGGTGAATTTAATTTCGGGTTCGGGTACCCATCGGGTTCGGGTATGGACGTGGGTATGTACCCGTGAGAGATTTCGGGTTCGGGTTTGGGTATGAATTTCGGGTTTCGGGTTCGGGTCTGCGGGAGGTGTACCCGTCCATACCCACCCAATTGCCATCCCTAATTAAATGGCTTTGTACATGTCCTTATTGGGTTGACGTATGACTCATTTTGTTATGTTCCAGTCACGTGTCTTGTTTTGTTTTTGTTACCAAGGACAAAGACCGAAACAAAGAGTTACTAATAACCCAGACAAAAAAAATTAAGTTTGGTGAAAACTTACCAAATACGAAGACAAAAAAATTCTAACATTAACATAGACAAAAATAAAGTACACCTAGGTGAGCCCCTACATACACAGATACAAATAGAACTAAAACTTACAGTAAAATTTTGGTAAAATTGCATGTTACTTAGCATGGCAATTTTAGGTGACTGAAAATTAAGAAAATTTTAGATCATTAAAAATTAACAAAACTTATTTCTATATAGGTAAACTTGCTGGATTTTCTGTGAAGCGTGGCTAGATGCTACATATGTTTATATTAAAAAATAAAGTTATATTGTATTATACAACTTTAATATTTATGATTGAAAATATAATTGTATTTCTTATACAAATCTAATGTATACCTGATTAATTTGCACCTCTATAATTTGTACTCACTAAAATAAGTGTTTGTAAATCTTTTTTCTCTAATTAATGTGAAAATATTTAGCCGCGAATGTGGATGCTTTTTTTAACATGTTACATTGGCACTTCAGAATTTGTCATTCGATCTCACTGATGTAGAGATCTTAGACTATGGCCAGCGATTTCCCGAGCCGGTTCCCGTCCCTTCGCGATGGGAAAAAGAGCGCGACGGGAAACCGAGCGTGCCTCCAGCGAAGTCCCCTCCGGGTTCCTGAGCCGAGCGGAGAAGAGAGAGAGTCCCGATCGGTCGAGACCCTCTCTCCTTGCCCTTCCACTGGACGAGCCGTTGGAGGTCGCTACGCGGCTTCTGGCCGAAGTGTTCTCGGGCGGCGCCGAACGAAGCGAAGTCTGTGAAGTCCGCGGCAACCGGGCGGGAAAAGCGACGCAGCATCTCCGTGGTTGCTGAAGAGGCGGTGGGCATCTTCACCGACGAGCACGGAGAGCTCCACCGCCCGACGCGAGGTAAAAGTATCCCCAAATTTCAGCGATATTTCCGCCGAATGTGTGATTGCGACCGGATTTTGGTGGCAATGCTGGACGGCGGTGGGCTGATGTAGTGTCCATTAGGGTTGTCGGCGCCCCCGCCCCGCCCGATAGCTAGATCTGGTAGTGACCTTCTTCCCAAATGTGAAGCTTGTTCAGTTATTTTCGGATTTGATGGTGTCCTTCTTCGCAAACTTCAATTTGTTGCAAACTTGATAGTGTCCGAGTTCATTTCAAGGTCGAGCTTTCAGTTTCACATAGATTCAAGAATAGCATGATTTCTGGTAGCATGACTTTCGTAGAAGAAAAGCTGGTAAGCATGAACTCTGGTAATAAGCATAGATGAATGCATAGATGAAAATCTGGTACACATGATTGCTGGTAGCATCACTTTCATATATACTGAGTTGTGGTTAAAAAAATGTATTGCATAATTAGTGCTGAAATCTCTTGCAATATAGCATGAATTCTGGTAGCATGCCTTTCATAGATGAAAATCTGGTGATGAAAATGTGGTAAGCATGAAATCTGGTAGCATGATTTTGTTATATATGCTACTGAATTCTGGAATTCTGGAATTCATATATATGTGCTACTGAGTTCTGGAATTCTGGTAGCATGATTGGAGTATATATGCTAAGCATGAATTCTGGTAGCATGATTTTGTTATATACTGAATGTCACGGTGGGGATAGTCAGCATCAATTTCATATATACATGAAGCCACATGAATTAGTGGTAAGTAATGCTCCGAGTATCTATGAAAATCATGATTGGAGTAGATATATTTTTTAAGAGCAAATGCTTGGAGTATATATGACTACCAGAATTCTTGCCTAGCAGAATTTGTGCTTACCAGCATTGATGCTACCAGAATTCATGCTTGGAGTATATAAGCTGGAATTCATGCTTACCATCAATGCTGGTATATAATCAATGCTTCGAGTATATAAGCTGGAATTCATGCTGGTATATAATCATTGCGTCGAGTATAATCAATGCTGGTATATAAGCTGGAATTGATGCTTACCATAAATAAATGCTTCGAGTATATATACTGAATTCATGGTTGGAGTATGTACTGAATGTGTCATGGTTGTAGTATATAAGCTGTCTCTCAAATCCAAGGATGTATGTCTGCTTCATGTTTTCCTATGCATATCAGAATAGTACATATGAAATCCTGGTAGGATATTTGGCAGGTTTTGGTAAGATGTATGTGTGGGTCTGGTTTCGAAATGGTTCTGGTTAGGATACTGCATATGAAAATAGCAGCAGAGAATGAAGGCCATGACGGGGATGATGATCCTACGAAGGACGTCGACCCTGACGACATTCTCCCTACAGACTATGTCGAACCAGCAGTGCCTTACGAGACCGGCTGTGGTGGGGCTAGCTCCGAGGGATCCGAGTCCGATGGATGGGAGTCCGACCGCTCGGGCCATCCCCGACGCAAATACGTGTGTCCGTACAATTATGGTGGAATGTTAGGACTTGCCATGTTTAATGACTTGTGTGCTCCGTCTTCGTTATGTAGTGTGTTGATGGTGTGACAACTTGCCATGTGTATTGTTCTGTGTCTTGTCTGTTGTTATCTAAAGTTATGGTCGAATGTGAAAACTTGCTATGTCTAATGTTTTCTATGGTGTGTACTAATATTTCTAATGTTTGTGCCGGCCTGTGACAACAGGGATATCATGGATCCGTTTGTGCAGAGTATGCTCAATGATGAAGGTCATAACATGAACTACAATTATCCTGGGGCATGGATCCATTGGACGAGTCCACGATGCCGACATTCTCACCAGGTTGGGGTGATTCCTCCACGCGGGAGAGGACCTCACAGAAGGGTAAGAATAAGAAGTCCATAAACAAGACTACGAGGAAAAACTGGACAGCAGAGGAGGACGACCTGCTACTGTCGGCATGGCTTAATGTTAGCCAAGACTCTATTGTGGGGACAGATCAATCTGCAGCGACCTATTGGGGGAAAATTCTTAAGTACTGTGAAGATCATGCCAATGGAAACTGGACTACGAGATCTCAGAAGGCTGTAGTCAATCACTGGCAAACCATAAGTGCGGAGTCCAGCAAATTTGCATGTTACATGCAGAAGGTGGACGACATACACCCCAGCGGCAGTACTGTCGATGATAGGGTAAGTAAGACATGTTAGTTGCATTTAAAATTTCCCAATTGTGTTTTCCCTTTATTTGAACTTACGCATTCCTTTACTTCACCATTGCAAGATTGGCATGGCGATGAAGATGTTCAAGGATATTGAGGGAAGGTCATACGCTTTTATGCACCTTTGGGCCACTCTGAGTAAGCACCCGAAGTGGTGCGCTTACCTAGATGGGAAGCGGAAGAAGGCACATGATGTGGCCCCAGCTCGCTCCACTCCCGCTACGGGACATTCTAGTCCTGTCACACATGATGCGGAGTCCGGTGGTGCTCCTCAGCAGCCTAGGCCGATTGGGCGCGATGCCGCCCGGAAGGCTCGAGCACAGGGTGCATCAGGCAGCACGTCGTCGGTCGGCATGGGGACCGGGAAGTATACAGATCAGCTGGACCGCATCGGCGAACAGAAGACTAGGCTAGCGGATATATGGGATCGAGAGGTCGCCATCCTGGAGCGTGAAGAGGCGGACAAGATAATGGCGATGGATCTCAGCGGCATGGATGAGGCTTCTCGGCGATTTTCACGCGTCGCAAGGAGATGATAGCCAGTAGGTACGGGCCGTGATGATGCGGACATTTGGGTTGGATTGTTCGCCATGTCATTAGTGCTTTGGACTGTAATAACTTTCAGTATGTGTTTTTGCGACTATGTTACTTGCAGTACTTCTTTTGGACTACTTGTTATGGACCACGATAATGGCACGACGTGACATGGATTGTGTTACTTCGCAATTATTTTGTTGTCATAATTGTGGTGTGCACTCCGTTACTTGGACAATGCGCGCCGATGATTTATTCCATTACAACATGCGTACAGAAATACAACTTCAGGACATGAAACAGCTAGATTAACGTGTACATCAAACTACAGAAGGCACTCACATATCGAGCCCTAGTCCCCACCATGGATGGACCAAAGGTGCTCCACAAGGTCGTTCATAAGCTGGCGATGTGTGTTCGTATCACAAATCGCCTGTGTTGCTTCGATGAAACGGAGGATAGACGGAGTAGACGGCCTTGATATTGCAACTGGGTTCTCCATGAAGTCATACATGAACTCTTGTGCGGGGCCGTCCCTCTCGTCCTCAATAATCATGTTGTGCATTATGATACAAGCAGTCATTATGTCGTGTAGGGTGGCATCGTCCCACATTCTGGCAGGCCCTTTCACAATTGCAAATCGAGCTTGAAGGACACCGAAAGCTCGCTCGGCGCCCTTCGAATGAAGCTTGAACATTGCGAAATGGAGCCGCTTGTTCCTCGGGCGCTGGATTGGTTTAACAAATGTCGCCCACTGGGTAAATACCATCGGCAAGGTAATACCCGTAGTGTACGTGTTGCCGTTGATGGTGTAGTTCACGTCGGGGCTACTCCCATCGGTTAACTGGACAACACGTTAGATCTATCGAAACATTTATGTCATTCAGCTACCAGCATACCAAGAAGGCATGCGAGATCCAAAAGGTCGTAGGAGGCCACGGCCTCCAAAACTCTGTGGGTTTGTGAATATGCCTGTAAATTGGCCTTGCGGTGCCTTCTGTAATTCTTCCATACCCGGTGCATCAAATCAATGCTTCGGCATTCCGGAAATCCTCGCATCGCCCCGACGGCAAGCAGACGATCTGTGTCTGCCTGAGTAGGGGCTCGGAGGTACTCATCTTTGTATGTATTCACTATTGCCCTAACAAACCTCTTTAGGGCCTCGACGGCAGTGCTGGCTCCTATTCGAACATACTCGTCAGTAGCATCGGCAGAGGTACCGTACGCTAACTGACGGATTGCAGCGGTCGTCTTTTGAAGAGCAGATAAGCCGAGCCTTCCGGCACCATCTCGCTTCTGCTGGAACCAGTCATCACGGGCCTCGACGGCACTTGCAATCCTGACAAACAATCTTCTGCTCATCCGAAACCTTCAAGACCATAGCACACATTAGTACAATAACAGGGGTCATAGCCGGAAAGCACGAACTCTCACATACCTACGCCTGAAGAGTGCGTGACCGTACACAGGCGTGTCGGAAAAGTAGTCGTTGAAAAGCCTCGCCGCACCCTCGAGGTGTCCCCGGTTCACCACCGTTCGGCCAGGAACTGAGCCCCCCCACCGTGGGACGGTCTGTTGTTCCTCCTCCTCCTCCTCAATGCAAATCTGCATAAGCACATCGTCCTCTTCCTCCTCCAGCAACATAAGTTGACGAGCACGCCGAGAAATGCTCCGACGACCAGGAAACCGACTCATGCTTGTTGCTACCTCTCAAATGAGATGAAGTAAGAACTACACACAACCTCCTTCAAAGCCAATGTTGTGTTGATGGTTTCTCTTCACCCTGCCTCCCCTTTTATGGCTGGAGGATGTTGCAGGTAGCTTCTCATGGAAGGAACTGGGGCCAAGTGACAGCTCACTGCAGGACAAGGCAGCTGTGGGCAAATGACAGCTCATTGCAGGACAAGCCAGTTGTGTGGAATTGATAGCTCCTTCGGACAAGCGGTATGTGGCGGTGATGCTCCTTCGAGACAAGCCAGTGTGGGCAAGTGACACCCCTTCGAGGACAAGGAACCATTAAGCACAAAGCTACTATTTTTCCCAAGAAGCAACACATTAAAATTATGTATATCTTGCAAATAACTTATTATTACATAGCATAGCGCATCTATTAAATAAATATTTTTTCCATTCAAAAAATATTCGGAATACATAATAAACAAGTCAAATACACTCTCGTATAAAATACGGTAGAAACGTTGGCGGTTAAAGTATATGCTTAAAGTATGGATGAAGGGATGGGAAGGGAATCTGGAAGGGATACTGTTGGAGATGTATCTTTGGGAAGGATGGGAATCAGGAAGGAATCTGTCGAGGGGTGGGAAGGGATTCTGGGAAGGGAAATCGTTGGTGATAGTCTTAGGTCCGGTGAGACAGCAGGGATGGTGAAGCTTAAATTGCTAACGAATGAAGTGTCAAATCATCAATTTTAAGTGGATGTACACTGTCTCACCCTGGCCTACCACTTTTTTAGATCACTTGAGGTTTGCCATTAGTCCCACGGTGATCAGCGGGAAGTAAGACTATCACCAGCGGTTTCCTTCCCGAATCCTTCTCAACTCTGACGGAATCCTTCCTGATTCCCATCCTTCCCAAAGATACATCTCCAACAAAGATCCTTCCGATTCCCTTCTCATCCCTTTATCCATATTTTAAGCATATACTTTAACCGCCAAAGTTTGTACCGTATTTTATACGAGAGTGTATTTGACTTGTTTATGATGTATTCCGTACATTTTTCGAACGAAAAAAATGTTTTTGCAATAGATGCGGTTGCGTAATATAAAAAAAAAGTTATATCAGGATGATCATTATCCCCAAGTACATCATCACTGTTGCCCTTTCTCTTCTTTGTTTCCTTTAATCTTCTGAGCTGTTCCTTCAACTGCTTCTTCTGAAGAAGCTTGCTTCGGTAGTCATACTCATCAAAATACAACTTCTGTTCCTCCTTGGAGAGTTTTGCAACCTGTGATTTACTTAATGGTTTAAAGGGAGGAAGCTGATCGTAGTCATATTCTTCATCCTCTTGATCCTCATTCAACAATTCATCGAGATCAACATCTGAGTCCACACTGTTGACATTCTGGTCATTAATACACCTGGGGTGCTCTCTAGATTTCAATATCCTCCAACTCTTTCCCAATAAGTTCTACAGCATCTTTAGTCCCAGAGATTGGCATGGACTCAGGCTCGTCAGAAGCTTCGTAGTCACCATCAGTTTCGCCATCTACCTTATAATGACCACCATCACCAATAGAGTGTGGGTTATCAACATTGGCAGGAAACTCAAGAAGGTCAGGTGTGCCATCTATTGTGGCAGCATATTCAGGACTGGCATCTTCGACATTCGAGACAATCTCATGCTTGGGCGTGCCATCTTTTGCATCAGAATCACCATTGCGAAGTTCAAGAATGGCGTATTCTTCTTTTGTAGCATTCACGACAGGAAGCAATTCAGCAACCTCATGCTCAGACCCTCCATCTTTCCCCTCCAAAGCATCCACAATGTCCATGTCACCACCATCTATACCCCCCGCATCACCCATGGCAGGCTCAGGCACCACATCGTTGACAGCTTCAGCACCAACATCCTGATCCCCAGGTTTATCAGCATCCTTCAGTAGAGAACCATCTGAAACATTCACCAAATCACCCAATGTGGTGGCCTCGCCGTTGTCATACAACACGTCAACGACGCTCCTGGCACTCTGGAAGCTCCCATCCAAGGAACCCCCGACGCCTTTACCCTTGTCACCCAAAATGACACCGGCAGTATCCTCCAATCGGCTCCTCGCGCCGGCGTCGAACACGTCGCCGACACTGCTGGCGCTCGCGAAGCCCTCCACCACGCCGAAGTAGTCGCTCACTGGAGCTCCCCGCCGGCTTCTCGTCACCCGAGATCGGGTTTTCGTCCGATGGCGGCGGCACCCTGGCGACGCGGAAGAACCCGTTGGACACCTCCTGCAGCACCTCGTCCTCCTCCCCGTAGTCCGTGGCATCGTCGAAGGCCTCTCCCTCCTCGTCATCCGTGGAGGACGAGAGCTGCGCCGCGACGCGCGGGGCGCCGAGGACGGCGGCGTGCCTCACAGTCTGGGAGACGAGGGGCGGCGAGGGCGAGCGGGGCGGGGAGGCGGCGGAGGAGGCCGAGGAGGCGGTGGCGTCGTCGTCGTCGTCGAGGGCGGACAGCCGCGCGCGGACGAGTATGGTTTGCCTGCTTCGCCTTCCGCTGCCGTCGCCGACTCCACAGCCTCGGCCCCGGTTCCGCGCCGCTCCGTGAACTCTTCCGCCTCAGCGCGCGCACGGCCCTCCAACGGCTCGTCGAGTCGACGGGTGAGGAGAGAGGGTCTCAACCTTACGGGATTCTCTCTCTTCCCCGATCCGCGCAGGAGCCCGGACGGGATGCCGCTGGAGACCTGCTCGCCATCCCGTTGCGCTCTTTTTCCCATCGTGAAGGGACGGGAACGTGGACGGGAAACCGCTGGTCATAGTTTAAGGGTGTGTGCAAAATTTTTGCCAAAGAATCTAACAATTGTTTTATAGCTACTAAGAAAAATAAAAAGAAAAACATGGTAAGAATTCTCACGAATCACAAAATGTACGCCCTTCAATTTGGTTGACCTTACCTAAATTTAAACTATAGTAGCCATTTGATGTTATTACAGAAAAAAATATGCCACAGTTTCTCATAAATAAGCTAAACATCCAATGCTGATATGGCATCTTCTAATAACATTGAGTAAATTTTACAAAGCTACAAGGTTTTTTTTTTTACAAACTATCAGAAAACTATATATTTTAACTCCTATTTCACAAAGCTATATATTTTAGGAGAACTTGTGTCATAAAATTATATATTTTAGAATTTTTTTTGTAACAGGTCTGAAAATGTGAGCCACATGACAGCCTTACGTGCCCCCATTTCCCAAATAAAAGCTAAAATATTTAGTTTTTCTAATAATTTGTATAAAAAACCCGAGTTTTGTAAATTTACTCAATAACATTCAATGGCCACTACAATCCAGCATTAGCAACAGTCCAACAGATAAGGTCAGATTATTTGCTTTTCTATAAGAGTTTCTAAAGCGTATTTATCTTTTTTCTGTATCCATGTATTATCTTCCAGATCGGTTTTTTATTTTTAAAAGGCAGAGTAAAATATATCTGTCGGGGATTGGATACACTGTACCAAGACGACCATCGAAGCCCGGCACCAACCGACCATGCCCTTGCCCGGACAACGCATGCAGGACCAACCTTCGTGCACCCGGCCCCGAAACAAGCCACTCGGGGTCCTCGACTAAGCGGCGTGGCATTAAATGCATGGCGGCTCAAGGGTCGCGCGCCGGGATCCGCGCCGCCACGGTCATGGCCGACTTGGTCCGCCCACTCGTGCCCACGTCGCGTGGTACGGCGGGTGGCGCGCAACCTTTCACAGACGTCCTCTGATGGCGCGCCTGTAATAAATGATTTGTCTCCTGTAATTCCCTATAAATACCCCCTCCCACGATGGATTGAGGGTTGGACCTTCTGTATTACGCACACACTTACACACATCACTTGCTCACAGGAGTTCTTAGGATCGTTCAGGGCCTCCCGAGTAAGCGCATCGTAGCCCACTTTCACATACTAGTGCAATCACTGGACGTAGGGTTATTATCTCCCCCGTGAGAGGCCCGAACCAGATAAAAAGCGACCCCCTGTGCCTTACGATTGTCCGGTATACCTTCGTTCCATTGCTCGGCATACTCTCAGACGTATAACCCTTGCAAAAAAGGGGCCCCAAGTTGATCCCTCATTCAACAAGTAAGCTCGGCGGGGGACCCTGTCCCGAATCGTCGACAGTTGGCACCGTCCGTGGGGATCGACTGAAGTCCTTCTGCAAGAAATCACGAGGATGCCGAACTCAAGAAGACAATCGGAGTCCTCTGCGTCTTCGACGACGTGGAGGACGGCGATGAATACTCGCCCGGCGATGGCGTGGCGGTCGCGGCCGACCGGAAGGCCACACCGAGACCGGGAGTCTTTCCCCGGTGGCGGGCGCGAGCGTTCCTCCGCTTTGCAATCAAATACCCTCGCTCGCGAGGAAGAACATGGCGACCTCCGTGGCGATCGAGCCACTCCCGATCGTCTCGAGCTCGGCTAGGGAACACGGCGTCGACACCACCGGTGTCGTCCCACGCGATCTTGGTGTTCCCAGCGTCAACATGGCGGGAGGAGGACGATCAAAGCGAGCATCGATCCCGGAGTTTCTCCCCACCACCAAAGACGATCTTTGGCGAGACCGCCGGAGTTGTCCCCGGGCGGAACGTGTCGTCCACCTTGCCAATGGCGGGGCAAGCCGGGCTAGAGATCGGTCTCAAAAGATCGGCGAATCCGCTCCCGAACCTGGCGCGACCGTTTTCCAAGATCGCCTCCCGTCGCTCCCAGGCGCTTAAGCGCCAGCGCCATTCGGCGATCGTCGCGCGGCCTCCAAAACTTCTCCAGTCAGGCGGACCTGGCAGCCATGGGGGCCTTTGTGGCTGAGAACCTGGAAAATCTCACCGCCGATATAGGGCTTCCAGGGCCGTCTAGCGCTCAAGGGCCCCGGAGTGTTTCCCGGGACCACAAACACCCTTCCCCTGTTTGCTCCCGTCACGATGCCCCCCGAAGTCCTACTCGGGTGGGCCGCGGGAAGCAAGAGCGGTTCCGTGAGGATGCGGGCGATTCGAGACAGACTCGCGGGCTCGGCGTACCCGGCCGCTTATGAGCCTTCCGATGCTCTTCCTCGGCGCCCGCGGGGGTTTCTCCGCATCAGCCGTCGCGAGACCGGCCGGGCCCGGCCGTCGTGATCCCCACTCCACGGGCCGCGCCGGATACCGGTTTTGGATGTGCGGGCTTTTCGGCATCCCTTCGCGAGGTGGCGTGGTCGAACAAGTTCAAGCTCGGCCACATAGAGCGGTTCAACGGGACCCAGAACCCGGATGAGTTCCTCTCGATCTACTCCACCGCCATCGTGGCGGCCGGAGGGGATGAGAGAGTCATGGCCAATTACCTCCCCACGGTCCTCGATGGCTCGGTTAGGACGTGGCTCTTCAACCAGAAAGAGGGATCGATCCGCTCGTGGAGGCAGCTTTGCAATGCCCTCCGCGCGAACTTCCAAAGCTGCTACACTCGCTCGGGCAACGAGCGAGATCTGGAGCGGCTGATCCAGACGGACAAAAAGATCCTGCGCCACTTTGTCCAGAGGTTCATCAAAGTAAGGAACTCTATCCCGAGCATCTCGGACGAGGCGGTCGTCCGGGCCTTCAAATTCGGGGTCCGCGACATTCGCTTCACACAAGATTTGGAGATCCACCCCGACCTAACGGCCAACGAGCTTTTCCGCATGGCCGACCGGTACGCGAACGCCGACGAGGCCGTACAATGGAAGAAGATGATCGACGAAGGCAAGCTGTCGCCTCAGCCAGGCCTGGAGGGCTCTTCGGGCAAGAAGCGCTCGGGCTCGGTTGAGAAAAAGGCCAAAAAGAAGAAGAAGCCGGGTGTGCCGGGCACGGTCGTCGCCGTCGATCGCCGTCCGCCTCGTGCTCATGAGGCGGAAGCCCGACGGCGATCAAGCCTGACCACGACCGCAACACAGCGACCAAGACCCGATGATCGTGGCGCGGCGACCAAGGCCGTGGCGACCAAGGTCGGCGGCGAGAGCGAGCAAAGGCGCCCCCGGGTGTCGCTTTGCCGTACCATCAGCGGCAGTCACGACCTCATAGCTGCCAACTGGGCGTGTCGCTGAAAGGTTCTCTGACGGTGAGGTCCATGCCCACACTCCCGGGACAGGTGGATAACAGCAAGGGCAAGGGCCCAGCGGAGGACGGTGATGACGACATGGGATTCCAGGAGCCCCGAAACCACATCGCCGTTATATTCGGGGGCTCCTCGGCGTACAAGTCCCGTAGGGACCTCAAGGAGGCGGCGCGGGAGGTCTGCCACATTACTCACGGCAAACCACTTGTTCAACAGCTCAGGTTGTCCGAGCTGCCCCTCACATTCTCCAAGGAGGACTGCCCCCTTGGAATGACCAGGCCCCAGAAGCTCCCGCTAGTCGTAAGCCCGACCATCAGCAATGCTAAGGTCGGCCGAGTCCTCGTGGACGGCGGAAGCTCTCTGGACCTTATATCTGCTTCGGTCCTGGACGAGATGCAGGTTCCTCATTCGAGATCAAAACATCATTGTCCGTTCTCTGGATCGTCCCGAACGCCGATCAAGCCCCTAGGCGGATCGTTTTGCGCGTGGCGCTCGGGTCCGCCAACCGGACCGGTGATCAATTTTGAAGTCGTCGACTTCAAGTCGGCTTACAACGCCATCCTTGGCAGGCCAGCCCTGTCCAAGTTCATGGCCGCCACGCACCACGCCTACCACTGCCTGAAGGCCCCCGGGCCACATGGCGTCATCACCATCAAAGGCGACCACAGGGCGGCCTTGAACTGCGATGAAAAGGCGCTCGACATGGTCGAACAGCGCCTTGTGTGACCCGACCAGCGCCGGCTCACTCTCGACCGAAAGTTGCCCTCCAGCCCGGAGGAGAAACCAAGACGGTCCCTCTCGACGAGGCCGACCCGTCCAAGGTCTTCCATCTGGGTCTTCCTAGACCCCAAATAGGAACTCGAGCTCATTACTTTCCTCCGGAGGAGCGGACGTGTTCGCCAGGAACCGTCCGAGCATGCCCAAGTCCCAAGGGAAGTAATTGAGCACAAGCTAGCTATTCGCCGACAAAAACCCGTGCGCCAAGCTCAGCGCTTTTCCCGAGAAGCAAGCGATCATCCCGATGAACTCGACAAACTCCTCAAGGCCGGCCGTCGGAAGTCGAGCACTTTCAGTGGTAGCAAACCAGTCATTGTAAAGAAGAAGGGGGCAAGTGGCGCGTAATGCGTCGACCACACCGCCTAAACGCCGCTTTGCCTCAAGGACAACTTCATTCTTTGCGCATTGATCAAGCCCAGTCGACGAACGGCGGAATCCTGTAATGAGTTTTTGTATGCCTATTCAGGTTATCACCAGATTAGCTTGTTCCCGGGGCGAGGAGAAGACTTCCGTCATCACCTGTTCAATGACGTTACGCTACCGACCATGTCGCCGGTCTGCGGAACGCAGGGCGACCTTCCGTAACGATCACGAAGACTTTCCGAGACCGGATAGGTCAAACACCGAAGTGTATGTGGATGATATCGTAGTTAAGAGTAAGCTCCCCTCAGGACATGTATTCGACCTCGAGGAAACCTTTTGTAATCTCCGTAGGTATAGAATAAAGCTTAATCCTACGAAATGTGTTTTTGGGGTAAAAGCTGGCAAAATGCTCGGGTATCTCATCGGGCCGCAGGGCATCGGTGCCAACCCAGAGAAAACGAGGCCATCGAAAGGATGCGCCCTCCGGGCTCCGTGAAAGAAGTCCAAACCCTGACCGGACGTATGGCAGCCCTGAGCCGCTTCATTTCCCGGTCGGGCGAACGCGGCCTGCCTTTCTTTAAGGCGCTCACGCAGTATCGAGGGCTTGTCTCGACGAAGAAGCTAACCGCTCCTTCGAGGAGCTAAAGCGTTACTGTCGGCCCGATCTTGGCCACGCCAAGGTCGGGAGAGCCGCTCCTACTTTACCTCGCGGCGACACCCCATGCCGTAAGTCGCGGTGTTGGTGGTAAGCGGGAAGGACGCAGGCGTCGAAGATACTACATCGGCGAGGTGTTGAACGGACCAAAGGCGCGCACCGAGGTCCGTAAACTTCAGACTTTCGCGCTCATGGCTTCCGTGAAGTTACGCCACTACTTCCAAGCCCACAAGGTCGTCGTCCGACCGGCTTTCCGCTTAGGAGATCCTAAGAAATCGGGCGTCGGACGGACAAATAGTGGGCCATGGAACTCGCGGAGTTCGACATACACTTCTCTGCACGCATGGCAATTAATTCCCAGATCTTGGCGGACTTCGTAGTGGAGTGGACGAACCCCACCCAGCCCACCACGGGGTCTCATGAACCTCGGGACGGCCGCTGGACCATGTACTTCGATGGATCCCGAGCTTACGAACGCTCGGGGGCTGGCGTTGTACTAGTGTCCCCTCAAGGGGACTGGCTGCAATATGTCATCCAATTACACTTCGCCGCAACCAACAACGCGACGGAGTATGAAGGCCTCTTGGCTGGGCTACGAGCGTGCAAGACGCTCGGAGTCCAGCATGATCGATCGTGAAGGGCGATTCACGGTGGTCAATCAACCAAGTAAACAAGGAGTATCAGTGTTCCGATCACTCAATGGCGCTTTACTTGGTTGAAGTGAGGAAGATGGAGTGGTACTTTAGAAATTTCGAAGTACTCTACATCCCAGGAAGGACAATTCCCTGGCCGATCAACTTTCCAAGATCGGTTCCTCGTAGTTGCCCGCCCCACCTGGGGCGCTCGTTGAGCATCTGCATAAGCCCTCCATTCCCTCTGTAGAGGAGGCACCACCCCAGATGCCCGCCCAGCCCGAGGCGCTAGCCGAGCATCTGCGAAAGCCCTCCAATCCCTCTGAAGAGGAGGCACAAGAGACGTGCGGTAACGTCTCCTTCCTCGAGCAAGGTGCAGATTGGATGGCGCCATTCATCCAATATCTTGCCCACGGGACATTGCCCGAGGAAGAAGCCGAGCGTTCCCGGCTGCAAAGGCGGTCATCTGTCTACAAGCTAGTAGACGGCGCCTTGTACCGCAAAGGGGCACTTGGAGTCCTCTCCAAATGCATATCTCGAGAAGAGGGCGAATTCCTTCTCAGAGATATCCACGAAGGAATGTGCGGAGCCCACTCGTCCTTCCGGACGCTCGTGAGCAAGGCATTCTGGTTGGGATACTATTATTATAACAGCTAAGACGACGCTTTCGGGCGATAGTGGTGACTTGTCGGGCGTGCGATTCACGCCAGTAAGTCCCACTCACCAACAGACGCTACCGCAAACCATCCCACTCTCATGGCCATTCTCGACCTGGGGGGCTGACATTCTCGGGCCTTTCCCCCGTGGTCGAAAGGGTTGTAAATTCTTGCTCGTCGCCATCGACACTTTCTCTAAGTGGATCGAGGCCGAGCCCGTTTCAACCATCTCGGCTCAAGCAGCCAGACGATTTTTCTGCAGCAACATGGTGACGCGCTTTGGGATACCCAATCGCCTCATCACGGACAACGGCACTCGCCACTAGCGAAGTAAGCTGGGCCCTCTGCGAAGACATCGGAACAAAAATCTACTTCGCCTCTGTAGCCCATCCGCAGAGCAATGGAGCAGCCAAGAGAGCGAACGGCCAAATACTTCAAGGGATAAAGAAAAGAGTCTTCAAAGACCTCTCCCGACAAGGCGGGTCATGGGTGGACGAGCTCCCTTCCGTCCTTTGGTTCATGCGCACCACCGCAAGCCGAGCTATGGGCGAAACGCCTTTCCAGCTCGTTTATGGTGCAGAGGCTGTCCTGCCCGTCGAAATCGTGCTCGGGTCCCCAAGAGTGCACCTAGCCGACGACATCCACCAAGGTCGCGAGCGTCGCCTCGACCTCGATCTCGCCGAAGAGACCCGCCTAAAGGCACAGCTTCGATCAGCCGTCTACCAGCAAACCCTTTGCAAGCACGCGGCCAAGTCAATCCGGCCCCGAGCTTTGCAGGTGGGCGACCTCGTCCTACGTCGAGTTCAGGATATGTCGAAGGCCAACAAACTTTCCCCCAAATGGGAGGGACCATTCACGGTCGTTTCGGTGTCACGCCCGGGGGCTGTCCGCCTTGCAATGGAGGACGGTTGCGTGCTCACCAATTCATGGAACATCGACCAGTTGCGCAAGTTCTACATCTAAACTCATGTTCCATTTTACGTTATGATTGTAAATTCACGACCTTTCTTTTGAGCAATGCAACTTTAATTCGTCCAAAATCTTTTCACTCCGCGGAAATCGGCCTGCGCACGCGTGATTGTGCAAGGCGCCTAAAAATCACCACCAAAGGCTTCAGTCTTGATAAGCCGACCTTGGTCCGCAGTAGCTATCCGCTGCGCGATACACGTCGCAAACAGACACCCTTTCGGTCGGTCCGAGATTTAGCCCGGCCAACGCGTGTTGGTCGCCACGCGCCATGTCCATCAACCGTGCGTTCTAAGTGTCGAAGAGTTTTAGGGCGCGCTAGTTTTCTCTCCACCGACCTAACCTACGCTCGTCGCTCGGACAGGCCGGTGTTTTGGTCGGAGGGGCAGCGCGCGCTTTCTCTCGCCTCTCCTGCGAACAAACTCGTGCTTTCATGATCTGACTACGAGCTTTATTCACGGCAAATGGGGATGGGAGCGAGTTATCGCGCCAATATGTTTTCACCGCTAAGTCACAAATTGTAGTAAAACATTGCTCGCTTCAAGCACCGACTACCTTCGCGAAGTCATTTTATTTCAGCTTACTCCGGGCCTATGCCGCCCATGCGTCGATTTAACCTACAATGTGTCTGCCTCGCAGCTATCTTTTGCAGGGTAAGTAAGAGAAAGCCCAAAAAGGTGTTATCACAGACGCAACACTCAAGCAAAGAGGAATTCACATTACAAGTCGTCATTCGCCAAAGCTTTCCAAAGTAAAAAAGAAAAAATGTGCAACCCTAAGCTCCGGACGTTGCTCCCCTAAGCGCCGCGGAGAGTTTTTGCCTATAGTCGGCGATCTTGGCACAAGATCGATCACCTTCCGCGGGCGTCGCGCAAGGGCTTCTTCATGAGGGCTGCTCGACCTCTTCTTTATCTTGGTCGGCAAGGGCGGCGGCCGCTCGCGCTACCTGCTCCAGGTCGGCCACTTTGGTTTCGAGGGTCCGAGCACGCTGTCTCTCTCGTTCAAAGTCTTGCTCGAGCCCAAGAACCTTCTCCCGGCTAGAGGCCAGATCTTTCTCTAGCAGACCAGCGTCCCGCTTCCACTTCTCTAGCTCGTCCTTGGCCTGGCGTGACTCCTCAAGCTCAGCCACCTTGGTCTCAAGGGTACGGGTAGGGGTGCAATCGGATCGGATATTTTCCGTCCGACCGACCGACCGGATGAGTTCGGATCGGATTCGGATTTTTTTTTCGGATATTTTTCGGATTCGGATTCGGTTTCGGATATTTTATTTCGGATTCGGTTTCGGATTCGGTAGATAACTATCCGTCGGATCGGTATATTTCGAATATTTTTTCGGATATATCCGGATTTCGTTTTTCGGATATCCGACCGAAGCCCACAAGCGTTGGCCTGCCCATTACGTTGGTGCGGCCAGGATTTAGGGGGTATCAATCGTCCGGCGCCGCACTGGCGCGTCCTTGGAGCGGTTGTGGTTGGCCGCGCGCGACGTGTAGGCCCTCAAGAGTAAAGCCCAGAACGGAGTTACGGAGGACGTCCGATGGGCGCGCGTGGAGAAGGAGCTACTTCGTCGCTAGCCCCACGAGGCCACGATAAACTGCCATCGACCAACGGCGACAATATACGATTTTTTTTTAAAAAGTACATTTTAAAAATAATTTTATAAAAATAATACCTAAAAAAATTGGCGGCAATATACGATTTTTTTTTTAAAAGTACATTTTAAAAATAATTTTATAAAAATAATACCTAAAATAAATAAAAATATACCTTATGATATAATATAAATATTATTGACTTGTTGTATTGTCTCTTTATAAAACATGGAGTTGTATTGTCTCTTTATGAAACATGGAGTTGTGGACCTCATGGTCATTTTATCGACTTATTGTAATATTATTTATGTATCATTCTATGTTTCAAACTTATCATCGGTACCGCCTAATCGGTGTTATATGTGTGCTTTATGCGGTTATCTGTTTTTCGCGTTATCCGACAAAAATTATTCGATACCGTACCGATTCCGCTCCGTATTCGATTCGAATCCGCTACCGATATTATCCGTGTCGTATCCGTATCCGGTACTATCCGAATCCGACAAAAAATATGGTTTAGGATATGGAAAGAGCGATATCCGACCGAATCCGATCCGATTGCACCCCTAGGTACGGGCATGCTGCTTTCCCTGCTGAAGCTCTTGCTCGAGCCCGTGAACCTTGCTCTGGCTAAGGGCAAGATCTTTCTTCGCCAGGCTAGCGGTCTGCTTCAACTGCTCCAACTCTTGCTCGAGCGCGAGCACCTTCTTCTCGACAGCCGCAACATCTTCCTTGGACTGACGGGAGCCCGACCTTTCCTGCTCGAGCTCTCGCTCGAGCCCGAGGATCTGTTCCTTGGTCTCAGCGATGCTCCGCTCCGCCTCTCGGCACCTTTGCGTGAGCAAAGCTTCCGCCTGCCTGAAGTCGCTCAGCTTCTCCTCCAGCCTCTCGACCCGGGCATGAGATTCTTCGTAAAAGCGGTTCACGGTGTCGGGGACGATCAGCACCTCTTCGAAATCGGCCAAGGTCTTTTGAAGAAGCTGCGGGCAGAAGAGCTCTAAGTAAAACTCCCCCCGCAAGATCCGAAGAAGAAAAATCACCGCAGTGGCGGAGCATCCCTACCTGAGCAACATTGCGCGCCGTTCTCCCAGATTGCTCAAAGACTGCCACCGCCTGAATATCTTCGAGCCTCGGCAGGGGTGTGCGGACAAGCCCAGAATCCTTGAACAGGGCAGTCACTCAAGGGACAAACGTCCCCCCGGGCATGAGATTCGCCCTGGAGCGCCTCGCTCCCTTCCTGAGCAAATCCCACGCTCGGAGTTTCCTCGCTGCCCTCCGCGGCATGTTCTTCGCCCGGCGGCAGCAAGGGGTCATCCCGATCATGCTGTTCGCTCGGGGGCTTCAAGCCTTCTTGGGCAGGCTCTTCGCTCGAATCCTGAAGCTCGATCACCTCTCTCCCTTGCACGTTCGTCGTGCTCGGGAGGGCCAAGTGCTCCGCCCCGCCTTGGTCATCTGCGACGAGGATGTCCACCGCTGCCACGGCCTCCGTCATCACAAGGTCGGCGGCGCGGGCAATATCCCTCTCTACGACACGATCAAGGAGCTCGTCAATCATCCTGCGACAGTCCGAGCGGGACCTACGAGCTACGTCGCCCACGTCAGTTGGGTGGGGCTAGCTCGGGTTGACATGCACAAAATCGAAGATCAAGACGAGCAAGTGTCGAGGCTTACCTTTGGCCAGGTCCTCCTCTCCGCTAGCGAGGGGTTCGCCGCCACCGCAACCACCGGCTTGGCCCTCTCCTCGGCGGCCTGGGTGATCTTCGCCAGCCGGGGCTCGACCTCCTCCATGTCAACCCCCACCAGCGTCTTTCCCGGCTGCCCGGTTTCCGTTGCAGGGGGCTGCGCTCGGCCGATGATCCCGAACTCCCGAGCTTTGATAGCTCGCGCGAGTTGATCCTTCGTATCGGCGAGCTCCCTCTCCAGCGCCTCCCGCTCGCTCTGCACCATTCCTTCGATCAGTCTCCCCTCCGCCTCGATTTGTTCGATTTGAACTCCCAAGTCGTAATTCTTCAGCCAAAGCCTCAGGCGGCTTACCTTCTCCTTCCGATCGGCATACTCCATATGCCGTTTGGGTGGATCTTTGGGCGCAGCCGCATGCCTCTTCGGCGCCCGGGTGCTCGCGGGTGGCGGCGCCGACCTCTTGCCCTTCCCCTTTTTGGCCTTGGCCGCAGGAAGGAGCACATCGCCACTGCCCGCCCGGGACTTGAGCTCGTCCACGGCCAACTCCAGGGCAAGCTTTTCCTGTCAAGAGAGAAACGGGATGCCATCAAAAGAAAGCTCGGATGTCGTTCCCATGCGCAAACACTTTGTAAGGCTCGGATGTTCTTCCCGAGCATGAATCACCGAAGATGCTTACCACCTTGCCCCGCTCAAGCACGTTCATCGGGACCTGGCGTTTTTGCTCAAGCTCCTTGCCCTTCGGGGTCCCGAACATCTCGCCGACCCTCTTCTCCACCCAGTCGTAGCCCGGGGCTGTCACCGTGTTGCACGAGAGGTCAGCATGGGTTCAAGCAAAACTTATAAAGCAAAATCGGCGCAAGTCGCGAGGGCATACCAGATTCGCCTTCGCGGGTGATGTCTTCCCACCCGCCGGCTTTGAAAAAGGGGTGCTCCCTTTTCCTCAGCGGAGATATCCTATTCCGGAGGAAGTCGCGGACGACATCTCGCCCGGTAAGCCCCATCTCCGTGAGCCCATGGATCGTCATCAGGACCCGCTCCTCTTCAGGGGTGACCGGCGGGCGCGGTGTCTCGGCGCCCGGCGTCGCCTCTCCAGTATAGCGCAGAGAACTCCCCTCCGACTTCCGCAGGTAGAACCAGTGATTGGCCTAGCCCGCGACGGAGTCCTTGTGGGTGAAGATGGGGAACTCGTACGGGCGGACGTTTCTCAACCGAAAGTCTGTTGTCGGTGGAGGAAGCACTACCGGTGCGGAAAAGGTTGTAGAATTGGAAGAAGAGACTTGGCGTGGGAAGGACGCCCACGAAGCCTTCGCAGAGGTGGGCGAAGATGTTCAAGACAAGGATGGAGTTGGGGTTCAGATGGGTGACCTCGCACCGGCATTGCTCGAGCGCGTCCCCCAAGAATTCGCTCTCAGGCAGCTGGAGCCCGTTGACGGTGTAGAGCTCGCACGAGATTATCTCGTCGTTGTGCGGCGCTGGGGCTCCCTCGCCGCTCGGGATCCTCCAGGTGTAGGGGTCCAGGTACTCGTAATCCTGTAGTACCTTGAGCCTCTCCGCCGTGACCTTGCTCGCACCGAACCGCACCATGGGAGACTCGGAAAGATGAAGCGCCGCAGCGGAGAAGGGAAGCCGAGAAGTTTGGAGGTTTGGAAGTCAGGAAGTCAGGAAGTTTGTGGCGGAGTGTTTGTCGTAAGGGGCGAAGATGAAGGAAGGAAAAAGGCTTTTCGAAACACTCCCAACGGATATCTGTAGGCGGAGAAGACGAATGGGCAAATAAGCGATCGATTACCAGCGTGGGCGGTCCGTCCCAAGCGAGCGACGGTAGCGGTTCCCAAAAGTCGTCGAGTCACGCGCGGCAACCGTGGGGAAGGAACCGCTGCGGTTTTCAGCTTCTCCACGAGTACTATTTGGCCCAGACTTGACCAAGTATGCTCGGGCTCGCGGGCCTTTGTCCCGAGCGAGTTGCTCGGATGCATAACGAGTTTCCCTTCGTTGCGAGATCTCTTTCTTCCCGAGCGGCAGGATCTTTGCGGCGATTTTCGCCGAAGATTTTCGCCCGAGCATAGTTGCTCGGCCAGAGCGATTTTTTTTCGCTACGAGATTCCCCGCTCCCGAGCTAGGGAAGCTCGGGCGCCGCGGGAGCTCTTCGCCGCCCAACTTCAATCCCACTCTAAGAAGTCTAGAGGCTTAAGGCGGAGGCCTCAGCAAGGCCTTTCCTCCCCTTTAGCCTCGGGGGCTAGCTGTCGGGGATTGGATACACTGTACCAAGACGACCATCGAAGCCCGGCACCAACCGACCATGCCCTTGCCCGGACAACGCATGCAGGACCGACCTTCGTGCACCCCGGCCCCGAGCAAGCCAGCTCGGGGGTCCTCGACAAGGCGACGTGGCATTAAATGCATGGCGGCTCAAGGATCGCGCGCCCGGGATCCGCGCCGCCACGGTCCGCGCTGACTTGGTCCGCGCCCACTGTGCCCACGTCGCGTGGTACCCGGCGGGTGGCGCGGCACTGCTCTGCGTACGTCCTCTACAGTAGCGCGCCCCCTGTAATAAATGATTTGTCTCCTGTAATTCCCTATAAATACCCCCTCCCACGATGGATTGAGGGTTGGACCTTCTGTATTACGCACACACTTACACACATCACTTGCTCACGGGAGTTCTTAGGATCGTTCAGGGCCTCCCGAGCAAGCGCATCGTAACCCACTTTCACATACTAGTGCAATCACTGGACGTAGGGTTATTATCTCCCCCGTGAGAGGCCCGAACCAGATAAAAAGCGACCCTCTGTGCCTTACGATTGTCCGGTATACCTTCGTTCCATTGCTCGGCATACTCTCAGACGTATAACCCTTGCAGACGTATATACATCGAATATGTTGAATACACACGGGCACATGGCTAGTCCCATGTATATCTGTCTTTTGGATGAAATATTTCCCAACAATTGTGATAATTAATTATCTCCTCGTGTGTATTCACCGTATTCGATTATCTTCTATTTAATTTTTTAAAATAAAAAATTAACATATATCTCTAAGTATTAATAATCATTATAGTTTAACTTTAATTAGTATCTACTCTAAAATTAATAAGCTATGGTCTTAGCACACAGTTACATTTATTTATTTAAAATGTCTACATTATTAAAAGGTCTATCTTTTGTAAAAAAAAAGAGGCGTAGGGTCCTTATAGTTGTAGACTACATATAGCTTGCTTATCTGTGTGCCACTGTGCCCGATTCCATCCACAACCTGGCTTATTGGCTCTTCTTACCTCTGCTCTATGACTCGTGAAAATGTTTATTATAAGAACAGTGTTTTCATGCTTTTCCTTTTAATATAAGATGCATAAATCTTGAAACAAACGAATAGTTAAGTAATTATCATCTACTCATTGTTCATACTTCAACATTTGTGCTACTTTTTTAAAAAAAAGTATAAAAACACCTCTCTTATTATAAAGCCATCTAGGTTTATTACGAAGTTCATGCTTCGAAAACACTTTTTCGAGAATATGCAAAAGCTTTGCACATCATTCATTAAAGTTTTCGAAAATGTGTTTTTCTCGTCAAACATCGATCTGGTACGCACGGAAGCTATAGCATGGCGTTTCGCGTGTTCTCGCTTCTCACGTGTGAAAACAGCTGGCTCTGGGTCCAGTCCTGGTCGCCTTTTGCTTCGAGTCTTCCGCTGCCACACGGTCGCACAGTCTAACGAGTCATGACTCCCGCCGTCCGGTGCACTATAGTCTTCGGTCTTCTTATGGTTGGTCGTTCACTCGTTCGCATGTACACTTGGAATAAAATTCAGATCAATTGCAAGATATGTCAGCTTGTGCTTGTTTCGTTAATGGAGAGGAATCAAAATTTAATCCACAACTAGCCGGCCCCTGGATCTATGCGTGGTATATGGTCAAGTATATTTTTGTGAGTTCAATAATAGAATTTTGAATTCAAAATTTCAAAGTTTTTGGCAAGATCGTATCTGCCTTATACTATATTTCAATGAAATTAAGTTGTTTATTCGAAAGACCTCAGACTGCCTAATCTTCTATTATATTATTAAAACAGAAGCAAAAGAAATTCCCACATTAATCGGAGGAAAAAAAAAGATATACACCATTGATCATGGTGGGTCCAGATTATAACGGTCTAGATTAAAGAAAGAGTTTGTGTTACGTACAATATACAGAAGTTTGTATCATGTACAATATACAAGAATTTGTATCATGTACAATACAAGAAAGAGTTTGTGCCATGTACAATACAAGAGTTTGTATCATATACAATACAAGAATAACTGAAATTCAGAATAAAAATAAAATAAAATTAGAAATTTCATTTCTATACGATTAAAAGAAAGAGTCCAAGTACAATAAAAAATTCAAAACAAAAAATAAATTAATAATTTATTTTCCATACAAATATCAAAATAAAATTAAAATTCTGAATAAAAATTTTTAAAAATAAAATATAATTAATAATCGATTTCCATATGAACAATTAAAAGAAAGAGTCCAAGTATAATAAAAAATTCAAAACAAAAAATAAAAGATAATTAATAATCTAATTTCCATACGAACATGAAAATAAAATTGAAATTTAAAATAAAAATAAAAAAATAAAAAAAAATAATCTGATTTCCATACGATCATCAAAATAAAACTAAAATTTAGAATAAAAATTAGTTATAAGATTTGTATACGAATTTCAATATAAAAAACTGAAATTTTGAATGAAAAATAAAAATTGATTTTATAGGATTAAAATAAAGAGTCAACATCAATACAATAAAAAATCAAAATTTCTGTAAAAATAAAATAAAAGTAGAAATTTTATTTCCATACAATCATCAAAATAAAAATAAAATTTGAAACAAAAATTAATTAAAATAAGTAATTGGATTTGTATACAAATACCAACCTAAAACTAAAATTTAGAATAAAAATAAAATATAATTAGCAATTTGATTTCCATATGAACTCTAATGTAAAATCTCTAAATAGTTTAAATTAGGAATGAAATGAAATAAAAAATAACAATTTAATTTGTATACGATGCCATCTAAAACTATATTTAAAAATCTATATCATGTATGATCAACAACACACAAATATAATTTGGAATACAAATAAATAAAAAAATGCTAATTTGTTTTGAACAAGAATTTCAATTCAATTTCTATATGAATTTCTAAATAAAATCCCTAAATAAATATAATTCGACATAAAAAATAATGAAACATTAGCTATTTGATTTCTTTATGAATTAAAAACCAAAATTTGGAATAAAAATAACATAAAAAAGAGAAAATCCAAAACCGAAGGAGCCAATAACCATGATGAGTGATAAGCATCTGTATTATTGAAGAAGTCAGTAGCAAAAGAAGCTTGATAATAGAGAAGTCCTATAGAGACCATATGAAGCTTTACATGGAAGATGAGTTACATATGATATATATCTATCAGAAAGTCTAGCAAACGGTATACCGTTGGGAATCACTTCCAACGGTATACCATGGTTTCATCAGGTTCGCGGGTGAGTTTCATTACCAGGTTTCACGGGTAAGTTTCATGATGTCTCACGGATGGGTTTCATGAGGTTTCAAGTTTCATAAGGTTCGTGTTCATTAAAAAAAGTTTAGCATTGTGCTGTCTGATGAAACCTTTGGTTGAAACTTATATATGAGGTTTTTTTTAATGAAATACGAACCTTATGAAACTTGAAACCTCATGAAACCCATGAAACCTATCCGTGAGACATCATGAAACTTACCCGTGAAACCTGGTAATGAAACTCACCCGCGAACCTGATGAACCATGGTATACCGTTGGAAGTGATTCCCAACGGTATACCGTATGGTAGTTGCTCTCTATATCTATTGGGTAGTTAGAAACGTGCCATCACTACTAAGGAACATGACATCACACATGATGATGGGAAAGTTCTACATATTGTTAAATAAAGACTAAAATAAACATACTAGCATCGTAGAAGATAGAAGGTTGCCACGTTTGTGAGGAAGCAACGATAACATCGTTGAGTTGGCAAACATTGAATAAGAGAAGCAACCTTTAGGGGATTGGATATTTCCTATGACGACCATCGTACCCTGGTCGGCTGCCGATCGTGCTCACCCTTGGACGGTGTCCCCAAGGGAGGTCCTCGGGTAGGCTGACCTTCGGAGCTACCCGTCCTCAATCGAGCTCGTCCCCGAGCATGCTTGCTCGGGGGCGTGCGACCAAACGACCGGGTCCAAGGAAGGGACCTCGGGCATCACCAAAAAGCCGGGCACGATCCACGAAGGCGACGTGGCATTAATCGCTCAGCGGCTTGAAGGACCGTACGGCCACGATCTGAGCCCACTGTGCCCACGTCGCGGTATGGCGAAAAGCAAGGAAACAGTTTCACCCACGTCCGGGAATAGTGGCACGTCACTCCGTAATAAATGTTGTAACGCTGTAATCATCTATAAATACCTCATCGCACGTAAAGTTTGGGGTTCGACTCTGTCGACGATTCGGGAACCGGTCCCCCGCCGAGCTTACTTGTTGAATGAGGGATCAACCTAAGGCCCCTTTTTCGCGGGGGGTATAGCTTCCGAGGGCCTGCCGAGCTACGAAACGAGGTGGCCAAGACAATCGCAACGAGCAAGGGGTCTCTTTTTATCTGGTTCGGGCCTCTCGCAGGGAGATAACAACCCTACGTCTAGTGATTGCACTACTGTGTGAAAGTGGATTACAACACGCTTGCTCGGGGGAGCTCTGGGTGGTTCTAGGGATGACCCTCCAGGTCGACCGTGGTAAGCGCTGTGTAAAACGGAAATAGCAGGTGATATCGAACTGACCGAACCCTCAACCCTTTGTGCGAGAAGGTATTTATAGGGGGTTACAAGCGACACAACATTTATTACAGGGGGCGCGCTACTGTTTCGGACGTGGGCAGCGCCGATTCCTTGTTTCACCGGCGCAAACGACGCGATGTATACGATGAAGCATCAACGCGGCGTCTTGGTCGCCGAACGCAGATCCTTGAGCCGCCTTGCAATTAATGCCACGTCGTCTTTGTGGACCGCGTCCGGCTTTTGGTCGAAACTCGAGACCCCTTCGATAGATCGGCTCGTCTGGTCACGGACCCCTGAGCAGGCATGCTCAGGGACGAGCTTGACGGAGGACGGAGGACAGCCCGAAGGTCGGGCGGTCCGAAGATCTTTCTTGGGGACGAGGCCCGAGCACGGGCATGCTCGGAAGCTGCCGGGATACCATGGTCGGATATCGCGAATATCCAATCCCCGATAGACTCCTTTTTATTTTTCCCCTCATACATAGCAGTTGGTGGCTGGTGGCCTGGAGGATAGTCCTTAAAACCTCCCAGGGCCCCCGAGTAAGCATCCTGTAATCCCTCTTTGGAAGTTAGTGCAATCACTAGACGTAGAGTTATTATCTCCCCTGCGAGAGGCCCGAACCAGACCAAAAAAGGACCCCTTGTTCGTTGTGTCATCTCGATTCTTAGCTCGGCAGGCCCTCGGACGCTATACCCTCTGCAGAAAAGGGGTCCTAGGTTGATCCCTCATTCAACAAGTAAGCTCGGTGGGGGACCGGTTCCCGAATCGTCGACACAACCGATATGGGACAAGCGTAAATCAAGCATGAATAATATCTTGCATGTGCATATGCATGCATGAATTCATTTGTATTAAAACAAGTTGCAAAAAACTCAGAGTGAAGATGGCGATACTCTATTGAATAAGCTTGGGGCCATTAGTGAGAGCATAATAGGTTTGGGGCCACTGATGAGAGCATGATGGGTATCCCCGGTAGGATAAACAATATTTGTACATATATGCATTGTATATTGATGTTATAACGTTCAGTATTAAATAATAATTAAAGAGAAATAGAAGATAGTTATATGATAGAGTATTGCATTAGAAGGGTAACAGTTGAGAGGGATCGATAAAAAATTATGTTTGCTATTGGCAGTTGAAGCAGAAAAGTTATAGGGTCATCAATAAGAGATATAAGATATATGATTCTACGGGGGTAGTCATCATATGAGAAAGATACGTTCAAAGTAAGTCGTCCATAGTGTATCAGTGTATAAATGAACAATGTACTCTAATACTATGTAAAATAATCTGCGTATTACTTGAGATTAAATAGAGGTACATGTGTTACATATATTTTGAGAAAAGAGTTACTAATAGAGAAATAACAGAGGCATATAGCTATATGATCTATGCAAGATGAAGAGTTGCTACGTTTCTAAAAACGCCCAACAATTTATTATTCTCAATGATTTTCTTCTATCAAAGCTTCTACTACAATTACACCCCTTAAGTTGAATTTTTCTTCAAGCTTCTATTACCATTTCTAATATTTATAATGCCTTAAAAATCTAAATAGTCTACAAAATATGTTTATATATTTTCAAGCATATAAGTTATATCATTTAATATTATAAACTGTTAAGAAAATCTAGCCGTGCAAATGCGCGGGTCACCCTGCTAGTTAGTATTATAACTCAGGCAAAATAAATTGGTGGCCAGATTTTTTTTATTAACGTGAGAGCTTTCTCCGGATATCTAATTAGTATAGGTATAGATATGTCCAAGCAATAGTTGCACCCTTTAAAGCGCTGAAGATTGGAGAAGAGCCAGCCCTCCCACGTGTCAACTTGCGACATCTGCAAAAAACCCCTTACATTTCTTCAAAATTACGTATAGGTCCTTCTGAATTATAAATAGGTCCTTCGTGATTTTTTGTGAGACAAAAATATATTTTTTTCCTTCGCGTTTAGGTCCCTGGCGCGGTATTTTACGGAAAAGACCTCCCATTAATTACAAATCGCGAACAAGCCCTTTTCTAATTTTTCAGGATAGCGAACAGGTCCAAAAAATTAACAAACAGGTCCCTGGTTCTTACGTTCAGGTCCTTTCTCCGTTTTTCCCGAAAAAATGTTTTTCGCCACAAAAAAAACACGTTTTCCCCGAAAAAAATATTTGCGCCACAGAAAAACACAGAGTCGTCGAAGATTTATAGTGACTTATCGATTTGTCGATTCGTTTTTACCGGAAAAAATGTTTTCGCCACAAAAAAAACGTGTTTTTCCCGGGAAAAAATATTTCGCCAAAAAAAAACACGTTTTCCCTCGGAAAAAAGTTTTCGCCACAAAAACGCAGATTAAATCGAAGGTTCGCGTTTTTCGAAAAAAGTTTTCGCCACAAAAAAAACACAGATCCGTCGAAGGTTCGCGTTTTCCAAAAAAGTTTCCGCCACAAAAAAAACGCAGATTCGTCGAAGATTTATAGCACCTTATCGATTTGCGATCCGTTTTCTGGAAAAATGTTTTCGCCACAAAAACACGTTTTTCACGGAAAAGATGTTTTCGTCACAAAAAACACGCTTTTCATGGATTCACCGATGGGTCCTATCGACTCTACAAAACGGTATGGCGTAGCGCGCTATTATTGCCAATAGCTCTAGCAATCCAAAGATTAGCCAATAGCTTCTAACAACCCTTTTTTAAAAAATTAGAAAATAAAAATACTGGAATTATGCAAAAGAAAAACCAAGAATACGTTTTGATTCATTTGTGTTTTTCTTTAAAAAAAAGGATTCACCGATAGCTCCTAGCAATTTAAAGATTCGCCGACGGCTTTTAGCAGACTTTTTTTTAAAAAATAAGAAAAGCGAGATTATCCAATTTTTTTACAAAAATATTCATCAAACAAAATTTCGCGCGAAGCAGCATCGTGACCGAATATCCCAAATTTCGCACAACACGTAATGCAACTACAAAATTTTGCGCGACGCGGCGTAGCGTGTGACACTGGCTAGTTCATGTTTACACGTTGCAATCCTCTGCTGGAATACATGAATATTTCAAGATTTCTACGGGGAGTTGAACCATTTCTTACGAAATGTATGCGTCCCTGTCAGGCATTTAATATCCGGAAAATCTGGCGTTTGAGGATAGTGTGACGAAGCTGTTTCAAACACCGAAAGATCTTTATTTCAACAAAAAAAGTTTAAAAAATTATTTTTTTAAAAAAAACACCGAAAGATCTGCCACAAAAAATATTATCACAGTACCTGAGTTCCGAAACTTACGAGTTACAGGTCGCAACAACAATTCCTTTAGCTGCCTGCTAGCCCATGCTCATGACAGGTTATGGCATTGCAGCAATACAACGAAGAATCCTTAACATAACAACAAATAATAAAAAAAGGCAGCAACTGAAAACACCGTCTTCTTTATACCCTCTATTCTCCTCTGTTCTTACTTCCTAGTTTAGCAAATGGGCAAGGGCTCGCCGTTCCACTCATTGAGGCACTCGAGCAGCGGGTCGATGTGCTTGCCCTGGTTGATGGCTACGAGCACCTTGTTCAGCTCCTCGCCGGGTGACCGTATCTTCTCGCCGGTGAGGTATGCGGTCCCGAGCTCCTCGCGCACAAACCGGTACAGGGGGTATGAGCGGCACTCAGTAATTCTGTTGGGTAATGCAGCCGTGCCGTTCTCCACAGCTGCCCGTGCGGCCTCAACCGCCCTGGGAAGCGTTGCTCGCAACTCCTCCTCGAACTGGGCAACCTTGGCGAACACAGAAGTCTCTGCGTTAAACTCGGCCATGCCGTTGGCAAGGGCGCGTTCCACGAGCACATTGCGCATCTTCTTCATCAGTGGGTAGTTGGGGCTGCACGGGTCGTCGGCGTACGCGAAAACCGCCTCACGGTCGATCTCCGTGAGCAGGTCCTTCTCGCAGAAGCGAGCGACGTGAAGATCACCGGTGGAGTTGGTGCTCAGAGTCTTCTTGGCCACCGTCATCACGCAGCTCCTGACGGCGTTCTTGACATTCTCCTCGATATGGCGCAGGTCGATGGCCTGGCACAGGGCGACCAAGAACGTCGAGGACATGATCTTCAGGATGTCGATGGCCTCGGCTGTCTTCCTAGAAGAGATGAGACCAAGTGAGTTCACGTCCTGGTTGTGCTGCTCGGCGCTCTGGACGTGGTTGGTCACCGGGTTGCCCAAGAACTGCAGCTCAGAGCAATACGAGGCCATGGCGATCTCGGCGCCCTTGAAGCCGTAGTCCAAGCTCGGGTTGCGACCGCCGGACAGGTTGGATGGCAGGCCGTTGTTGTAGAAGTCGTTCACGAGCTCTGAGAACTGCGCGAACATGAGCTTGCCGATGGCGGCAATGGCGAGGCGAGTGTTGTCCATGGACACGCCGATGGGTGTACCCTGGAAGTTGCCACCGTGAAGCGCCTTGCCGCGGGAGACATCGATGAGTGGGTTGTCGTTGACGGAGTTGATTTCACGCTCAATGGACTTGGTGGCGGCACGGATAACCTCAATTTGGGGGCCGAGCCACTGTGGGGATGTTCGGAGCGCGTACCGGTCTTGCTTTGGCTTCATCAGTGGGTCGAGCTCGCCAAGCTTCTTAGCAAGCTTCATGTAGGAGCTTCCCTCCAAGATGTGCTCCATGATGGCCGCCGCCTCAATTTGTCCTGGGTGGTGCTTCAGTTTGTGGGTCAGGTGGTCGGTGTACTCCGGCTTGCCGTTCATGACCTCGCAGAACACGGCGGAAAGGACCTCGGCAAGGATGGCTAGAATGTTCGCCTCAAAGAGCACTGTCGATGCGAGACCAGAGCCCACAGCTGTGCCATTGACCATGGCAAGACCTTCCTTGGGCTGCAACTCGAAGAAGCCGCCCTGGATGCCGGCAATCTTGAACGCCTCAGCGGCGTTCACCTTCCTGCCATCGGGGGCGACAGCAACAGAGTTTTCGCGGCCGGTGACAAGGCCGGCAATGTAGGATAGAGGGACAAGGTCGCCGGACGCGGTGATTGTGCCTCGGAGCGGCAGGCATGGCGTGACGTTGGCATTTAACAACTTGGCAATCGCCTCGAGGATCTCGAAGCGGATTCCAGAGTATCCCTGGAGGAGAGTGTTGATGCGGACGAGCATTGCCGCGCGCGTTGCCTCAGCCGGCAAAACATGGCCGTCGGTTCCGGTTCCGAACGCGCCGGCATTGAGGAATCTGTCGAAGAGACAAGTAAGTTTTCCATGTTAATCAGGACAAGGTCAGCCAGTATAACCTAAAGCACACTGATCAAAGCAAATGTATCTACTTATTAGGAACCTTAGTTCTTACCTGATGAGCTCCCTTTGGAGAGCACCACCCTCCTTGGTCCTCCGGTGGGATGTGGCACCGAAGCCGGTGGTGACACCGTAGCTGTCGGTGCCGTTCATCATGCTGTTCATGACCCAGTCGCTGCTGGCCTTGACGCGGCCGCGGGCCGACTCATCCAGCTCGACCTTGGCCTCGCTGGCGCCGGCGGCAACGGCGGCCACCTGCGAGATCCTCAGGCTGGCGCCCTCGATCTTCACCACGGGCTGGCGGTATTCCGCCACCATCCTCTTCACCTCTTCCAAATGGCTCCCCATCAGCTCCTCCGCCGCCTTCCCCCAGTTAAGCGGGTCGGCGCGGGGCGTCACCACACAGAGACCATTGCCATTGGCAGCAGCGTGGCCGTTTTCGCACTCCATTGCAATCGCAGAGGGAACAACTATCCAACGCACTGAGCTGAAAGATAAGAAGGACTTGTAATGGGCTTATTGGGAGTTGTGCAGAAGAGCTAATGTGGCACTGGATGGTGCGGTGCACGCTCTTCCTGGAGGGGAATGGAGGCTGAGGCGGGGTTTAAATAGGCGGCGTGGGATGGGGGTAGGTCCAAGGCGAAGAAGCGCGGTGACCACTGAGGAGGGACTGTGCGGGCCAGTTGGGCGTGCGAACGAACAACACGAGTGCCGCGTTGCGACTTGCGAGTAGGAGTGTGCGTGCATGTGTGTGTTTTAGGCCAGTCGCCAGCGGCGTGGAAAGTTCGCGGTCACCGTTGGAGCCGCGAGCTCGGTCGCGCGGGCGGGTGTGGTTGTTTCTGTGCAGCACGGCGGTTGGTGTGGGCGCGGTACTTGCCTCGGCTGGCCTGCTCGGTCTCGATCTTCGCCCCTATTCGTTTAGGATTAGGTTTTTTTATAACTTAAAGTCAGTTTTTTTTGGCTTAAATAGTTTAAAAGCTAACGGCTTTTGTATGCGATAGAGATGGTTAATTTTAATTAACTTTAGTGTTATTAGTCTAAAATCAACTATTAATATATTAAAAAAGTCTCTCTCCAGTGGTTTTTAGCTTTTAGTTATATGGAGATTTATAGCTTTTAAAAAGCCTAAATAAAAAGCTACTCGTTTGTTTAACCTGTAACTTTTTGGTTTTTAAGCTGGTGAAAAAACTCAAACAAACAGGACCTTCATCTGTGCTCTTGCTTGGGCACTGGTACCGGGATATAGTTCCTATTACTTTCGTAATGTTCTTTGATTATTGGAGTCTATTCTGAAGAATGAAATCGAGATCTGCTATTAGTGTTTCGAGTACATCCGGGAGGGTAAATGGGTAATGAATTCAATTAGGACATCTGTTTTTAAGGAATTTAGAATATTTGTGGGTAATTGGCAATTTTTTTGTCTTCTTAGAGTAGTACTATAATTGGTTAGTGTAATCATTTTAACATTCATAGCGGAAAACTCACACAAACAACACAGCAAACCTGCTATTGGTGAGAACAGAATTTTTTGTCTTTAGCATACCGTTGGACTATGCCATGGTTGGCACTGATATTTATGTCATCATTTTGCCTTGCAAGCCTTCTCTAAGAACAACTTATTCCAGCTTGTCAGAATTCATATGTCAACTTGTCAGAATTCAGGTAAAAAAAGTCCATCTTTTCGGAGCAATTAGAGCTTCCTGGCATGATCATGCAATCACTAGGAAAGGGAGCTACCGTCGCAGTTCAGGAAATAATTGGTCAAATTTTAGGTAGCCGGAGCAATTTTCAATTGTTTGAATTCGTTGTTAGGAGCATGACGATTGAAAATACGTCTGTTTGAATTATTCAATGTGCCCTGAAATATTATTGGGCTGACAGAAGACTATATCAGTCAATGTCACAGTTCGATTCTCCCTTTTATTTCTTTATAGGTAAAATACCATAAGAGGATGACCGCCACCATCTCACCGTAGACTGCTACCAACTGCGTTGACCACCATTTGCAGCTCGCCGGAATCCCACTGCGGCACGGTGGCTCAGCTAGCTCCGTCAGCCACCCCTGGCCCCTTTTGGCCACTGCATCGATTTGGCACGTATGGTCATGGAACTACAGCATCGCATGTTCTCACCTCTCACGTGATTAAACAGCGTATGAAAACACCAGGCTGTCGGTCAAGTCCTTGGTCCCCTCCGAATCTTCGATAGCTACAGAAAGACCTCTTGGGAGTTTTTATGTTCAGTCATCGGCATCTACACCCATTAGTAAACTGAAGAGCAGTAGCCACAAATGTCGCTTGTTTCTTTCACAAAATGATCAACATTTTCATCCACAACACCTCTGTGCAATGCTACATTCGTGAGACTCTGTCATTACGGATACCAAAACGTACGTACAGACGTACATCATCAGCATAAAGTATAAGTGAAAAAATCGCAAGTGAATATTCTTACATCCTTTTTCTTAATCTTAATTTTCCCTGTCATTTTTAGTTCAGTGATTACACACAATCTAACCAGGCAAATGAGCTATAACCAGGGGTGGAGCCTGCCTATAGCCCAAGCCTCGAGCTAAACCAGCCGATCTGATTACACTAACTGTTCTCGATCTATTTAAGCTGAGCTTTTGATCTAGACCTCGAGTCATATCTGAAGTGGCCCTATGCCTGACTACGCCAGTACCTATAATCATGGTCTCGACTAGACCTGTAAATTGGCCCGGGCTCAAACGGGCTAGCTTTGAGCACTGAGACCGAAATTGACCCAAAGCACGACTGGCTCAAAGCATTATGGGTCGGGCAAGATCTGCCCAAATGCCGCGGTTTGAAATTTGGGCCTTGAATTGCAAAGACTAGTGGCCATCGACACGGCACGCGACGACGCCCAACTAATTGGATATCCCCAATCATACACTCCTGCTACTAATTATCGCCACAAATGGTGCCACACTAGATAGTGATTAATTCTTGGCTAAAAGTAGTTGGCTAATTAGCTTATGACCGGATAGTGATGGGACGAGAGAGAGAGGGCAAGTCGATCGCTTCAATCGAGTGGAGTAGGCTCGGCCATGCTTGGATTCCAAGACGCCCGATGATGGCCCAACAGACTTTAGTGCCGACCGACCAGAAAAACTATTTCTGACTATTTAACCAGTGCGGATGATACGACCGTCTGCGTCTTTGGGCCGTCACAAAACGACCAAGAAGCGATAAGCTTAGACCGTGCCAGCACGATACGGCCTAATTCATAGGTCTAGTCTTGACATTACCTTACGTGCAAGTGAATGCCATGGACCACAGCTACAGGTGTGTTCTTCACGTGGAAGTAGGCCCCAGGACATGAGGCCATGAGAAGACCGAGAAGATGCATATCAACCATTATATGCCGCCTGGAAATGGCATAAGGAGATCCTGTTCACGCGTCACTCTTGTTTTTTTTTGCGAAAAGCCCCCTACGTTTCTCCAAATTACAGATGGGTCTCTTGAAATTACGAATAGGTCCTTCGCGATTTTTTGTGAGAGGAAGATTTTCTTAAAAAAATCGCGTTTAGGTCCCTCGTGCGCTACTTTACGGAAAAAGCCCCCGATAAATTCAAATCACGGGCATGCCCTTTTCTAATTTTTCAAGATAGCGAACAGGTCCAAAAACATAACAAATAGGTCCTCACTCCTTACATCTAGGTCATTTCTTCGTTTTTCACGAAAAAACTTTTTTCGTCATCAGAAATATGTGTGCATCTCTAGGAAGGTTGTCATCACGTCTAGGTCCTTTCTCCATTTTGCCCGGAAAAAATGTTTTCGTCACCAGAAATATGTGTGCAGCTCAAAAAAAATTGTCGTCACTAATAATTTTACGCCCTTTTCCCTCTAGACTATTTTCCCACCTCGGCCTTCGATATTTCCCAAATAATTCGTCGAAAGAGATATTTCTACAACTCTAACTCTCTATTTTTTCCCCCGTAGCTCGGTTTCTGCTGTTTTCCGGAGTGAGAAATATGTTGAAAATCGCGTTTACGTTCTTTCGTCGATTTTTCCCCCACGCCCACACAACACGGCGTGCAGTAGCACGCTACCATATCTAGTTTGATTACATGAGGCCGAAAGAAGATCTTGCATATAATACATGAAAATTGCTAATTTATAGTCATCTTCACTAAAAGATTTAGTGAAAACATTTCTCCTTATGACAAGTGATAGCACTTCCCCCTCAAAGACTTTCCTTATACCTCATTCCTTACCTCACTTTCCTTCTCTCTCTAAATCCCTCTCCTTGTGACAAGTGGCATCATCTTCTTTATCCCATTTCCTCTCCATTCCGTTCCCTTCAAACTCAAAATAGTTTTTGTATTCTAAATTCCCCTCCCCCCCAAGTTTTCTACAACAAGTATTTTTCAATCACTTTCAAAAGTTTTTTAAGCGAACATTTTGAACAAAAAGATAGAAACTTTTCAATCCGGGAATTTTTTGAATTGAATGTTTTCAGAGCTAAAACTTTTTGATTTATTTTTTTTCGAGTTGAAACTTCCAATTCGAAATTTTTTACTTAATTTTTTTTAGTTGAAACTTTGTGATTTGAATTTTTTGATTAAAAATTTTGCATGTTGAATATTAAATCAAAACTTTTTGAACCAAAAGTTTTTTCAATCGAAACTTTTCAAACCGAAATCTTTTGATTTGAAAGTTTTCTGAGTTAAAACTTTGCGAGTAGAAACTTTCTAGTTTAATTTTTTTTAAATTTCAAACCTTTTTGTGTTGAAACTTTTTGAGTTGAAACTTTTCGAGTTGATACTTTCTAATTTGAAACTTTTTAAGTTGAAACTTTCTGAGTTGAATTTTTTTGATTTAAGATTTGTCGGGGATTGGTTATCGCCTGCTATTCACCATCGAACCCGGCCAAGATCGACCATGCCCAAGCACAGGCGCCGTCGTGAGGTCCTCGACCTTCCGACCTTGGGGTTAAGCTCCCCTCCCCGAGCATGCTTGCTCGGGTGTTAGCGACCTTACGACTCAGCCCATCAAAGACACCTCGAAGTCCACCCAAAAGCCGGGCACGGTTTCCAAGGCGGATCCGGCATTAACTGCGGGGCCGCCCGTGGTCTGCGCCCAAGAAACACGCTTCAGCTGTACCCGTCGCCGCGGTGCCGACGGTGGCGCGAACAAAGCAGCCTCACGACGTCCAAGTATAGTGGAACGCCCCCTGTAATAAATGTTTTGTCGCCTGTAATCCTCTATAAATACCCCCTCCCGCGAAGGGTTCGGGGTTCGCATGCATCTACTTTCCACTTTTATACTCAGGGCAATCACTGGACGTAGGGCTATTATCTCCCCCGCGAGAGGCCCGAATCAGGTCAAAAAAGCCTCCATCTGTGCTTTGCTATCACTCTAATTGCCTTGTCCCGTAGCTCGGTAGGATCTCGGACGCTATACCCCTCGCGGGAAAGGGGCCCTAGGTTGATCCCTCATTCAACAAGTAAGCTCGGCGAGGGACCGGCTCCCGAATCGTCGACAGCTGGCGCCGTCGTGGGATCGATCAAGTCCTTCGCGAGAATCACGAGGATGCCGAACTCACAAGACAATCAAGACCTCTGCGTCTTGACGGCGTGGAGGATGGCGACGAATACTCGCCCGGCGATGGCGTGGGTGGTCTTGGTGACCTAGAAGGCCACCGAGACCGGAGTCTTTCCCGTGGTCTGCGGCGAGAGCGTTTCTCGCTTGCGCCGGATACCCTCGTTCGCGAGGAAGAACCTGGCGACCTCCGTGACGATCGGGACGTTCCCGACCGTCTCGAGTTCAGCCAAGGGACCGTGGCGTACGACACCACTTCAGCGTCATCCACGCGGTCCTGGTGCTCCCGCAGCGTCTACATGGCGGGAAGGGAAGGCGATCAAGGAGAACGGCAGTCTCCAGCGGTCTCTCCCCTTCACCAGCACAACGCTGGTGAGGTTGACTCGGAGTTATCCCCGGGCAGGAACCCGGCGGTCGTCCACCACCAGCGTAGCAGGGGGACAGGCGCCGGGACCGGGGACCGGGCCCGCGAAGATCTCAGCGAGTACCGCTCCCCGGAGCATGTGCGCAACCGTCTTCCAAGGTCGCCCCCCGTCGCTCCTCAAAGCGCCGAGCGCCTTCGCACCATGGCGACGGTCGTGCGCGGCCTGCAGAACTTCTCCAACCAGGCGGACCTGGCGGCCATGGGGGCCCTCGTGGCCGAAAACCTGGAAAAGCTCGTGGCTGACATAGGGCTCCCAGGACCGCCCGGCCTTCAAGGGCCCTGGAGTGTTTCCCGGTGTAAGTTCAACCTTAATTAGTTATGGTTTTGGTGTTAATGACAAATCTAATCTTGTGTTAATGACAAATCCAATATTAAGTTTATCCCCTAATGCGATATTGTTCTTAATGACAAATCTTATATCGAGACTAACATGTTTGTTTAGAATATCTTTGTTTAGTCTCATCGCATTGAAAAATGGAAAACCCAAGGTATGTTTGCATATTCATTCTAGTATTAGTTGCATACTTTGGAGTCAAGTTAAAATATGAATGTCCCGTTATATTAACCACAAAACGTGCATCATGTTCCCAATCCATACATTACATGGATGCACACACTTAGGGGGAGTTCGTGGTTTAACTTGATAGTTTCATTGTATTGATCTATTCTTTATTGACACATATAAGGATCAAGACAAAGAAACTAAATCCTTGAGTATATATTTGAATTGCCTAGTTATAAGTATACTCATGGTAATATAGGATATACTCCAATACGATCAATTTGAATATGTGCATATTATCTCCAAGTCAATCATATTTATGCACGATACATGTGGGGTGTATTCTATAGTTGATGATTTAGAGTAATGATCATTTCCATACAATTTACATATAATGGATCATTACTTTCCATCAACATGAGTATATGAAAACTTGTGTAGTTAATATATACTCATATCAATTTAAATGATAATTTAAATTGAGTTCATTTGTCGTGTTAATTATTAAAGAATATTTCATCATGTGTTGATGGTGTTCCTTGATTAATTAAGGGTAAATGAATAGTTCTTAAGTATAATTAAGCATGAGTTGCATTATTATACTTAAGACACAATTAATCATCTCAATTGATTTAGGTTGTGCTCAATTGATCTAGAGGCATCCATTATGTGTTAATGGAGTGCAAAAGATAATTGAGACAACCATGCATCTTGGACTAACAAGTTTCTTGAGTTATGTTTGAGTTAGGTCCAAAGATGATGAGAACGGGACAAGGACGGCATCATGAGTTGATGGGCGTCAAGAATGGATCCCGAAGATAAAGAAGGGTGATGATCCCGGGAGTATCTAGCGATGATCATAAAGACCCCAAAGGGATTGCTTGTCTTGTGCATGAAGGTATAATTAGATAAGCTAAGGACTTTTGTAGTCTTTGAGTCTAAGGTTTTATCGCCATGCTATTAAGAGGGGTCGTTCCCTTTGCTTGAGTTTCATCATGTGTTGGTGATCTCATTCTGCGTTCACTCGAGCTCAAACCATTTGGATTTGGTTTTTGCATGAGGGTTAACCATTTGGCATGTGTTGCGAATGGGTTAAACTTATGCTTGGTTGTCTTTGGTTTTCGCATTATGCTTTGATTTGCATGTGTTGTAAATAGGATAAGCTAGTGCGTTGGCTTTTGCGTGAAGTTCACTTTTGCATGTGTTGCATTAGTTGACGCTTCATGTTTTGGTTCGCAAAACAATCTTTCTAAAAACCGTGTGGTTGCTTGGAGCTAAGTTTTGCATGTGTTGCAAAAGGAGAGAGCTCAAGCATGATTTGGTGTTTATGTGTTTGTATGGAGCTAGAGGCTCGCATGTGTTGCGAGTAAAGAGCTCATATCGATTGAAATGGTTTTGGTTTGAAGTTTGGTTTCGTGTTGCATTGAACTAGAGAATTGCATGTGTTGCAATTAGAGAGTTCATGCATCTTGATTTGATGTTGCTTGGAGCTAGACTTTTGCATGTGTTGCAAAGAGTAGTGCTCAAGCATGAAATGGTTTTGTTGTGTTATTTGCAAGTTCGTTGTGCGAATAAACTGAGGTTTATGAGTCCGGAATTCCGAGAGCATGTGAGTGGGGCTTGCAACGGGTGTTGGCAAGTTGACCGGTCTGTGTTGACCTTCACATGGCTAGGGGATTAATCTCATAAACTCGAGTTTGATTTGCTTATCTGATTTGCGAATAGTTCTTGAGTCGATTGCAAAATGAGTTTTTGCAATTTGGGTTGAATTCTTTGAGCATGGGTTGAATTGGTGCAAATGTGTTTTGCTCGGGTAAATGATCATGTGTTGATCATCCTTGAGGCTCAAAGAAGTGCATTTGGTTTTCCGGAGAATTATTTGGAAATTTCTGGAGCCAAGTCTGCTTGGGGCGGTCGGACCGCCCCTGTCCGGTCGGACCCGGCCGCGGCTCGGACCGCCCCTTCGGCCGACTTTTCCAGAGGTGGCGCCAGGCGTCTTGGTGGGTCGGCGGTCGACGCCCGAGTCCCGGCGGACCGCCAGTGCCATGTGATTGGACCGGCCGCACCATGTGTGATTTTTCGAGCGATGGAGTTTTGGGTTTTTTTGTTCTGCTGGGCGGTCTGGCCCGAGCTCGTCTTGGTCGGACCGGCCACGCGGTGTGACCGGCCGTTGTGCGGTTGCACCGGCCGTGTAACGGTCCGAATTCCGACCGTTGCTCTGTGAGGAGCGGTCGGACCGGCCGAGGCCCGGTCGGACCGCAAATTTGCTGATTTTTCCTGTTTCGCCCCCAAACGGCTAGTTTTTCTTTGTGGGCTATAAAAGGACCCCTTGGGGGGCTTGGGGGCAGAGTTGCTGGCATTGTTGAGGGTGTGGGAGTTGTGTGCATGTGTTGCTCTTCTCCATTTGCCTCTTGAGCTTAAGAGTGAGACTAATTGCATTTGTTACAATTAGGAAGTGGTTTGGGTACCTCTTGTGCATGTGTTGCACTTGAGGAGGCCTTGTGCATGTGTTGCACTTGGTGATCACCGAGGAGCGCATTTGTTGTGCCCGGTGAGGTTCAAGCGAAGGAGCGGCTTGTTACTCTTGGAGGTTGCCGACTCCTAGACGGCGTGGCGTCGTCGCGGAGCTCTCGAGGTGTGAAAGCCCCGAAGTTTGTGAAGGTTCGGGTTGAGCCTACGCGGCGTGAAAACCACGACTAGTGGAAAGAGGCGGTGCTCGAGTGGGAGCCGGTCCAAGTGTGGGCTAGCCTCAACGTGGACTAGGGAGACCGGCAAGTCTCCGAACACCACGGAAAAACATCGGTTGTCCTTGTCTCTTTACTTTCAAGTATTTACCTTGTGCATATTATTGATTGCTTGAATGTATTAGAATTGCTTAGTATTAATTGATTGTTCAATTTAGCAATTCTAGTGTAGAGACTTAATTTAGATAGTGCACTAGTGAGCCTAGTTGATTTAGGCTTTAAATTGTCAAAACCTATTTATCGCTTCCGCATATATCTTTGATTAGGTTTTGACTTAGGGGTGTATTAGAGCGAATTGATTAGAGAGCGATTAATTTTGTAAAACGCCTATTCACCCCCCCTCTAGGCGCATCCTCGACCCTACACCCGGGGCCACCAACTCCACTCCCCGGTCAGTGCCTCCCGAAGTCCTGCTCGGGAGGACCGGGGGAAGCAGCACCGGCACCACGAGGACGTTCGGAGCGGTTCCCGGACGGCCTCGCGGGCTCGCGGACATGCCTCGCCCACCCGCGAGCGCTCCCTATGCTCCACCTCGAATCCGCAATCGTCGCGCCGGCATGACGGCGTGTTCTCTCGCCTCACCTTGTGCGCGAAGGACCGCCTGGGCCCCGGCCGGCACGATCGCCATGTCCGGAGGGGTCGCCATGACGGCCCGGCGTTCGGATGCCGAGCTTTTTCGGCGTCCCTCCGCGACGTTAAGTGGCCGAGCAAGTTCAAGCCTGGCCACATTGAGCATTTCAACGGGACCCAGAACCCCGACGAGTTCATCTCGATTTACTCCACTACCGTTCTGGCGGCCGGCGGGGATGAGGGGGTCATGGCTAACTACCTCCCCACGGTCCTTGACGGTTCCGCCAGAACTTGGCTCTTCAACCAGAAAGAAGGATATATCCGCTCATGGAGGCAGCTTTCTGAGGCCCTCCGAGCAAACTTCCAGAGCTGTTATACTCGCTCGGGCAACGAGCGCGACCTCGAGCGGTTGATCCAGACGGACAAAGAGACACTACGCGACTTCGTCCAAAGGTTTATTAAGGTGAGGAACTCCATCCCGAGCATCTCGGATGAGGCGGTCGTCCAGGCCTTCAAATTTGGGGTCCGCGACGTACGCTTCACACAAGACCTGGAGATCCACCCCGACCTGACGGCCAACGAGCTATTCCGTATGGCCGATCGCTATGCAAATGCCGACGAAGCCGTACAATGGAAAAAAGCGCTCGACGAGGGCAAGCTGCCGCCCCAGCCGGGCCTGGAGGGCCCCTCGAGCAAGAGACCCTCAGGCTTCGTAGAAAAAAGGCCAAGAAGAAGAAGTCGTGCGCACTAGACATGGTGGCGGCCGTGGAGCACCGCCCTTCTCGTGCCCCGCCAGCTCGTCAACGCGGGGGCGGTCGGGGGCGACCACGCCCGCGGCGCCACAACCAAGACGACAACGACCAAGATCGCGACGATCGTGGTCCCGGGACGTGGTCGCGGCGAAGGGGCGCCCAGAGGCGATCGCCGCCTGCTCCACCAAGTGGCCGGCCACGACCTCCGCAATTGTAGGACCTGAGCCTACCGCCTGGAGAAATTTTACAAGGGCGAGGGCCCCATGCCGACTCTCCCAGGCAAGGGAGAGAGCAGCAAGGGCAAAGGCCCCGCAGACGACGACGACATGGACTACCAAGAGCCCCAAAACCACATAGCCGTCATATTTGGGGGCTCCTCGGCCTACAAGTCCCGCAGGGACTTGAAGGAGGCTGCGCGGGAAGTTGGCCACATCACTCAAGGCAAGCCACCCGTGCAGCAGCTCAGGTGGTCCGAACTACCCATCACCTTCTCCAAGGATGATTGTCCCCATGGAATGTCCAAGCCCCAGAAGCTCCCATTGGTCGTGAGCCCGACCGTCAACAACGCCAAGGTCGGTCGAGTCCTCGTCGACGGGGGGAGCTCCTTGGACCTCATATCGGCTACGGTCTTGGACGAGATGCAAGTCCCTCGTTCCAGGATCAAGAGCATAGCGGTCCCGTTCTTCGGGATTGTCCCTAGCACCTCTATCAAGCCTCTGGGCCAAATCGTCCTACCTGTGACGTTCAGGGACATCGCGAACTTCCGGACCGAGCTAGTCAACTTCGAAGTCGTGGACTTTAAGTCGGCCTACAACGCCATCCTTGGCAGGCCGGCCCTCTCCAAGTTCATGGCCGCCACGCATCACGCCTACCAAGCTCAAGGTCCCGGACCAAGGGTGTCATCACCATCAAAGGCGACCATCGGGCGGCCTTGAGCTAACGACGAAGTCCTCGACATGGTCGGGCAGCTGCCTCAGCGTGGCCCCGACCAAGCGCCGACGCACTCCGGCCAAAAGTTACCCTCCAGCCCGGAGGAGAAACCAAGGCGGTCCCTCTCAATGAGGCTGACCCGACAAAGATCCTCTATCTGGGATCTTCCTTAGATCTCAAATAGGAACTCGAGCTCATCACTTTCCTCCGGAGGAGCGCGGACGTGTTCGCTTGGGAACCGTCCGACATGCCCGGAGTCCCAAGGGAAGTGATTGAGCACAGGCTAGTTGTTCGGCCTGACAAAAGACCTGTGCATCAGAAGCTCAGGCGATTTTCCCCGGAGAAATAGGCGATCATCCGGGAGGAACTTGACAAGCTCCTTAAGGCCGGCTTCGTCAGGGAGGTCAAGCACTCGGAGTGGCTGGCAAACCCGGTCATTGTCAAGAAGAAGGGCGGCAAGTGGCGCATGTGTGTTGACCACACTGGCTTGAACGCCGCCTACCCGAAGGACAACTTCCCGCTGCCACGCATCGACCAACTGGTCGATGCAACAGCGGAGTCCCAGGCAATGAGCTTTTTGGATGCCTACTCGGGCTACCACCAGATTAGCTTGTTCCCCGGGGATGAGGAGAAGACTTCCTTCATCACCCCTGCTCGCACGCGTTACGCTACGACCATGTCGCCGGTCTCGGAACGCCGGCGCGACCTTCCAGCGCTTGATGTAGAAGACTTTCCAGGATCAGATAGGCCGAAACCTGGAGGTATATGTAGATGATATCGTAGTTAAGAGTAAGCTCCCCTCAGGTCATGTATCCGACCTCGAGGAGACCATTTGTAATCTCCAAAGACATAGAATAAAGCTTAATCCCGAGAAATGCATTTTTGGGGTAAAAGTTGGCAAAGTACTCGGGTATCTGATCGGCCCGCAGGGCATCGGTGCTAACCCGGAGAAAATCGAGGCCATCGAAAGGATGCGCCCCTCCGGGCTTCGTGAAGGAAGTCCAGACCCTAACCGGACGCATGGCGGCCCTGAGTCGCTTCATTTCCCGGTCAAGCGAGCGCAGCCTGCCTTTCTTTAAGGCGCTCCGCAGACACGAGGGCTTCGTCTGGACAGAGGAGGCCAACCGCTCCTTTGAGGAGCTAAAGCAGTACCTGTCCAGCCCCCCGATCTTGGCCATGCCAAGGTCGGGGGAGCCACTCCTACTTTACCTCGCAGCGACACACCACGCCGTAAGCGCGGTCTTTGTGATAAGCGAAAGAGACAACGTCCGTTATACTCGTCGGCAAGTGTTGCATGGACCAAAGGAGCGCGTTACGAGGTCCGAAACTTCAGACTTTCGCTCATGGCTTCCGTGAAGTTACGCCACTATTTCCAGGCCCACAAGGTCGTCATCCCGACCAGCTTTCCACTTAGGGAGATCCTAAGAAATCCAGACGCCAGCGGCCGGACAGCGAAGTGGGCCATGGAACTCGTGGAGTTCGACATAAACTTCTCTGCCCAAGACGGCAATTAAGTCCCAGATCTTGGCAGACCGTGGCGGAATGGGCGAACCCCGCCATTTCGCCATCGAAGTCTTAAGAATCTCGGGACAGCCGCTGGACCATGTACTTCGACGGCTCCCGAGCTTTGACGCTCGGGTCAAGGCGTTATCTCGTGTCCTCAAGGATCATCTCCAATCGTTATCCATTACACCGCGCAACAAACAATGCGGCGAGTATGAAAACCTCTTGGCGACTCCGAGCATCCAAGGCGCCGAGTCCAGCGGCTAACTGTGAAAGGCGATTCGCAGCTGGTCGTCAACCAAGTCAACAAGGAGTATCAGTGTTCCGATCACTCAATGGCGCTTTACTTGGTTGAAGTGAGGAAGATAGAGCGGTACTTTAGAAATTTCGAAGTACTCTACATCCCCAGGAAGGACAATTCCCTGGCCGACTATCTTTCCAAAGTCGGTTCCTCGCAGATGCCCGCCCCTCCGGGGGTGCTTGTTGAGCATCTGCACAAGCCCTCCATTCCCTCTGTAGAGGAGGCAAACCCCCAGATGCCCGCCTGCCTGGCGCCAATGAGCATCTGAGAAAGCCCTCCGTTCTCTCTGTAGAGGAGGCACTAGAGATGTGCGGTCACATCTCCTTCCTCGAGCAAGGTGCAGATTGGATGACGCCATTCGTCCAATATCTTGCCCACGGGACACTGCCCGAGGAAGCAGCCGAGCGTTCCCGGCTTACAAGGCGCTCCTCTGCCTACAAACTGGTCGAGGGCGCCTTATACCGCAAAGGGGCACTTGGAGTCCTCTCCAAATGTATATCCCGAGAAGAGGGCAATTTCCTTCTCAAAGATATCCACGAGGGCATGTGCGGGGCTCACTCGTCCTTTCGGACGCTCGTAAGCAAAGCATTCCGCCTGGGATACTACTGGCCGACAACTCTAGACGACGCTCGGGCGCTCATGGCGGCCTGCCGGGCGTGCCAGTTTCACACCCGCAAGGCCCACCAGCCAGCGTACGCGTTGCAGACCATCCCACTCTCGTGGCCATTCTCGACCTGGGGGGCTGATATTCTCGGGCCTTTCCCCCGTGGTCGAAAGGGTTGTAAATACTTGCTCGTCGCCATCGACACTTTCTCTAAGTGGATCGAGGCTGAGCCTGTATCAACCATCTCGGCTCAAGCAGCCAAGAGATTCTTTCGCAGCAATGTGGTGACGCGTTTTGGGATCCCCAATCGCCTCATCACAGACAATGGCACTCAGTTCACCAGCGAACTGTTTCAAGCCTACTGCGAGGACATCGGAACAGAGGTTTGCTTCGCCTCTGTAGCTCATCCACAGAGTAACAGAGCAGCCGAGCGTGCAAATGGCCAAATCCTTCAAGGAATTAAGAAAAGGGTCTTCAAATACCTCTCCCGGCACAGCGGGTCATGGGTGGACGAGCTTCCTTCCGTCCTTCAGTGCATGCGCGACCACAAATGAGCGCCACAGGCTAAACGCCTTCCAGCTCATCTACGGTGCCAAGGCCGTCCTACCTGCCAAAATCGTGCTCGGATCCCCAAGGGTTCATTTGGCCAACAGTATCCATCAAAGTCGCGAGCGTCGCCTCGACCTCGACCTCGCTGAGGAGGCGCGTGTGAGGGCGTTGCTCCGATCAGCCGTCTACTAGCAAGCTCTTCGCAGGCACGCAGCCAAGTCAATCTGGCCACGCCTGCGCAGTCGGCGACCTCGTCCCTTCACAAATCCAGATTTGTCGAAGGCCAACAAGCTCTCCCCAAGTGGGAAGGCCTGTTCACGGTCGTCTCGGCAACGCCGGGGCTTTGTCCGCCTTGTGCGGGAGGACGGTCGCGTGCTCGCGAGCTCGTGGAACATCGACCAGCTGCGCAAGTTCTTTGTCTAAACTTATGCCCTATCTTGCGCTTTATATATACATATGTTTTCTTTCTTTCTTTTTAAAGAAAGTAGCACTTTCGCTACACTCACGCAAATGTCTGTTTTCCCCAAGATGTCGCGAATACATGTATAAGGTCACTGCCTTTCGGTAAGCCGGCTCAGTCTCGCACAAGGGCATACTTTTTATTTCTTTCATGATCTTGGTAGCGAAACAAGTGCGTCGGGCGTAGTTCGTTACCGAAAATTTTTCTACCCTAAAGCTCGGGCCGGCGCGCGCGCCCACACAAGGTCCCACGACCAACACCCCGCCAATAAAACTCGCCACCTGGGGGCTTCGGTCTCAATAAGCCGACCTTGGTCCGCAGTAGCTCTTCGCTGCGCGATACAAGTCGCATATAGACAGCCCCTTGGTCGGTCCCGAGGTTTACTTTTGCGCGCAGGTTTGGTGGTCGCGCACCCTGTCGGGCAAACGTGCGTCTTTCCTCGCTCACGACCGTGCTCGCAACATAAGCAAGGGGTATGCATCCCAAGCGTCAAGGAAGCCTCGGCCTTGCTCCTTCTTCCCGACCAAAACCACTTTCGCTCCTCGGAGAGGCTGACGCCTTGGTCGGGGGGGGGAGGCAATCTTTCCCAACTCTCCTGCGAACGAGCCCGTGCTCGCAACATAGGTGCACGACCCTCCTTCGCAGCGAGGGCTAAGGGGGAAGCGAGTTGCTGCCCTGGCACCATTTAAAAAACTCTCGATCAAGCGCCTCGTCCTACCTTACTAAGCGTAACGTTGCTTCTTTCTTAAAGGCGCGGTATCATCGTGTTGCGCATTTCGGGCTAGTGTCGCACCCACGTGTTGTTCTAACCTACGACCGACCTACTTCTTGCTGTTTGCCTTGTGGTTTCTGTTTACAGGAAAAAGCCGGGCAAGGACAAAAGAAGCACTGCACCGGAAGCAACCCTTAAACAAAAGATAGTTACATGCCCCACCGGCGACATCAAAGGCCATCCAAAAATCGCCAAAGAAAAAGAAAAAGGAAGAAATCCCCTATGCACTAGGCGTCGCTCCCTTGAGGGCCGCGGATAGCTTCTGCCTCAGTTCATCAATCTTGGCCTCTTTATCGATCAGCTTCACCGCCCATGACCTTCGGGGGTTTCTTCATGAGTGCTCGACCTCTTCATTTCCTTGTTCCGCAAGGTCGGCGGCCACTCGCGCTGCCCGTCCCAGCTCCGCCACCTTCGCCTCAAGGGCGCCGAAGTGCTGCTTCGTCGCCTCGAGCTCTTGCTTGAGCTTGAGGGTCTTCTCTCGACATCAAGGACCGCTTCTTTTCCGCCGAGCTCCCCGCCGGCGTGTGATCTTCTCTTTCTCAGCGGTGGCACCTTCCTTGGCCTGGCAGGAGCACGACCTTTCTTGTTCAAGCTCTTGCTCGAGCTCGAGGATCCTCTCCCTACCTTGGGAAACGACCTTCTCCGTCTGGCGGCATCTAAGCATGAGCAGCCTGTCTCTGAGCTTGAAGTCGGCCAGCGTCTGCTCAACCTCCGCCAGGCGGGCCTCGTGGTCGGTCAGCAGCTGGGCCGTGGCCTCAGGGACCTCCATTGCTACGTCGAAGCCCTCCATGGTCTTTTCAAGGACCTGCAATCCAGGAAATTTCAGATACCATCCTGAAGACGCTAAGAAGGGGGACCACGAAGAAGGCAAAAGAAACATCCTCACCTGATCAAGGCACGCGCGGAGGTCATTTCGGAAGTGCTCGGTGACCTCCCTCCTCGAAAAATCTGCCAGCTTCGGCAGGGGGCTCCGCGTTTCCTCTGGGCCCTTCCAGAAGGGCGGGTTGGTCGAGAATGAAGAATATTCCCCCTGGGCATGAAGTTCACCCCGGGGTACCATGCCCCACTCCTGAGCGGCACTCCCGCTCAGGGTGTTCTCACTATCCTCCCGAGCATGTTGTTCACTCGGGGGTGGTACGTCCGCCCGAGCATGCGGTTCGCTCGGGGCGAGCAGCGTCTCATCCCAGGCATGCGGTTCGCCCGGGGACTTCACGCCCTCATCTCGGGTAGGTATTTCGCCCGGAGGCACCAAGCCTTCTTGAGCAGCTTTTTCGCTCGGGGCCGTGAGGTCGGCCTTCTCCCCTCCTTCCGCGCTCCCCGCGCGGGGGTGGTTGGGGGGTCCATCTCGACCCAGTCCTCGGCGACGAATTTCTCCACCGCTCCCACGCCCTCGGCCATCACAATGTCGGCGGCGTCGGTGAGCACCCCCGCTAAGGCACAATCAATAAGCTCGTAAGCTATCCTGCGACAGTCCGGGAAGGCCCTACGAGCTATTTTCGCCCACGTCGAGAGAGTGGGGTTAGCTCGGGCGCGCAAAGCAAAGAGCAAAGGAAACGAAGAAGGGCAAATCCCAAGACTCACCTTCGGCCAGGCCTTCGTCGTCGCCAACGGCTGGGTCCGCGATGGCCGCAACCACCATCTCGGCCCTCTTCTCTGCGGACTGAGTGATCCTGGCCAAGCGAGGGTCAGCCTTCTCCATGTCAATCTCAACCAACACCCCCTCCGTGCTTCCGCGCTTGGCCACGGGATGGCGCGCGTCCAGGTCGGCGATCGCAATGGCCCGGTCCTTCTTGGCTTGCTCGACCTCGGCCCTCAGCTGGGCAAGCCACCTCTCTAGTTCCCGCCGCTCGGCCTGCACCATCCCTTCGATCAGTCTTCCCTCTGCCTCGACCTGCTCCACTTGAGCCCTCGTATTATAGTGCTTCAGCCAGATCCTCAAACGGCTTACCTCCTCCTTCCGGTCGGCATACTCCTTGTGGGGCGCCGGCCGGTCCTTAGACGCGCCCGCCTGCCTCTTCGACGCCCGAGTGGTCGCCGGCGGCGGGGCGCTCCTCTTGCTCCTTGAGCCCTTGGCCCGGGAAGCGGGGATAAGCACTTCCTTGCTGCCCACCGAGGGCGCAAGCGCGGCCACCGCCAGGTCCAGGGCGGTCCTTTCCTGCAGCAATATATGAAACAGGCATCAGAAGGGCTCGGGATGCTCTTCCCCGAGCATGAGTTACAAAGAAGCTTACCACTTCGCCCCGCTCGAGCACATTGCTTTAACTGCCGCTATGCCGAGCTCCTTGCCCTTGGGGGTACCGAACAGCTCGGCCACCCTCTTCTCCGTCCATTCGAAGTCCGGGGCTGTTTCAAACCAGCAAATGAAGTCAGCACGGGCGCAGGATGGCGGAGGCAGGGCAAAGAATCCTCAAGGTCGTGGAACTTACAAGAGGTACCCTCTCGGGTCATGTCGTCCCATCCGGTGATATGAAAGAACGGGTGCTCCCTCCTCCGCAGAGGGGACACCCTGTTCCAGAGGAAGTCGCAGGCAATGTCCCGGCCGGTGAGCCCCATCTGCGTGAGCTCGCCGATCATCATCAGCGTCCGCTCCTCTTGGTAGCGCGGCAATACGCAGACATCTCGAAAGTGTCGCCGTCTCGGTGTAGCGCAAGGTGCTCCCCTCCGCTTTTCGCAGATAAAACCAGTTTTCGGCCCATCTGACCACCGAATCCTTGAGGGAGAAAGGGGGGTACTCGTACGGGCGATTGTTCCGGAGGCGGAAGTACCGGGAGCCGACGAGGGAGGTGCCCCCGGTACGGAACAAGGAATAGAAATGAAAGAAAAGGCTCGGCGTAGGAAGGACGCCCACAAAACCCTCGCAGAGATGGGCGAAGATCGTCAAGACAAGGATGGAGTTGGGGTTTAGATGGATGAGTTCGCACTCACAGTTTAGGAGCACGGTCTCCAGGAATTCGCACTCGGGCATCCGGAGCCCGTTGGTGATGTACAGCTCGCACGCAACTATCTCGTCGCTGGCTGGCACCGGCGCCGCCTCGCCGGTCGGAAGCCGCCAGGTACCAACGCCGAGGTACCCAAAGTCCTGGAGCACCCGAAGCCTCTCCGTAGTGGCCTTGCTTACGCCGAACTTTGCCATCAAAGGCGTTGTGGGGAAGGTCGTCGGAGCGGCGGAAGGAAGTTCGAAGGATGAAACGCTTTCCCAAGTTTAATTGCGAGTCGTGGGGGGAAGAAAAGGTTCCCAGAAACTGTTCCCGCCTGATATTTATAGTCGAAGAAGTCGAGCGGGCGGGAAAACCGTCCCTTGCGCCGATGGCCAACGCGTGGCGGCTCAGTCCCCGAAGCCGCCCCTTGGTGGCGCGATTTCCCAGAAGCTGTCAGAGTTGTACCTGCCAGGTTTCGCAGAGGAGGAACCATCGCGATTTCCTCCCTCTCTTGTTTTCAAGGCATTGTCAAGGTCGGTCCTCGGGCCAATACGCTCGTCCCCGAGCAGGCATTGCTCGGATGCTGCGGTAGTCCTTCACCGCAAAGATCCTCGTCCCCGAGCAGGCGTTGCTCGGATGCTGCGGTAGTCCTTCGCCGCAAAGACCCTCCTCCCCGAGCAGGCATTGCTCGGACGCTGCGGTAGTCCTTCACCGCAAAGACCCTCGTCCCCGAGCAGGCGTTACTCGGATGCTGCGGTAGTCCTTCGCCGCAAAGATCCTTGTCCCCGGGCAGGCGTTGCTCGGATCTTTGCGGTAGTCGCCGCCAAGAAGATCCTCGTCCCCGGCGGCGTTGCTTTCGGATCTCGCAGTAGTCCTTCGCCGCAGGGCTCCAACCCCACTCCAAGAATTTAAAGGCTTAAGGCGGATGCCTTGAGAAGGTGAATTTCCCCCTTTAGCCTCGGGGGCTAGCTGTCGGGGATTGGTTATCGCCCGTTGCGACCATCGGAGCCCGGCCAGCATCGACCATGCCCAAGCCTGGGCGCCGTCCCGGCGCAGGGTCCCCCGACCTTCCGACCTTGGGGTTAAGCTCCCCTCCCCGAGCATGCTTGCTCTGGTGTTAGCGACCTTACGACTCAGCCCGTCAAAGACACCTCGAAGTCCACCCAAAAGTCGGGCACGGTCTCCAAGGCGGATCCGACATTAACTGCGGGGCCGCCCGTGGTCTCTGCTACCATAAAACACGCTCATTGTACCCACGTCGCGCGGTGCACGTGGCGGTGGCGGCAATGTTTCACGCATGTCCAAGTAAGTGGAACGCCCCCTGTAATAAATGTTTTGTCGCCTGTAATCCTCTATAAATACCCCCTCCCGCGAAGGGTTCGGGGTTCGCATGCATCTACTTTCTACTTTTATACTCAGGGCACCCCCCATTGTAACCACTTGGATACATCAATGCAATCACTGGACGTAGGGCTATTATCTCCCCCGCGAGAGGCCCAAACCAGGTCAAAAAAGCCTCCCTCTGTGCTTTGCGATCACTCTAATTGCCTTGTCCCGTAGCTCGGTAGGACCTCGGACGCTATACCCCTCGCGGGAAAGGGGCCCTAGGTTGATCCCTCATTCAACAAGTAAGCTCGGCGAGGGACCGGCTCTCGAATCGTCGACAAGATTTTTCAAGTTTTAAATTTTGAATTGATTTTTTTAGTTGAAACTTCCTAGATAAAATTTTTATAAGTTTAAATATTCTAATTTTAAAATTTTGTGTTAGAAAAGAAAGAAAAGGGCATAAGGAGAGGTGAACAGAGAAGACGATACATGGCATCCTAGGAAGATAACCTTTAATTTGTTAGTTTGTAGTTAATATCAAAATAGTTGTACCCTTGATACAATTCGTTAATAGCATGTATGGTATATGTATGGTTCATGAATGTACATGAACAGGACGGTGACAGAAACCAGAACGGGACCGGCGTATATGCCTATATAGCTCATGATGTCATGCTTGGTCCCCTTGTGTAAGTGATCGATGCTGTGATAACCAGAGTGCCAGATAGTGCGCACATGCAACGTCCAGGTCAGGAGTGGCCGGGTGCCCAGGTATGAGTTCATCGCCACGGAGTAGGGGTAAAAATGGATTGGGTACTACCCGTCAGATATCAGATGCGAGTAGTATTTTTATCCGTTTTTTCGGATACGATTACAGGTGTTTTTTTCTCAGATCAGATACGGATGGTACTCGGATAGTTGAGCGAGCACTACCCGGCAAATACCCAAGGATCTCGGGCGGGTACGGGTACCCAGGGTTCAGGTACCCAGAAGTAGGGATGAAAATGGAACGGAAACGGTCGGTAAATGGCTGTTCCGTTTCCGTTTCCATATCTTTTACCGGTAACGGAAACGAAATCGGAAACCTCGAAAACGGATACGAAATCGAATAGTAATAGAAACGGATGCGGAATGGAACGGAGCGGATACGGCAACGAAAGTAGAAAATTCCACAAGAACGTAGTACATGATCACAATATATATGACCGCAAAAATAATATAACTCATTCCACTTCAAAGATAGATACAAAAACAATGTTATGTTCACTAGTATCACTAGAAAGTTTTTTCCCAAATTTGTCTGTTGAAGGCTCGCTATTTGTCCTCCAGATTAGACCATCATGTCCTCGTCCATACCATTATCATCGACATCCTCTTACTCTTCCAACTATAAAGATGTAATGCTCTAAAATTTGCGTATTATTGTTCAATATTCATTTATGATTTTCTGAGATTTATCCTAGATTTTCTGAAGTTTACAAATGCTATTTTGCTATTTTTTATATTTATATAATTAATTTATTCATGATAAATGAAGCCAAAATTATGCTAGAAATAATTTTTCTAGGTTCAACATGTTTCAAAGTATTTTTGAGATTTTTTTGAATTTTTGAACTCTATTTGATTTTTTTTATAAAGCCATTTGTATTTTTGAAATTATTTTAATTCAAAAATAAATGTAAATTCTCTATTCTCCTTTTTGGGCCAAGTGGGCTAAGTTTCTGATGGAATTTCCGGTTTCACTTATACGAATTTTCGATTCGATTCGCTTCAATTTAAAATGGCTCTCCGCTTTCTATTTCGTTTCGACAAAAATTTACATTTCGTTTCCGCATCGACATTTTCCGTTTCCATTTCCGAAAAAAGGATTTCGTTTCCGTTTTTCTTCGAAACGGTCGGAAATTCCGTTTCCGTTTTCATCCCTACCCGGAAGTATAAAATACAGCCCATGAGCCCACAGCCCAGTGAGCCCAATGGTTTGATTTCAGCCTTTTAGGCCTGGTCCAACGCAAATACCATATTCCTCAATCGCCCTCAATCGACACACGAGCCTTCGCCCGACTTCAGGCGCCCCTTAGTTCTCACTTCTCAGGCGCAGCGTCGCCGTTGGCTCCCTTGGCGTGTCGCCGCCGGCTCCCTCCACGCTGTCGCTTCTGGCTCCTCCTCGGGCCGCCGCCGCCGCCTCGCCTTGGGGCCGTGGCGCCTCTTCCCCAGACGCAGCTCCTCGATCCTAGCCGCCCATCGCCTCGAGCCCCACCGCCAAGATCGGGCCCCGCCCGCCTCGGCCCTCACGGTCGTGGCTCCCTCCGCAGCCCTGGCGAGCGTTATGCAGATGGTAATATCTAGTGCCTTAGTGGCGTGTCAACTGATGCGTAACTGGTGCATTGGAATGAAATGGATTGCCTTTGTGGCCTCAATTTGAGCGCATTCGATTGATATTTGTGGGAGAAGAGAAGTAATTGGAGTGGTGAATCCTTTGTTGTGAATTTATGATTGCCTAACTGTTAAATCGAGCAAGATTGCTTCAACTGGTATATATTTACTTCTTTCCACTAATTTTTTTTTGAAAACAGAAGGATTTTATTAATTTCAAGAACATTACATCGAGAAAATACAAGTCCTTCAAATTGCTTCCGGCCTCTACTTAATTTAAGCACACAACCTTACATGAATAATAAAAAAGAAGAAGAACACACGCTCTAGTAACTAGCAATCCGAAAACTAGACCGCCACCCATGTGCTCGGGAATAGAAGTCCTTGGCCACCCGTTCCAAACAATGAGTAGCCTCCGCCAAAGTAGCTCGCAGCTCCACCTTCTGCAACACATCCCACATACGGAGCCAGTGGGTAATAGCAAAAATAACCTGCAACGGAGAAGAATTTGTTTTCATATGAAATATTCTATCATTTCTACTTAGCCATATAGACCAACACGTAGCTGCAGCGCCCAAAAGAACGAGATTTCTAACGTTACTATCAAAACCCTCTAACCAACTTCCGAACATATTAGCTACACACGTTGGACTAGGTATTCCAAAAGCCAAATAAATGAAAGTCCAGACTGTGTGCGCAAAACGACAATAAAAAAACAGATGCTTAATTGTTTCAGGTTCGTAACAATAGCAACATGTTCCGCTCCCTTGCTAATTTCGCTTTGCTAAATTGTCTTTGGTTAGAATCACTCCTCTTCTAAGATACCACAAGAACACCTTGATTTTCAATGGAGCTTTAAGTTTCCATAATCGTTTATTTAAATTTGGCACATCACGTTTAATCAAGGCTTGATAATGGGATTTTACTGAGAATTGGCCATTTTGACACAGATTCCAGCGGAATTCGTTATCAATCTGCGTTAGATGAATGTTAGCGATTTGTGAAGATAACTCCCTCCACACCACTAACTTAGGCCCAATCAGCGATCTTCTCCAGGAAATGTTTGGTTGTGATGTTATGAAGACTTCAACAATGGTTGTAAACTTCCTTCGAACGATGCTATATAGTTCAGGGTATTGATCTTTAAGTGGACGATTTCCAAGCCAAATATCCTTCCAGAATCTTACCTGCGATCCATTATTAATTTTAAAGGTTCCAAAGCAAAGGAAATCTTGCTTTACCTTCATTAAGCTGGACCAGAAATGTGAATCTCCTGATCTCCACTCAGCCTGCCCTAGAGGCTTGGAACCTAAGTATTTGTTCCGAAGCAGCTGTTGCCAGGTACCTTCTGAAGTTAAGAGTTTAAACATCCATTTGCTTAGGAGGGCAATATTCTTAATATTCAAATCATGAATCCCCAGACCTCCTTGATCTTTAAGTTAACATAAGATGTTCCACCTAGCAAGGCGATATTTTCTCTTGTGCTCGTCCCCTTGCTAGTAAAACCGAGAGCGAAAATAATCCAGTTTGTTAAGAACATTTTTAGGAATCGTAAAAAAGGACATCATATATATTGGCAGGCTGCTTAACACTGAATTAATCAATGTCAGTTTACCTCCTACCGACAGATTTTTTCCCTTCCAACTACTAAGCCTCTTTTCAAAACGTTCTTCTATCATTTTCAAAACGTTCTTTCCACTAAATTAGACAAGTGAAAAGAGTAGATGCTGGGGATACTAGTCCTTACGTTTTGTGAAAATTTTGGCAAGTTAAGATGAATTAAATTGTGTCAGTCTTGGCAATTACATTTGTGAATATTGCTTGACAAAGAGTATTAATTGGCGCCGAAAATTTTGGTCCTAACTTGGTTAACTTTTAGTTTGATTTGATGTTGCTTGATTGGATTTAGGATGTTTCAGATGTTATGGGAAAAATTGGATACTGGAGTCATGTCTGCTTTTGTCTTACAGGAACTTTAGTTTGAGTTGACCATTTTATCAGTGTATGTGCGCTGATTGGTGAACTTTAGTAGGAATGAATTATGGAAATTCTAAAGTATTGTTAATCTCAGTGGTGAGAAATTGCTTAGGGTGATGCTGAAACCTTTACAACTTGGGGTTCCTGGAAATTCCACTGTACAATTGTTCATTTCAATACAAATTCAATGGTTTTTTTTTCTAATAAGTAGTGCTTAAACTGGCAGGCACCCATATATTTTGCTATTTGTCTGAACTTGGAAGACTCTGTGACAGGCTGACAACACACTTTTCTAATAATATTTGTTTTTTTGGTCAGAGAACACACATGTTTAATGTATATTTGTCAATTGTTACAAATACTATTGAGGGAGTTTTGGCAATGTCATTTATTGTCAGATACTCAGATTTCTGATAGTTTTGTATCTTTGAGGTTGTTTGTTTTAACGTGGCAAGCATTGTTTGGCAATATATCATATAATTCTCACTAAGGAAGTAAGGATGGCCTGGTTTACTCGACTTGTTTAGTTCCATGCAATTAGTGAAATAGATTAAGGTTACTCTGGAATCTGGAATGTCGTTACTTGTTATATTTCCTTCAATGCTACCTACACTGGTAAATGGTAATGAGCTCATCCATGCTAATCTATATTTTGCTAGTGTACCAGCTAGAAACCAATCCCTACTTTTATCATATACTTTGATCCTAGGTAGTTTGTGTACTATTCGACTAAGTACCCGTTATCCGTATTGTACCCGTCCGTATAATATCCGGTATCCGTTTTCTACCCGTTCGTAAATACCCGGTATCCGTATCCGTATCTTACCCGATTTTTCACTACCCGTACCCGTATCCGAAATAAAAATAATTAGGATAGGATACAGAATGATCTATTACCCGACCGTATCCGATCTGTTTTTCACCCTACCACGGAGGGTGTGAAGTGGTCAGGACTCAGGTGTGCAACATATGCTAAGTTGTTGAAGCGGCAGGGGTGTGATCCTAGTTGCCTGTGGTAGGTTCCAACACACTGATTGTGCTACTTTCTTTAGAAAGGGAAACTGGCCGTGCCAAGTCGGATTTTCATGTGATAAGCCATGAAGCTGCTATCGTAAGGTCTTAGTGAACAGTGATTTGTTACTATTTGTAAGGTGGGTCCAGAAAATAGGTTTAGGGGGAGCCGCACAAATACAACTACTCTTTCGTATTTCATACCGTAGATTACACAAAAGTACATGCTTGGAAGTGAAAGCGATCGGGAAATAAACGCCTTAAGGCAATTGTATTGAGCCATCGGTATATATAAGGTACAGAGGGAGATTGGCTGGCAACCGACTCAAGATACGTCGAAAATAAAGGATTAACAATCGCTGGATGGTTTCCTAACTTTACGGTTGGTTCCAGGATCACCGGACGGCATGCATGGAATCTGCTCCGCTAACAGGAAGATGTCATATACATGCTTTCAGTTTCACGCACATGTTGCTTGAAATGGACCATTCATACATTCTTGAGCTTTTTTTAGCGTACAACTTCAATGGGGTATGGGATTTTTTGGCGGGATGGGGGGAGTTATGGCCCATGCCAATCTCCCCCTCTCTCTGCCATTGTCATGCAAAATTTACCTTTTTTATATTTTGTAAATGAGGTTGATTTTGCTCCTAAAATTTTATATAGTTAAATAACATCCTCACCTCTACATATGGTTTTTTTCGATAATGCTACTATAAAGATGTCCGATGCGATGGAAAAAAATCGGTCCACTAAACTCTGTATTGCACCAAAGCCACTCATCCCCAACCATTCTTAACCTTATCTGCAACCGTTGTCTATCCCATTCTCATTACCACCTTGTAGGATCTTAGAAAAACACTTTCGAAATTCTCTGTGTATTATATACTAGTTCAGGAAAAACAAATATACACAGTAAAAATATTATCACAATATATCCAACGCATTTTATTAATAATGAGAGTTTGTAATAAATATGGCACGCAGGCCAAATAAAATATTACAGCGAAGCCAGAATAAAATCAGTAGTAGAACCTAATAGATTTGTCACAAGCAACCAACTAGAGCAGCGGCCTAGTTATCTCGGTCCTCACCATCGTAGATATACTCCTTTAAAAAGATAAAGTAAGCAAGAGTGAGTATAAAAGTACTCCGCAAGTCACACAGTAAATGCAGTATTAATGAAGCGTTATAAAGAAAGGCATAATATAGTTAATTTGAGCATAAAGCAATATTTTAAATACAATAAGTAATTTTCAATGCGTAATTGATATAGTAAAACTTAAGTTTTAATCCAGTTTTCAGCACGGGCTTCAACCCGGAGCTTCATCTCAAATTTTCCCATGTAGACTCTCTCCACTTATAAGCCACTTTTCTGAAAATATTTTGAAACATCAAAATCTAATCTGTGAAAGACTTGCTCGGCATGCCCATGACTATGGACGCGGCTAATCGATTAGTTTTAACTCTTCAGAGGTTGTACAACTTTATCCACAAGACATGATTATCTACTTTTATCCAAATATACACTTCCTTTGGTATGTTGATAGAGAAAAATCACGACAAAACCCCTATAAAGCTCTATCTCATGTAGTTATACCCGCTAAGATTTCACCATTGGTAGAGTTAAAATCGCACAGTCTAGAAACCCCCTCTTGTGCCATGTGACAGACTAACTATTCTCACATCCCCCAATGGCACAACTAATAATGAGATATCGCTAAACAGGCAGCCAGATCTGTCCCATACCAGACTTGTAGAAACACGAGTGCGCTTTACATTTAGTAGCTCATAGATCGGTTCTTAATTGACTAGGCGAGCTTTTCAGGTCTAATCTATGGCACAGCAATGTCAAGTAATAATCTTTATCACAAAAGCATCTTTGATTAGCATAAATTCCCAAATGATCCTAATTCAGGTCTGAGCTTTTCTAAGCCAGTTGCCATATAGCACTAGCTAATACTATATTAATGTACCAACTAGTGAGATTTTTCTTAGGTGACAAAGTATATAGATCATCAAAATCAAATGGGGTCATAACAATTAGGAGTAACTGAGCATTTAAATCTAGGATTTAAATCACACTAATAAAAATTATGCATGCAGTAATTTAAATCAAAATATAATTTAAAATTTTGGGATTAACAAGGTCAAGGGTGTAACTTGCCTGGATCGAAGGGTAGGTGATCAAAATCGTTGGTAGCAAGTCCTTTCGGCTCTCCGAAAAACTATACGTTACAAATCAACTAAATTCAAATAAAATTCAAAGAAAATAAAAACTAGTACAAATAGATATATTATAATTTTATATGAAAATAGAAAAAATGAGATCAAAAAAACTTAAGATGAAGGAGATCGGACCATTTGAATCCAAAAATTGACCTCTCGCTGAACTTGGAGAAGAAATGGTTGCTAGTGGTGCTCCAGTGAGAATTTTCAAAATATGATTGTACCCCATGTAGAGGACATCGAGAAGAGGCTCCAGTAAAAATTTGAGGCCGAATGGAGGTCAGGAGTGGCTGGGAGAGCTCATTGAAAATTCATTGGAGTTTGGAAAGAACGGCTTGCGTAGGAAGATACGGTGGATGGATTGAAACAACTCAAAGTTCAGGACATCAGGAATGAGGAGAGGAATTTGGGGTTCAATTTATAGGGCAATCAGACCAACATATCGTCAGAAAACACTCACTAAATTTATTACTGGAACAGGAACGGGTTCGCCGGAATTTGAATGAGTTGAACTGTTGGATTTTAATGGAACGGGTCCGTTGTGGGTACTGTAGCGACACAATTCACTGTAACTAATGGGTGGGTCGACGAGCCAAGAATTAGACTGGCTCTTGGAGGCTGGCGAAGATATGGGGCTATGGTGGAGGTGGTCCTGCCACTTGAATGGTAAGGATGGCTATGGGTAGGAGTAGCCCCCGTCCCTACGAGCAATGATTGGCTTGTCGGATTTATCGTGCCACAGCACGTCAATTAAGCTCATCGTGAGCTGTGGCGCGAGGGACGGTGGCCGAGGAGGAGAAGAGGCAGGAGAGGATGCTGGCAATGGTGGGGTGGCGGTGTGAGCTGACCTGCAACGGGGAGGCTACCACCGCATAGGGTGCTGAAAGTGCATCTAGGCACTTATGTTATTTTGGTAATTAATGACAAACGCATATATTAATGACAATCTATATAATTGTGTAAATGCTTAACTTAGTGCTTAACAAATGACAAATCTCTAATATGATTATATTGCTATGAGACTAACATGTTTATTGCCAAGTTGAGTATTAGTCTCATCTATTTAGAGGAAAATCAAGTGGGATGGTTAAGCAAAGATAAGGTATGAAATTTTGGTATCTCTTCTATATTTGTTATTGCATTCCTTTTGTGCAAATGCATAGTGAACTCCAAGTAGCATGTTGATTATATATATGCACATTGGTTCATGTCATATTTATTTGTGCATATATATTCATTTGAGTTCATTATGTGTTTTGCTTTTAGTATGCATGTATTAACTAGAGTTAAACTTCATATTGCTATAGATTGACTTGGTGCATGCATGTTTTAGTTGTATATCTTCTCATGCAATTCTCTTAATGAAGTTTAATCTAAAGTTGGATCACATATTTACTCTTATTCCAAATATTAGTTGCACATGTACAATTCGTGTATATTCTATCATGTGCTTCATTTAAGTAAAGACCGTGATCCTTGCCATGATTTAACTGATTCATCATATCGGCAATTATCTCTCTAGTGCATATAGATAAATTACATATTCATCATGATGCACTTAGTAGAGAACATTTCTTATGTCAAGTGTTTCCATTTTTGTTGTGCTTCTTTATATGAAACACTTGTAGTAATCAACTACTCACAAATATCAATTTCTTCATATCTATTGAGCTTTTGGGACTAATGCTTTTCATGAGTGGTTTGGAAAGAATTAGGTCCCATGTGTGTATGATGACCAAGGTATCGTGGAGGATGATCGTTAAGCGAGGTCAACAAGACGGCGGTGTCACCAAGAGTTGAGGACTAAGTCAAGATTGACTTGGCGTGGAGATCGTCAGAGAGGATGATCAAGTCAAAGTTGATAGGACGAGAGTCTCATGAGGTGAATCGAGTCAAGTTGGACAAGGCGAAGATGTCATCAATTACATGGTGAAGGTCTTCATGCACCGGCATTAAGAAAGAAGACGGCAAGTGACTATTTCTAGACTTGTATTATCTTTGATTTAATTTGAGTCTAAGGATTGCCGTACTATTAAGAGGGATGCTCCATTGAATGACTTTTAGATGTGTCAAGTGCTCAAATGATCCATCCTTATGAAACTTAGAGAAGGAGTGGTATTGGTGGTACCGGAAAGTGAGAATTGTAGGTCTCTCTTGGATTCTTTGTGAAATCTGGATTTATCCTTTGATATTTGGGTAGTGAGACCTTATTAGTTGTGTAGCCCTTGTTCTTAGCTTTCAATAGAGTCCAAGATCACTTAAATCGGAGTCCGGAGTCAAAAGTTATGCTCATTTTCGTCGGGCTGCTGAATTCTACTCGGACTATCCGAAGTTCTGTTCGGACTATCCGAAGTGAGTTCGGACTATCCGAACATATTTTCGGATATTCCGAGCTGGGTCTCTCTGTTAGCCATATCTAATGGGTTCGGACTGTCCGAACTTGAGCTCGGACTATCCGAACTGAGTCGGGGCTGTCTTCCAACGGCTAGTTTTTGGGAGCCCCTATTTAAACCCCCCTTCCTCCCCACTTCATGTGGACGTTATGCCATCACTTTGAGGTGCTATCCTCTTGTTCTTGAGCCCCCTAAACACCTCTTTACCCTTAGATCTAAGTGATCCCCTTTTGTGTGAAGGGTTGGGAAGAGTTTGAGGAGTGAGGTGTTAGATTGAGTTGGATTTGAGTTTTTGAGCACTTGATTTCATCTCCAAGCTTGTTCTTCGTGAGCATTTGTTACTCTTGGAGGTTGAGGACTCCTAGACGGCTAGGAGGTCGCCTACGAGCCACCGGAGCTTTGTGTGGTTGGCCGTGGGAAGTTTGTGAAGGCCGGTTCCGCCTCCGAAAGGGAAGGAATCAAAGAAGTGAAGACCGGCGAGTGCATTTGTGCAACACCGGGAGGAAGAGGGTTGAAAGAGACCCCGGCTCAAGTGTGACCAAGCCTCAACCGGCGAGTGCATTTGTGCAACACCGGGAAGAAGAGGGTTGAAAGAGACCCCGGCTTGAGTGTGACCGAGCCGCCTCAACGGAGACGTAGGATCCCCTCAAGGATCCGAACTTCGGGTGAAAAATCATTCTCTACTTGCTTACTTTTATTCTTGCTAGAGTATTTGATTTTGAATATTGAACTTGCCCGATCTACTTTTCTATTGAGTTTTCCGCTAGATCTTGACTTGTCTAAGGCATTCTAGGCTAACTAATTTAATTTGGTGTATTTAATATCCCTCAAATAGCCTAGATCCTTTTTGCGAGCTGTGTGCTCTGGAGCATTCGGAATATCCGAATAGAACCCCGGATACTCCGGATAGCTCGGACTATCCGGATATAACTCCGGACTATCCGAACCACTCGGACAGTCCGAAGTATTATTCGGACATTCCGAATTGTCTGTATTTCGCTGCGATTTAGTTTACAAATTTTTAATTCGCCTATTCACCCCCCCTCTAGGCGACATCCCCTGTCCTTTCAATTGGTATCAGAGCTAGGGCTCTCATTTTATTAGACTTAACCGTCTAGAGAGTTAAAGATGTCGACTAGAGGAGTAGAGCACTCAAATGATCTACTTGTATTAAATAGCTCAAATTATGTTTTATGGAAATCTCTTATGACTATTCATTTTAAATCCATGAGCCCCCAAATATGGTGGATTGTAGATGTTGGCTTTTCGTCTCCATTAAATGAAGTTGACCCAACTGAAGGAGAGACGAAATGCCTACATCTCGACGCTCAAGCTACTAACATATTATTTTGGGTTGTGAGCGATGAAATTTTTGATAGCATATGCGAACTCAAAAGCGCTCATGAGATGCGGATAAAGCTTCAAGATCTATTTGAATCATCCACGTCTTCAAATGAGGAGTGCATTAAGGAAGAGACGTCGGGAGATGAAACCTCAAGCTCCACCTCAGGTTCAAGTGAGGAAGAACCGACATCTCCATCAACCTCAACCTCCGCCTCAAGCGACGATGAAGATTCACTCTCTTCTCGAATCCGTTGCTTCATGGCGAAAGGTAAGAATGAGGTAAGTGATGATGATGATGATGATGATGAGCTTTCTTGTGAAGAATTTTTCAATATGTTAAAGGAGCTCAATGAATGTCTTGGGAAGGAGAAAAAGAAATATAAAGTTTTGAAGCTTGAACATGAATTACTTCAAAATGTTTTTAATATGCTTCAAGAAAATCATGAATCCCTCCTTCTTAAAGAAATTCATAAGCCTAAGGTGGATATAGGAATCACATGTAATTTAATTGATGAAATGTCATGTTTAAATGTCAACTCTAATATTTCATCAAAAATTGACATGTCCACCTCTTGTGAAGATTTAATTGATACACCTTGTTGCTCTAATGAAATTTCTTCTAGTTCCTCTATGTCTTTGGATGCTAATCTTGTAGAGGAAAATAAAGAGCTCAAGGCTCAAGTCATTAGATTGGAAAATGACTTGAAGAAATGCGTAAAGGGAAAAGTCATTCTCGATGAAATCTTGAGCAAGCCAAGAGCGCCTCAAGATAAGCGAGGACTCGGTTACAACTCCAAGAGGGAGAAGAGCAAGAAGAAACACGATACAAGAATGAATACGATTGTGTGCTTCGCTTGCAACAAGAAGGGCCACTTCGCCTCCGTGTGCCCTAATAAAGTGGAGATCAAGCCACAAGCATCAACCATGAGGCAAACCGGCAAAGAGCAAGTCAAGGAAAAGAGACGCTCAAAGCCTACTTGCTACAATTGCCGAGAAAAGGGGCATTTCGGTAAGGATTGTCCCAAAGGTATCACCCCTAAGCCTACTCATTATTTTAATGATCATTTGCTTAGGAAGGACAAGAATGGTAATGCATTTGCCAAGCTTGTCAAGTCCCCTATGCCCGCTAAAAATGATAATGTTCAATTGCATAGGAAGAGTAAATCTAGAAATGGGTTTGCTAAAATTGTTAGGACTCCTAAGCCTACTCAAAGCAATTCAAATATATTACTTAGGAGAAATAACAATAGCAAAACATTTGCTAGATATACTAGATCGTCTAAGCCAATGTATAATTTCAATAATCATGTGCTTAGAAGTGATCAAACTAGAAATAGTTTTGCAAAGTATTATTGTCCTCCTAAGCATTATTATCAAAATGCCAATCAATTGCCTAGGAGGAATAATTATCGCAAACCTATTCCTAGTCATCTTAGTCTTGTTAAAAATATTAACATTAGGACCATTTGGGTTCCTAAATCTATTGTGACTAACATTGTTGGACCCAATAAGGATTGGGTACCAAAAACCGCCTAAAAGATTTTTAGGCAATATGATATGGATTGGACGCTTGGCTTCTTCAAGAATATAAGGACTTCATCATTTGCAAAATGGAGCCAAGCATGAGGATGATCACTTCAATCTTGAGCCAATACCATCTCGGGTAACAAGTATTTAAATTGATTCTTATAGCTTATAGCCTTGTGTAGGTTATATTGCATTATTCATGAAAATCAATTTAGATTGCTTGTTATATGCTTGCTCATACTTATTAGGTGTTTTGATTGCAATCTTGAGCAAGTTAGATAGTGGCACATTAAGGGGGAGTGTTAATTTATATCCATGTATATTACATCCCTACATGTACCTATATTTATATAAGTGCTAATATATATATTTTCAAAATCAAACCATTTAGCCAAAACTCAAAATTTTGTATACTATTAGTATTCTTGTGAAAAAAAATAGTTGCAAAATGTATATAAATGCTTTCAAAAGGGTTTCCAATGGATTTGGCTTTACAAAAACTAATTTCAAAAGAAAACAAGTTTTTAGCCCAAAAGCTAGTTACTAATATCTTGTTTTGGATTTAAACTTATAATTTTCATAGAATTAAATGTAAAATGATTTTGAAAGTAATTCCAAAACGAAAATCCTAGAGTTGGTCATCCTTAACAATTCTTGTGTTTAAAAGATTTTCAAAAGATCAACCTAGCAAAAGTTATTTGATTTTGAAACTCGCCGAAAAACTATATTTGACCCATATTGGTCACATTTTAGCACATTGTGAGTTTTACCCCTTGGACCGGATTCTTAGCAATATCTTGGTTCAAAATGGTATTTTAAACTCATACATGCCAATTCCAATCAAATATCTTCTCATTTGCTTCATTTGATACTTTTTGGATTGATGTTGAAAGCATATGCATGCATACCCTTCATATGAGTCTTTTTGGTCAAAAAGTCAAAAATTTTGTTTAAAAGGCCAATATTTGTGAAAATCTTTATAAAAGTTCTCAAATATGTATTTCAAATGTTTTACAATGCTTTCGGAGTAAAAATTTCTATTTTAAAAATAAAATAGCAAATTTGGCCTCAAATGGATCTTATAGGATCTTGATTTTGGATTAAATGAAATGTTTTCATAAGTTAAAATCTATGGAGTTTTTGAAAAAGTGGTCTATACAAAACTCGTAGGGTTGGTCATTTCAAGAATATTTTTAGTTCAAGGTTTTTCCAAACGACCAACCGTTCAAAAGTTATAGCCATTTGAATTTGGCCAAAATTCTTCATTTAACCCAAAATGACCTTTTCTTGCATATTGTGAGTTTTGCTATTTCAATTGGATTTCTTTATGTATCCTGGCTTGAAATAGTATTTTTGACTCATACAAAGGCATAAAAGTTCAAATCTCCATGAAATCCAAATCGGATTGCATTTTGAGCATTCGGTGCAAATTGAACTTCTCTTTTTGCCTACAACGCACATTTTGCCATATCTTTTGAAAGAAAATTCCTTTTGAGGAAATTCTTTTTGAGAAACCTTCTAAATAGTTCAAAGTTCATTTCTGGAAATTTTCAAATCATTTTGACTTTATTTGAAAAGGTTTTGACTTTTCTTCTCTTTGATTAAAAATCATGCCTACAAAGCAAAATTTGACATATCTTTTGATTGGAGACTCATTTTTGGAAAATTCTTTTTGGAAAAGTTTTTTATGAGTCTAAAGTATGTTTATTCACAATTTCAAATAATTTCAACTTCATTTGAAAAAGTTATGGCCTTTTCTCTCTTTGATCAAAAGTCTGAAAATTCAGACTTTTGCATGATTTTGAGCTGATTTGTGATTTTTGTATCTCCAAATTAGAGCACAATTTGAGAGAAACATCTTTTTAAGAATTGATCCTCAATAGTTGGTCTATAACACAAAATTTTATCAGATTTATTGGACCTCATATGAGCAGTTTTTCAGCTATCTTTTGAAGCCTAAATGAAATGTCAAAATCTGAAAATCTGAAATTCTAGTTCATTGAAATCTTTGTGGTTTTCATATCTTTAAATTGGTTTCAAGGAAGAAGAATCTCTCAAAACAAAACTTGAGCATATTTAAATGTATTAGCTTCATGATATACCTTATAATCCTTTTGGAGCTTGTTTAATCAAGTTTTGTATATTTGAAAAAGAATCTCCTTTTGGTCATGGCATTATATTAAATTGATCTTTAATTGACATATAGTGTTGGAAAACCTTCTCTTGCATATGGAGTTCATATCTGAATATTTTCAAATTTATTTGAACTCATTTGCAAAAATGTTGACTTCTTTTGATCTTGTGTCAAAATCAAACCTCCAATACTTTTAATGGCCTAATTTTTGAATGGAGGGTGATTTTTGAGAAATTCTTTTTGGAGAAGTCTCTTGGATATCCATGGATCATTTCTACAAAATCTTATCGCTATTGGACTTCATTTGATCAAGATTTAACCCAATTTCAAAATGCTCAGTTGGAGCTCGGACAGTCCGAAAATGCATTCGGACAGTCCGAAGTACTCGGATACTCCGAAGATTTATTCGGACATTCCGAATGGAAATTTTCTAGTTCCAACAGAGAGGGTCTACTCGGACATTCCGAGGTAAAGCTCGGACATTCCGAGGTTTAGGTTTATTGTGGGGTTGTTTTGTGATTTTTGTTTCTTCAAATGGGTTCATAATCAGAGGAAAATATTATAACATATTTTGATCCTCTATAGTTGGACTTCATTGTCTAATTTTTTCAGAATTTATGAACCTTATTTGAATCTTCTTCCAGCCCTGTCAAAAATCTTAAATGGAATGTCAAAACTGAATTTTTTCAGCACATTGCATTTTTGAAATCTTGCCTACCTTTAAGATGATTTGAGTATTTCCTTGTGATGAAAACTAAGGTAACTCAATTTATTGCTCCATGATTCATCTAAAATTATTTGGGAGCTCATTTGCTCTTATTTTCATCCTAAGGATCATTTTAAAGTGAGATTTCTTTTCCCGAAACTTTCGGTTCAACATTCACTATTTTCAAGTTTTCGGGGTTTTCCTTTACTCAAATGAATTTTCGGTCTTCATAGCCCTCGAAGAGAATTTCAAGATGGATCTTTTCCACGTTGATGATTTTTGCATTTGAGCAATGGTTTAAAAGCTATAATCGATTTTGTGCTGCTATTTGCATCTTTTGAGATTTTGAGTGTTTTAAATTGAAATCTTGGCAAGCTTTTCAAGATGAAAACTAAGTGAACTTATTCATTGCTCCAAGTTTCTAAGTGGAGCATATCTATTTAAGTTTTCATTCCAATGAAAGTGCATCTTTTGGCTAAGTTCTTTTGGAAATTGGATTTAATTGTATCTTAGCCTCAAAATGTTTCCTCTCTTGCATAACTCGGAGTTTATTACAGAAAAGAGAAAATTTCCCTTGTAAGTTCAAGAGTGAGTTTGAATGTGTTTTATCCATTGTCTCTCTTACAAGTGGATGTCAAGATTAAATTTGAATGAGTTTCAAATATTTTTATTGTAAATTGGTATAATGAAATCTTCAATTGGTATCTAATTGATTTTTTTTAAATTGCGTGCAAGTGGTATTATCATGCTTATCATCTATATCGTGCATGTTGTACTTAGACATTATCAAACTAACTTGGGTCAAGTTGAAAGATATTTGTTCCCGGAAATCGTGTGTTTGCCTATTGATGTTCAAGGTATTGGAAAAGGGATCATCTTCAACAGTGGGATGAAGGAAATGGAGAGGAGCTCCATTGTCCGAGGGATCTAAGACCGGGCGCGGTGATCATGACCGATACGAACATGCGATGGATAAGAACCGACAAAGGGACGTGTTTCTTTTTGACCATATTCAATAATGTCTTTGCACACCATTATGCTCAATTGTCTTATTTTAAATGGTGTTGTACCTTTCAATTGCTATCATTAATTGGTATCCTTCAAGAGGTATCCTCTAATCCTAAATTGTTTTGAAGTGTCATCTAACTTGCATTTGGCATTATCAAGAATTAAAAGGTACATATGGGTGACACATTGCAAAGAGGTATGCCCTTGATAAGTTTGTGAAATTTTTGATCATGAAAGCGTATCTTTCTTATACAATTTTGATTCATGATCTTGTATACATCATGTGATCATATAAGCAATTCCTTCTTGCATAATTTTCTCTATATGATCGTGATTGTTAGAATTTAATTTGATCATGAGCATGTGCTTAAATTATATAAATTTGCTATATGATCTTGATGTTTAAAGAATAAATCTTCTCCATGTGAAATCATATTCATGTGTCATGTTTAAGCACCATTTACATCTTGTGAATCATGACTACATTTAAATTGGTATCATTTGACACATCCATTACCTAAATCTTGGATATAATTGGTATCATATCTTGCCTAGATTTAGGGGGAGCTTAATAATATTGTCCTATTACTAGCTCCTTATTTTTATTTTGTTCTCCCTAATCTTTTTATTGAGTGTGCAATCAAGGGGGAGAACAGATTTTATTGAATAAACAATAAGGATCTATTAAGCACCTTTTTGGGATTAATGACAAAAGAGGGAGAATTTATAGATTTATCAATTGTCCCCTAATCGATTGACAAAAAGGGATAATTTGTAAGTATGATATCTCATTGTTTCTTCATGCTTGTTTTAATGCTAAATATCTTAATATTGTCATTTGGTGCAATTGATAAAAGGTTTGTCATAAATCACCAAAAAGGGGGAGATTGAAAGTGCATCTAGGCACTTATGTTATTTTGGTGATTAATGACAAACGCATATAATGACAATCTATATAATTGTGTAAATGCTTAACTTAGTGCTTAACAAATGACAAATCTCTAATATGATTATATTGCTATGAGACTAACATGTTTATTGCCAAGTTGAGTATTAGTCTCATCTATTTAGAGGAAAATCAAGTGGGATGGTTAAGCAAAGATAAGGTATGAAATTTTGGTATCTCTTCTATATTTGTTATTGCATTCCTTTTGTGCAAATGCATAGTGAACTCCAAGTAGCATGTTGATTATATATATGCACATTGGTTCATGTCATATTTATTTGTGCATATATATTCATTTGAGTTCATTATGTGTTTTGCTTTTAGTATGCATGTATTAACTAGAGTTAAACTTCATATTGCTATAGATTGACTTGGTACATGCATGTTTTAGTTGTATATCTTCTCATGCAATTCTCTTAATGAAGTTTAATCTAAAGTTGGATCACATATTTACTCTTATTCCAAATATTAGTTGCACATGTACAATTCGTGTATATTCTATCATGTGCTTCATTTAAGTAAAGACGTGATCCTTGCCATGATTTAATTGATTCATCATATCGGCAATTATCTCTCTAGTGCATATAGATAAATTACATATTCATCATGATGCACTTAGTAGAGAACATTTCTTATGTCAAGTGTTTCCATTTTTGTTGTGCTTCTTTATATGAAACACTTGTAGTAATCAACTACTCACAAATATCAATTTCTTCATATCTATTGAGCTTTTGGGACTAATGCTTTTCATGAGTGGTTTGGAAAGAATTAGGTCCCATATGTGTATGATGACCAAGGTATCGTGGAGGATGATTGTTAAGCCGAGGTCAACAAGACGGCGGTGTCACCAAGAGTTGAGGACTAAGTCAAGATTGACTTGGCGTGGAGAACGTCAGAGAGGATGATCAAGTCAAGGTTGATAGGACGAGAGTCTCATGAGGTGAATCGAGTCAAGTTGGACAAGACGAAGATGTCATCAATTACATGGTGAAGGTCTTCATGCACCGGCATTAAGAAAGAAGACGGCAAGTGACTATTTCTAGACTTGTATTATCTTTGATTTAATTTGAGTCTAAGGATTGCCGTACTATTAAGAGGGATGCTCCATTGAATGACTTTTAGATGTGTCAAGTGCTCAAATGATCCATCCTTATGAAACTTAGAGAAGGAGTGGTATTGGTGGTACCGGAAAGTGAGAATTGTAGGTCTCTCTTGGATTCTTTGTGAAATCTGGATTTATCCTTTGATATTTGGGTAGTGAGACCTTATTAGTTGTGTAGCCCTTGTTCTTAGCTTTCAATAGAGTCCAAGATCACTTAAATCGGAGTCCGGAGTCAAAAGTTATGCTCATTTTCGCCGGGTGCTGAATTCTACTCGGACTATCCGAAGTTCTGTTCGGACTATCCGAAGTGAGTTCGGACTATCCGAACATATTTTCGGATATTCCGAGCTGGGTCTCTCTGTTAGCCATATCTAATGGGTTCGGACTGTCCGAACTTGAGCTCGGACTATCCGAACTGAGTCGGGGCTGTCTTCCAACGGCTAGTTTTTGGGAGCCCCTATTTAAACCCCCCTTCCTCCCCACTTCATGTGGACGTTATGCCATCACTTTGAGGTGCTATCCTCTTGTTCTTGAGCCCCCTAAACACCTCTTTACCCTTAGATCTAAGTGATCCCCTTTTGTGTGAAGGGTTGGGAAGAGTTTGAGGAGTGAGGTGTTAGATTGAGTTGGATTTGAGTTTTTTGAGCACTTGATTTCATCTCCAAGCTTGTTCTTCGTGAGCATTTGTTACTCTTGGAGGTTGAGGACTCCTAGACGGCTAGGAGGTCGCCTACGAGCCACCGGAGCTTTGTGTGGTTGGCCGTGGGAAGTTTGTGAAGGCCGGTTCCGCCTCCGAAAGGGAAGGAATCAAAGAAGTGAAGACCGACGAGTGCATTTGTGCAACACCGGGAGGAAGAGGGTTGAAAGAGACCCCGGCTCAAGTGTGACCAAGCCTCAACCGGCGAGTGCATTTGTGCAACACCGGGAAGAAGAGGGTTGAAAGAGACCCCGGCTTGAGTGTGACCGAGCCGTCTCAACGGAGACGTAGGATCCCCTCAAGGATCCGAACTTCGGGTGAAAAATCATTCTCTACTTGCTTACTTTTATTCTTGCTAGAGTATTTGATTTTGAATATTGAACTTGCCCGATCTACTTTTCTATTGAGTTTTCCGCTAGATCTTGACTTGTCTAAGGCATTCTAGGCTAACTAATTTAATTTGGTGTATTTAATATCCCTCAAATAGCCTAGATCCTTTTTGCGAGCTGTGTGCTCTGGAGCATTCGGAATATCCGAATAGAACCCCGGATACTCCGGATAGCTCGGACTATCCGGATATAACTCCGGACTATCCGAACCACTCGGACAGTCCGAAGTATTATTCGGACATTCCGAATTGTCTGTATTCCGCTGCGATTTAGTTTACAAATTTTTAATTCGCCTATTCACCCCCCCTCTAGGCGACATCCCCTGTCCTTTCAGGTGCTGAGTCTCGCCTCAAGCTCTGATGACTTGTAGACGGCATCTTGCAGGCTAGTGTAGATGTTAAGGGACCGATTCGCACTGCACGACAGTGGTGTAGGTCGATCTCGTTCCATTCCTTCTCTGTGCTCATCTCGAAATGATGACATTGGTAGTTGAGTTGTGACAGCATTTGTTTTCAAATATTGCAACACGAAACATCAAATGTTGCAGATATTCAATGGTTTCTTTGTTATTGCAACAAGTTATAATTTTATATTGCGATAAGTCCTTGTATTTGTTATCCCAGTAGTTCAATTTGTTGCACAATTTTGTTTATTGATTTTGTGTTTATTGCATCCAGAGCAAAGTTTTTTTTTTTTTGCAAACATATGAACTAATTGTTCCGCTTTTGAAATTTTTTTATTGTACTGGATTTAATTAGTTGTATCACAATTATCTTTGAATATTGCCACTAATTTTTTCAAATGTTGCAACATTTTAATACCACATATTTGTTTTATTTGGATACCTGAACTTGTTTTAAACCATACCTCAGTTCTATACTTGTGGTTTTCATCCAACTTTCAGTAAGAATTTTTATAGTTTTGCTAATTTTGTAGGATAGTGCACTTTTTTTTTTGCATTTTATTACAGATGTTGATTATAATTGTTGTACAAATTGTTTAGCAATGTTGTGCTGAAGTGTACGATGGGAAGCTTTCTATTGGATGTCTGATTCCAAGTCGTTCTCTTTTTCTTTTGGAATTTTTTAAAAATTTATATACATGGTTTTCAATGATTAAAAATATTTAGATGGTTTTCACTCTACATGTCCCCCAATTTAAAGCCATCTAAATCATAACAGGAAGCTTAAACCCGTTTGTACGAAGACGTAAAGCCACGTCCCAACTTTTTATAGAAGCCAGCTTGTAGGAGAATGTAAGCTTCCCTCAAACAAGGTTCTTAATGTACGGATTTTATAGAAATTTGGTACAAAACAATTTAATTCATATGAATTGGGAAAAATCCCGGTATTTCAAACTGGCCTTAAAGGGTATGATTAAGGACATTAAGCTTTAGCTTAAAGCCATCGGAAAGTTTAGCTCTCCAAATAGGACACGATAAAAGGGAATATATCCAGTGTAATTAAAGTTTTGGTACAATCATCGTGCAATCCTACTAAAAAAAGTTTCAAAAAATTATGAAAAAAATCATGGATGTACATCTCAACTTACCTCATCTACATATAAAATTTCATGATCAAATTCGTCCTATGTTAAGAGTAATAAAAAAGACAAATTTTCTGACAAACTTGAATAGTTCAAATGCACCTCAAATTTGTCTTTTTTGTAACTTCTAGCATAGGATAAATTTGATCATGAAATTTTATATGTAGATAGGGTAAGCTGAGATGTACATCCATGATTTTTTTCAGAATTTTTTGAAACTTCTTTTAGTAGGACTGCACGGTAGTTACATCAAAACTTTAATTGCACCGGATATATTGCCACGATAAAAAAACGTAACACTTTAGGATTCACAAACGTTAACCTAACTGAGCATGTATTCGTCCGATAGCCTTGTATACTAGTCAAATGTCATCTCAACTAACTGTAGAGAACTGAATCAATGCGCTAATGCAGGCTAGCTAGATGAGCAGCTAGTGGTACACATGTTAAATGGAAAAGGGTAAATTTTTATTGTTGTGTACCATGATTAATACAAATCCTTCGTTGCATGCAACTTCCTCATCCATTTCCTTTTCTTCATGCGCTCACATGCGTTAATCCTCCATAGGCATTGTTAACTGGGATTAGCGCACTTGCTTTGGCCTGCAATAAGTGCCAAACAAAACTGACTAACAAAACATGACAGGGAAAGCACAGCACAACACGATCCCTTATAATTTTAGTGTCAGCTGGCCATTGGATGATTGGACACACTATCATTGCATACGTCACAGCAGGAAGGGATGACAGAACAAGTGTTAGGCACCACCACACCACCTGCATTGTGTATTTGGATGGTGCGTCTGCGTCTCGAAAGTACTGTGGCTAATTTCTAAGCTCTTCACCAACCCATTACGAATTGGAACACAATTATTTGTCCATAGTTTGGGGTCAACAATTTTAGCTCACCAGCAAACCCATTTTGTTGACCTTGGCCTCTTCCAGATTCAAAGCTTCATTTGAGATTTTCAACATTTCAGAGAGCAGCTCTCGGCAGCAAGACCTTAGATGCCTGGATGGATATCAGATGGTCTTCACCTACCATGAAGGCATTTACCTAGCCTACCGTCTGGGGTGTGCGATGGGAGGACGTTCATGATTTCTGTGTGGATGCTCTGACGTCTGAGCTGCCGCACGCCACATTCTGGATATGGGTCGGCTGCAGTGGGCCCACCACCATTTATCGCGCAGCCTGTCGGATCAAGATGCAACGCTTCAGATTGACTTACGTGTAGAGCTGGGTTGGAGATTTCCATTTTGAAGGTTGTTGCAGACTTACACTCAACAGACAACACATCGTGTAGTCCGGTCTGAGCATTTTGTAACCATACTACCAAGTGATCCTTAAATCAGATTTCTGTATACCTAGAGGCATGAATGTTGGAGTAGCGTAGCCAGAAGAACCTATCCGGTGCCCTTTTTTAGTTGCCTCTCATCATGTATGATCTCCCCTAAAAGTGAGATTATCATATTCCCAAACTGGAGGTCGGTAAACAGCTTGTAGATTATGAAAAGCTGGCCCCACCCCGCAATAATTAATACAATTAAATCGTGTCTATACAAATCTTGTTCTTTTATAATTTTCTCCATCTAGCTTTGACAGTGGCTCTCACTAACCCACATATTCAAAGCCGGCTTTGAAACAACAAAGCTTTGTTTTGAACATTGTTCACGTTCATGTTCTAAGAAAATAGTGGTAGTAAAACATGGACACGCTTGTGACTTGTGACGTTGTTGGTCTAGTGGCTGTACGTGCGTCGGTGTGTGCGTAGAAGGGACTGCAGAAGGCGGTGATAGTGCCTGACGGTAGGTGAGAGTGCGACCTTCACCGACCGGAAACGTATTGACCACATAGATTTACAAAATAAGTGGCCTTGCTTCCAGTTAAGTAGCGGCGATTGAGATGTTGCAGTTGCTCAATTTCTATCCTCACCAACCACGAGATTGCAGAGTTTTCTATTTTTCTTAAAAAAAAAAGAATCACTTGATTGCAGATGTCAACAGATGGAAACTTTAACGGGTTTCTTTTCGGTCTCAATCAATTTTTTTAACGTGTTGGATTAGTTGGAGATTCGTGCAGTTGAGACACTTCAATTGGGTGGGCCCATCTCGGCTTTTGCGTTATGGGTTGTTTATCCCGTTCTGACTTGCAGGTTTAAAATCCCAACGAAATTTCGGTCGAGATGATATTTTAAATTCTAGTGTAATAAAAAATAATTAAAAATTAAATTACTATAGTGATTTCAAGAATTTTACCGAAATTTTGGGTATTTTAACTAGATTTCATATTTTTTGGACCGATTTTTATTGTTTTTTGACCGGATTTGGCTTCAATTTTTGTGTGGAGAATTATAATACCATTTATGAGGAGTACATGTAAAAATCTTGCGATAAACTCAGAAGGCGTTGGCTCAATTGGTTAGTGGATTGAGGTCTGAAGCTGGTTAGTCCAGATCGCTGGTTCGAATCCTAGTTCCAGCTGATAAAATTTTTTTCGTGCTGGTTGTTGCCTTCATCCCTTTACCGCAAAAAAATGCCAAAAGTAATGGTTGCGTTGCCTACACTCAAACCCACGACCACAAGGCTAAGACACATACGCTTTACCGACTGAGCTACATGGCCCAGTATGTACTCATATTTTTCGTCATTTTTTATATTCTCGGGAGACCATTTCACATGAGGTTAAAAATCACCAAAATTTCAGCAAATTTTACCAAAATTTTTGTGATTTCAGCCAAAATTTCAGAAATTTCTATTTCAAATTTATCAGATTTCAAATTTGCTTTTTGAATTTTGTCTGAATTTCAGTCGAAATTTCAAAAATCTCGTCGAAATTTTATATTTTGGCCGCCTTCGAAATGTGATCCAAAAACGAAATTGAAAACCCTGTTGCCTTACCTGTTAAGATGTCCAAAAGATTAATGTTTTTAAATCCATTCTGTCTTCTTGAAACACCAACCGATTATTTCATTGAGTTCAAAGCAGAGAAGGGGAATTTCATTGCTAGTGGAGTCGAGGCGATTTTGTCAACGCTGGCAGTTCGCAGAATGCGATGATAACTATTTGTAGCGGCGGGTGGCCGAGGTGGTATGTTTTTCCTTTCGCCCCATCATCCTATTCTTACTGACTCTGTGTTGTTTGTTTTTCCTTGGTGAAGTTTTTTATTTGTGTTGTGATTGCATATTGACTTGGGTGTTGTTTGTGTGTATTTCACGGTAGATCTGAGCTAGTCATTCCTTCATCTGATTTCATTTTGTGCTAATTTGGAAATAGATTGTTGGATTTGGGTGTAGGTTTACTTTATTGTTGCTTTATGTTGGGGAATTTTTAGGTTATGTTGTAATGTTTAAAGTTTTGGTTGATTTGGTGTGTGGGATTTGCCTGACCTAGGTTTGTCTATGCTTCGAGATAGATTTTAGACCTGAAGTTTGATGGTTTGTATGTTTTGAAGTAGTTTTGGGGTTTAAAATGAGCTTTAGGGTTTTTGTTTTAGTAGGTTTTGACGCTCGGTACAGGCGGTTGTGGTGGAGTGGTTAGTGCATGATAGATGTTGAAATAGAAAGATTTAACTTGTTCTATATATTCTGGTGTTCGACTGATGTGCTTCTTTTTTTAAAAAAAAAATCTATACGCTTGGTGTTGCTATTGTTTAGTCCGACTAGTTGTAGTGGAGAGGGGGCATGTTAGCAACTAGCACCATAAATTTGAGGCATACATGTGCATGTCAAGTTCTGTGTTACTCAACATTCATCTCCTTGTAACATGATGCTTCACTCTTGGATTGGAGGATACGGTGTACATTTTTCATTTAGTACATTGGATTAAGAGTAATTTGGATGCTGTTATCTCTCCTTTCTTGTAAGCTTAATTGGTTTGCGGTGTTGATTGGCTCAATTGTAGATTTTTGGCTAAGTGTGGTAATATTTGTGTTTAGTAATGCTATGTTGTTGTTTTTTTCAGCTAATGTCTTTTGCATCTTATTGTTTTAGTTTAGTTGTAAATTAGTGTGTATGAAATTTTATATCCATTCATATAGGCCGCTTTTTTGCATGTCTTAATTTCATACTTTTTTGTGTTGTAGTTGTAATTTTATTTTGTTTATATATAGTTGTGTCGTGTGTAATATTAGTTGGCTGGTAGATATACACAACTATTTGTAATTTCGCTCAGTTTAGGTGATACATTTTTAGGTCTAGTTTGACAAGTTGTTATGCTATGTTTTTCTAGGAAAGATGAATGCAAGCACAGGGGATTCTTACGTTGATAATGATAATAATGATAATATTTAGGAGTTAGTGGACAATTCAATCCCTATTCGAAAGTACTTTGGGGGTATTAATACAAGGAACAACAACAAGTTGATAGTTTTTTATTATGATATTAAGGGTATCGACAAAATTTATGATGTTACTTGTGTAACTGTAACACTTCGGCCCACAATTTGTCTAAAGCCCAACCCATTGTGGGTCACTTCTTGAGTTTGATTATTCATCGGATCTTAGAGCCTTGGTTCAATGTATCATTGTTTGTATAAATACAAGGAGCTCTGGCATTATTCTTCATGATAAGGTCATTCCTACTAGCACTGAGTCTATTCGTATGGTGTTAGGAATTTCCATTGGTGATACGAGAAATTTTTTTGAAAATGGCAGTAGCAAAGAGAACTTTCTTTAGTCTATTGGGCACTCAACTCTGCCAATAAATTAAATTCTTTGGGAAAACACTTTTAAAGGGAATCTTTGCAATTGTTATTTGGTCAATTGTTTCTTGGTTGTAACTCTGTCAAGCTTTCTTTGTCCAAAGTCAAGCACTTATCCAAGCCCAATGTACCTTGGTCCTTTGATTGATGCTACTAAAGCAAAGTCGTGGGATTAGTCCAATTTTGTATATGAATGGTTGGTGACCTCTTTTCACAAGTACAAGAAAGACAAGAAGTCATCTAGCACACTTATTACTCTTAGTGTCCACATATAGTTTTTTGTTGTAAGTGTGGTAGTTATTTTTTTCTTTATTATCTTTTATTTGGTTTGTTTTGTATTAGTTTCTATTGTGATGTGGTTGTGTACTAATTTTGGTTCATGATTTCTACATTTTGTAGGTGCATTATTTGGATTTCCTTGATTATGGCCTAATTTATGTTCCAAGTGGATTTCCTAGAATATGTTCTTGGAAGGATAAGATGGTGAAATATTATGCAAATTGTGACTCTAGTAGAAAAAATTCTTTTGGCTTGCATCCTATAATTTTTATCGTTGTCCAAGTTTTTTTCATCTTGTTGCAATGTAAATTTGTACATTAAAAATTGCATTCAATTGTTATTAGTGTTGCTCTCTTTTCTTGCTTGCAATTCCAGTATGGTATATGTGCAATTCTTTTATTTTATATTTGCTCTTGTAGTATGACTATGTTTTCATGGTCTTCTATTCTTTGTTGTTAATTTCTATGTAAGAGTTTTCTTCCTAGATTTTTTTTGTTAATTTTGCAATTGATATGTTTAGCCTACTCTAGATTTCCAGGTAAAATGTTTATCTTCTACATGTTATGGCTTGGGTTTTGTTAGATGTTGTGATGCCCATTCTCGGAATAAAAGAAGTGGTTCTAATTTTGAAAATTCATTAGATCGCAATGTTGGTAATTGCTTGCCTGACAAGGTATAATTGATTTTTTTTTCCTTTGACTGTTTTTCTTTAATTTGCAGATATTTTTTGTTTTACATTTAATAGAGTAATCTTGATTTATGTACTTTGTTTTTTATTTTTTAGGTAAAAGAATATATCTGCGCTTTTTTTTTGAAAGGTTTGAGCATCAAGGAGACTGTAAATTAGTTCAAACGACTAAAGATCTTGTGTTGGATATTATGACTTGTCTTCAAGTTGCCGGTGGTTGTCGTAAAAACTTTGGTGATTTTATGGTTGTTTTATTTGTATGGTTGTTAGACATAATTGTATTTTGCTTTTCTTCACATTGTAATTATGGTTCTCAAGCTAAGTTGAAACTGATAGATAATCCTTCTGCTCAAGCTGTTTATGTATGTGACTATTGTTATTCTTTTGTAGTGTATTGTTAATGTTCCATTTTAGTTATTGTTATATGTTAGATCCTTGTAAAATATTTTTTTCTAAATTTGTTTGCTTTTTTCAGTTACTGAGAGCTCTAAAAAATAGAAAATGAGTAAATCATGTAATTCTCAAAATGATAGCCAAAATTCAGTTGCTTTAGGACTAGGTCTGTCAACTCATTAAGCTCACCACAAAAGTCTGCTTTGAGAAAATTTGAAAAAGTTGGTCATGGCAATACAAGGAAGGTTATTGTTGATTCTATTGTTCGTGATATAGTTTTATGAGCAGGGTTGATATAGATTTTTATGCACTGCTATTTTTTTTGGTCTATCTTACGCATCACTAAAAAAATTTGACTAGTTTTGTCCTACAAAATCATTCTTTTTTGGAGCATTGGATCATATCTGGATGTAGATTCAGTGGCCTATAACCCAAAGTTTGCTCAAAGCACGGCTCACCGTGGGTAGGCCAATGCATGCATAGCAACCCACTTACACTAAGATGCTATGCTTAGGATCAATAGGCATTATATATTACTACAACTCACTTTATATAAACAATGTGTGACTAGTCACACCACCGCTTCACATAGAGCTTCACACTAATGGACTAGAATATTACATTTGCCCTCCTTAAGGGCTGACGTCCTTGGCAACACATCGTATACATGGTAAATGGGTAGAACCACCCCTTGTTACACGTCTATGCGTTCAGTATAGACACACATGCCATACCGTGTGGCCACTCTGATCCTACACGCACCATGCGCCTTATGCCTATGCCCCTATCACACATGCGCCCGCATGCAACGAAGGTTGATACTCTGATACCATGTCTAACACATTGGCCTAAAATTCGTCATAGCCTAGTCCACTGTGGGGCAGGCCCATGTATACATAGCATCCCACTTACACTTTTCTTCTCGTTTTATGTAAAAGGGCTAACCCGAAAGTGTTGTTTGGTACCGACATGCATTATATACTATTACAGCTCACTTTATACAAGCAATATAAGACTAATCCCAACATCTCTCTACATAGGCATTCATATTAACGAGTCGGGATATTACATGCCCAACACTCTCCTCACCTTTTATATTAATCCTATTCCACTTCACCTCGTCATAATCACCTCCCAACCACACCCCACCACCACTAACATGTTGTTGCCCCACTGCCTCAGTGGTGTCGCCTCTAACACCAGCGAGGCCCTTCCGCGCCTCCTCCTTCCATTCTGGTGTTGTCACCAGCTTCTCATCTCCCGCCATCACTATCGCTCACCAACTCCGTCGCCATCGTCGTCCGCCATCTCCCTCGCCTTGCCCTTCTTCCCCGCTTATGGTGTCTACTACCCTAGATCTGCCATCGTCTCCCTCTGCCTCCTAATATTCCTTGATCTTGTCACCCCCACCTACCTCCATCACCCATAACCAGTGGCACCCCTACCACCCCTTTTCCATCGCCGCTACCCACTACTGGTCCTCCAGCCACCCCGACCTCCCTCTAAATCTGAGCTCCAGTGAACCTCAAACTCTAACCCAGATAAACCCTAGCCCTAAAGAAGCTCGCTCAGAGACGGAGGTGGGCAGGCGCACGAATCATTATACAAATTGAAAGGTTAGAAATTCAACTGATATTCCAAAAAAGATCATTCGATGGATTTCTAGCAATTCTGATTTTTTTCCCCTTCTTTTGCTTTATGTAGTTGATATTTGGATTTATTTCTTTTTGATTTTTTTTCCGTCAGGAAGGTTGATGTAGCAAATTAGTTAAGTCAGTTGATTTTACTCAAGCTAAAGAATTTGGGTAAATTACCAATCTTTCTTCACCAGCTTAACATTTTAGGTGAACTAGTGGTTACATGCAAGTCCATAGTAATAACGGGCATACTTGTGCTATGTTGGTGTAAAGGTGAGATGCTTGTATATTTGTCGTGTAACATTCTATTTGCGCTAACGCAGCATATGGGGCACAAGGTATATATGTGCCGTTCAGACGAAACGTTACCATGGTTGTCGCCTTGTAGGTAAACATGTACAGTACAAGATTATTTATATGTTAGATTTGAGCTGAATTATGACATTAATCATGTTCATGTATTACTGTACGAGACATCGATTCTGTGATAAGTTTTGTTACATGTCATATTCTGGAATACTTTTTTTTCCATTTGTTGCTCCAACTCTATTGTCTATTCGATTGATTTACCCTCCGAAATGCCACAAAATTAAGATATGAGAAACCGTTGCATCTGGGACTTGTGCCGTTGAGCGGCCGTTGCTTCCGTAGCCACCGAGTGCCTGAACGGCGTTGCGTGTACAAAAGCCTACAAGGTATATGTACCTGAAATGCCACAAAATTTAGATATGAAAACCGTCGCGAGTCGAGAGCCGGAGACCCGGCGAGGCCGCACCGCATCGCTCAGAAGTAACGGCTGGTTCGAGGCCGCACCTCTGTGTGCGCGACTGGGCGTTCCAGTCGTTGGCTATGGGCCTATGGCATTTGGTGGTTGCTAATTCACCAGAAGCGGCGAGGTGGGCCTTTGCTCCGTCTTGCCGCTGTTGCTGACGAGCGGCCCGCGCGTGCAACCTAGGCAGAGGAGGTCCCGTGAAATTTTTTTTATTTAATATTTATTTTAAAACATATTTTCAAAACTAGTCGCCCGCGGCAAAATTTTTGAAAAGTACCCGCCCGTCGCCCCAGTACGGGGCGATCGCCCCGTACCCGGGCGATCAGAGGCCAGCCCTAACGGTCGGAAACGGCGCCGTTTGGCCAAACGCGCCACGCGGGACACGCGTCGGCCGTTGCCAGGTGATCGCCCATGGTCAAGCGACGCTCAGCCCCAAAGCACCGGCGGTATTTTTATACCCCGCGCGCGATACTGTGCCCATTTGCTTGCTGCCGGCCGAGAGCGAGAGCGAGAGCGAGGAGAAGAAGAGGAGAGGAAGGAGAGGAAAAAAAGAGAGAGGGAAGAAAAAAGAGGGGAAAAATATTCATCGTTTTTTGAAGGTAAGTCCGTAAATTTATATGTAATTTTTTTGAAATTTTAGTATTTTGTAATATTTAGAAATATAGAAATGTAGTAATTTAGAAATTTAATGTAGTAGGATGGGGTAGTTCAAATATTATGCAATGTTTAGAGATTTAATGTAGTATTTAGAAATGTTGAGAATCAATATAGTATTTAGAAATTTAATTTAGTTAGGATTGGTAGTAGAAATATTAGGCAATGTTTAGAGATTTAATATAGTATTTAGAAATATTAGGATTGTAGTATTTAGAAATGTTGAGAATCAATATAGTATTTGGAAATTTAATTTAGTTAGGATTGGATAGTAGAAATATTAGGCAATGTTTACAGATTTAATATTTAGTATTTACGGTATTTAATATTTTAGAGATTTAATATTTGCGGTATGTAATATAGGTAGTCGAATTACTTATTTATAGTCAATAACCGTGCTACGTTAAAAATTAGTATATTTAAAAACATGGTAGGCACCGTTAAAAATCAGTAGAGTAAAATTTGACGACAATATAATGTAACATTTATATAGCGGTTAGGTGGAGAAATGATGATTTTTTCTTTCGACGTTGTAGGCGATGTCGGAGAAATTGTATTTTCAGATATTCTATGGAGATGGGGAGATAGCACGAGGGCGAATGGAGTCGATTTGTCGGCATTTTCAATGATCATCTGAGGCATATCTAGGCGAGAGATAGGACATCTGAGGGTTTGATGGAGTGGATATTTGGATGTTCGGTTTGGATGCCCAAAGTGTTAATTTGCGGGTTAGAGCGATAGTAAGCGTCTTGAGACTTTTTATGGAGAGTCGATTCCTATTAACGCGACCTCGGCATGGAGGAGCTATGTTGGAGTCTGTTGTAGAGCGGGGTTGGCGCTCATGTTCTTTGCTAGATTGGTACGGTACCTCCATCGGTGTCGGAGGTGCGTGATGTCGGGTAGATATTACGGAGGAGGAATACTGATATGCAACAACGCGATGATGAAGGTGGTGGCGAGGTTGGCGGTGGCGGCGGGATCGAGGCGAGGAGCCACCGTGGAGGCGCGGGGGGCCGACGAGGGGAGGAGGTGGAGCACATAGTTGAGTTGATGGAGGAGGAGGACCGTGCGGATGAGAAGTCCACGATGACGAGCGCTCGGACGAGGAGGACAATACTCTGAGGTGCTGTCCCCGTCGTGGACTAAATATAATTTGAAGACGACAATGAATGAAGGAGCAGAGATGCATGGGAGTATCATGAGAACGAGGTCGCGCAAGGGGCCATATATAAAGACAAGGAGGCCGTGATGGATGCGGTGAAGTACTGCTCAATGTCTCTTCGGCGCCAATTCAGGGTAGTGAAGTCCAGCAAAAAAGACTACGACGTGAAGTGCGTAGTTGATTTGTGCCCATGGCGGTGCATGCATACAAGGGAAGTGGAGGGACTCTGGAAATGTTCCATAGTGACGAGCATAATCGCTAAGCGGAGGAAGCGGGCGGGAACACCGCAATCTGTCGTCCACTTGGGTGGCAAATGTGTTTTATGGTCGATCGTCGACAATCACTTTCAGCCTCGATCCATTATCGAGCCGTCGAGAGAGGTTTGATACAAGATTAGCTACGGAAAGGCTTGGAGAGCAAAAAGAACGACTTTGCAAATACGGTTCGGGACATACGAGGCTTCTTACGAGAATATTCCACACTTGCTCGAGGGCAATATCAAGTAGGAATCCGATGCGGTCATCGACCTTCGGAGTTTCCAGCGGATGGTGCGTCTGCGAGTAAGTGGGTCTTCTGCAATGGCCTTCTTCGCCCTCGGCGCATGCATTAATGCCTTAAACCTTTGTCGCCGGTCATTTGCATGGACGGCACATTCCTCACAGGAAATACAAGGGCGATTCTAACGCAATCGCGGTGGGCGCCAACAACCGTGTTCTCTGGGTCGCATTGGCCTTCGTGGAGGGGAAAACACCGAGAGTTGGTACTTGGTTTCTTGAAAGAGTCAAGATGGCGGTTGTGCAAGACCGCCCGATGTATGTGTAATCCATGACCGACATGCGGGGGTTCTTGAGGCGATCGTGGATATGCAACAAGGGTCCAACGTCGTGGGAGCGACAAAGTGGCGGACCAAGAGCGGTGGTGCATGAGGCACATGGGTGCCAATTTTTTCCGTCGGCTCAGAACAAGGAACTTATGAACATGTTCAGCGGTACCAGCAAACAGAACCACGGAGGAAGTTCGAGTCATTTGTGGAGGGCGTTGGATGAACTAACCAAGAAGCAATCACTGAATCCAAGGGATGGCGCTAGTTCGTCAAGGAACCCTATGGTGTACCACGAGCAAGGAGATGACCCCACAGCTTTGTGTGCGCTCCCGACCGACGCACCAAACATCCGGCGTGGCCGGGGCAAGCATAAAGAGTTTCACGGATTTGGATCGACACGAGCCGTTGGAGAAATGGTCCATTCGCATGACGAGGCGATTCCGCTATGGAATAATGACAACCAACTGGCGGAGATTTACAACGGGTAATGAAAGCGCGAGATGCCTCCGTTGGTGGGCATTGTTGAGGTGTGTTACTAGGTACCCAAAGATATTTCGTTGAGCGGTACAAGGCCTCCGTTGCATGTATGTCGGACAATCGCCTGTCGTACTCGACGGTTGTCTCTACGTACATGGCAAACAAGACACGGAAGGCACAGACACATCGCTTGACACTGGAGAGTGGCGTGGAACGGAGGTACCACGTGCCTTCGCGGTGGCCGGGTCGAAGAGGTGCCCACCGGGAGAGGACTTCCCATCTGTGCATACTCCGAGCTGTTGACTGCGAGTGCTCCTGCCAGAAGCCACGCCTGCTGCACTTGCCGTGCTTCTGCGTGATTGCCGCGGAAAGCGAGACACACCGATCATGTCGTCCGTACATCTCCACTACTACTACAAGCAAAGTGTTCTCAACACGTGGCATAACGAGGTGTCTGGTGCGGGTCGATGGATCGTTCACGGCGGCCCCCCTCCGAGGCATCGATGGGTACGGATATCCGAATGTTGAAGCGAAGGTCGGGCGTCGAAGGACCGCGGCGTATTAGGAACGATATGGGCGAGTCCGAGGCGCGTAATAATGTGGATAATGCAATTCTATGTACCGATTATTTGTTGTCTCCGTCAATGTATTTTCGATTCTATGTACCGCTTATTTGTTATCCCGTCAATGTATGTTCGATTGTATGTACCGATTAATTGTTATCCCGTTAATGTAATATTTGAATATGGAACATTGCATTACTTTTCATTTAATTTTTGTAGTTGCAACGTGTACCATGAATTTGCTTTGTAACCACGCAGTCTGAGCGACGATGGCGGCAGTTAGGCGTCTTCTTGACGCTTCTCCCGGTACGCTAGACCAAAGACGTGGACTTGACCCACCGGTCTAGGTTGTCCGCGATTGAGGGTCGGCGGGTGGGGACCTTCATGGTCTCGGTGCTTAACGAGTTTCTTCGGATCGACCAGCTACTGGGTTCCACATGGAAGTCGCCGAAGTTTTCGCACTCTTTTACTTACCGCTAATGGAATTTTAACGACGCTACACACTACGTGCGAGTTCTGAGCTGCCGGCTTACTTCCGATTCTGCGGATGGTGGAAGCGAGCGGCTGTGGAGGGCCCGCCGTCACACGGTTCTCATACGACCGGTCCCTGCTGACCGCTCTCGTGGACCGATGGAGACCGGAGACACACACGTTCCACCTGCCGTGCGGAGAGATGGCTCCCACGCTGCAGGACGTGTCGTACCTCCTCGGCCTCCCCTGCACGGGTCCTGCAGTTGTGTCACACGACGCCCCCCTCGATTGGCTTGAGCAGTTGGAGGCGCGCTTCGCCCAGGTGGACCGACACCCGCACCGCCCGCCGCGTGCCCCAGGGGCGAGATGAAGCACGGAGTCGAAGGCATGGTCGCTCCGGTTCCGCGTTAGTACCTCGTTCATTGCAACTTAACGGATCGCCCGAGCTGCCGACAATCTTGCATCGAATGTTGTAGGTGAGCATCTCCACCGGAGGCCGACGAGGAGGACTGCACGCCACAGGCGTACTGCTAGTCTGTTCGGTTGGTACATGTTTCCGTCTCGCCGCGGGGACACGGTGGACCGGCTTTTGATCGAGTTCGCCCGGTTTATCGCCGACACCCGGCGAACCGTAACACATTTCGTTATAATCTCTTCTGACAGACATGTCTAACTTTGTCGTTGTACCACGATGGTGCGAAGGTCGTGGGGCTCTGCTGTGCTCGCGTGCGCATCGGGTCTCAGTCTTGAGGTGTCTCAAGGTAGGCAAAGAGGCGCTGTTGGCGGGCTGCGTTCTACTCTGCAATTGTGGTCCCGGGAGCACTTCTCCTTGATGAGGCCTGGTTGACGGCGCCGTACTCACTCGACACAGACCACGCCCAGCCCCAGATCGACCGCCCACTATAGGCCTCTCTTGGGTTCAATGACAGTATGCCCCTTGTATCTAACCCCTAATTTGGACACTTTAATAAGACGCACTACTTTTTGTTCATGGCGGGTGTCGCCCACCGCAGACCAAGAAGTCGTACCGAGTTCGTTCGAGTTTGACAGTGCGCACGACGAGGTCGCGGTGGACACCGTATAAGCGGCGACGTCAGTCCGAAAGCACCTCACGGGCTGTCCGAGCTTTCTTTGGCGTGACCATCGGCTCTGCTCACCGTAAGGTCCTCCTCTTTGACTTTGTCGTCGAGGAGTACTCGCCGCCGGGTCTTCGGCGATTCGGCCTCTTCCGACTTTCCCCTGCAGACTACTCACACTTGTCTCACGTGCGCGCCGCAGTAAGTGTCTGAGCACAATACTTACCATTCGGCGGAATGAATGTTGTATGTAAATTGCCGTTTTGCTTTGCGAGATGACCCGTCGGGGCATGCACTAGGCACTCCGTTCTTTGGCGCATGATAATCTGAGTGGGCGTCACGATGGGGCGGAGGCGGCTAGGGCGAGGTGGGCGAGACCGGCCGTACAACCGCCGTGCCCGCGTCACGGCGATTACATGGATCGTTCGCGCCACGACTCGGCTTAGGGTTGGGTACACACCGGCAGAGTATGTCCCAGCTCGGTATCGGTGTCGAGACGTACCCTTCCGCAGATGTCCCGAGGAGAACGTTGCGGTAAGGGTCACCCCAAAACCCTACACGTATGTTTTTTATGTAAATTAACTCATATCAAGCTAGCATTAATTGCGAGCACGTCTTGCGAGGCGATGTCACGGGAGTTCGAGTCCGTGTTGGCGGGCCTCGGCGCGACGTCGTGCTCACCCCCGTTCGGCGGCGGAAACAATTAGTCGGTGGCGGCGCCACGATGGGGCGGATGTGCCGCCTACTCACCGCTAGGGGCGAGACGTGGTGCCCGCCACCAGCACCTCCCCACCTAATGGGCGTGCCCACACCTCGCCCAATGAAGTCGGCCCACACCGCCCGACGTCACCCATCGTGCCCTCGTGTCCTCCTCCACGAGCGCGATGTACGGTGGGGTGACGCGGGCGATCTTCGTCTCGCGCACAGCCTCCACGAGCGCTTGGGCTACGGTGGGGTGACACGGGCGATCTTCGTCTCTCGCACAGCCTCCACGAGCCGCGATGTACGGTGGGGTGACGCGGGCGATCTTCGTCTCTCGCCTGACCCGCGGTGTCGTGGTGGGTGATCTGGCGAGTCCGCACGGTGCCGTCGACTACTCGAGCTACGACGACATTGACGAGGATGCACGGTGCTGGTACTTCAACTGGGTGGACCCGGAGACGTACCACCTACATCTCAGGCAACCTGCATGGGATAACTGGGGGGAGCAACCCTCTCCGTGGTGCCACTACCGCCCAGAAAAGCCAGACCCCGAGTACGCCTACGGTGTTATGCAACCACCAAAGCGGGCATACTGCATTGACTGCGGGGCACGCTTCCGGTTGTCCAAGCATAAGCCCAACACACACCTCCTGCACCATATAGTGGAGTGCGAGCCGAAAGCAGGCGGCGTCTCCGCATGTCTCCGCCAACGGCCAACACAGCAGAGGTGCCGGAGGGTTCCTCCTCTCGAAGAAGAAGGGACAAGGGGAAGCAGCCGGCCGAGGTCCGCACCACGCAACAAATCCTCGACGCGTTGCGCGGACCACCCGGGAACCCGGGTGGTATTAACATAGGGGACGCCGGGAATCGGGATGACATGCCCATATGGGAGGGCAGAAATCCACATAAACAACAACCAAAATTTAAGTCTTATACACCCGAGACGTACGGCATAGGCCACCCAATGGGCGACAGCTGGGAGAACTGCGGAACCCCATGGAGTTCTTTCATAGTAGGGATTGAGCGGTGTCCGATGACACGTCGCAATATTAGAACGGGTCAGGTAATATGCAGAAAATGTCTTACATCATTCATTTGTCACCCGGATAGGCGAACGATCATTTGTTCCACCACGACGAACAGTGCTTTCCTTATTAACCTCGTCACTGTTGTAATGCCCATGTAATATAATATAATCTAATCTATTGCTTATTTTATCATCTAAACTTTCGGTGTATGTGTCCTTATATATGTATTGTTTGAATTTTAAAAAATTCCTCATATATTAAAATCATTTGAAATTTTTATGGTAATATCACTGATTTATCAGGAACCTCCATAAAAAGTTTCAAAATTTTCAGACCTCGTAAAAGTTTTCATGGTTTCGTGGGTCGAGTGCCTTTTCCGATTTTCGCAACAAAATGCCGGGCACAGCGTCGGCCATCTCGCCCGACGTAAGTGGTAGCCCGCATTGCGTGGGCCGCCCTTGATTTTTCCGTATTTTTTGACCATGTCCGGCACGTCTCATGAGACTCTGAAAACCGCTAAGTGGCCACGATTTCGTGGTTTCGTGGCGCGAGTGCCTTTTCGATTTTCGCAACAAAATGCCGGGCAACGTCCGCCATCTCGCCCGTCGTAAGTGGTAGCCCACATTGCGTGGCCGCCCTTCAATTTTCCGTATTTTTTGACCGTGTCGCTTTGTCATGGGACTCGAAAACCCTAAGTGGCCACGATTTTCGTGGTTTCGTGGCCGCGAGTGCCTTTTCCGATTTTTGCAACAAAATGCCGGGGCAACGTCCGGCCATCTTGCCCGTACGAAAGTCATAGCTCGCGTTGCGTAGGCCACCCTTGATTTTTTTCGTATTTTTTTGACCGTGTCGACTTTCTCATGAGGCTACGAAAACACCTAAGTGGCCACGATTTACGTGGTTTCGTGGCGCGAGTGCCTTTTCCGATTCATTACATGACAATAAGTTTTTTCTAATTCTTCCGGTTCAATATAACAATCATTGCACAAACAATTTACAACAAAAAATTCAAAAATAAATTTTCTCTGATCGATCACCCATGCGAGGCGTAGGTACATTTTTATTGTTTTTTACTTCGCCGTTAGGTTCGGAGATTTGCCGTTCTGCACCTCGATGGCCGCGTCTGAGGCGATCGCCTGCTAGAAGGCGAAGGAGGTAGATTTCAAATTTTTTCCGCTAGCTTAGTTCTGAAAAAACGATTAAAAATAAATATTAAATAAAAAAAATTCCTACCTCCCGTGACAAGGTACGGTGCGTTTAGAGGATGTACAGCGGTACAGATGGTGGCTATCTATAATATATTTCTATATCATCTATAGATAGTATTAGTTATGTGTCCGTGTGTTGCAACGAAAACTCAATTTACGATAAAAAAATTGTTTACAAAAAACACTAATAATAGTAAATGTGGGTAATTAAAGAGTAGTGATAAAGGTGGGTAATTAAAGAGTAATGGCAAAAGTGGGTAATTTTGATGAAGTGACGTAGGAAGAAACTCTTGCTTTATATATGTAGAGATTAAAGACAACATATACAATAGATTGTCTATATAGCTGTCTGTAATGATCTGTTATATAATTAATAGATTGTATATACAATAGTATATATAGTATACAATTATCTATAAAACCATCTATTAAATAGTATATAATATCTTTTGTTCTATCATTCAAAATTCTATGTGAAGATAGCAGCGGCTTGGGATTACGCACCCGGCGAGCTGGGCTGATGGCCTGTTGGGGATGATGGGAGTGAGGGTGGGCTGCCGAGCCGCGGAGGCTCACTGGGCGTACGCGCCTGGTTAGCCTGCGGCCTTCTACGCGACCGTGGGCCTTATTCGAAGGAGAAGTGAGTCCGCGGGATAAAATATGTTGGGCCTCTATGTTTAGTTACGGCCTGCTTGGAAGGCAGAAAAAGAAAAACATAGGAATAGATCCGAATAACATCGATCGCGTGATCCTGGTGTTTTTTTTTTCAAAGGGAAAACTGAATTACAGATGTTAGTATGCATTCCGTTGACAACTCATGTGAGAGCTGGCCCAAATAAAATGATGACTTGGGCACAATTGTGCCCGTGTATGGGTATAAGTGAAAGTGTTGAGATTTAGTCCCACCTAGCTAGTTAAGAGTTGCACCTAGGGTTAACAATAACGGTTTGGAGAAAATCGTTCAAAATTCGAAAATCAGAAATATTGAACTGAAAATCGGTTGAAAATTGTAAAAAATCGTAGAGTTTCAAAAATCAAATTTTTTTAAAATAAAAATAATAATGATTGTTTTCATGGAAAATCAGTGTTTCCATGGAAAATCGATAGACTAGTTGAACTTTTTGGCAGTCGATTTTTTTAGCAATTTTTGTCGATTTTTTTAGCAATTTTTGTCAATTTTCTTCAAAAATCAAATGATTTTCACCGATTTTGACCAGTTTGTGTTGCATAAATTTTTCTGAATTTTTAATTTTTTTTGAATTGGACTGGTTTACCGAGCGGTTTTAGAAGCCGAGACGTGCTGATACGGACAAAAATTGCAATTTTTCGGTGATTTTCGTCAATTTTGCGAACCGTGGTTGCACCAACATATAATAACCCCTGCTGCCAAATGTATTTCAACAACGGCGTTGGTGCTAATGCGTAGTTTATTCTGGCATGCAGGTAGACCTAGGCCTGTTTGGAGCCGAGGGCGTTTACAACTCGAAGTTTCAATGTTTGTCCTTTGTAGCACACTAGCACAACATAAACACACCTTGATTCAAGGGAACCAACTATATAGCCATGCGCAGCTGCGGACCAGAAATTGAGTAATTGGTGCAAATTGCCAGGTTACTTTATGCAAATAGCTTTTGGCCATTTTTTAATTGAAATGTTGTTTCCTTCCCAATTGCACATGTTTATCATAAAACTATTTATAAAATCAATGAGTTTATTCCAATGCGTATGTGGGCATGTAAGCAAGGCTTTTCTTTCAAATGAACTAAGCAGGAGAGCTACCGGTATTCCATTAGGTGGTGCTTGTGTGCATCTACTCTCAATACAAGTTGTATAAATCTTAAATCAAACGAAGACGTAAGTAATCACCCTACTTTTAATTTATACTTTAATATTTATACAACTTCCAAAAAATGATGCATCGAAACACCTCCCTTAACTCTTATTAAAGTGGAGAGTAATCAAAAGTTACATATTTGCATAAGAAAAGAAAAGAATACATGCAAGACAAGCAACCCAGACTACAGTCTAGCCATATCTCAGATATGCTCTTTGCACCTGCCACCAGGGCTTCACCTCGTCTTTGAGCTCAGAGACAAGTATACCCCGTTCCTTTGATTACCTGTAAGCAAGGCTTAGGAGTTAGGATACATGTCCTGCCCCCTCCACTGCCTTGGACTCCACAATGAGACATGCGTACATAAACCGGCGAGAAAAAATGAGCATCCATGGCATGTGGCCTGGGTAGAAGCATGCCCTGGGGATTTGGGAGAATGATGATGAGCATGTAGCATGCTTGGTCTCACGATTACGGGAGACTGGAGTAAAAGTTCATGCACTGTCTTCTGCTCTTACAGTAGGACGACCATCCTATAGGGGGGCAAGTTTGTTAACTATCATCAATATATTAGGGAGGCTGAAGCTCCTCTTTTTTAGTTCTTCGTATGATCGTTTCGTGTTCGAACCCTAACATATCAACAGGTGGATGGAGTCATACTAACTATGCGTTAAGTGGGTCTATATGTAGACTTTCTAGCATTTGGTTACGTGACATCTTATCGATAAGTTTCAAATCGTTATTAAAAGAAACGGTTGTAAAACATGAAACACGATTGAGTAAACATGATCTTTTAAGAAAACAGTTGAGCTAAATAGTTGGAGTCGTATAGATTGTTTGTTTAAATTGCATAAATTTGTCTACTTTTTTCTTGTTTACGGCTTTAGTCTGAGTTCTGACTAATTGTTCTTATGAAAGCATCTAGACCTCTAATTCGTTTGGGTTTTGTGAATTGATAACAATGATGTTTTAAAGGGCTAACATATTCTATTTGAGTATTTTGAGAATAGCTTGATCCAAAATGCAATGAACATAGGAGCATAAACTTAATGAATGGAAGATCAACGAAACAAGACGAGATGGCCAAGGTATAAAAATTAAGGATCTTTTCATAGCTTTTGCCGATCTCGGTGTTTGGAGAAAAATATCGGATTGCTAGAATAGGTGTTGTACTATTAATAAGGGTTTTTGTCGCGTGTTTGATATCGATAAAAGTGTCAAGACTCAAAACATATACATTTAGACATCTCCGTAACAAATACACTCAAAAGCATAATAAAAAGGGGATAAATTTGCATTTTGTGCAGTGGGGCCGGTATGACCGGACCCCTCCGATCATACCGGGCAGTGGTATGACCGGGCCTTCGGGCGGTGTGTTTTTTATAGAACGAGGTATTTTTGCGCTTGGGAAGGGCGGTATGACCGGACCCCCTCCGGTCATACCGGCCTCTGGTGTAACCGCCCCCCTCCCAGTGTGATTTTTTCAGAGAAGGTGTTTTTGGCACCAGGGAGGGCAGTATGACTGGGGAGCGTTCAGTCATACCGGCCATATGACCAACGGTCATTGACCGGGCATTAATTACTCCACGAGGACCGTTGATCGAGGGCGTCATCATACTGCCACGGCCGCCTCTCGGACGATTTTGACTAACTTTTGAGCAACAGCTAGAATTGGTTGGTGGGGGTTATAAATACCCCCCACCTGCATTTTAGAGCATATCTTGGATCTCATTGAATACATTTGAGCTCTAGTTAGTCTCCAAAACTCTTGGTGCATTCAATTCATACTTTGAGAGAGTTAGGAGCAAAATGGAGTGGTGCATTTCGTGTTGAGCTTTAGACACTCGATTTCGACCTCAAGCAAGCATCAAGACTTGTTACTCTTGGAGGTTGCCGCCTTCTAGACGGCTTGGAGGCGTGTGGAATCGGTGATTTTCTCAAAGAAGCTTGTGAGAAAACCCGATCGGTTGTAAAGATAAGGAGCTCGCCTACCAGGAGTGGGGAAAAGCTACCACAAGTGATCGAGGAAGGCGCAAGTGGGTGGAGCCCGCTTGAAGGAGTTTAAGTCACCTCAACGTTGAGTAAGGGAGACCGGCAAATCTCCGAAACCATGGGATAAATTCTTGTGTTCTTCAATTGCGGTTTGCATTTATCATTTTCTTGTGAAATTGACAATTCAAGGAAATTTGAGAACCTTGCTTAGTATAGAATTGTTTTGGGACTACTAGAATTGTTAGGATAATTTAGTGATCACTAAAAGTACTTAGTGTTCAAATTGGTAAATTTATATTTCTTGCTTAGTGAACTTGAAAATTGAAATTAGATTAGAAAAATTTAGAAACCTCCTATTCACCCCCCTCTAGTCGGTTATCATTGATCCTACATCTTACTCATAAAAACCGCAAATCATTATGTGTCTATTTTGGGTTTGTAAAGTAGAGTGTTGCTACAAGGCGGTATTCCGTCAGCTCCCCACTAGATAGAATAGGAACCAGCCATCCAACATCTTCCTCCTCGCTCGCCCATGAGGCTGCCCTGGCCTCCTCTTGTGCATTGCCCCAGTGATATGCTCCCGTGTGGCAACCTGGACAAGCTCTCTAACCTCCTCGCGTGTAGCCACCCTGCTCTCCTTTTGTGTTGTACCTAACAATCTTCTTCGTGGCTCTTTTGTTATAGCTACCTTGCTCTCCTTTTGTGTTGTACCTAACAGTCTTCTTCGTAGCTCCCAACAAAAGCTGTCGGTCTTCTCCGCACGGACACCCTTGACAGCCACGACCTTTCTCTACATGCAACGCCTAACACAACATCTCGCCGATGACTTCACTCCAGTTTCAAGCATGTTTCATGAAGTTTCAAATGAGTTTCCAAGATTGAATGGCAAGACTTAGGGGGAAAATCAAAATTTTAAGCAAGTTTTACGGTATTTTAGATAGGTTTCACGTTTTAACAGCAAGTTTCAAAAACAAATTCAAAGCTTTAGTAAGTTTCAACAAAGTTCATGAACGTTTCATGGTGTTTCAAATGGTTTCAAGTTTAAACTCCAAGTTTAAGAAACAAATTCAAAGTTTTGAGCAAGTTTCAATAAAAAGTTCATGCAAGTTTCATAGTGTTTGGAACGAATTTCAAGTTTCAACAACAAGTTTTAGACACAAAAAAGTTTTACCTCAAAAAAGTTTCGCTGGCAGTGGCTTCCACTGCTGCTTTTACCTCAAAAAAGTTTTAGACACAAAATCAAAGTATTAAGAAATTTTCAACAAAGTTCATGCAAGTTTCACAAGTTGAAGGTGAAACAATGAAAACCAGTTTCACGTGATTCACCCAAATATTCAAAAAATCAAGCAAGTTTCACAACGTTTTTAGGTAAGTTTCAAGAAAGTTTGGGACGAGTTTCATGTAGTTTCAAACATCTGAGCAAAAAATTTCACAAGTTTCATGTGTCAGTCATCTGCTGTTCATTGGAGATGAAGACGATGAGGAGGAACTTACCAAAAATGAAGATGAGGCGGTGGAGCTCAATAGTGAACATCCACAATATTGAGTCCTCAAGTGTGTCGCACTAGCCACTTGTGCGCCACACCCCACGACTGTGACCTCTGACACTGCGACGCCCTTGCCCATGCTCGCTCCCCAGCCATGGCCCGCTTGCTCGCCTCTGCACCCATTCATCGTCGCACTCACCCATGGTAGCCTCCTTTGCCCACAATCGGCTGAGCCGCCTCGGCCACCGTCATCACACCCATTCCCTACCTGATAGCATCTAGGCCCCCTAATTCTTTTCACATAATTATTTAAAAGGTTTTGGTGTTGATGATTAAGTCAATAATCTCTAAACAATGAAATATATTGGTTGAAGCATCAAGGAAGTCATTTAAAAGGCCAAGATTAAGGATCTTTGTTACTAATTCTGGCTTGGGAGATGATTCAAACTAAGTAGCTAAGACTTATTTTCTGTTTGACCGTACTATAAAGGGGGATTGTGCACAAGTTAGAATTTTCATTCATAGGCTAAGACTAAACAGACTACTTGGAGTCAAAATTCTTTTATCATTCTTTACCTTGAATCAGTCCTTCTCCCCAAACAAAGTCTAAGTGTTTCCCCGAACTAATCTTCATTGCTCTTTCCTTAAGTCCGACATAACCTTAGTCAAAATTCCATTTTCGCCGGACCATTCCTGATTTAGTCCGGCGCCAAAAACTACTCAGTCAAAATCCTAACCGAGCACATTCCATTCACGACGAACCATATTAAACTTCTCATATATTTTAGTCCGGTGCAAGCCATTTATGCCGGACCTTTTATTCTTTAAGTCTGTGGTAAAAGTTTCTATTATTTAAGTCAAATCGAGCGTACGCCATCTACGACGGACCAAAATTTGCCAGCACAAAATCTAGTTCTGCGTAGTTGCATTCCTCTCGGTTAGACTCAGAGCTATTCTTCCAAAAAGTCCGTTGAAATAATTTTCCTTGAAATCCTTCTTCCACGGACCAAAATTTTCAGTCTGGCACACATGTACATGTTCACATCTTTTGCCGGACCAAATTTTCTGAAAATCCTATGTACGCCGGATCAAGTCATTTCAGTCCGGCGCAAATGCACTTCTTGACAAAATCAATCCGGAGCATAAAGTGCTTATCTCTAAGCCTATTTTTGCTAAGTTCGTTGCAAATGTGTTAACCTGTTTTTGACAACCTGACACGTTCCAATGGCTACTGTGGTAGATGTAACGGCTCTTTTTCAATCCAAATGGCTATATAAGCATTTCTTAAGCTATCTACAATAGGACTTTTGCATATCTTTGATCTCCTTGACATATTAGCACTCTAAAGCCTACATTCCACCAAGGAAACTATGCTTCATCTTCAAATCCTAAAACTTAACACTTTCTAAGTGTTTTGGCTCAAAGCTTAGTCTAGATAGTGCTTTGCTGAGTGCACCAAAAGACATGACTTGTGGGTGGTCTATTACTCTTGGATCTTAGTGATCCTAGATGGCTTGGAGGAAGTGTAGGTGCGACCTGTCCAAAAGGGATTGTGAAAGGCCACCTAGATTGTGAGAGGCTGGGACTCACCTCACCGGAGTGGCGGAAGAATTACCCTAGTGGAGACTAGAGCTACTGCGACTAGCTTTAGAGGAGCTATACTTCGAAAGAAGTGCTCTAACGTGGAGTAGGAGAGTGGCTCCGAACCACAGAATAAATTATTGAGTCTCTTGTGCTTATTTCTTGCTTCTGTGTTATTTTTCGCTACTTTTAGTTAGTTTCTTTTTTGTGCTTGATATTCCTGTTATCTTGTATCTGTTAACTAAGTACTTAAGCTAGATAATTATTCTGTAATTAAGTGTAAAAATTTGAAAAGTTGCACATTCACCCCCCTCTAGGCCAATTTGATCCTTCACTACCACATTGTGCTTGCTCTGCTGTGATTTTTGTTTTTAGCTCGCTTGCAGCCATCGTGCTCACTCACAGCCTGCCCATTGCCACCACACTGTCCCTCCACCCTGGCCGCTTGCCGCCTGACACTGCTCATTGCTTGTAGTCAAGGAGAGGAACGCTTAAAGAGTAGCCTAGGAACGATGAGAAGGGCCATACGTGTAGGAACGGCATAAGTGGTTATATATGTGAATGGATAAGGTTGAAGAATCTAAGAGTCTTAAGATGTTGTACAGTTTTATTTCAATTGTTGGATACTATTTTGTCGGAAAGGCTGCGGATGCTACCGTTTCGTAGTATTTTACTATAAAGTATTACATAAATTTCTTAAAAGCATGTCGGTTTGTATGGTTTGTTTCTTGTCATATTACTTTTATGAGCCGCGATATATATATACATTTTTTGGACATAACAATTCTTATCTGGATTTTGGATGCACTACTACAAAGAAGATTATTATAGACGGTTCGAAAACGTCATCACAGACGGTTTTATGAACCGTTTTTAAGTAATTGTCATTGATAACATGACACATATCATAGACAATTTTTCGAATCGACTGTGAAAATACATATTACAGATGGTTTTTATCTAGAACCATCTATAATATGTGTTGATTACAGATAATTTTTAAATAGAACTGTCGGTGTTTCGTATAACTGGCAATTAAATTTGTAGGTGCAGGGGTCACGCGTCCCCTCTCCTTGAATGGTCAAACTAAGGAAATCCCGGATGTATACTGGTTCGGGCCGAATGTCCCTACGTCCAGTTCGTGGTGGTGATGATTATTGCTCGGTGTAGCGGACTACAAGGATTGCATCAGAGGCGAGAGCCGAGGACCCTCGGCCTCGTCGAGTTGAGGAACTTCGGGGATGTTCTCGGTCGAGGGCTCGGCCGATTACACGGCGGGGTGGATCGGTTGATGTCTGCCCCTCTCCCTGGGGGCCCTGCCTCCCCTTATATACGTGGAGAGGGCAGGTTACACGGGAGTTTTTGAAAAGAAAGGTAGGGGTACGCTACGCCCGGGCATCCCGGTCTTCGGTCTTTGGTGATTCGATAGATCCCTGCTCATCCCATGCTGGGGTTAGTAGACACAACGGACAGCGCTTCGTTGGGAAGGCGCGCACCTATCTTTTGTGTGGCTGTCAGACGGCGTGACGGGACGGGTGCTTAATTTTGGCAGCCCCGCCACCCAGAAGGGCCACCGTTATAAGCCGACCATCACGTTAAATCGGGCAGATGACCAGCTCGTTGTCGACCGTCGGCGTGATGGAGGGCACGGGGTTCGAGCTCGTTGAAGTCCCGCCCGAGCAGTCGTAGCTCTGTAGAAGCGCCGGACCGGGTTTAGGTCGGGCCGTGGCGCCGGACCTGGGTTCAGGTTGGGCCCAACAGTGGCGCCTGACCCGAGGCTAGGTCGGAGTCGTCCGGGCGAGCTCGATCGGGCCGGGATCCTTCGAGATTCTGGGCAAGAGCCGAGCCCAAGATGGCCTATTGGCATTCCACCATTTTGAGCGACGATCCCATCTGTGAGGGACGGAGATTTTGGTAATACTCTCCCGACGACTGGATCGCCGCCGCCTTCTTCTGCCGTGTTTCGGATGGTCGAGAAATACGATCTTGAAATAGATGTATACTTTCTTTGTGGGGTACCCGGTATGAGTATTCATCAGTAGCCCCCAGGGACATCCTGAAACGCGTGCGTTCCCGGATGGACCCTTCGTCCTCGGTGGCGCGGTTTCCCTCAACCGGTGTGAAGACGCCTCGGCTTATCTTTGGAGTTCAACCTTGGAGACGAAGGGAGGCCCTCCTTGTGGAACTTTGGGGTGACCGTTCTGGTCGGCCGAGTCCGTCTGACCCAGTCGTCCGGTCTTGACCGGTCTTGCGAAGCGCACCGTGGTGTAACCCCAAGCCCCGAGAGTTAGAAATCTGGTCGGGGGGTTACCTTTGCCAGGTGAGCCCGACTGACTTTGGTCGGTGCGTATACCTGTGTGCCTCGTGCAAGGTTTCGGTTCCTGAATGCTCGTTTTTCGTCGTAGCTGGACACGGCCGTGGTCGGCAGGGATGTCCAGATGCCTTCGCGAGAGGTTCTGGTTCCCGAATGCTCGTTTTTAAATCAGTAGGCTGACGCCTTGATGCGTGATCGGCAGGGATGTCCAGATGCCTTCACGAGAGGTTCTGGTTCCCGAATGCTCGTTTTTCGTCGTAGCTAGACGCGGCCGTGGTCGGCAGGGATGTCCAGATGCCTTCGCGAGAGGTTTTGGTTCCCAAATGCTCGTTTTACGTCACAGCTGGATGAGTTAGTAGGGCTGGTTTAACGCCACAGCTAAGCGAGTTAGTCGGGCTGGTTTAACGCCGCAGCTAGGCGAGTTAGTCGGGCTGGTTTAACGCCGCAGCTAGGCGAGTTAGTCGGGCTGGTTTAACGCCGCAGCTAGGCGAAGGGCATCCGTCCCGAGTCCTCGTCGGGAGAGGTTATCTACGGTAGGAGAGGCCGCTGTCGATCCCACGTGTATGCCCCGTCCGCAGGTGTGGGACCTGGAGGGGGTGAGCTAACGCGTGTTTGCCATACGTCGGCCGAACACCGTGCTCGTGGAGCTACAAACGGGTTTTCCGAGTGGGCCCTGGGGATCCCCCTTGTAAGGGATCCCCAGCGGACTGTCCCTGCGTCGGGCGTCTGACCCGCTGGGGGCGACCCATAAAAAAACTTTCTTTACTCGATCCGTCTCGGACCCCGAGTCGTTCGTAACTCGGGGCGCAGCTGGCTGCTACCCTTCGGGGGGCTCCGCGGGAGAGTGTGAAGTATGGTTTCGGACACGAGTCAAAGCGATTGGGTCATCCGCCAACCCAACTAGAGACCCGCTGAAGGTTCGCTTTGGACTCGTCCCTCACTCGTTTCGCCTGCTGGGGGTGGCTAGGGCTCTACTTGGTGTATTTTGCCTCCAGCACCCGTAGCCAGGTCTTGATCGTGAGGCACTCAAGCCCTCTCGCCACCTCGAGGCCGTTACGACCCGGTGGGCTTGTCGTACCTGCTTCGGCTTAGTTTGAGCCGGCCTAGAGGCGTAGATCGAGAGGTCGCAGGGTGTCCTGCCCGGGGCGATGCCCTAGCGCCTTCTGCTGGCATTTAATGTGCATGCGGAAATTAAATGCGAAGCGAAATGATTGGGAGCGATACGTCTTACCGGTGACGCGGCATGGCGCCTCGATGGGATGGGCGACGCTTCGATCAAAGCGACGAGCGATCGATCGGCGCTTGTCCGGCTGGCGCGTGCTTCGGTAGGTGTCTGTAGATTTGATGTGCGAGTGTTTGGGTCGAGAGGGTTACCGTTTTTATCCCGTATGTCGGGGATGTCGCGGCCGTTGGGCCCCTCGTTCAATCCTCCGGCGGGGAGGTCGGGTTAGTGGGCCTTCAGCCACCTCGCTGCCTTCGCAGCTTGTCCAGGCCTTCTTCCGCTGTGTCGGTGCAGTCAGCCTGGCCCGGAGCCGAAATCGAAGAGCCACGCTGCGCCTCTCTAGCCGAAGCAGCGTCCTCTCGCCCCAACAGTCGCGTCGCATTTTAATGCTAGGTGGGAGGCGTAGACAGGACACGTCTAGTCGTGTGGGACGTGAAGTTAATGCGGATGCGGCGCGCCGCCCGGGGTGACTCCCGCTTCGACCGCTCCACCTCGCCCTTATAAATATGGCGGGGGGGCGGGGGGCGGCCATGCATAGCCACACTCTTCGTCTTCCTGCCTTGGCCTTGCCCTTCTGCGAGAAAAAGAGGGAGAGGGCCAGGAAACTCAACTGTCGATGGCGAGCGGAGACGATGGTTGGAGGCCGGCAAGCGGGAAGCGGCAGCGGCGGACCCCCCAGGGTCGGACCCCAAGAAGTCCCGCACCGCTGCAGGGTTCTCCATGTGCGCGAGGAGAGGAGGGCTCACATTGCCCTCGTTGATCTTCCGCATCCGGAATCCTCTTCCGGAGTGAGTTTCCTTGCCCGATTTTGTGATGGTTTCAACTTTCTTTCTGTTGCTAATGTTGAGCCGCCTGCTGCTTCTCTTAGTGCCACCGGTTCGGGTTCTCGCGAACCATTTGCCGCGCCCACGCCGGTCGCTTCAGCAGGAGGGGTGGACGCCACCGTCTCCGCGACAAGGGCGCGGCGCGGCAGAGGACGGCCATGGCGCTGGCCGAAGCTTCCACGGTGGCTCGAGCCACGACGGCCGCCGCTTCGGAGGCGGAAGGCGCCAGCAGCGGACTCGGGCCCAGGCCGCCAAGGAGGAGCTGGCGAGGGCACGCGAGGAGGTGGCGGCGCGGTAGGCTCGGGTCAACGCCCTTGAGGAGGAGCTTGCCAAGACACGCGAAGAGGCGTCATCGCAGCGGGCCCGGGTCGAGGCCGTCGTGGAGGACCTCGGCGCGATGTACGAGGAGCACGTGGCCTCGCGCAAGAGCCTCCTGTCCATGCTCCGCCCAGCCTTCGAGAGTATGGGCAGGAGCCGTTGAAGCCTACCCCGTCGGGGTATGCCTTCCGCCTCACCCAGGCGGCCGACGCCTTGGCAAACCTGGCCCGTGCCTTGCGCGAGCGTTCCGTTCGCGAGGGGCAGTCGGTCTCTGTTACCGCAGCGGAGTATGTGCTGGCCTGCTGCGCCAGCCGCGACGCCTCATTCGACCCGATTGCGGCCGTCGCCGGGATTGAAGGGGACGCCGACCAGGCGCGGGCCAAAGTGCGACCGGCGGCGGAGAGGGTGGCCGGTCTGGGCGACGTCGCCGAGAGCAGCGACAACTCCGACGACGACACTGTCGAGGGCGACGCCTGAGCTTAGCTTAGGGACACCCCAGGCGCCCGCGTCTTAACTTTTGCTTTTATGTAATGCATGTACATTCTATGTGGTGGACCTCCGGGACTTTGCCTGATATTCTGCGTTTCTTTTCTGTGAAAAGCACTCGTCGAATGACCGTAGCTCTTTGGAACCGCTGGGGTCGTTAGATCGTAGGTCGGAGCGCTAACACTCTGAAGAAAACGCGAGAATAGCCAGGGGCTTAGCGACCCGGAGGCGCGCCCTAAGTCGACCATGGATCGCTTCGCACGGGTAGTTCCTTCTCCCGCAAGACACTACTTCGCAGCCATAGCCGTTGGGGCGTAGGCCGTAGCACTTGGGTCGAGTGGGTTACCGCTCGCAGGGGGCCTGATGGTTGGTTAGGACGCGGTCTTGAGCAAGCGGGCAAACAAGCAGCCCCCAAGTCGCGTGAGGACCAAGGTGTGATCGGCGCACGGTGCTCTGAGTCCAGGGGATTTGGCGGAAAACGCGAGGAAAAAGGATGAAAATCAAGGATAGAATCTCCTTAACTTCTCGATGTTCCATGCGTTGGGTACAGTGTTGCCATCGGCGTCTTTGAGTAGAAAGGTGCCGGGTCGGAGGACCTCCACAATGGTGAAGGGCCCTTCCCACGGGGGGATAGCTTGTGCCTGCCAACGTTGGACTGAACCTGGCGCAGGACCAGGTCGCCAACATCGAAGGATCGCCCACGGACCTGACGATCATGGTAGCGCCGCAGCGTCTGCTGGTACTTGGCCGATCGCAGGACGGCCAAATCGCGCGCCTCGTCGAGCTGGTCGATGGCGTCTTGTTGAGCTTCGAGCCCCCGAGCTTTGTCGAAGGCTTGTAATCTTGGGGCGCCGTACTCCAGGTCGGTCGGCAGAACGGTTTCGGCACCGAACACCACAAAGAATGGTGTGAACCCAGTCGACCGGGTTGGTGTTGTCCGCAGGCTCCAGAGAACGGAGGGCAGTTCAACTGCCCATCGCCCCACGAATTTCCTTAGTCGTCTGAAGATTCGCGGTTTGAGCCCTTGGAGGATCATGCTGTTCGCGCGCTCGACCTGGCCGTTGGTCCGCGGATGGGCTACAGCTGCCCAGTCGACGCGGATGTTGAAGTCGTCGCAGAACTCGAGGAAATCCTTCCCCGTGAACTGCGTCCCGTTATCGGTGATGATGGAGTTCGGGACTCCAAACCGATAAACGATATCGCGGAAGAAGTTGGCCGCCTGCATCGAAGTGATGGTGGCAACCGGTTTAGCTTCTATCCACTTGGTGAATTTGTCCACCGCGACGAGTAGGTGAGTCAGGCCCCCAGGTGCCTTTTTGAAGGGCCCGACCAGGTCGAGCCCCCAAACGGCGAATGGCCAAGTGATAGGGATCGTCTGCAGGGCTTGCGCTGGAAGGTGCGTCTGCCGAGCAAAAAATTGACACCCCTCGCAGGTGCGAACGATCTGCTCGGCGTCGGCCACGGCAGTTGGCTAGTAGAAACCTTGACGGAAGGCTTTTCCCACTAGGGATCACGGCACGGCATGGTGGCCGCAGACGCTGCCGTGGATGTCGAGCAGTAGCTGCTTCCCTTGGCCGATCGGGATTCATCTCTGGAGGACTCCGGAGGGGCTCCTCTTGTAGAGGTCTTCTCCAACCAAGACGAAGGACTTCGCCCGCCGAGCGAGGCGTCGAGCCTCGGTTGGGTCGGCGGGAAGTGACCCGTCAGTTAACCGGTCGACGAAGGGTTTCCTCCAGTCGGAGTCGGCGATCAGTACGTCGTGGTCTGATCCAGAAGGTCCCGCATCCGATCGGTCGGTGGTCGGAGCGGGCGCACCCGGTGGGTTGGTCGGTCGCTCGGAGGGCGGGTCCAGACGGACGGAAGGTTTGTGGAGGTCGGAGACGAAGATCCCTGGCGGGACTGTTCCCCTGCTGGAGGCAAGATTCGCTAGGTAGTCGGCTTCACCGTTGAAGCGTCGGTAGCTATGGTGAAGCTCGAAACCTTTGAATTTCTCCTCGAGCTTGCGCACTTCACGGCAATACGCCGCCATGCGCGTGTCACGAGGCTCTGAGGCCTTCATGACTTGGTCGACGATGAGCTTGGAGTCGCCGTGTACGTAGAGCCGGCACGCGTCGAGGTCGGCGGCGATCCGGAGGCCGTTGACAAGCGCTTTGTACTCGGTGACATTGTTGGTTGCGTCAAAGTGGAGTCGAATGGCGTACTGGAGCTTGTTCCCAAGCGGGGAAACAAGGACGACCCCAGCACCCGCCCCGTTCTTGGTGTAGGACCCGTCGAAGTACATCGTCCAGTACTCGGGGTCCTCAAGCGCCGGTGGTGCCTAGGCTTCGGTCCACTCGGCAATGAAGTCGGCCAAGACTTGCGACTTGATCGCCGTCCGGGGGACGTACGATATATCGTGGTCGTTGAGTTCGAGAGCCCATTTGGCTATCCTTCCCGAGGCGTCACGGTTGCGGATGATTTCGCCGAGCGGCGAAGAGGTCACCACGGAGACGGGATGCCGGTCGAAGTAATGGACCAGCTTCCACTTTGTGATGAGGATTGCATAGAGTAGTTTCTGCACCTGTGGGTACCGAACCTTGGACTCGGAGAGCACTTTGCTGATGAAGTACACCGGCCGTTGTACCTTGAGCACACGGCCTTCTTCGGCTCACTCCACAACGAGCGCCGCGCTGACGACCTGGGTCGTGGCGGCGATGTAGAGGAGGAGAGGTTCCTCTGGCGCCGGGGCGACCAGCACCGGAGGCGAGGTCAGGAAGGTCTTCAGCTAGTTGAGGGCTCCCTGGGCTTCCGGGGTCCAGATGAAGTGGTCGGACTTCTTGAGCAGCTTATAGAGCAGCATCCCGCGTTCGCCAAGGTGAGACACGAAACGGCTCAGTGCTGCGAGGCATCCTGTCAACTTCTGGACTCCTTTGAGGTTAGCAATCGGGCCCATCTTCATGATCACGGAGATCTTCTCCTGGTTGGCTTCGATGCCACGCTCGGAGATGATGAAGCCCAGCAACTTTCCCTTAGGAACCCCGAAAACGCACTTTTCGGGGTTCAGCTTGATGCGAAACCACCGGAGATTCGCAAAAGTCTCTTCTAAGTCGGCGACGAGATCGTCAACCTTCTTAATCTGGACGACGATGTCGTCAACATACGCCTCGATGTTACGCCCAATTTGGTTGTCGAAACACGTTTGCATACACCGCTGGTATGTAGCACCCGCGTTCTTCAGACCAAATGACATCGTTACGTAACAAAACGAGCCGAACAGAGTGATAAAAAAGGTCGCGAGCTGGTCGGACTCTTTCATCGCTATCTGGTGGTAGCCTGAGTAGGCATCCAGGAAAGACAGGGATTCGCACCCTACGGTTGAATCGACGACTTGGTCGATACGAGGCAATGGAAAAGGGTCCTTGGGAAATACCTTGTTCAGGCTCGTGTAATCAACACACATTCTCCATTGCCCAGACTTCTTTTTTACAAGTACAGGGTTGGCCAGCCACTCGGGGTGGCGGTAGGGGTGTAACTGGAATGGATATTTTTCGACCGACCGACCGACCGAATCAATTCGGATAGCGATTTGAATAGTTTTTCGGATATTCGAAGAATTTTCCGGATACGGATACGGATAAGGATAGTTATCTCGGATAAGGATACGGATACGGATAGTAATTATCCGACGGATACAGAAATATCCGAGTTTATAATCAGATAATATCCGGATATAAAATATGGATATTATCCGAAAACTTTAAAGACTTCTCCAAGACTGTGAGTCTGTAACTCTCTAATCAAAGAGCACCAGTCACCAGAGTCTAGAGGCACTAGTACCAGTGTACCAAACCACTCTTGGTACCAGTACCAGTGCCTACTGCCAAGTGCCAAGTACCAACTACCATTCTACCAAGTGCCATACTGTCACAGCCAAAGTGCCAACGCCAAGTGCACCACAACACCAGTGCGGTGCCAAACCAAAAATTTACCGCGTGCTTCGTACTTCCCGGCTTGTCCACTGGCGTTATGCCAAAACTGAAGGCAATGCGACACTGCCACGCAGCAGACCCAAAACCAAAAACATAAAATCCCCAATCCATCATTCGTGCTCTCTTTCTCTATCTCTATTCTCTACTAGTCTGATAGTCTCTCTCCTCTAAAATCCCCAATCCAAACAAAACCTAGCTGAGCTGAGTGGCTTGAGTTGAGGAGGCACTGAGGCGGCATCGTGTCCCCGGCAAGACCATGGTGGCCATAGCCCGCAGCCCGTGGTCGTAGCCACCGGCGATCCAACAAGACTACGTACCCGTGAGGTCAGTAGCCCGACCACCTATGGTCCGACCAAGCATCATCATGCTCAAATCCTCTCGACTCGATGGTATTATATGATTCTATCATGTTTACCTTACTAGTTTGTGACTTCTAATTTGCTAGTGCTATTGTCTTTGATAATTCTATTATGACTCTACATTTTCCGTGTATTATCCGGCTAAAAATATTCGTACCCGTATTGAATCCAGTCTGTATTCGCTTCATATTCGTAAGTGATAGTATCCGGTATTATTCGCATTCGTATTCACATCCGACACCATTCGTATCCGACTTCGTATTCGATAAAAAATATGGATACGGATACGGGATGAACAATATCCGACCGTATCCGATCTGATTACATCCCTAGGTGGCGGACCTCTTTTATGAACCCTGCAGCCAAAAGCTTGGCGATTTGCTCACCGATGATCTTGCGCTTTTCCTCGTCGAAGCGGCGCAAGCGTTGAACGACCAGCCTTGAGCCGGGCCGGATATTCAAGGAGTGCTTGGCGACTTCCCGCGGGATGCCTGGCATGTCAGACGGCTTCCATGCGAAGACATCCCGATTGGTACGGAGGAAGTCGACGAGCGCGCCTTCCTATTTGGCGGGGAGCGTGGCTCCGACCCGCACGGTTTTGGTCGGATCCTCGGGGTCGACCGCAACCTCCTTCGTGTCCTCGGCGGTTTTGAAGGATCCGGACCCCGACCTGCTGGAGTCGGGGGCAGATTCCGAGGTTTCCCTCCGGAGGTTTTCGAGTTCGGCGGATGCAATGACTGCTGACGCCAACTCGCAACTGCTTTGCTCGCAGCTGTAGGAGAACTGAAAAGACGCGACCACGGTGATGATTCCCCGTGGCCCCGGCATCTTCTGTTTGAGACAGGTGTAGTTGGGGACCACCATGAACTTGGCGTAGCATGGCCTCCCCATGATAGCGTGGTAGGAGCCAGGGAACCCCACGACCTCGAAGGTGAGGGATTCGGTGCGGAAGTTATCCTGGTTCCTGAAGGTAACGGGTAGGTCGATCTGCCCAAGCGGATGGGCCTGCAGGCCTGGAACGATGCTGTGGAAAGGCGCCTTGCTTGGTCGGAGACGCGAGCGAGGGATCCCCAAGGCGTCGAAGTCTCAACAAACAGGATGTTGAAGCTGCAGCCACCATCCATGAGCACCTTAGAGAGGCGCTTTGGCCCGATGATGGGGGCTACGACTAGGGGATATCTCCTCGGGTGCGAGACGTGGTCGGGGTGGTCGGCCCGATCGAAGGTGATTGGCGACTCCGACCACTGGAGGTATTTGGGCACAGTAGGGGCCGTCGTGTGGACCTCGCGGAAGTCAAGCTTCTACCGTCGCTTGTCGGCATAGCTCGCCGGTCCGTCGAAGATCATGAGGCAGCCATCGGGTTCGGGGAATTCGGCGTCTGCCTGCTTGGTCCCGGTCTCCGGTGCCGGGTCCTGCTTCTTTCCTTTGCCCCACGCGGGGGCTCCGGAAATGAGGCGTTTTAGGGTTTCGCACTCCTTGAGCTTGTGCCTGACGGGGTACCCGTGATGCGGACACGGGCTGTCCATCAGTTTTTTGAAGTGGTCGGGTCCCGACGCTACCTTTGCTTGGTTGGGCGGTGGCGGCGCGACCACAGATCTCGCGCCCTTCTTCCCTTCCATTTTCGCTGTCGAGCGGTCACGAATATCGGCGTTGGGGGCGGCCTCCCGCTTGGCCTTCCCTTTGTCGAAGATGGCGCCTACGGCGTCCTCGCCGGAAGCGTGGTTGGTGGCGATGTCGAGAAACTCTTTAGTGGTCTTGGGCTTGGCGCAGCCCAGCTTGTGCACCAGAGCTTTCGAAGTGGTGCTATAAATGAATGCCCCGACGACGTCAGCGTCGCAGATGTCGGGGAGCTCGTTGCACTACAGGGAGAATCGCCGGATGTAGTCCCGGAGAGACTCCCCCGGCTGCTGTTTGCAGCTCTTCAGGTCCCAGGAGTTCCCAGGGCGCTTGTAAGTGCCCTAAAGTTTCCGACGAAGAGGTTTTTTAGGTCGGCCTAGTTCCTGATGGTGTTCGCGGGTAAGTACTCGAGCCAGACTCGAGCAGAGTCCGCGAGGTAAATAGGGAGGTATTGGATGACGAAGAGATCATCCGTAGCTCCCCCTGCCCGGCATGCGAGCCGGAAATCTTCTAGCCAGACACTGGGGTTCGTGGCCCCAGTGTACTTGGTTATGTTGGCGGGGGCCCGGAATCTGATGGGAAAGTCCGCATGGCGGATCCCGGCCAAACGCCCGCGGTCCCGGGCCGTCGGGGCTCGGTCGCTCATGGTGACGCCGGCCACCGCCCACGGCCCGCGACTGGTCATCACGTCGGCCGACCTCCCGGCCTCGGCGGCGCGGCTATGCGTTCGACCTTCGCCAGTGCCCGCACACCGGAGTCTGCGGAAAGTCTGGGGCGTTCGGAGGGCGGCGCCCGTCTGCCGGACCCCGACAACGAGGCGGCAGGCGGCTCGGGTGAGGAAGCCCCGAGCGAGGGGAACCGAAGACGCAGATGTCGCCTGCAGAGCCTTCGACCAGCCCGGAGGTTCGGTAGGTGGCCTTGGCCCTCGGGTCCTCGCTCGGGGATGCTGGCGGCAAGATCGCTGGCCGCAGCCGACTATCTTGGCCGCGTGGGGAAGTACGGAGGACCTTGCGACCCCTCGGCCAGTTGTTGGTGGACTGGCGTCTGTGGCCAGTGCATGCTGAAGGTCTGGCCGACCCAGCCGTGTCGGCCTCGAGTTCGCTCAAGCAGCCTTTTGAGCCTCCACTGTTGTGGCTGCTGCTGGAGCTCAGCAGCGAGCCCGAGGCTCTCCTCGCTTCATGGCGAATCTCCGCCTCTCGCGCTTCGGCACGCCGGGCGGCGGTTCCCGGACTAACAGAGGTGGTGATCGGTTCTACCACTCCCGCCATGTTGCACTCGCGAGGGTACAACACGTCGGAGGTGTGCTCCGTGTCGGAGCTGAAGTCGTGGCTGGAGGAACTCTCCAGCAAGTCGTAGACGGAGGCCGGCAGGTGGCCGACCATGGCCACGAGGTGCGAGCCAGCGGGAGGCAACGCCGCCTCCGCGTGAGGGTTCATCTTGCGCCACCGCTAGGGGCGACAATGGGCGGATGGACTCCGGCCTTGAGGTCCGCATGGGGTCCCCAAGCTGAAGGTCGCCGAGGGTACCAGCCACGGAGTCCAGGCTCGAGGCGAACGCCTGAGCCTGAAGAGTGGCGGGGATGAGAACGAACTCTCCCGCCGAGGTGGCGATGAAGTCGAGGGAGCCGAAGCGAATCCAACTCCTCGACGGGGATGCGCCGTTGTCGGTGAAGAAGGCCATCAAGGAAGGAGATGGGAATCCGGAGATCACGAAGATGACGCGCGAGGACCCCTACCTAGCGCGCCAACTGTCGGTGTTTCGTATAACCGGCAAGTAAATTTGTAGGTGCAGGGGTCACGCGTCCCCTCTCCTTGAATGGTCAAACTAAGGAAATCCCGGATGTATACTGGTTCGGGCCGAATGTTCCTACGTCCAGTTCGTGGTGGTGATGATTATTGCTCTGGGTGTAGCGGACTACCAAGGATTGCAAGCGAGAGCTGAGGACAGGCCCTCAGCGCTCGTCCGAGTTGAGGAACTCAAGGGGATGTTCCTGGGTCGGAGGGCTCGAACTGATTTACACGAGCGGGGGTGGATCGGTTGATGTCTGTCGCTCTCCCTGGGGGCCCTGCCTCCCCTTATATACGTGGAGAGGGTAGGTTACACGGGAGTTTTTGAAAAGAAAGGTAGGGGTACGCTACGCCCGGGCGTCCCGGTCTTCGGTCTTTGGTGATTCGACAGATCCCTGCTCATCCCATGCTGGGGTTAGTAGACACAACGGACAGCGCTTCGTTGGGAAGGCGCGCACCTGTCTTCTGTGTGGCTGTCAGACGGCGTGACGGGACGGGTGCTTTATTTTGGCGGCCCCCTGGCCACCCAGGGAAGGGGCCACCCGTTATAGCGCGACTGTCACGTTCGTCGGGCAGATGACCAGCTCGTTGTCGACCGTCGGCGTGATGGAGGGCACGGGGTTCGAGCTCGTTGAAGTCCCACCGAGCCAGTCGAGTCACTGGGGAAGCGCCGACCCGGTTCAGTCGAAGACTGCGGGCGCAGGACCCGGTTCAGTCGGGCCGACGCGGGCGCTGACCCGAGGCTAGGTCGGAGTCGTCCGGGTGAGCTCGATCAGGGCCGGGGATCCTTCGAGATTCCTGGGCTGAAGAGCTGGGCCCAAGATGGCCTATTTGGCATTCCAGCCATTTTCGAGCGACGATCCCATCTGTGAGGGACGGAGATTTTGGTAATACTCTGCCCGGCACTGTGGATCGCTGCCGGTCTTGCTGCCGTCGTGTTCGGATGACTGAGAGAAATACGATCTTGAAATAGATGTATACTTTGCTGTGGGGTACCCCTGGTATGAGTATTCGTCAAGAACCGTCTGTGATATGTATTGATCATAGACGGTTTTTAAATAGAACCGCCTATGATATGTTTTTTTCTAACTCTCTTGCAGAATTTTCATGATTAGTATCTGTTGTTTGAAATTTTATTCTTCTTAGATATTTCTACAATGACATTTACAAAGCACAACTAGTTATAGATTTTACAATTGAATATCAAAATATTTTAGATGCATCGAGGCAACAGCTTGTCTGATGAGATTGGTCTTAAAATATGAACATTTGTAGCACTTTCATCATCTTTCTTTTTCTAATATTGATAGATTCCAGTGTAAAATCCAATTCTATCCACAGTTTGTTCTGAAAGTTGTCATGCTCTGATTTATCTTTCACTTTGTCATCATCCTCGAACGAGAATACTATAAGCAGCCTATTTTTCATTCTAGTCTTGTGTAGGAATAGGACTAGACTGATCATGTTCCTGCACAAGACTAGAGAGAATATAGACTGCCTATGGTATTCTCATTCGGGGATAAGGATAAAGTGAAAGTAATAAATTAGAGCATGACAACTTTCAGGACAAACTGTGGATGGAATTAGATTTTTCTTGAAATCCATCAACATTAAAATAAGAAAGGTGATGAAAGTGCTACAAATGATCATATTTTAAGATCATCCTCATCAGAAAAACTGTTGCCTCAATGCATCTAGGATGTTCTGATATTCAATTACAAAATCTATAATTGGTTGTGTCTTATAAATGTCATTGCAGAAATATCTAAAGAGAAGAAAATTTCAAATAGTAAATACTAATTATGGAAGTTCTATCAAGAGAGGTAGAAATTTTTTTTATTCCAACAAGCAAGCTCGATACTATTCAATAATTGGATTAATTCAAGATGAGCAAATAGTAAGGATAATTTCAGTAATCATTACATTGACAAGATATGATACCACTAATATCAACAAGCATACGTTAAAAAATAACATTAATTATTTGATAGATCAAGACAATACCACCTTAGGGTTTTTCCATGTTTGCCATCATCTGTGCAACAGCTTCCACAATAGTAGCTTTTCGGTTCTCCCTGAAGTTCCACAGTTCTAGTTTAGTGAATATTTGTTTGACACTAACAACTGATTGACTTCCAGTCATATCTCTTAATCCCTACAAAAGCGATCATATTATTGTGAAAAGGATGTCTTGGTGTATTATTAGTAACCACGTCGAATTACATACTAAAAATATTTATATTACCTCTATAAACTTAGCTTTGGTTGCTTTCAGCTCTGCATTCGACGTGCGCTCCTTAATGACGAGTGCCTTATTAGGAGAATATTAATATCTTGTGATTTTCCATCTATATTTTTTAGTTTTTGTTTCATCTCATAAATATCTTCTGTTAATGCAGACTTTCTGTTCGGTTGTTCTATCTCCACCTCAAGTTTTTGTTTAGCATCCAACAGTTTTTTCCGATCGTTATCTTGTTTGTAGACTCTATTATATGTGTGTGTGTGTGTGTGTGCAATTTACAGTCACTGGAACATATAATGTTTATACAATGAATCACGACAGAAGTTAAACATCTAGATGTTTTTGGAATATAATGTGCATAATTCAAATCTTACAAAAACAACATAATCGAAAGGATAAAGCAATTCATACTTATTATGACACCTTGAAATTGAATTATGTCTACTTAACAGATTAATCGGTAATTATATGATATAGTTCTCTTTTTCTTTCTCTTATTCGCTCCATGGATATGATGCTCACATGACTATCATCTAACATATTTCACATAGAAGCAATTAACTAGCAACCTAATCAGTTGCATAAATAGCATGGCTAGTTGCAACTAAGTTGTTTTTGCTTTCTTTAGAGTTTTGCTGGAAACTGAAGTATTGAACTTTGCACAACAATGCTTTGTAAACTTCTGAGGACTGCGCCATGATAAGTGTGTCATAATTCATGAAAAAAAAGTTATATAACGGGCATATATATTGTTTTGTCTATTATAGACATATATGCAATTCCATCATTCGATCCACTTAAGCGACTATTTCTTGTGGTTTGATAGTTCATCCAAGAAAGTGAATACCAAGGAGGTGTCAGTGTATGGAACTTTGATATTGAGGGTCTAAAGGCTTAAGCATCACTGAGAAAACACTAGTTTTCATAATTTCTAAACTATGCTACATTGCTACCTTACTCATACAAAGATGAAAGTGACTGTAATTTAACCTTATAAGCTACTAAACTACACATCTATGATTCGCATAAAATTGCACATCTACCATTTACATAAAAATAAGGAGGAGGACAGTGGCGCCGGAGAGGAGATCGGCACTGGGGAGGAGGATACTGGTGTGGGGGAGGAGACCGGTGGTGCGGGGAGGAGGACAACGGCATGAGGGAGGAGATCAGTGTGGGGGAGGAAGCCGACAGCACGGGAAAGAAGACCAGTGGGGGAAGGAGGCGCTAGGGTTTAGGAGAGGCGAAATGCGTCGGATATCCTGCACGATGATTGGTATATTTATAGGGATGTTATCTCAGACGATTTTACTATAGAACTATCTGTGATATCAACTATCTTCATAGACGGTATACTCAAACCATCTATAATATCTCTATATATGAAACGTCAGTGGTATCCCTCATTACAGATGATTTTTAATGAGACATCTACTACAAATCTTTCTGTAGTAGTGATGGAACAAGACTTGTCATTTAGTTGCGGTCTCGAACTCTCGCTAGAATCCAATTATTCACACATTTTTTCAGGATATAATTTCTCGTCAATCAAAACACCTTGTCACCATTTCTTCCCAAATGAAGGAGACCATGAAAATATTTTTGTACAGCAAGGAGCCAAGGACTATATATGTGTATATAAGTCATTTGGACCATAAGATGATCAGGATCACGCGTGGTTAAAAAGGAGGGAAAATCTTTGAGGAAAACCGTTTTTGAAGGTGATGGTTAGTCACATCATATCCTTTGGGCACCAAAAAGCTAAGCTCAGGCCCTGTTTGGTGGCTGCAGCTGGGATGAAAAGCTGATTTTATTTTATTGGGCTGAAAAGTGTGAAATCATGTTTTGAAAAATTGGCTGAGTAATGAAATTGGCGTTGCAAAGTGGTTTTGGTTATGGCATGTGTGGTGCTTGTGCATATACTGTTTGAGATGATTAATTGATATGCTGTGATAGCATGTTAATGGTTTTGCTTGATGCAATGCACTCGTGTGAGTGGTTGCATGGATTGACCTTAAGTCAAGTCATGGACTTGTGCTCGGAATTGTTTCTTGTTTATTCATGTGCAGGTGTTGCTCGAGGGCGAACGTGGTCGATGACGGGATCAGAACTAGGTTCATGGAGGAACTGAAGTTCGGGACTAGGTTCAGGGAGGAATCGAGGTCTTGGTGGTCGAGGATGTCATGCGGGACGTTTGGGCTAGAGAACATGCACATGGAGGCTGGTTAGTCATGTAATTACAGCATGTGGGCTGTACATGCGTGTAAGAGTTATTTTTGGCCATGTTGGGCCAGGTTGAGATGTATACAGACTCTTTCCATGTTGGAAGTGGAGTTGTATTCAATCTCTTTATGTTTGCTAAGTATAAATAGGGGGAGGTGTCTACTGTTTATCTTGATCACTGAGGTTTTAGGGTTGTACTATTTTGTTTGAGTAATGTAACCAGATCAAAAATAAAAATCCTTCTTGCGTCTCCAGCGGCTGGCGCTTTTCGCTTTACTCTTCACAATTGTGCATTGCGGTGTTTTTGTTTGCTCCTAGTGCGGCAACTGGAAGGCAGCGTAAGGAAACAAATCAAGAGCCTAGCAACTAGAAGTCTTGCCATGCATGTATGCATGAAGTCAGATCCGTCGCAGTTATTTCACGTTTTCGTCATTATTTGATTCATCCATCTTGCAAAGGTAATATCTCTTGATCCGTAGATCTGATCGATTTGATTCTTATTGGGTTAGATTCATAATTAAATATAGTTTCTACAGTTAACATTTCACATCAATCCAATGTTAGGATCTTTGGTTAGGCTCGATTGAGTTTGGTCCATCGCTGTTAGATCGCTAATTGTTTTGTCATCTTGCAAAGAACATAACTTTAGATCCATAGATCCGATTGACTTGATTCTTATTATGTTAGCTTAATAATTGAATTTAGTTTCTACAGTTAAAATTTCACATCAATCCAATGGTGGGATCTTTGGAAATTACTATTTTTATGAACTAGTCGCCATGCTGCTCGCTCGTCGCCTAAATCGCTCTCTCGGGTCGCCTAATCGCTCTCATCGGTCGCCTGATCGTTTCTCTTGGTCTCCCGACCGGTCTCTTGATCACAGAAACTGGTCTCTCGGCTGCGTGAACTGGTCTACAAGCAATTTGAGTTTAAATTAGGGTGTGTTAGAAAAATAAAGTCCAAAAATTTGATTTTAGCTTCTGCGCAATCATTCACCCCCCCTCTGATTGCTACATTAGTATATTTCGATCCTACAAAAAGCTACTTTTGCCTTACTATGGTTTTTTTAGTCCTCTCTTCGTCATCTCTTTCCTCCCCCAAATCTGATAGATCCCTTCCCCAAATCCAACACGGGGCGGAGGCGAGCTGCCGGTGTAGAGGTGGGCGACCAGGGAGGAAGCTAGAGTGGTGCGGAGGTGACGGAGCAAAGGCGAGTTGGGGCAGATTCGAGTGGGGCGAAGGCGAGCCGGTGAAGAGGCGAGAGACCGAAGCGGAGGTGGGCGACCGGGGAGGAGGCCGAGCGGTGCGGAGGCGATCTAACACTATCAAAGAGGTTCGTCAAGATATATATAAGAAAGAATACATGCGATTTGAGATGAAGCCTCGTGAGTCACTAGATGATTTCTTTGCACGTTTCAATAAGATTCTTAGCAATTTACGTGTTGTTGGGGTTTTCTTTGATGAAGCTATTAATGCTAGACAATTGCTTGGTGCATTAGACATATCTATTTGGGAGATGAAAGTTATATCCATTAGATAATCAACTGTCATGAGTGAACTTACTGTAGATGTTCTTTTCTCTAAATTAAAAACTCATGAATTGAATGTTCTTCCCAAGAAGAATGATAATAAATCAATTGCATTGATCTCCCATTCTAGCATGTCTCAGAATAATGCTTCTTCAAGTTTTGCTTTGTCTTTCTTGTCTTCACTAACCGATGAACAGATTGAAGAATTTCCTGAAGAACACTTGGCACTACTCTCTTCTCGTTTTAATAAAGCCTTACAGAATGTGCGAATGAGGAAGAGAGTTGGTAGTGGCCCTCCAAGATGCTATGAGTGTGGTGATCTCAACCACATTCATCCAAATTGTCCTAAACTTGTAGTAAAGCATCAAGAGAAGAGAAGGACAATGATAAAAGAAAAGAGAAGAAGAAGTTCTCTCCAAGCAGTGGCAATAAGAGAAATTTTGTAAATCGCAAAGTTGTCCACTGAGTCCTTTCTGCTCTTGAACAAGTCAATTTGAGCGATGTGGATTCGGAGAGCAGTGAAGACGACACAACAGGTCCAAGCAAGCATGAACTGACAGGGTTGTGTCTCATGGCCAGAAGTGATAAAAGCTTTACTGAGGACGATCACGATAGCGAATCCAATGAGGTAGAACCTTCTTACGATGAATTATCTATTGTTGTTGCTCGTCTTGGTAAGTTGCTTGATAAACGCGACAAAAAAATTAAGAAACATGATGTTGTTGTGGGATCTTTGAATGCTGAAATTGCTATACTTAAATCTTTGATTCCTGATGATGATGCTTGCAAATCAAGTGACTTAATTTACAATAAGCTTACCTTGCTTAGAAAATAACATGTTACTTTATTAGAGCAAGTCAATGCTGAAAAGAAGGGAAATGAGAAACATGTTAAAAATGCTAGCTGCTTAACCATTGATTTGCATGATTCAACTTCTTGTTCGAAATGCTCCATACTAGAATTGAAGTTGCATGATGCAAATGCTAGGGTTTCTCAAATGACAGATGCTCTGCTCACTCATGAGGTTCTTTCATGCTCAACTTGTCGCAAATAAAAAGGAAAAGTGGACGTTCCCTGTAATAATTGTTTAACTCTTTCTCGAAAAGTTGATTATTTGAAAAAATCTTTAGAACGTTTCACTAAAGGAAAGAAAAACCTAAACATGATTCTGGACCAATCAAGAGTCAGCACTCATAACAAAAGTTTAGGTTTTGATTCTTATGCTCATAAATCACATGCTCCCACTGTTGTGAAAGCACTTGAAAGTGGAAAATTTGAAATTGTCAATGAGCCTAAGAAAACTGTTTTCAAGTCTGCTGGTGTTTTACCTTCTACTGTGATGAATGCAACTGTTGCTTCTATTTCTAAAGCTAAACATTATGAGAAGTACAATTGCACTCATTGTGGTAGAGATGGACATTTAGTAGAATTTTGCTTTAGGCTAGCCAAACAGCAAAAGAAAGAAAAGGCTAAGGTTAGGTCTAATTTCAGGAAGGCACATTTTACTCCTCATTTTGTGCCTAGGGTGATGCAAACACCTTTTGTTGCAAGAAACACTGGAAAGGGCAAATCTAATTTTGTGTACAAGCATACTCGTGTTGTGCCTACTCATCGTGTGTCTCAGTACTAGATTTCTAAATGATTTATTTCTAACCCCAGTACCGAGACCTCAATATCTTCTAGTGCTATGTAGGTTTTTCAGATGCGGATTGGAGAACAGAAGCTTAGTGGATCTTGATCTTTTGTAATATGGGATTAAGACTTGGATGGTTCTCACCATTGAGATGGCTTTCAAGAGGCATGTGCGATAATTCTTCACCTACTTTGTGAACTATTTTATACACTCATGTCTTTTTCATTCACAGATATCTAATTGTGGTATGAGATGGGATGTTTGTTCATATGCTCATATGTATCCCCTGGCATGTTCAATAATGTTATATCTTATATCATGCCTTTTCATGCTTAGAATTTATTTATCATGATTCATGCTTATGCTTAACTGAACATACCATGATAACTCAAGCACATGTATATCATCACCTCTCTTTTAATTTCATTGGTTATCCATTTGAGGGGGAGTTAATGGATTTTTGGTGAAAATTTCTTTCATTTGCTTTTTGGGAGGATTGTTCTTTTAGACTTTTGTTTATAAAATTAATCCCATCGGGTGACAATTCTGAAGAAGGTTTTTAAGATGGATATTTTTGAGGGGGAGTTTTCGAAGTTTTTGTAATATTTTGTAACATGCTCTTTATTTTGTGTGTTTCTTAAATGAAAACAAAAAAAGATAAAAAAAACAATGAAAAAAGTATTGAGCATTGTATTTCATACACATATGTCATTTGAAGTCATGTTTATGTTTCAAGATCTTTACAACTTCATGTTCATGCACATATGGTGTAGTTTATGACATGACTATTTAAATGAAATGACAACTTGAATTAAATCTTATCATGGTTGAACTTTCTTGGCTATCTTGATCCTACTCAAAAAGTGCTAAATATGAAAGTTAAGTGCTAAAGCTAAAAGAGTGATTGTTGATAAATGCAAGAACAAGGTTATGTACTATCGCACTTCTTCTTTACGAGACTGCTTATCATTGCACTTTGATATGAACTTAGAAGAGGTTGTGTATGACCGAAACCATGAAACCTTAAGCTTGTGATTGCTTGGTATGGTTGAAAAGTAAGGCTGATGGTGCATGTAATTCCTTGCAATTGTATTCTTGTTGCAATCAATTAATGAATCAGTTTTTCAAGCACAAATAAAGTGCACAAAAAATTCAATGTTTTTAGGTTTTAAGATTGTTGATAAAGGGAGATCATGCCATGCAAAAAATCGTTAATAGTACTTGATTTCTAGTTATGCTTACTCTACATTGTTTATGTGTAGATTTGAGGGTGCAAGTACTTTTGATAGCATGACTTGGTGATGAAATTGTTATATTTGTGCATGACTTATAATGCTCAATACATAAAAAAGATAAACTAAAAATAAACAAAAAGATTTTGTTCTCTATTTTGTATTCTTGATGAATCCATTGTCAAAGGGGGAGAATTTTGGAGTCAAAGGGGGAGAATTTTGGAGATTTTTGGACACATATTGCACATTCACACACATTTTTCTTCCTTTATTTTTTCTTCTTTTTTAGGGGGAGATTATTTCTTCTTTTTAGAGGGAGACTTTTCACTTTGCTTTTTTGGTTTTAAAATAAATTTCTTAAAACTTTTCTTGTAAGGTGAATGCCAATGTTCAGTTCTAAATGGTGTTGCAAATGTTTTCATCAAGGGAGAGATTGTGAAATCATGTGCTGAAAAATTGGCTGAGTAATGAAATTGGCATTGCAAAGTGGTTTTAGTTATGGCATGTGTGGTGCTTGTGCATATGTTGTTTGAGATGATTAATTGATATGCTGTGATAGCATGTTAATAGTTTTGCTTGATGCAATACGCTCGTGTGAGTGGTTGCATGGATTGATCTTGAGTCAAGTCATGGACTTGTGCTCGGAATTGTTTCTTGTTTATTCATGTGCAAGTGTTGCTTGAGGGCGAACATGGTCGATGACGGGACCGGAACTAGGTTCATGGAGGAACTAAGGTTTGGGACTAGGTTCAGGGAGGAATCGAGGTCTTGATGGTCAAGAAATGTCATGCGGGACGTTTGGGCTAGAGAACATGCACATGGAGACTGGTTAGTCACGTAATTACAGCATGTGGGTTGTACATGCGTGCAAGAGTTGTTTTTGGCCATGTTGGGCCAAGTTGAGATGTATACAGACTCTTTCCATGTTGGAAGTGGAGTTGTATTCAATTTCTTTATGTTTGCTCAGTATAAATAGGGGGAGGTGTCTCCTGTTTATCTTTAGCGCTGAGGTTTTAGGGTTGTACTATTTTGTTTGAGTACTGTAACCAGATCAAAAATAACAATCCTTCTTGCGTCTCCAGCGGCTGGCGATTTTCGTTTTGCTCTTGGCAGCTGTGCATTGCGGTGTTTTTGTTTGCTCCTAGTGCGACAACTGGAAGGCAGCGTAAGGAAACAAATCAAGAGCCTAGCAACTAGAAGTCTTGCCATGCATGTATGCATGAAGTCAGATCCGTCGCAGTTATTTCACGTTTTCGTCATTATTTGATTCATCCATCTTGCGAAGGTAATATCTCTTGATCCGTAGATCCGATCGATTTGATTCTTATTGGGTTAGATTTGTAATTAAATATAGTTTCTACAGTTAAAATTTCACATCAATCTAACGGTAGGCTGTTTGGTTAGTCTCGATTGAGTTTGATCCGTCGCTGTTAGATCGCTAATTGTTTAGTCATCTTGCAAAGAACATAAATTTAAATCTATACATCCGATTGACCTGATTTTTATTGCGTTAGCTTTAGAATTGAATCTAGTTTCTACATTTAAAATTTCACATCAATCCAACGGTGGGATCTTTAGAAATTACTATTTTTATGAACTAGTCGCCAGACTGCTCGCCTGGTCGCCCAAACTGCTCTACTGGTCACCCAAACTGCTCGCCTGATCGCCCGACTGCTCTACTGGTCGCCCAGACTGCTCTATTGGTCTCCCGACTGGTCTACTAACTGTGTAAACTGGTCTCCCGGCTGCGTGAACTAGTCTACAAGCAATTTGAGTTTAAATTGGGGTGTGTTAGAAAAACAAAGTCCAGAAATTTGATTTTAGCTTCCGCGCAATCATTCACCCCCCTCTGATTGCTACATTAGTATATTTCGATCCTACAAAAAGCTACTTTTGCCTTATTGTGGCTTTTTTAGTCCTCTCTTCGTCATCTCTGTCCTCCCCCAAATCTGATAGATCCCTCCCCCAAATCCAACACGGGGCGGAGGCGAGCTGCCGGTGTGGAGGTGGGCGACTAGGGAGGAAGCTAGAGTGGTGCGGAGGCGACGGGGCAAAGGCGAGTTGGGGCGGAGTCGAGCGGGGCGAAGGCGAGCCGGTGAAGAGGCGAGAGACCGGAGCGGAGGTGGGCGACCGGGGAGGAGGCCGAGTGGTGCGGAGGCGACAGGACATAGGCCAAGTGGGGTGGAGGCGAGCTGGGGTGGAGTCAGGCTATTGGGGAGGAGGTAGCGCGGGGCGGAGGCCGAAGCGCGGGAGGCGACCGATGCACGGGACGACGGGTGGAGGCCGAAGCTGAGGCGAAGCACGACATTGAGGGCAGAGTTGCTTCTGTTGTGGCTTTGAGGGGCAGCCGAAGCATAGCCATCCCATTTGGGAGGGCTTTTGGTCGATCACCCTCAGGTTTTGTACTTAGGTAAACTTAGACCTCACGGGTTGAAATTAATCTTCGCTCCGCCACTGGACATGCTAACTGAGCTAAAGCCAAGACTGAGTATTGACCCGAACTTGAAGGTATCATGGTTTAAGTTCATTCGAGATGCTAATGCCTACTAATTCTTCAAGTACATGTGATGCATAGAACATATCACTTACTACTTTACTAGTACGGATCATACGGTCCTGCACAATTAAAACTGGCGTTTGCGTCTTCCTTGTTTATTCTTACCATAGGCTTAATGCATGGCGTGGGAGTGCTCCATTTATCCAAGTGTCTGCAAAAAAAGAACTATGCATGCCAGGGGATAGTTAAATGCTCTGGCTATGCGCTGAGAAATGGCTGCATGCGCAATGCGTACGTTGTGCTATGCGCACGAACGGCAACCTATCGGCTTCCATCGAGCTAGTGAGTAGTGGACCAAGCATTCGATCGAGACATTGTTTATCAATTTTGTTTTAAATTTATCATTTATTATCATAACATATATTGATGGTTGCTAAATGTAACTATTAGAATCCGAAAAACAATCAAAATACTGTCGAAATTTTTAAATTTAAGGTCTTTTTTTTGTGCAAATACTTAGTATTTTTATTAAAACAATTAGAAAATGAAGGTAAATGCTAGCATGATTTTTCATATATTTTTCTAATTTTTTCTAGACTCGCTATACCATTTCACAGGTGGTTTAAATGGCCGAAATTTCATTGAATTTTGTTGAAATTTTGGTTTTTTCGGACTTCAAATTTACTTTTTAAATTCCGTTCGGTTTTCAACCGAAATTTCAAAATTCAAAATTTTAGATTTCGGCTACTTTTAACATGTGGTCCGAAAACATATTTTGAATCCTGGTAGTGACCCAGCATTCGATCGAGACAATGTCTTAATGTTGCCTGAGTTAGCACTAGCACGTACAGCATAGATGATTGTAATGGTTGACATGACGTTCCTCTGAGCTATATGTCCATTGAGTACAGCTGTAGAGGCTATATATGTAATTTCCACTGGATTGTTTTTTTTAAATAATAGAAGGGCAACAACTTTCCAGTTTCCACTGGAGTGTGATCGGCTGCAGACTGAAGTTGTTTAGAAACTGCAAAATTGCAGCGATCTGACGCTTCATTCCCTGCGTCACTGTACAGGGCACGATCACTGTAGGGATCTGATGCGTCATTCCTTGTATCAACCAATCTCAAAATTCGATTTTTAGATCCAATGGTTTGAGTTGTAGGCTAGTGCATTTTATTTGTGCCTGGGCGCAGTTACTTCCCTACTACACTGGAATACTGGATCTCAATCCATTTTTCATACATTATATGGCACGAAGGAATATAATGTGTAATATATCAGGCGCTAACCCATTTCTAAGTGCTAACATGCTACCGTCGCTACCTATTCCTCTAACACTAGCGCTGCTATTTTCTCAAAATCAACTAATATGACGCGCTCTAATGTTGATTAGACAGCTCACAACAAGATAATTTAGTATGTTACCACCGGGAGAGTATCAGGTGAAAATGAACCAATTGTTGCAAATCTGAACATTTCAATCACAGTTGACGGATCATGTAAGAAATTAAACCCCAACCACACCTCCGAGCTGTTCCTGGTCGCCGCCCCGTGGTGTGAAAGTGCCACCCTAGGTGCTGTCGCGACTCACAGAGGAAGACATGGCGTCTGTGCAAATCCTGGCCCTTGGGACACGACCCGACGGTCCAGATCGAACATTTTCAGATTTTCAACATTTGTTGCATTTGCATGTGTATGCTCCCCCATAGAGTAAAGTTAGCACCCACAAAAGGCAAATTCGAATATTACATGTGAAGAGAGGAAAGTTTCTCAAATATTAAAACATGAATGAAGGGTAAATAGTGATTACTTATCCATTCACTTGTTTCAAGATTTATGTAAATTATATTGGGAGGGAAGGTATAAAAACACTGCTATTACATGAAATTTCTACACGTAAGTTTTACTTTTACCCAAGAGGCCAAGACAGGAACTTTAGACGGGACCATTGTCAAAAATGGCATGCAGGAATCTCAACTGCTCAACTGGGCATCTAATTAAGGGGCTGCATCTAGTTTAATTTGTTCAAACCATGCCGGATTCCCTCTTAAATAATGTGCCTAAACAGTACTAGTTTGAAGGAGAAAAATAATCACATCAAATAATACTTATATATAACAGCAAGTTCACAAGTGAAATGGTACTGGTGTGCACTCGAGTGCAGCCAACTGGGCCAAGTCTTCTTTTAGTGGGATATCTCCATGCTGTATCACCACTACAACAAGCAATACTGCCAAAGAGCACCGAGAGAAAGAAGATGAAACCAGAAGAGAAGCGAGAAGCAATGGAGATCAAGGACGATGAGGCAGAAGGGGGGGTGGTGGTGCCATCACGGTTCAGGAGGATATGTGTGTTCTGTGGGAGCAGCTATGGCAAGAAGAAGAGCTACCAAGATGCTGCAATTGAGCTGGGAAAGGAGCTGGTATATTTCCCTTTCTTTTCTTGAGGACTTCTGATGCTTGTAGCTTTTGTTTGGTTAAGTAGGAGACGTCCGAGTCATCTTAATCATAAATCTTCCTTTTATTCTTCTTTGAAGTACTCTCTTGTTTTGATCATCGAAAGCATGCACCATGGTGAATTTTTTTCATGAGAGTTATATATTCACTCATCTAATATAAGAGACTTCCAGCTAGCGTACGACTTAAATTATCTGCATGGGTGCATGCATGCAGCCATGCATCCGAGCTTGCTGTACTCAAGATCTTCAGCTTCTCGGTTTCATAGAACAGCCAAGTATCACTGCATGCATTGGTGGAATGTTAACCAAGTTCCGTTGCTCAACTTTGTCTAATACTGTTGCCATTTAGATGTATAAAATGACAATCTCTAAATCTTTAAGACTTTCTAGTTTTCTTATCTTTATGTGAGTACTTTTTTCCATTAATTTGGTCGCTTTAGGTGGCAAGAAACGTTGATCTAGTGTATGGAGGAGGGAGTGTAGGGTTGATGGGCCTGGTCTCTCAAGCAGTGTATAATGGAGGAAGGCATGTCATCGGGTATGTGACATAATAACCATTATTTAGCACATGTCCACAAGCAATAATTCAAGACTACTACTGCTAACTTATAGGAGTACATGAAAAAAATAGCTAAGAAATTGATGAAATGTCCCCACTCCAAAATGTGATAGATTGATGTCTTCCTCAGGTGACAAAATGTTTATTTTGTCATTTTGTTGTCCCTATGCAGGGTAATTCCCAAGACACTCATGCCTAGAGAGGTACCCATGTTCTTTCTACTCTCCATTAGGGCTTTCATTATTGCCATGCTATGGTTTCCTTGAATATAACATAATTAATCCAAGCTTAACTAGTCAAATTTTTAGTGATAATAGGGCACAGGGGGAGTAATATTCAAGATACCAATAAGAAAATGCAATTTTATATGACCAGTTTCTTTGAATAAAATTGTGCTCATGAGAATCTATCGTAAAAGTGCACAGGAAAGTCATCCTGTTTATCATCAGATATAGTATATTAGTATTGATTGTGACAGTGTCTGTAAATCTTGCTCGTTTGTCTTTCTTGCTAGAGGGGAAGAAGGAAGCAAACTTACGATGACAGGTCAGGAGAAAATGCTCACAGAAATCTTGTTCCCCCGTGATAGATGAAATCTTGCAGATATTGACTGCAATGTCTCAAGCAGATGCTGGCTATATTAAACAAAGAAAAAGCCCATCACATTTTGTCTTGTCCCCCACACAACGCCATGATTGCGTCCCCTGAACTTGTTGCCTCTGATTAAAAAAAAATACTGGTGTAAAACAGTCAAGACACCCTCCCTTTCTTTCCCCATCTGTAGAAAGTTGGGTCCCTTTTGGTTAAGCAAAAAAGCTGGTTCCTCTGCTCTGCTAATATCTCTTAACCCTAACAATGTATAATGTGTGTTGCTTGCGCGTGTGATGCTGTGTATATATGTATGTGCAGATATCAGGTGAGACAGTGGGAGAGGTGAAAGCAGTGGCCGATATGCACCAGAGGAAGGCTGAGATGGCCAGGCGGTCTGATGCCTTTATAGCATTGCCTGGTGAGTGTGTCACCTGAGTAAGTAAAGCAATAAATTAGTGAAGAATAGTAGTTGTAACCGGTAACTTTTTGTTCTCGATCACTTTCTCTAACTTTTGTTATGGTTCACTGCTAGAGCAAGTGTGAGTGGAAAGCTTAAAGTTCAGGTTGCGTAGTTTGACTCTGACTAGGCTATATCTGCAGCACTGAGCTTGTGCCCTGCCGAGATTAGGGTCCATCTTTCGTGCGTTCCACGTCTAAATTTTTTGAAAAATCCCCAAAAAATTGTAGATGTAGGATATAGTATATTCTATAGCCATGCAAAATTTCAAGACGAAACTTGATCGCGCATTTGGAAGACATGAAATTGGTGTTCTAAATAGCTAGCTATAGTTGCGCTAATGAGTTTTTGGATCCCAAAAGCGAAGCTACCGGCTAATGTTCTGCTATATTAGCTACAAGTGCTATGGCTAGCAATAGCTCCACTATATGACGTAACTTGTAACTAGCAATAATTTCACTATCTTATATAGGTACCTACGGGCCAGAATATTGAGTTTATTTTTAAATCCAACATTACCAGAAGACCCCAAATACATCTCTCATAAACCTGAACTATGAGAAAACATTGTAAAGATCTCATTTTTCCCTTTTTCAATAATCCAACTTCCAACATTCATATTTTTTTAGTGATTAAGTACTTGTTGTTAAGAATATTATGATATAGTTATTAGTTGTGATCTTTAACATGTATTAGCATATTTATTGATTCTGGATTTGACTCATATTCTTATTATAAAAATACTAATACCTTCTAAAGTATTTATGATTTGTTTGGAGGTGACTTATATTATATAAATATTTAATTTTTTTATACTAAAAACATAACGAAGAATAGCTTCCATGATAGCTTTTTCGCGGCTTTGCCGCAAAGCCGCGAAAATCGTGATTTAAAATCTTGCATGAAATTAACAAGCAACCATTATATATGAATAGAGTTCATTACTATTCATGCCAAATTTCTCTTTTCCATATTTTTCAAATACGATCAAGTTTTATCTTGAAATTTTGCATGGCTATAGAATATGCTATCCCCTACATCTGCAAATTTTAAAAAAAAATTACAAAACTTTTAGACGTGGGATGCACAAAGGAAGCACTGGTATTTTCCCGTGCTCCTGCGAGACATTTGTCCTGCTCTGTGACTATGTGAAACACTGAAATTAGACCACGAAACTTTTAAGCAAAAAACCCCAAATATAAATGCTGGAAATTCAGAATCTGTATAACCTTGAATGATAGAATCTAATTCCCAATGTACGCAAAATACTGAAGACGGCCTTACACTGCTGGTTTTGATCTTGCAGGGGGATATGGAACACTTGAAGAGCTACTAGAGGTGATTGCATGGGCTCAACTTGGCATTCACGACAAACCGGTATAACACTGCTCGCCTCTTCGCAGTAATTCTTCATGAGCTATATATTGCAGCAGCGAAAACATTATGACAAGCTCTTTCGAAAAAAAACATTATGACAAGAGATGTCCTCCAGGTCGGACTGCTAAATGTGGACGGCTACTACAACCCGTTGTTGTCTTTCATCGACAAGGCTGTGGAGGAAGAGTTCATCAAACCTACTGCTCGTCATATCATCGTCTTGGCTCCAACTCCTAAGGAACTGATCGAGAAATTGGAGGTATTATGCGCTGTGCTCGCCAATTTCTTCTGTTCACTTGTGTGATGATCAGAACTGCCAACCAAATCCACGTGTTGGAAAACTTCAAATGTGATGAAATCTTTAAGGAGCAACGATCCAAACATGATCCCTTCTGTACTACGTAAAAGCTTTGCTTCTAAGCAAAGGTTACAGAGTTGTCTGCTTGCCTTCTCAATCAATCGGAATCAAATTTGGTGTTAAAAACACCAGAACACTGCACAAACAACATGAGAGTTAGCTATCAGGCCAAAAGTTCTTTTGAATTAAACTGCCAAGAAGTACTATGTCACAATCATGTATCTGTTCTCTTGGTCCAGTGTCAAGGTCTTCATTACTGCAAGATAAACCAAAGAACAAATTGAGGTGCCAATGTAGAACTAAAGCAATTGCATTTAATCAATGCGTATTGCGGACTTGAGCCCAATTAACTGAAACAATCGTAAGCTACAATGTCGGCGAAAGGGTCTGAAACTTTGTTCTATGTTCTTTGTTTGCAGGAGTACTCGCCTCGGCACGAGAAAGTCGTGTCGAAGACGAAATGGGAGATGGAACAGCTGAGCTACTCTCAGAACTACGAGATCCCTAGGCCAAAGGATGGGAAGATGATCATGGAAGCACAACGGGGAAGCAGGTTGTGGATGTAGCACAACGGGGGAAGCAGGCCAATTTGTAATGTGAAACTAGTAACTGTAGGTTGCATATTGGCATATGACAAGAACTCCTAGAGTGGCGTGCGGAGAATGTCTCACCCATTTCTTCTTTCTTTTCGTTCCTGTAATAACTCTGGTAGAAGTTGCTTAATCTTAATACTATCACTGAGTGCATGTAAAATTAGTACTTCTCGGTTACAAATAGTTATCGTTTTGGACATCAACGCGCGCGGTCTCTAAAATTCAACTTTAACCACTAATTTTTATTGTAATATATTTAAAAATTCAATAAAATTATAACATTTTGAAAGTACGTTTTGAGATGAATCTACACATAAGATTTTCATGCATCTAATCTAAATATTTAAAAAGATATCATTAGCTAAAGTTTCAAAAGTTTGACTGCACGTATTTCAAACCGACAAGTTTTTGTGAACCGAAGGATATGTTATCTGTGTACTATTGTAGAGCTAAAGTAGTCCTCTATGCTATCTGTGCACACGAATAATCATATCAATGGAATGCTGATATGAAATAGCTCCAAAGAGTATTCAACGACTCCCACACTCGAGTCAAAAACTGAATTAGTTCTGCTGCCTAAACTCTGTAGTGAACAATTGAGGTTTCAGTTAGGATGCCACATGGGGCCTCGCCGTCCTCAAAGGCTCAAACTCCTCAAGGTCGGCGTCCTGCCTGACTATCAAACTCCGAAGAACTCCTCCTCCTTTTCGTGTGCTTGTCATTCTTGTTCTTGCGGCCGTCCGGCCAATGGTCCGCCGTCCGTCGCACGTCGCGCCGACGAGTAGAGTATGCTGGTGGTCGATGGCCCCGCCGCTCATGGCAGCAGAAAGAACATATTCTTACCGGCAACGAGTTGCTTCGACCGCTGCAGCATCTTGAACCCTCGTGCCATCGCCGTCGCCGGCGCCAGTCGCCGGAGAGGATAATACAGACTACAGAGTACTTCGAGGGTCCAACGCGGCCTTTTCCAACTCAATCCTAGCCGCAGAATTTGATCGAACGGTTGCTCGGTACTCCGAGCTAGATCGCGATTTTTCTGCGCGATCTCTCTCCTCCTCGATCTGCACCGTGGGCAATTGATCAAACGGTTAACCGTAACTCAGAGGTAAGGCGCAGCTCTTCTACGCGTTCCATCCTGTCCTCGATCTACACCGTGGAAAGTGGATCAAACGGTTCCCGGAACCCCGAGTTGGATCGCAATTTTTATCCGCGATCGTGTTCGTCCTCAGTCTGCACCGTGGAAAGTAGATCAAAATTCGAAGCGTTCCCGGTGTCTCAGCGGCGGTTCCCGGTGCTGCGGCAGGTACGCCCCGGCGGCCGGCTGTGCTCGCGAGGATGGCATATCGGCACGAACAACGCGAAAAGCCGGCGACGTCAGCACCGAGCGGGACGGAGCCAACCGCCGCCAGCTTTGCGACGGACGCGTTGTCTCTGCTTTGCCGGGTGGCAGCGGACGTCGCGCCGGGTCAGCAAGTCGCCGCGAGAGCCGAGAGATGGCCTCGTCATTCGTCAATGTAGAAGGCATGTCTATTAGCTACGCCTCCGCCTCGTCACACGGCTCCATGGTGCACGACCATTCTGAAAGTGTTTCATGTGTCGATCTGATCTCGATAGTGCGAATAAGATGCGAGTAGCAAAATCCTTCAGAGTTAGTAATTAATTAGGCCTGTTTGGTAGAGTTTCAGATTCTAAATTCATCTAAAATCTGAAACTTGTAGGATAAAATAAAGTGAATTAGTTTATATTTTTGTCTAAAATGTAAACAAAATGATCTATCTAAACACTCTTAATGTACTTACAGTTTCAGTTTCACGAATCTGGTAAAACTAAAATTTTCAGTTTCACCAGATTCACGAATCTGAAGAAACTAAATCTCTATCAAACACACCCTTGATCTCTAGACGAATTCGAAAGCTTTGAGTATGGCATTGTATTTCTCGACTTGGGACACCTGAGGACTGACCGTACCATGCATTAACCATAGGCAATACCTGAGATGGACACCTTGAATGACTATGGAGAACGATTTAAAAAAAAAAAACTATGGGGAGCAAGCACTGGGCGAGAGCGGAGAACTGAAAGTATTGCATTGATATGATGAGTCACATCTGCATCAGTTGGTGATCGTCATCGAGTGGGCGACAGGGCGAGCCTGCGAATGAGTCGAATCTGCATCAGTTTCTTCTTTCATGTGCATCCGCTATGCGTAGCACGTCTGTCACCGACAAGCAGGCGACAGGTACAACAATACTAGTCAAGTACTAATGTAGCTAGCTATATGCCATCACGACCTAACGTAAGCCAGCTTTAGCATACCATCGTCAAGTCTCCACTACTATTTTTGAGCTTTTCCCAACAGACATCGCAATGAAATGATGTGCCATGTTAGTCAAATGGAGGATCATTGGAGCTATAATTCGTTGAACTCGATCGTGACTTTAAAGCTTGATTTGATTCATACATGAATTCTTGAGCAGCGTCTCTTTTCCTGTGGGGTCAAAAGTCAGAGATACAACAGGTGAGTATGAAGTCTCACCGGACGGCCAAAATAATGGAGCTGGTTGCTCTACGGCTAAGCCGAGCTGTTGGGCCATTACCTTTGCTTGCTTCGCCAGAAAGCCTATGCTTTACTGCTACAACCACCTGCCTCCTTCCAACCTTGTGCCCCAAGTGACGAGAAAAGAAATTCCCGTGTCAATTATTGGATTAGTGGAAGTTTAGCTGTTCGATCCTTGCTTGTCTTAATTCAATCTAACTAGTGGATGTACCTTTGTTAGGTCGAAGCATCAGCTTAGATCTTAGCACTTGAGCTGGTTTTAGCTTGGTTGGTAGGTTTGTATGCATGCTACGAGGACTGCTTGATGTTACTCCAGCTAAAATTTGCAGTGATTGCCCGATCGGAACACTTCTTGTCCGCAGCAGCTTGTGATGCGGCAAACCATCTCACCGTGCCAGCAGCGACAGCATCAACCACAGCCACAGGATCTCCGAATTCTCCACGGGGACCAAATCGGGAGAGAGCAAAGAAAGACGGCAAACTTGTGCTGGCTGGTGGCTGACCTCTTGATGGCGGCCTCGGCGGGGGAACGGGGGATGCTCTGGTCGGTGGAGGGCCGTGGTGGAGTGGGCATGCGCGTATCGCGGCGGGTGCCACGCTCGGTGCTCTACCTGGTGGTATCCCCGTGTAGAGGATCACGGCGTCGATGCTTCGTGGCGGTGAGAGTGCGCATCAAGAGCTCGGTGGTGGTGAGCGAGGTAGCAGGGGACGTGCGTCGGTGGTTGTTTGCCGTCAAATCCCTCAGTAGCGGCTCAGGGCGATGCTGGTTGTGGCGCGCCCATGGGCGGAGGTACGTTCGTGGATGGCGCAGCAGTGTGCAAGTGTTGGAAGTCTTGCGTTGACGAGCTAAACTCCTTCTACGGGTCAACGCCTTGTGTCGTGGATTATAGGGGTGTCTCTGGCTCGTGGCATTGTTGTTCTTGAGCTCATTTGCACATGCCTTGTGGGGGCACGATGGCGCAGGTGAGAGCCTCCAAGAGGTGTTGATCCTGTTGGTGTATTTGGTGTTTTGAGGGAGTCTCTAAGTTTATTTTCCGTTGTTGGTGTCTCTCGTGTTCACGTTAGCGGTCGGTAGCGTTCTTCTTTTAAAATGAATGAAAAAGCTCATGTCCTTAGTTTCAAAAAAATCTGAAGTAATCATCAATCAAATAAAAAATATATAGAAGTTGATTCTCATGGTTCGATCTTCTGATTTCTGCTTTGCAACAGCTTTAGCCTTTACCGCGTTGGATTAATCGAACGCATGCTAGCTCCCTGCTTGAACAAGGACGAAAAAAAAGAAGATTGATCGGCCACAGCTATAATTTCCATCTCACCTACTATCAAAAGGATGGGCAAAAGAATATTCGAATTCATTGAACTTAGACTTTCTCCGCTGATGATGATGCAATGCCATCTCTAGTGTGTCCTGTAACTAATCAAGGCGTTAATTGCTCGTCTGTTCTTCACGGGATGATACGATTAAACATACACAAGGCGTTAGCCCTTAATTAGTGTAACGAAGTTTCTGTCGCATCAACGAAGATTGAAGATCAAACGTCTTCTTCACATGGACATTACTGAAGTTCTCACTCCGTCTAAATTTATAAAACGTATTTTTTTATTAGCACATAGACAAATGAGATATTTATAATTACTAGATTGCCCTAAATTATTATCTCTAAACATTATATTCAATATATAAATGTAGAGAATATAAAATAAATATCACTATTTATTAGGGATATAGAGGGAATATTACACTAATTGTGCATTAAAATATGAAATGCTACCTGTATTTGTACACAAAACCATTCAAAATGTACACGACGGAGGGAATACTAAAAAAGGAGTGCACGTCTTGGCCAAATAACCATGACCCCACTCTAGGTCACTTAGGTGACTGTCGCTGCAAACGGAGCAAAATACACCATCAATTTGGATCGCTGCAAATGGAGCAAAATACACCATCAATTTGGACTGTGGCAGGATGGTCCACCCGAGCACTCAACCGGCATCCATATTTTGGCCTTATTGGTCTACTCTAAGGGCCTATTTGTTTCAGTTTTAGATTCTCTAAAAGTTGATTCTGGATTGTAGTTGTAGAGAAGTTGATTCTCCAAAAGCTAGAATCCAAAAGCACATATGAAGTGGATTGTGGATTCTAGTGTATATGGGTAGGCTGCATTGTGAGAATCAGATTCTAGAATCAGGCTGTTTGTTTCTGATTTTGCTTTTGAGACCAGAATCCAAAATCAAAAGCTGAAACAAACAGGATCTAAACCATATTTGCACCAGGATCTCCAATCGAGAACACGGCTTGGCCTTGACGGCTTGTTATGTGTAGTAATAATACTACATATTAAGGTCCCATTTAGACTGCCGAAAATGAGCAGTTTTACGTGAAAATTACTGTAAAATCATACGTTCCAAACAAGCTAAAAACCTTGCCTTGGTGCCAAATTAAAGAGAGAGAAAATGACCAGTAGTCATCAGCCTCCACGCAACTAAAATATTGTGGATATCACAAATCAATCTCCAAAACCTGGTTGTCCCGGTGGAGACCCTAATTTCAAGTCCCAGCAGAGCACCTCGGCCCATCGTCCTTTTCGGTGTCGGCGGCCTATACTCGACCGGTGGAACATTTGGTGTAGTCATGGAGGAAGTTGCTGCATGCATACCTTCAGTGCATTATTTTCCCTTTCTTGTAGTAGCAGTAGCACCGACATGAAGCAAACATGAAACACCGGCGTCAAAATAAGGACCGAACCGCCCACCAACACACGCAGACACCCACCAACACCTCCCCCGCCCCCCGGCCCACAGATATCTGAACATAAGAATGCCTCTCCCTCTCCCAACCTCCTTCATCCTCCAAGGCGCCACCACCTAGAATTGGTGGTGTTGGAGACCACACCACCATTCCATCCTTCTCGCACACACATATGCGTGCAGTAGGAGGAGGAGGAGGAGAGTCGAGGAGCAGAGGAGAGGGAGGCGTCCCCCCTGTACATTCGAAGGATTTGAAGCGAGTATTACTCATTCTGTAATTTGAAGATCACCGTTTGTCTCGGGCTTTTTTTTTCTTGCTCTTGCTCTTGAATTTCAAACATATACTTCATGGTTTGCTATATGCCTAAATTTTTTCAGATAGGTAGGCCAAGTGTCTAGGTGCTAAATGATGTTACATCAAATTGGGTTTCTTGTTTGGAGTAATGGTGTTACATGATTGAATTGAGTTGCCCTCTTCTCGGCTTTACGGGGTTGCTGGTTTGAATCAATTTACACGCATGCAAGACGCCCATGGATCGTGCAGGCATGCAATTGCAACTAGATTACTAGAATACTTTAGGCTATTGGTTTTGATTAGATGGTTGCAGTAACTGAACACATGCATGTTTTTTTTTAATAAAAGAAAGGCGTGTATGCGGTGGCTTTGGTGAGTTCAATAACAATCTTGCATGTGATTTTCTGCTTTACCAACATTTTCAGACGTTCTTGGCTACCAGAATCACCTTTCGATTATTGTATTTCCTGGGCCAGAGTCAATAGTTTAATCAACAGGGCCTCATGGGTTAGTTAGGTCAGGCATCAGTTGCAGGATTGCAGCCATGTTAATACAATCAAGAAAGTGAGGTGGTGCTTCTCGTTTCAGAGATGTTGATGATTTTCCATTGTATTTACTGAATACAATAGCACCAAGTGATAGCTTTTAGCTTTTCAAGAAATAACTATGCTTAGATATATACAGATACTTGCCCAAACTCGCTGACCTAATCTGGCAAAGGCATACGTCCAACCAGGTTCTATCCTATTTTGAGCTGGACGTCACTTTTGCAGTTTTGCTACATACGCGCCAGTCGTGCGAAGCACCAAACCCCGGTTTTTGCCGGCGCGGCAAGCAAAACTAGCGGTCCATGTCGACTCACCTTGCAGTTTTCGAACTACATGCAAGTAGCCATGCTGATGTGAGCTGTAAGAATATATGCTCAAGAACTTCGTCAGCTCTCCAAGCATTGATAGCATAACAAAAGGATTAGGGAAAGCATCCGGCCGGCCGGCATTTGATCAGAATATTTTGGATATTGGCTATGATTGTTGCGTTAGCCACTAGGCAAGAGCTAACGTCATTGATACTGCTTAGTCCATTCCAGTTATTCACATGCGTAAACAAGGAGAGCTCCTTTTGTCTCATTTCAATGCATTGTACATGCACTGAAAAGCACTTGAAAGAAGATTGAATGAAGAAACTACGCATTGTTTTTATGCACTATACGTTACTCGGTGAGTCGCATGCATACCTTACAACGAGTTCTTGATGGGTATGCAGCTTCAGACAAGAAGAGGCATCAAGTGGCCAAGATGACTGCGGGTTTCCAGTTTGGTGTGATCGGGTCTCTCACGCTCTCAGTGGCTTCATCGGTTGCCATTGTCATCTGTAACAAAGCCCTCATCAGCACTCTTGGCTTCCCATTCGGTTCGTACCTCAGCTCTGTAGTCTACAAACATGAGGAAAACCTGAATGGCATCATGAAATAAATCGTGGGCATTCAGCCTTTTTCTTCAACCACTATGAGTGTGCAGATATCCAGTTCAATACTTACCGGACTTACCGGCCACTAGTTCTCACTAGTGATGCATTGATGATTAATGCAGCTACAACATTGACAAGCTGGCATCTCATGGTGACCTTCTGCACCCTCCATGTCGCACAACGTATGCACTTTTTTGAACCCAAGGCAATTGACGGACAGACAGTGGTTCTATTTGGGTTGCTGAATGGCACCTCAATTGGCCTTCTCAACCTTAGTTTAGGATTCAATTCCATCGGGTTCTACCAGGTCAGTGTTAGCTCTTCCATTCTCGTTATCTTTTCTTTAGAGATGATGCAGCAGATACTCAAATTCAGTATACTCTGCAGATGATGAAGCTGGCCATCATACCGTTCACAGTGCTGTTGGAGACGATCTTCCTGAAGAAAAGATTCAGGTTACAGAAATCATATTAAGTATTCTCTCTTAAATAGAAGTACCGGCTGAATTTCATTCAGGTCAAAATGAACTATGAGAAATAGATAGCTGTCAAGTACAATTTTAATATAAATATTGAATTTCACTACAGCCAAAATTTATGTGTATCTAATGTTTTATTTATTCTTCTGATCAAATGAAATGAAAAATGTCTAGTCAAACTAGATAAATTAAAATTGGTTAGTTTTTTTAGTTTTCCGGGCCTCAATGGCCCATACAGTATTCTTTCTTTTCAGGAAACCAGGTAGTTTCATTTCGTTTCTCATTATGCTGATACCAATCTAACTAACAATATGCAGCGAGAGTATCAAGTTTTCTCTGCTGGTCTTGCTACTTGGAGTTGGCATTGCTTCTGTTACTGACCTAAAGCTAAATCTTCTTGGGTCCATTCTTGCTGGCCTCTCCATCGCCACCACTTGTGTTGGCCAAATTGTATCCTATATTTGAAATATTCCTGTTCATCGTCCTTATATGCATCATGGACGTTCATTGCAGGCTTAGGGAATCACTATACAAAAACGAAGAAATAATGAAATAAGAAAAAATGTGGTAACTCAAATTTTGTTATTAAAATGATAGGTTTCTACTCTCTAACATAAATCAATGTAGAAGTTATGCAATCAGAATATCAGATAACAATGCTTAATGAGAATTATGCAAGTTGTTTACAAAATTTTGAACTTTTGATTTACCCATTCTTGTTTCTCTTTTTGTTTCTTTAGCAGCCAAATGCATTGTTTATACAACGTGAAACTCTGAAGTCTGAACTTCAAATGGATAATTCCATACATTTTTTGTACCATTGCCATGATGTATCCTTAACTTGTTAAATTTGAATGAAGCTCACAAATACAATACAGAAAAGGTTGAAAGTCACTTCAACACAGCTTCTGTACCAATCTGCACCTTACCAAGCAGCAATTTTGTTTGCAACTGGCCCGTTCGTGGATCAACTCCTTACCAACCGCAGCGTATTCGCCCACAAATACTCTGCTCCAGTTTTGGTATGCACTCAAGGGTCAATATGTAGGCACATCTCTATCAAGTTCTGAAAAATACTTCCAAATATGGCTCAAATTTTGTCGGGTGACAACGCACACAGTTATGCTGCTTCATGAACTTTTGCAGGGCTTCATCATTTTGTCTTGTTTGATTGCTGTGTCCGTGAACTTCAGTACATTCCTTGTGATTGGAACAACATCTCCAGTGACATACCAGGTTCTCGGGCACCTTAAGACATGCCTTGTTCTTTCATTTGGCTACACTCTGTTGCATGATCCCTTCACCATGAGGAACATATTGGGCATCCTTGTTGCGATATTCGGGATGGCATTCTACTCCTACTTCTCGGTAAGGGAGGGCAAGAAGAAGTCGGCAAATGACGCCCTTCCAGTGTCACAGGTTTGGTCTCATCAACCATCACAAAAATAGTCTAGTTATGAATTACCGTCAGATTCATTCACTCGAGTTTGAGTCCAGTTCACATACTCGATGCATTTGACGTTCTTGTAGATGCCAGAGAAGGAGACCGAGCCACTCTTGGCATCCAAAGACAACAGCGACACCAAGAAGGCAAATGGCGTAGCCCACGACCACTAAGTATTTGTCTTGTTTAGACTTAGTCCAGCTCTAGCACCAGCATGTACGCCTACTCTTAGATTTTGAGAAGGTCGGGGAAACCCATTCTTGATTTCTTTTGTAGAAGCGAAAGAAGGAAATATAATGGTATCTTTTCAGCGAGTGTATAATTTGACGCGGCAGCTACACATGGTTCTCTCTTTAGGCTAATGGCTCAACGTGTACGATCCCGAAGTTGAATGGAAGCAGCTTAAAGAATTGCTAATTTGATACACGTTTGCTATACTAGCATAGTAGCCTCTTGTCTCTTTTCTTTTCTTTTTTTTTCAAATTTAACCCTACTCCAAACGCAATCATAAAAATAGCCCTCTCCTTGAGCGTAAAAGTACTGGCAAACATACGTGTTATCCTTCCTCAGCAGGAAATGTGCCAAGCAAAACCATTAATTAGTCACTTGATTAATCACTTAATTAATGACATTGCTTAATTAATACCTACCGTTGTAGGCTTGCACCGCAGGTTACTCCGAGCTGCTGCAGCGTAGTACCTCTGCTACCGTGGTCTTGCTGTACGGCAACTCTTACCATAGTCTAGTAGCAGGACAAGTAACACATATCATCTGTCAGCGCTTCCATAATTATAGAGGAGCCTATTTTACAATTACATTTGAAAAGGGGCTATATTTTTTTTAAAAAAAAAAAAGTTTTGTCAGGGCTAGAAAAAGCGCTGTCATCTCCAAGCCCCGTTCCACCATATAAGGAATTCGATCACCCTACATGCGCATGCTTTTGTCGTCAATTTCTCATAAACTGGCAGCAAGGCTTTATACCTGATACCTCCACTGTGGATGAAGAGAAGCGGCACAGACCTTGCCTGAGACTAGAGGGCGAACGACGTAACAGGTGCCGATGCTCACCTTACGCTCAAGCGGCGGCTGCGGAGTGCAGAAACGGCAGCGGCCAACCCAAATCACGGGCCTCCCTGCTCTTCCCTGGATGAGTGAAACAAGCTACCTTCTGTCGGCGAATTTCGCGGCTAGCTTCTGTCGGCGAATTTCGCGGCGCGGCATGGTAGCACGGTGCTTTTTGGGTCCGTGGGTGGCATGCGAGACTGGGAGGTGGCCGCCCGGCTCCTTTGGGCCCGTACAACCGCGCACCCCGACGCTCACCGGTACCCAAGGATTCCACTTCCGTGGAAAGAAACTGATCCTTGCCCATCACGGCCCGCCCCGGCCTGAACTAACACTCTAATTAATCACGTCGTATATTAAGGCCGAGCAACAAGAATAGCTTTTTTTTAATGCAAATATTTAGCTTTCCATTATCTCGCTTGCCACAAGAGCTAATAGATCATTTGGAACCGACATGTGCCAGAGATTACAGCACCGGATTCCATGGAAGACCCATACTCAACTCAAGCGTGAGCTACGTGACTATAAACTCGAGACAGTGTGTGACCTTGTGCTCAAGGAACTCAGAGAGAAGAAAAAAATTCGCCTCCCGAAAAAGAACTCCATGGCAAGCCAAATCCTGCCCATTACCTTCAAGTGCCGATTTCAGATTAGTAGCGTCTGTTTCAACAATGATACGACCTATTCGTTTATCAGAAGCAAATCTTGGAGACAAGCTTCAGTTTCAGACTGCAATGCATTCCTCATATTAATTAGTTTACCTGCACCTGCGCCCTGAACACGTCCCTGATCATCACGGATAATAAAACCCCATCCACCAGCGTGCATCTCATCTCCTCATGAAACGAGCCATCACGATTAATTTCAGAAACTCCGATGGAGGTATTTCCCAACGACTCAGTTGAGTACCCTTTTGGTTCTTTCCTAAATGCTCCAGATACTCCTGTGTATGTAAACTTACACTATCACATATATCTGAGAAAGTTCTTAGCCTCTCTTGAACATTCACAGCATTTCGTTGAGACCACAGACACCATAAGAAAGTAACAATCCGAACACAAGCTTCTCCCTCCAAATTCATGATTACGGCTCCCACGTCCTTGGCTGATGCACAACTACATAGGAGAATTCTGAAATGCTCCATCTGCATCTGCTGCCAACTATTCTTTGCAACTTTACATTTGAAAAATAAGTGACCACCATCTTCATCAAATCTGCGGCATAAAGGACAGTGTGTATCCAAGTCGATCCCACTACGATTCAGATTGACTCGGAGCAGAAGGCTATTACAAACAAGCCTCCAAAAAAACATTCTGACCTTATTAGGACACCCAATTTTCCTTATATTTCCCCATTGCAAGCTCGGCCCTGTTGCCGGATCGGGAATAGTGCCACTGCTTCCTGCCCTTCCCCTGTTCTACACTGAACTATCCACAAACACTCTATATGCAGACTTTACTGAAAACAAATATTTCGGTTCGAAATGCCAATCCGTGAAATCCTAAAACTGCTCACTCAGGGGAATTGTAAGGATAATATCAGCATCATCATTACTAAATGTTTGATGAACATGCTCTATGTCCCATTGTCCAATTACAGGATCAGCAAGTTCTGAAACCTTTTCAATAATATTATGGCCCCGACTAGCTAGCTACTGGTCTTCTCGTCGTGCCCCTCGCCAGGCACGGGTCTTCCCACATATCAATATTTTGTCTATCTCCTACTCTCTAAATGGTCAATACCCTTCAGAACACTCCTCCAAGCATAGGACATGCCATCTCTAGGTTTCGCAGGAAGAAATCGGCCATCCGGATAATATTTCGCTCGAAGCACCTGCGCACATAAGGAATCCAAATTCTGCAATAAGCGCCAGCCTTGCTTCGCTAGCATCGCTATGTTAAAAGCGTACAGATCCCTAAAACCCAGTCCTTCTCCTTTCTTTGGCAGCAACAGTTTTTCCCATGAGATCCAGTGCATTTTATGCTCATTGTCCATCTGACTCCAACAATAGCGACAAATCATTGTGCACATATCGTCACGACAAAGGTGTTGGGTTGATCTCGTACGGCTCGGTCAGAGATCGAGTCTGTACCCGTTTCCGCGCCCTGATCGGGGGCGCAACAACCTCATTGGTTGCGGCCCCCTGTCACACCCGCGCTATATATAGAGGGACAAGGCCGGCACGCGAACCAACGTTCGTCGTAGCTTCTTGTGCCCTACATACCCTGGAGATCCGATCCAAAACCCTAGTGCGAGGAAGTGACGGGAAGGACGCCGCCACTCATCACCGACCGCTCCGGGCTTCCTCCGTGAACCCCGGCGCCTCAAGCACAGCTATGGCCCGAGCGCAGTCGTGCTCCAACCTCCCGAAGGCCTCATCCTCACCATGGCTTCGGGATCGAACGGGAATGGCGGCAACACCGAAGGTATGGACTAAATACTCCTAGATCTAGTGGTTAGAGGTGAAGGGGAAGGTCCTAGACACTCAAAAACTCTATCAATGGTATCAGAGCCTCGTTTTTTACCCCTAACCCTAACCCTAGAAGTGTTGAAACCTTCGGGTTTTGTTTCGTCCGAAGCAATTAGAAGGAGAGGAAGAAGAATTCTAGCGAAGAACTTTAGATAAGAACTTTAGATCGTGATTCCTTCTGGAATTTGTGAAACCCTAGTGTTTTTTCCCCAAAATCCCCAAGAACCGAATCATAGAAAATCAAGAAAAGGGGAAGAAACCTTACCTGGCTTTGCCGTGCTCGTCGCCACGGGAAGAAGATGGCCACGGGAAGAAGCCACCCATCGTGTTCCCCTTCCCGAGTCCATCTGCGCGCGGCTTAGGGCACCGCCAGCAGGCCGCTGACGGCGGCGCCCACCCACTCCACGGCGGTCGCGCTCCCGACGAGAGGGCTCATGGGCGGCCGCCATTTCCTCCGGAGACGAAGCGCTAGACCGGAGACGAAGCGGACGGGAGTTGAATCAAATGAATTAGGGTTTCGAGTGACTCCGATTTTTTCGGGGTTTTATTCCGAGCCGAAGCGATCTGAGCCGTTCGCCTCGATCGGACGGCGCAGAAGCAGTGCGGCCCGGCTGGGTTTTTTTTAGCCCACGCGGGAGAGGCGAATCGCTGGCCCAGGCCCAAGTTTGCTTGGCCTGGTGACCGGGCTGGCACGCGAAGAGGCCTTGGGCCATTTTGGGCCAAATTTCGGCCATAAATAGTGAAGATAAAAACAGTGAATTTTTTTTCTTTTTTGCTGTGAAGAAATAGTTTAAATGCTGAATTAAGTTATATTTCCGCTGCAAATTTAAGTTTTTTTTCCTCTGATTAAATTGAAACCAACATGGATATTTAATTAGAGAAAATAGTAAATGAGATGTTTTATAGTATTTCACATATGGTAATTTTATTTTCTGACCAACGTTGAAAATAACTTTGCCATGACCATGTTAAGTATGATAGAAAGTTTGAATAAAGTTTGCTCTATTCTAATACTGCCCAACGGTGTTTTAGAAATAGATCAGTCTTTATTAAAGTTGAGAGCATGTTTAATTGACCAACGTTAATTTATTCATGCCAAAGTTTATATGTTTTAATTTACTGATTAAATTCTTATTTCATTTATGAAGCTTTTCCAACTAAGATTGCCAATTCCCTATGTGTCTTTCAAGGGCTCGAGAAGTTGAACGGCAACAATTACTCCTCATGGAGAGAGAACTTGAACTTGGCCATGGCTATGGCTGAGATAGATTATGCCCTGCTCCATCCAAAGCACTGTGGCACGGTTACAGCGTAGTTGGGACTCTAAGTCGCAAATAATGTCATGCGTAATTGTTGTATAGTATTGAGAAGGGAAAGTGGGATAACTCAAATAGAAAATGCCTCATGGTGATCAAGGGCACCATTATTGAGTCCATAAGGGGAGCAATCCCAGACTGTACAGATGCTACACAGTATCTGAAGAAAATAGAAGAGCAGTTTACTGGATCCACAAAGGCCTATGCAGGCACATTAATCAAGAAACTTGTAAATGACAAGTATGATGGATCTGGGCTGCGCAATGGACTAGGCATTAGAGAGCATATTCTCAAGATGACTAACATGGCTCACTCTCTCACGTCCTTTGATATGCCTTTAAAGAATGATTTCATAGTCCATCTTGTACTGATTTCATTACCAAAAGAATTTGAGACTTTTGTTGTAAATTACAACATTAGTGAAGAAAAGTGGTCTATTGAAAAGTGCATTGCTATGTGTGTCCAAGAAGAAGAAAGATTAAAGGCACAAAATTCAAGAACTGAACTCGTTAAGCATTCTCGTAAGAAAAAGAATTATTTCCAGATTCAGAATAAGCCAAATTTCAAGAAAGGTAACTACCAAAAGGGCAATTATCAGCAGAAAAGGTTCATTAATTTTGAGAATGGTGAACACTCAAATGGAGGGCAAAACTCCAATGGAGGACATGGTTCCAGTGGACAGGGTTCTAGGCCTCCACCAGAGCACATAGACCCAGATACCTGCAAGCGCTGCCATCAGAAAGGGCACCGCATGAAGGATTGTGTTCTGTTCCTCAAGTGGCTGAACAAAAGAGGTAAAGATCAAGTTACATTCATAGATGAATCCTTGTATATAGATTCACCAACTAATACTTGGTGGATAGATTCTGATGCAACTGTTCATGTTGCTAATTCTATGCAGGGATTCCGTATGAGGAGGATCCTACAAAGAGGAGAAAGAGGAATTAGAGTGGCAAATGGAGTTGAAGCTCATATGGAAGCCATTGGAGATCTTCCCTTAGAGTTGGATGGCGGCTTCATACTCCATTTGTGTGATGTTTTATTAGTGCCTTCTTTGAGAAGGAATTTGATTTCAGTGTCTTGCTTAGATGATGAGAACATTCAGTGTCATTTTGGGAACGAAAAGTGTGTAATAAAGTTTAATAATGTTGATGTTGGTCTTGCCATCCGACAAGACAAGCTTTATTTGCTATCCCATTATGATATTGTGAATGACATAAGTACCTCCTCAAGTGCAAAAGTATGCAATGTTACTACAAAGCGAAAGAGAATAGAAAGTGAATCGTCGTCGAAATTATGGCATTGTTGTTTAGGCCATATTTCGAAGGGGAGAATTGAACGATTAATCAAAGAAGAAATTCTTCTTCCCTAGACTTTTCGCATACGCATCATTGCATAGATTTTATTAAAGGCAAGTATGTTAAACAAATAAAGAAAGGCGCCAAGCGTAGCACAGGAATCTTAGAAATAATCCACACAGACATTTGTGGTCCTTTTCCTGTAAAGACAGTGGATGATTTTGATTCATTCATTACATTCACTGATGATTATTCTCGCTATGGCTACATTTATCCTATCAAAGAAAGATCAGAAGCATTAGAAAAGTTTAAGATATTTAAAGCTGAAGTAGAAAATCAACATGATTTAAAGATTAAAGTAGTAAGATTAGACCGTGGAGGGGAGTACTACGGTAAACACACCCCTTATGGGCAAGTTCCAGGACCATTTGCAAGGTTCCTGCAGGAAAATGGCATAGTTGCCCAGTATTCCACACCGGGCGAACCTCAGCAAAATGGAGTAGCTGAAAGACGTAACCGCACCTTAATGGATATGGTGAGAAGTATGACAAGTTACTCCACTTTACCGGTTAGTCTATGGATGGAGGCTTTAAAAACCGCTGCCCATATTCTTAACCGGGTACCCAGTAAGTCGGTGCCTAAAACACCATATGAGTTATGGATTGGGAGGAAGCCATCACTAAACTATCTACATGTGTGGGGCTGTCCAGCTGAGGCAAAAGTATTCAACCCAAACATAGGAAAGTTAGATCCAAAATGATCGATTGCCATTTCATTGGCTATCCCGAAGATCAAAGGGTTATCGTTTCTACTGTCCGGACAGACACACCAAGTTTGTAGAAACAAGACACGCTGTGTTTATAGAGGATGATATGATCAGGGGGAGCCTGGTACCCTGAGAAATTAGCCTTGATGAGAAGCGGGTTTGTGCCCCAACTCCTATGATTCAAGAGCCTTTCTTCTCGATACTGTTGTTCTTGCACCACTGGTTACAAGACTCTGGTGATTCTCCAAGTGCAACGATCGGTGTGCCGAGGCACTGCTAGGAGCCCGAGGCCCCTGCTGTTGCCAGTGAGGAGCCTGAGCAGCCTCCTATAGAGAGCAGTGAACCGGCTCAAGAACCACTTAGAAGATCACAGAGAAACAGGAGATCAGCTATTCCAGCTGATTATGAAATTTATGTCAGTGAAGACATAGAGATAGAGGGTGATCCCACCTCTTATGAGGAAGCGATGAGAAGTTCCAATTCATCGAAGTGGCTTGCTGCCATGCAAGATGAAATGGGATCCATGAGTACAAACAAAGTCTGGGACTTAGAAGAAATTCCTAAAGGAGCCAAAACAGTAGGCTGTAAATGGGTCTACAAAACCAAACGTGACTCCAAAGGGAATGTTGAAAGGTTTAAAGCTAGACTTGTAGCAAAAGGTTTCACTCAAAGAGAAGGAATAGATTATACCGAAACCTTCTCGCCTGTTTCGACAAAGGATTCTTTTAGAATCATTATGGCACTAGTTGCTCATTATGATTTAGAATTACATCAGATGGATGTTAAGACGCCATTCCTAAATGGGGATTTATATGAGAATGTGTACATAACTCAACCCAAAGGTTTTGTCATGAAAGAAAAAGAAAATATAGGATGTCGATTAAAGAAGTCCATTTATGGACTAAAACAAGCGTCTAGACAGTGGTACATTAAGTTTGATGAAACCATAAGAAATTTTGGGTTCAAAGAGAATGAGGAGGACAACTGCATTTATGCAAAGTTTAGTAGAGGGAAGTATATTTTCCTAGTTTTATATGTGGATGATATCCTATTAGCAAGCAGTGATAAAGATTTGCTGCTAGAGACAAAGAAGTTCTTGTCCTCAAAGTTTGATATGAAAGATCTTGGTGAAGCATCTTATGTATTAGGAATTGAGATACACCGAGATAGAAAAAGAGGGGTGCTAGGGCTATCACAGAAGGCATACATAGAGAGTGTTTTGAAAAGATATAGTATGCATATGTGTAATGACACGCCTGCTCCAATAGTCAAGGGCGATAAATTTGGGAATTTTCAGTGTCCAAAGAATAAGTACGAGATCGATCGAGTGAAATCAGTCCCATACGCTTCAGCTGTCGGAAGCATAATGTATGCTCAAATATGGCAGATATCAGATTAATCCAGGAGTTGATCACTGGAAAGCTGTAAAGAAAGCCTTGCGGTATTTGCAAGGAACAAAGAGCCTCATGCTAACATATAGAAAGTCAAGTGCCCTAGAGATTGTGGGCTATGCAGATGCAGATTGGGCAGGGTGCAAAGACACTGGAAAGTCTACATCAGGATACGTGTTCACCTTCGTCGGAGGAGCTATATCATGGAAAAGCTCAAAACAATCAGTCGTTGTAACGTCGACAATGCACGCTGAGTTTGTGGCATGTTATGAGGCAACCGGGCAGGCAATGTGGTTTAAAAAGTTTGTACCCGGGTTGAGAGTGGTAGACAGCATAGAAAGACCACTCAAATTATACTGCGATAATGAGCCAGCAGTATTTTACTCCCACAACAACAAATCAAGTGGTGCTGCCAAACACATTGAGATTAAGTTTTATGTTGTGAAGAAGAAAATCCAGGATCAAACAATTGAACTTGAGCATATAAGTACAAAAGACATGTTAGCGGATCCGCTCACCAAAGGTCTTTCTCCCGACGTGTTTAAAAAGCACGTAGCCGGCATGGGTTTAAAAGGACTATGATTCTGGATAATAGGGGTCATTCAAAGCAACCATCTCCCACAAAGGCAAAGTCATTCTGCTTTGAAGTAGAGAGGTGTGCTATAGTCATTGAGTTCAAGAAGACGAATCGATCACAGACGCCTTGGTCTTGGTGCACCAATCTATGGAGAAGTGGGATGTTAAGTTAAAAGTATGAGATATAAAAGTTAATAGATCAAGATATAAAGTTTCAAAGCTAAGTTCGAGATCAAGGGGGAGAATGTTGTTGATCTCAGACGGCTCGATCGAGACCGAGTCCGCTGCTTCATCGCTCGATCGGGCGCAACAACCTCATTGGTTGCGCCCCCCTGTCACACCCGCGCTATATATAGAGGGACAAGGCTGGCACGCGAACTAACGTTCGTCGTAGCTCCTTGTGCCCTACATACCCTGGAGATCCGATCCAAAACCCTAGTGCGAGGAAGTAACGGGAAGGACGCCGCTGCTCATCACCGACCGCTCCGGGCTTCCTCCGTGAACCCCGGCGCCTCAAGCACAGCTACGGCCCGAGCGCAGTCGTGCTCCAACCTCCTGAAGGCCTCATCCTCACCATGACTTCGGGATCGAACGGGAATGGCGGCAACACCGAAGGTATGGACTAAATACTCCTAGATCTAGTGGTTAGAGGTGAAGGGGAAGGTCCTAGACATTCAAAAACTCTATCAAAAGGCTCTTCGTAAGATCAAAACAAGATATGGCGTACGTCGGGATAGCTTAAGCTACTGCTCTAATGAGGATATCTTTACAAGCCTTAGAAGGCAGGATTTCCATCTTTGTATACGCTTGCAAATTATGTCCTTTATAAATCGGAGAATTCTCTTGTTAGATCATCCTATACACACTGGCAAACCAAGATATTTGTCGTTACAAGCTTCTGAAGTCAAATGCAGTGTGTCCATCACTTCCTTCACTACAGGAAACCCGCAAATTAACGTCGGCCAAATGCCGACGTTAATTAGCAATTTGCCGACGTTAATAGTAATTAACGCTGGTAAATCGCTAATTAACGCTCGGCATTTAGCCCACGATAGTTAATCGACGTTAATTAGATAATTACCATCGGCCGCCGACGTTAATTAGCAATTAACGTCGGCCAATTAGGCCGACGCAATTCGCCGTGACCCTATAATTAACGCCGCCCCGTTTGGCCGATGATAATTACTAATTAACGTCGGCTTGGGCCTAGCCGACGTTAATTAGCTCCGTCGGGATAATTAACGTCGGCTTAGATTTGGCCGACGTAAATTAGTGATTTTGCCGGAGTTTTGTCGGGCGAAAATACGGCCCCAGGGTTACTAATTAACATCGGCTATGGCCTGGCCGACGTTAAATACCGCTAATTAACATCGGCTAATGGCCTGACCCACGTTAATTACCGCTAATTAACATCGGCTATGTTCTGGCCGACATTAATTACCGCTAATTAACATCGGCTAACGGCCTGGCCCACGTTAATTACCGCTAATTAACATCGGCTGACCCTGTTGGCCGACGTTAATTAGTAATACCAGGGACAACTTTTTCCCTATTTTCATGTTTCGCCACACAATTCAATACATAATATAATCAACATTGACAGCAATTCACACATCAACACATATAATTCACGAATATAAACAATCCAACACAGAATATGCATATAATCAAGTTATCGATCCATCATAATGTCCAAATTGTCATTACATCCAAAAAAGACCAAAGTGACATAGCTACAAACACATCCAAAGTTCAACTCGAATCATACACATCCATCCAAAGTGACACAACTATCAAACAATCTACAACTGCTGGCCGCCATCTGGATTATTGGAGTTCTGGCCGCTTGATCCGGATGCAAAGAGCGCATTGACAAAGTCAGTTGGACCGTCGGTTCCCTACATAAGAAAATGCAAGATTAGACAATAATATAAGAATGAATGTACCATAAGAAAGCAAGTAAGAAACGAATCACGGATCTGCAGTCTTTGCAAGTGTTGGAGGCGAGTATCAGAAACGGGGACCCATGTGCCGTTGATCCCTACATAAGGCAACAATTATAGCTAGATTGATCAAATTTTACTAGATTTACAAGTTTTGACTAAGTTTAGCTAGAAATGTTATAAGTGTAGCTATATTGAGTAAATTTAACTACATTTACAAAGTTTAACTAGAACGGATCAAGTTTAGCAAAATGAACTAAATATCGTTAAATTCATCAAACTTAACTCTAGAGATACTTAGTCTTACTAGATTCGCTATGTCTCGCTAGAAATGACTAAGTTTAGCTAGATTGACTAAATGTAGCTAGTTTGAACAAGATTAGGTACAACAAACTAATATTATCTAGATTGACTAAGTTCAACTCGATTCACAAAGTTTAGCAAGAATACCGAGTGCAGGAGGTGCCGGAGGATACATCCCCATTGTGGCGGTGGCGGCGTACTGAACGTTGGAAAGACAATGTTTTGCCCCATCGCTCGAACATTGCCTACAAATACAATGTATAAGTATTTTGAATTAATATATTCTCTAAATGCAATAGATTGAAGACTTGACTTACTTGAATCGCCGATTGTCAAGTTGTTCGGTATGAAGCGTAGTACTCTTGTCGCGCCTTGCATACTCATCACGTTGGCGCAGCCTCCTCACGACCTAGTAACCTCCAACTGCTGTGGCCGAGGAGCGACGGCTACCAACCCCGAGCTTTGGGACGAAGAAGATCCCTCTCAACAGACCACCGACGAGTCGATCACTCCAAAGAACATGGAGTACCTTCAAAATGCGTGACCACAAAGGCTTGAGCACTTGAAATTATGACTTCATGAATTTTTAGAAGGTATGACATCTCACCGTCCATGGGCCTTGCCGCCTCCACTAGCATGCACACCACGCCGTCAGCGGTTCCTTCCTCCAATCATAGTCTTCACCATGGCGCTTGACCATTTCCTCGCCATATTTCTCCTACATAACCAAATCGCACAATTGAAATGGGAACGCAAATCAAACAACTTAATTTGAATTGATGAAAATTGTGACCACTAACCACCGATCAAGAGTCATGCATGATCGCACAACCGCCAGCGGTGTGTCGAATCTCGACCTTTATGACCTTCCACGTACACTTCAATATCACTCGGTGAACACCGTCCGAGCCTCCTGTGAGACATAAGTTAGGTGCATACATACACTTGGTAACATGTATTTTGCAAAAGATTGCTACGGCCGGACTTACCATGCGCTTAGCTTTACGATATGTCCATCGGCGCCATACGTGTGCTTTGATTCCTGCCTCGGCGATCTCGGTTCTTTCTTGACTTGGCGATGAACTCAGGTGAAGCCCAACGCCGGCAAAGAGCCTGGTAAGCTTCTGGACGGTCCCCCAACCATGGAATCATGACCTGCACAAATATATTAATACATTAAAACAACATTACCAAGAAACGTTACCAAATAGCTCCAATATTTGTTTTTTTACCTGCATGTACTGTTCCTCGGTCAAGTAACTTTCTGAAGACCCGCGAGTCCTGTTAATTCGTTGCCCTTGAACAGACCTCAAGTAAAGATTTGTTGCTTGAATCCGAGCATTAGACAATGCATCTTTGGTCACCCGACGTGCATTTACATGGAAAACTCTACGAGCATGCTCGATGTTTGCACCGTCACCAAACAGTACGCAACTTCGCAATTGTTCATCACAAAGAATAGTTAGAATAGTAAAGAATCGAGAGTTGAACCAATACCAACTGGCACAGAGAATCTTACCCAAAAGTCACTCCAAACAGCCCCCTGAGCATTCAAGTGCTCGGCATTAGGAGCAAGCAGGTAATGATCCCAACTAGTAGCAACAAATTGCTCGCCATTGGCCTCTGTGACCAACCCGGGGTAGTGCAAACGGCAGAGGTTACCTAGCACGTAGTTAACTCCGCCTATGGTGCCCTCTGTAGTCAAACCCCGAGTCATCCCATGAACTGCAAGACATATAAATGATATAGTTCCAGTTTGGAAAGAAATGAAATAAGACATGGTTTAGAAAATACAAACCTATCGCCAACAGGTGTGATCACAACCTTGTCCTCCTCTCGTCTGGGCGCTGGAGGGGGCGACAAGATGGCTCCTCCTAAACCTCGGGCGGGCTCCAGAGAACCCTCGGTCAGATCCCCACCCATTGGGTCCTCATCCCTTGGCCCACATCGGCCTCCCGATCCTCATCGATCCCAAACTAAAACAACAATAATAATGAATTAATAAAGAAGATAATAATCAAATAAATTATGAGAATATAACATTCTAGTTTACTGCGTCAACATCAACCTCCCGATCCTCATCGATCCCACCTACAACAACAATAATAATGAATGAATAAAGAAGATAATAATCAAATAAATTAAGAGAATATAACATTCTAGTTTACTCATCAACATCCATGGCAAGACCACTTCTTCCTCCGTCGTCTCATCCTGCGAAATAATACAAGACAATTATATTTATGTCATATTTATGTTTTCACATGAAGCTTAGTTACCTCTCCACTCGCAAAGGAACACTACGACTCTACAACTCAGCTCCATCGACTCAACAAAGCACGCCGTCTACTTGCGCTTGAAGCGCTACTCAAACAAGGCCTCCTCGTCGCGTGAACTCTCGGACTTCCTCCTACCATCGAGAATCCTTCGCCACCGCTTGATCGATCGGGGCATCTGTTGAAAGAAAAATATCAAGTTAGTACAACAACAATAATAATGAACGAATGAACAAGATAATAAACACACAAAATTACTTGTCAAAATTCATCAATGTCGCGATGATGTAGTCTCGTTCTTTCTAAGGGATGACTTGTTACTTTTTTCTTGATTGGTTGTCTTTTCCGTTTCTCAGGAATCGTTATATCTCCACGGTCTCCGACTAAAGAATCGAGACCTGGACTAGTCTCTATATCAAAAGTGCTTGGCAATTCTTCATCTTGGAAAACCTCAACATCCTCCATGGCCTCGGTGGCTATCAAGATAACCAAAGATCACCAGAGTATGTAACCGTTCTCGAATTCACTTTGTACACAACCCACCAAGCACTTTCGGTCTTGTGCATGGATATGGCATATAATACACCGCTCAACTTGGTGAGCAAGGATAAAATTGTCATAGCCATGTAGTCGTTCGTTGTGTTTGACTTCTACCATCCCATACTGGTTTTGATGAGTCCCATGTTTGCTATCAAACCAAACACAATCGAAAAATACTACTTTGAGCTCCTTATTCCCTGCAAACTTGAACTCGAGGATGTTTTGAATGATTCCATAGAAATTTGTTTCGATCCCTTGTGCATCGATTGCCCTAGTTACAACTCCAAGATTTGTTGTGGCCGCAAGGGGCGACTCACTTCAAATTTGGTTGAACGGAACCGAAACCCGTTCACGTCAGACGCCTATAGCTTTTAACAGATTCTGCGGGCATAGGATAGCTGAAGCAAGTCCTCATGGATGTTCCCATATTTCACGCACTGCCAACAAAATATGATTCGAAGTTGTATAAGATTTATAATATATTGAAACGTAACATTACAGAATATTATAGGATGTGAAGGTGTTACATGATCTCGGAACCAAGTGATGAAATTAGGACCCCCATTTATTCCATCCCGACGCATCGTATTAAGTTGCTTGGCAGTTGGTTGACGAATAGACGTCCAGTTCTGCTTATCGAATTCACTGTAAATGAAAACGTAAATGGATACATAAATGAATGATGTCTTCGGCAGCATAGCTTGATTCATGTACAAAGTAAACGCTTACGTGAAATATTGTTCCATCTCTTCCATATTGGAGTACATGTACAAAGAAAGGACTTCTTTTCTTCCAAGTGTAATAGTAAGCGATAACTACCAACGGTAGTACCTCTCCATTGGAAAATCAGAGGTCACTACAAGGTGTCTCTTCATCTACATGGTACCGCATCGTGGGAGCATTGACTTTGTGTTCTCTGCAAAGTATACACTCGAGAAGTATGATATCTCTTTTAAAGAAAATGCTTCGCAATGCACCCTTCAACTCTTGCCTTATTGCCAACCATAGCTCAAGTTTCTTTAGAGCTCTTTTAATGTGATACATCCACCTATATCGAGCAGGCCACCTACCTTAGCTTCAGAAGGTAGATGAACAAGTAGATGTTGCATTGGATTGAAGAAACCCGAGGGAATATTTTTCCATCTTGCATACAAGCACCGTATCTCTTTCTCCAACCTCTCCATCATGTCTTTCGATATTTCTTTAGCACATAATTGTCTATAGAAATAACTTAGCTCACCTAGCACCTTCCACACATTATCATTAAGATATCCACGAAACATTACAGTGTGAGTCTTTCCATGATTATGTGGTAATCGTGGCTCTTCAACCCATTTAGCTTCCTCAGATTCACATTCACAAATCGCCTCAATCAAGTGCGAACCATCGGAAATTTCAATTTCTTCATCCACCTCAACACTTCTTTCTTTTCTTTAGGTTTAAGGCAAAATGGAGCGCGTGGCTTACCCCCGCTTCGGTGAGCTCAAGTGTTGGCGATTCTGATCTCTGCTAAGTCTCTTCGGCCTTTAGGTTGTCTTTTGTCTTGTCCGTCATATCCATGACCGTGCTTATAATGCTTTCACCAACGTTACGCTCTCGATGCATGACGTCAATGTTGTGCATCGAATCAAGGCCTTCGCATATGGGAGCTCCCATAATCCACAAATGTGAGTCCGGTTGTGCTCCTCTCCAAACCCTTCAAACCCATCTTCTTTCTCCACCAATTTACTCAAAGATATCGCAATTTCGCCCGATTAGACGCTTTGGCGGACCCTTTCGACAAGCTGTGTCCTTACGGAAGGCATTCCTCTGGAACCTAAAGGCGTGTCTCGAAGCGAGAAACGCCTATGGCAATCGGCAATGATCTTTCCACCATTTACAAGGCGAAAACAATCGATTATGCGAACCACAAATCGGACATGTCAAATTTCCATGACACTCCAACCAAAAAAAATACCATAGGCCATGAAATCATGGATGACCACAAATATGCAACACGAAGGTTGAATTTACATTTCTTATAGCGATCATATGCCTCTACCCCGTCCATAATTTTTTCACTCTTGATCAAGGGTTTGAGCATCACATTGAGACGCTTTCCGGGATGTTCAGGGCGGTATGATGAGGCATAGGAACATAAACTCATATTTCATGCAAAGGAAGGTGGAAGGTTGTATGGAATAGCTAAGACCGCCAAGACGAGTATGATGCGGCGGTTGTGTTGAAAGGCGTGAAACCATCGATCGCCAACCCAATGCGAACATTTCTTGCATCCTCGCGAAGTCCTCGTCAAAGCTATCTAGAGCCTTCCATGCCTCACTATCCGACGGTGCACCATTACTCCGTCGTTCTCACGCACACCTTCTTTGTGCCACCTCATGTGCCCAGCACTTCGCTTTGAGATAAACAACCGCTTGACCTAGGTGTGAGAGGCATGTACCGGTTGCTTGTGTGCGACATCGGTCGTTACCTTTTCACCTTCTTCGCTCAACACCTCAACAAATCTTGTTTTTTACACACTAAGCAATGCTTCTCTTTCTCATGCTCCTTCCGAAAAGCATGCGCTTATCCTTGCACACATCAATCTTCTCATACTTCATACCGAGACCGCACAACAACTTCTTAGACGGTACATGTCTCTAGGCATCTTATGATTCACGCAGATATCGAGAGATCAATTCCACGAGATCATTGTAACAATTATTGGAAAAGAAATACTTGGACTTAATGGCCATGAGCCGCGTCACAAAAGCAAGCTGGGTCACTTTCGTGTGTTCGTGCAACAGCTCTTCAGAAGCTTTAAGTAGCTCAAAGAACTCCCGAACCTCACGTGTTGGCGGATCCTCCGAGTCTACGTTAATCTCTGGACGCAAAGCTTCTAGCATCTCATCCATCCTATCATCGCCGCGCCCTATCATCTTCCTCTTCAACCGCAACTTCGTGTCCTTGAGCACGTGACTCACCATGATGTACCCACAACTCAAAGCTTGGCATGAAACCGAATCGACACAAAAAGGAGACATCGATTTCTTGTCCCGGGGTGGAAATTACGACACTTGCTGCATGGGCACTTCACCTTAACAAGATTAGACATAGAGAAGACACGGTCCACAAAAGCGGTAGCCTTGACCGCCCACTCACGAGTGAGCCCAACTTTTCTCCCAACCTTCATACATCCATCGGCGGTCGTCACCCATACTTGAGGCTATATAGGTTAAATCAACAGCTTATAAGGTTCATTTTGTTTCTATATATCACGACCCTACATCTATAGGAAAGGATATGTCCTAAACCCACCCAAGAGTGGTCGACAAAGCGCGATTTATGATTTGAGCTCAGAGTCGAATGAAATTTGGCTGAAGATAACTCATTGTTCTCCACCGCACGCCCGATATGGTGCGGGGAGAACAACAGGTTATGACGCCGAATTTCATTCGACTCGTGGCTCGTCATAAATACCGCACTTTGTCATCCACTCCGAGGTCATCCAAAAAGGGACAATTCCGGACCAGCACATCTCACATGTCACACATGTGAGACATGCCGATCCGAAACGGGTGACGCATAAGTTTCATGACACTATGTGATTTCAAATCAAAAATAAAAATCCGACGATAATCCATTACTCAAATATATATTTATAAGTACAAAATGGATATATAAATTAAAAAAAACATGTGACAAATCAATATATCAAATTTATCTATGTATTTTGTCATGCCTCTACCAACATATGCATCATTAGTTCATTACTCACCCACGCTTGCATCATGGTACCACTCCAAAACCATATCGATCTAATTAACGATGTGATGATCACGAAACCAATCCAAAAGTGGCCTCACTTAAAGTGTTAGAACGAAACCCAAGGCATTGGTCATTATCAATAATAATTATGCCTAAAACATGACAAAATACACGGTCACAAGCAACATAAGCAAAAGCATACAACTAGAGCATGCTATCGCACAATCTTGAGGTAGCCACTACATAACCCATACAACTAGTGCATGCTAAACAAAAGTCTGCATATCTATTACTCAACAAGATGCTTCACTACAATGCTAAACAAAACATGACAAATGCAAAGGACTAGCATGAGCAATCCAACTAACAATCAAGTCCACGGAGCCTTATCGCAAGTATTAACGTCGGCGGGGTTTTTACCGATGTTAATTAACTAATTACCCCATTAATTAACTAATTACGAGCCATGCATCCATAAGCGAAACAGGATCGACCTTCAAGCTTGTGGCCGCCGGGAGGAGGAGGACGGCGGGGACTAGGTCGCCGCCGGGAGGCAGGTGCCGCCGCGTGGGCGGGCGACCGGCGTGGGCGGGATTAGGCGGGGGCGCGGCGCAGCGGGCGTCGGTCGGCACTGCTGTGGGGACGGGCGTGGCGGGCGCGGCGGCGGGCGGCGCGGCGGCGCTTGTCGGCCTTGGCGGCGCGGCGGCGGCGTCTTGCGGCGGCGCGGCGCGCGGCGGCGGGCGCGGCGGCGGCAATGGCGACGCGACGGCACGGCGGGCGGCGGCGGCGCGGCGGCGGGCGCAGAAGCGGGCGCGGCGGCAAAGCGACGGGCGGGCGAAGTTTTTGTTGGCGCAGTGAGTGTTTTTGGGCGCGGGCCGTGCGAATTCCCGACCTAATCTCAACAATTAACGTCGGCTAGGTCTGTTGGCCGACGTTAATTAACTAATTAACGTCGGCTATGTCTTTTGGCCGACGTTAATTAGCTAATTAACGTGGGCTAGGTCTTTTAGCCGATGTTAATTAGATAATTAACATCGGCCAATTGTCAGCCGACGTTAATTAGTTAATTACCGTGGGCTTATTCCTTGGCCGACGTTAATTAATCTGGCCGACGTTAATTTCGCTGTTTCCTGTAGTGCTTCTTCAGACTTCCTCGGGTTTTTTGGTTAAACATGATGCTAGACTTTTCTTTGTTAATCACTAGGCCCGAGACCGACTCATATACATCAAGGATGCTCTGTAGCTGTAAGCTTTTACTCCAACAATCCTCTAAACTCCAAAGATTGGAATTTTAAACACATAAATTCAACGAATGACGCTATCAATAGCACGATGGCATCCAGACCGACCGGGCGTGAGGCATCTGACCGATACAGAGGGCACAAAAGTACTATGCACGCGCACACGGACAGCTAGCTACCGTTAAATGCAGCTACACTACACATAAGATCCCAATAAAAATCGTCATGGCCTCTCCCTCGCTTAACTTGCAGCTTTGACTTGTGCCGAAGCACACGCCAACATCAACATGTGCATCAATGCTCGCACCGCATTAGCAAGCGCTCCTACTTGACGGCCTCGATCCCACGCGATATTAACAAAACAGCGAGTCAAAGCGGCTCGCTAGCTTAGCCGCATCGCGTCGCGCGGTTTCCCGCGTGGATCGTCGGATGCTCGGATCCCGCGGCTAGCGCGCGCACAGGGCGGACGGGCATGTGGGCGCAACCGGCGAGCCGGCGCCGGTCACGTGGGGCAGGCGGTATACACGTTTCTATGCTCTGGCCACCCCTGGAACCTTTGTTCCGAGGCCGACATGATCCTCCACCTCAACCCCTTCCATTTTTCGTACCCCTAAGGAGTTGTTAATGCCGGGCATGCATACGCTCCCTCTAGCCGCGTTGTCGATCGCAATATAAAAGTCGCGTTCGTTTCGTCATGTCATTTGAGTCTCTCGTTGGATCACTCTGCGACAGTGTTCTATTTTACCTCTATCTCTCGCGCTCGCTCGCCCTTATTGCTATCTGCAAGTCAAACCTGGTTTTGGTTGCTTGTTGTATTTTTGGGCCGCGGTTGACCCCGATGCGGCGACATTTGCTCCGTAGTTCATGCGAATAAGAGTGACTCATGTTCTACGTACTTCTGTCTCTTCCATTCCGGTCTCTTTGTCGAAGCTTCGTCCATCCACCACGAGCACCTCCCGTAGCTAAAATAAAATCTTTGCACTTGCTTACTACTGTCACCCGCGTAAAACTTAAAAGCACTTTAGTTCTTTCTTCGCGCAAAAAAAGTCGATCTATCACTAGTGCATTTGGTCAGCTAAGATTATAATTTACTATGCACTCGCCACTCTATGCTTTTAGGAAGGACGTACTAGAGCTTTATCCACAGCTCGTGCATATGGTTGACTAGTTACCTAATTTTGTTCCCCTTCTCTATTAGTTAGAGTATGCTGTATGCTGACAGTATTACCATGAACGGCCGGCATTTGCAGCGAACTGTTTATGCGTGTTTCGGGTGGGGTGTAGAGGGTGATGCACTGACGCAGCGCGTACTGTATGTAGGCGCAAAACTACAAGCGGGAGGGGTGCAGGCCAAGCAGCCGCGCAGGCGAACGTACCGGAGCATTGGAAACAGCGTTGAACTGTATTCTGTATGTGTGCCCCTGCACTAGCTGGAAAACAAAATACCCGGCAAACTCACCTGTCCGAATCCACAGCGTTGCCAAGGTGCCAATCTGACAGATGCTCTGTGTCTTTCGATTTAGGCACCTTTCGTAGGGACAGTAACTACACAATATGTGTGAATGGTTCTGAAGGAATGAAGGGGGAAAAAAAGGAAGACCTGGATGGCGAAGTGCCAACTAACAACAGGGTAAAGCTTGAGCCAATGGTTTAATTTGTTCCCTTTTTGTTTTCCTTTTTTGCTCACATGAGGCAGTTGGAATAGTTTAGTCCCTGATCGAATTAGTTGAAACACGAGCGAGTATCGATTGTGTTGCGCGCTCAAGTTACGTCCCATTCACATGAAGAAATGTCAATACTCCGATCATTGTGTCTCTTTGCTAAGCTACGGTTAAACAAGAGATCGCCGAGTATTAATCAGGGAGATACGCAGACGTACGTACAATATCTTCTATGAGCATAAACAATGAGTGCGTCTTGACACGGGTTTGGGCAGGTGATTGCAGATTGCTAGCTCATTAGCGATGCTTAAGCCAACTCAACATGATTGCCGGCTTCTTATTATATCACATGCTCCTACATGTTCTTCAGCAGATTTTTTTTAAATAATATATTTTTTATTCAAAATTTCAAAAATATACCACAGAAAAAAAATTACGAAATATCTCCGCCGCCTTGGATGGGCGACGAGAACTAAATAACAAAATAAGCGGGCGACGAGGCCACGTCACTGACCTCTCGTCGCTCGATGAAATGGCGACGAGGCTAATTCAACCCCTAAGTGGCCACGATTTTGCTTTCGTGGCGCGTGTGCCCTGTCGCCATTTCATCGGCGACAGTGTCAATTTAGCTCTGTCGCCATTTCATTAGGCGGCAGGCTAATTTGATTCTCGCCGCCTTTCATTAGGCGACGAGAATCAAAGTAACCCTGTCGCCATTTCATTGGGCGACGAGGAGGTCAGTGATGTGACCTCCTGTTGCTTATTTTTTTGAGATTTATTTCGTCGCCCATCCAACGAGCGGCGGCGGTATATTTCTGTAATTATTTTTTTCCGTGGTATATTTTTGAAATTCTAAATAAAAAATGTATTATTTTTTTAAAAAAATTCTTCTTCAGCAAGTCGCTGTCATGACTCTTAAGGGGGGGTTTGCCATGGACGTTTACGAATATGGAGCGCATTGCAAATTCTCTGAGTCTTTTTTAAAAAAATTGCTAACCGGCGCCACTACGTCGTCCCCACCATTCGGAATTCTGGCCCGGGGTGAGACGAGGCGAGTCCCTGCGTCAGCGGAAGGCGACGCCGATGCCGCGGGCACGCATCGCCGGCGACAAAAATCCCACTGGCGCGCGTGACGAGGCACAGGGCGCAAGCCTGGCCTGACTCGGCCCCGTTCCCGCCTCGCCCACGTCAGTGACGTCGACGCCCCCTACTGTACGCCTGGCCGGGTTGTCTGGTTGCTGTCCAGAGATCCGGGCCCTCGCGCCGCGCAGCGCAGTAATCCACCACACCGCTCTCCCTCTCCACTCGCGACCGCGTGCGACGGGGTCCGTTACGGCGCACGCCTTCCCCGTTGCCGACGGCGCCGTTACGGGAGCTGGAACGTAGCTGCATGCGGCGGCGGCGCCATACGGGAAATGGGTTGACTTGCCGTGCCGCCTGCGTGTGAGCGTGTGGATGCTTGCAGCTTTGGGAGTGTTTTCGTGTGGTTTGTTGTTTCGTTCTTGGCAGTGGAATGTGACGTGAGATGAGTACTTCTTTGGAAGAAGGCATGTGGGAATGTGGGATGTGGCTTTGCTAGGAGGCAACCGAAGTTGGAGAAAGCTCAAGAGAAGGTATTTGCAACCGTTCTACAGGCTAAATTCGCCAATGTCTGACTTTTCCGAATGTGCAAAGCCGTGCTGCAAGCTGAAATGGCTGAGTTTTTATATACGCGATATAAGTCCAGGCTCACGTGTACACAGACCAGAGAGGTACAAAAGCATGCGAAACTTATATCGCGAAATTGAGGGAGTAATATTTTAGTAACATATGAATTTTTTAATGTGGTTGTTGATTTGTCACCAAAAGTATGTATAGTAGATATATTTAGCCGCCTAGCTAGCAACTGGTACTACATCATCTTTGACGTGGCACCACCCTGTACTAGCTTGTGCTTGTTACAAGGAAATGTAACAACAGCATAACTAAACTGATGTACTATCGCTTACACAACTACATGTAGGTCGACATGGAGCTGATGTAGTACTTGGCCTTAGACAAATAATTAGGTCGAAATGGAGTGTCCCATTAATAACTTTCAGCGGCGAAGCAAAAGTAAACGTGTCAAACCACCTAAAAGCAACAAGGTTCTAAAATGAATTTCAAGTACCTTTGCTGATCTACAACCTCACTGACCGACGAAGCTAGCATATCGAACACAAACTCTAGTGCTAGGTTCCTTTCCTGATGCAACGGATATAATTTGTAAACTAATTAAGATGGCCATTGCCTGGTGTCCAATCGATCGCATAAATAACATAAAACTGTAAAATACCGCTAATTCAACAACGGGAATACTTAGACTCTGATTTCTCCATGCACGTTATAATTGAACAGTATGTTGATAGATTATAAGCTGATCTTCTATCTCGTCTCTGGATCAGTTGACTCATCCTAATCTTGCAATTGTCGTATGATTAGCATATTAATCAAACCACAAAATGGTCGATCCCTCTCCATGCACACGGCTGGTGACTTATCCTTGAAATGGCGCTCCAAACCATTAGCATAACCATGTTCTCCATTCTCTAGGAACGAGTCGAGAATGGCTACAAAAATATCCATATTGGATAACCTACATACTCCCATTATCCTATATTCGTTTGGATTTCTACAAAAAATCACTTGGACTACCTTTTGGATGTTGGATGAATTAGAGGGATGCTTCCATGTTTTTCTTTTTAACAGTTGCATAAATATTAAAGTATGGATGGAGAGTAGATAGTGATTACTTACCCATTCGCTTACTTTAAGATTTGTGCAATTTGTATTGAAAGGAAAAGTATTAAAGCATTGCTCGATTAATTATTGTACAACTGAAATTTGGCACTACCTATCCATTCAAGCTTTGCCGCAAACTTTACACAGCTTATTTGTAACAACGCTTTTATTACTCTCCCTTGAATGAAAGGTAGAGCTCCTACCAATCTTTTTTTTTTTTTAAATCTGACACCACTGCACGAACCTCATACTTTCAACCTCCGATGGTAGTGTAGCACTATCAAAGGCTTCTTCCTTTAGTGATGCTTTAAATCTTTCGTGCATGGCCGCCCATTTTCAATCAGATTCATCAAAGCAATAAAAACAAAGTATGACTGATCCGTTAAGTGTTTTCACATTACACGTCAAATTCATGATCGTGCTAGCCAACATGCATGAGTTGCAGCTTGAATAACAGGCCTGGTGTCTGGTGATATAGCGATATGTTCAGCTTTGCAAAATTATTTAATTAATTGTATATATACAACTGTAAGTAGTTCATATAGTCATCACACAATTATGTCGACATTTTTAAAAATATATTTCTATATGCACCTAATTTCTGCAATAGCATTCATAATCTAAAATATTTTTTTATGAAAAACTTAAGATAGGGTATTGTTCCCGCCTCGTTTAGGCTATGTTTGGAATGCTGGATATGGCACAACTATTGATCAAGCTGATTGAATGACTGCAATCATTTAACCCCGATGCTCCTTAGAACTTGCCACCGGCTTCAATCACCTGCACTCTAATCCTAGCTACCCATGATCTCTTTTGCTTCCACCGGCATCGATCACCGCCACCAGTTGCCTCGAATCCTAAATTTGGCAAGTGGCAGCTTACTAACTAACCACCCCATCTCCAGTATCCTTCCCTCTCCCATGCTCTTGTCCATGGCTGACAACTCCACGATCAGCTCTCCTACCGCTGTGATCCACTGTTACTTATAGGATCGAGGCGCATCAAGAGGGGGGTGAATTGGTGCAAACTAACACCTAAAACTAATTTTTTGTGTTTTAATTTGAATAGTAGATCAAGACAAATACGCATGCATAAATATAAATTAATCTGCTAGAGAAAGAAAACAGATCAAATACCAGAACTCATACTTACTCAATAGTTCGAAACGGATGCATGAGTTCTTTTTACAATGATGCTCATCTCTCTCTGATCTCCTGATTTCTCTCTCTCTCTGTTTTCTCGGCAACTTCACGTCTCCAGAATCGCCGATTCAAAGTAACGCCGCACGTTATTGTAGCTTCGAAGTACTGTAGCTCCGTGTGTACTGTAGCATCACCGTTTACTGTAGCATCAAAGTCCCGGACGTTTCTCCTGTGCCGCCATCTCGAAATCTTCCGGTTGCCCTTTCTTCAGCCGCCTCTGCTGCTATCTGTTTCTTCTTTTTCTGTGTGTCGCTTTTCTTCCTTCACGCACCAACGCCGCCAGAGCACCTTGCTCTTCTTTTATTTTGTGCCGCTTCACATCGCCGACTCGGATTCCTTTTTCCTTTCTCTGCCGAGCCGCTCTTTGATTCCTTTCCTTCATCCAACTCACAAACCAGGAGTACCCTCTCCTATTTATTCTCAACAAACCCTAATTTCTTAACCCTAATTACTTAGCCCAATTACATAAGGCCCAATACATGCACACAGCCCAAAACTCGTACATATCCAAACGAACGGCCCACCTGCCGCTCTCGCATGATTCACTCGCTCAGACGCCCATCGTCATTACATCAAGCGTCGTCCAATCTGCGAGACCTCTCGCATCCCAACTCATTGCACCACCCACGACTTTCGCGTCTTTGCGCCTCCTGACCTTGCGATTTCAGATGCCACTGCACCTCTGCGACCTTCAGGTGCCGCTCTCGAGCTATCGCCTCATGCGTGTATTCTCTCCGACTGCAGTAGTCGTCCACTGCTACAGAACGCGTGCATCTCGCGTCCTGCGTTGCACTTCTCTGCTGTCACACAGATCTCTGTCACAAATAAAACAAACTCTCGCAGTACCTTGTTTCATAATAAATATTGTTGTCTCATAAATCATCACACATATATTAAATTGTTGTCAAATTAATCATCACACTGTAAATTTTGCAAATGGAACTAACATTACTAACCCTACCTCTAAGACTTGTAGCCAAACATAAAGGTGAGGTGTGTTTGGTAGCTTGTATCAAGTGGTACATATATGAGATGTTTCAAAAAATTTATCTATGTATTTGGTCATTTAAATGGAATCATCTTATCTCGGATGGTAAAATACAAATTTAAAAAATATTCTCTATAAATACTGAACTATTCCGTTTAGCAAAAACAATAAAACAAAATAGCACAGAACAATCTATCTCATTCAATCTTATCTCACCAACCAAACACACCCTCTTTGCTACCGCACTCATTGGCACACGGTTAGTTCTTGGGTAGAAAAGAGTTTTTATCTTTTTGATAACAGGATTTGCCAGTCGAACGGAGGCAACACATCTAGTGCAAATGGCGTATTGGGTGGTAAAGTGCAAACGCCAACCGTGGCCATTAGATCCGCATGGAATGGACGAGATGGAGGCTGGAGAGCACCACGTCCACTTGCGCAATCTTGCAGAAACAACCCCACGCCGTCCATGTACTTTTAGGGTGCATTTGATTGGGGTGTACGAGGATGAACCAAACCGTCCCGTACAAGATTTGATTATGTCTTTGCGTTTGGTTGGTTAAACGGAATCATTTGGTACAGGATGAGATAGTACAGATTTTTGAAATATTCCAAAAAGATGATGCACCATCCCGTACGGGAAATTTGGCCGAACTAATCGGTCTAAAACAGGATCGTTCACTCACACCATCCCTCAAAACAACCTCATCTCTCAATCCAATCTCATCCCTTCAACCAAACATCATCTCGTACCATCCTGTATCATTTCATCCAAGCAACCAAACAAAATCTTGTATCATTCCATTCAGGCAACAAAACACCTTCCCTATACCATCTCATCCAGAATCATCCCATCCATCTTGTACCATCCTATCCCATTCATCCTCGTACACCCAACCAAACGCACCCTTACAAATCACCCCACCCTCTGTTTTTATCCTGCCCATCTAAATGAATCTGGCTGCTGGCATCCTCCTCCCGCATATTGCTCCTCTCTCCGATCCAATCGCTACCGCCGCTTGCCCTAATCCCGCTATTGTAAGCCCCAGTCCTACCGCCACGAGCTCCAATCGAGCTGCCATAGGTACGGTTCGTGCCACGGGAGCCACGATATGAGACTGCGGTTGAGGCACGATTTCTAGGGTTTGAGGCCGCATGGTCGACTTGAACCACCACAAGCACAATTGAGTTGCGAGAGGTGCTTCAATGCTTGAGTTGCTTTTTTGTGTTTTTTTTTCTTGTCAGGATGTACTTCGCTTGACCGCTTTCTGTGTTTCTGGTACTTTTCCTGAAGCCTTGAATTACATCACGGAAGAATTAGCTCACGTGAAGACACGTCAAGGAAGAATTGTCTCAAGTGAATTGTTTGTTGGAGTTGCCACTCAGCGCCTAGATGAACCGGCCTCCACGAGAGCTAGTTTCAGAATTCCACGAGAGTTCCAGAAAACTACAGAAGTTTGTGTAACTTGAAGTTTGATTTTACATTTTAGCCTCTTCATCCAGTAGAGCAAAATTATCAACTGAACAGCATTTGAGTTGCCGCGCTAACAAAGAAAATCAAATTCTGTTACTGTTTGTCGTAGAATGGGTACGCAGCTGCATCTGACTGCGGGTACAGCACGGCGAGGTCCTTGTAGACGCCCGCCCATGATTTTTGCTGCCCCTGCGTGCTGCGCAGGTGGAAGCCTGGCCTCGACCGGATGCGGATGCTAAGACTATCTTTAGCAATTTTTCTTTATTCTCTTCTCTTCTCTTCTTTTATTCTTTTCTCCATATTCATTCCCTTCATTTCTATTATCTCCATCAGCACTCTCTCGAAAGGTTTTGTATAGAGATTGGAGAGAGAATATCTTTCTGAAAAGATTCTCTCTCCAAATCTCTTCCGAAGGGAAGCATAAAGAAAATTCGTTAGAGTGTTTAGGATCTGTTTGCGAAAAAATCTGGAGATTGAAGAGATACCGCTGGAGATAGTCTTGAGGACGGCCGCAGCACTGCACCGTCTCCTACGAGGCCCGAGTGGGGGTTGTGGCACGAGGCAGGGGCAGTGCCGTCGTCCGGGATCGTGCGGACTGTGCTACGCGTGAGGACGGGCGACTGCGACGCTCGGTGAAGCGGATCGACATGCAGAGCTGGGAATCGGGAGGGAGGGAAGGGGATTTGCGAAAATTTCTACTCTAGAGGCGGGTTTATATGCAAAAACACCAACTGGTTCCTCGTAGGATCTCCTCGTCCTTGGACCAAGCGCCACAGTAGTAGTAACTGGTTCACAGCACCTCCACCTCCATGGACCAAGCCTATGCAAGCACTCCTACTACTGTACTGGGGATAACGCATCTCCTCCTCCTCCGTGGACCGAGCCTACTCACAGGTCTCACCCCTATTCCCCACGCGAACCGCCACGCATCATCGGAGGCCCTGTGTCTCCTCTCCCCACTTCCTCCCGAACGGGCACTTATAAGTCACCGATCGGGCGGGTACTTGTTGCCGTGGGAACGACACCTACCTCTCTCGGAGCAGACACCCCCCTCGCCTTCGCCGTCGCCTCCTTCCTACTCCCACCGCAGTGCACACCACTCCAAGAAAACCACCCACCTTGCTGCGGTTTACGCCAGCCTGCCTGGGCGCTGGTGCACGCCGAACCGATGATCACGTTCGCGGACCTGACGGAGCCGGCGCCCGGCGCCGAGCGGTGCGTGGACCGGCAGCTGTGGCTCGCGTGCGCCGGCGGCATGTGCACCGTGCCGCCGGTAGGCTCCAGCGTGTACTACTTCCCGCAGGGCCACGCCGAGCACGCGCTCGGCCTCACCGCCAGTGCCGACCTCTCAGCGGCGCGCGTCCCGGCGCTTGTGCCCTGCCGCGTCGCCGCCGTGTGGTACATGGCCGACCCGGACACGGACGAAGTCTTCGCCAGGATCCGCCTCGTCCCGCTCGTCTCCGCGGACGTGGAGGCCGAGCTCGAGGATGATGCCCCCGGCGACGCCGACGAGGAGCAGGAGAAGCCGGCGTCGTTCGCCAAGACGCTGACGCAGTCCGACGCCAACAACGGCGGGGGGTTCTCGGTGCCGAGGTACTGCGCCGAGACCATCTTCCCGCTGCTTGACTACACCGCCAACCCGCCCGTGCAGACCGTCGTCGCCAAGGACGTGCACGGGGCCGCGTGGAAGTTCCGGCACATCTACCGGGGCACCCCGCGCCGGCACCTACTCACCACGGGGTGGAGCGCGTTCGTGAATCAGAAGAAGCTCGTGGCCGGCGACTCCATCGTGTTCCTCCGCGGCGATGGCGAGGAGCTCCACGTCGGTATCCGGCGCACCAAGCGCGGGTTCTGCGGCGCTGGCGGCGGAGGCGAGGAGGTCTCAATGCCTGGGTGGGACCAGTACACGGGCCTGATTCGAGGCAATGTGAGCCCGTGCGGGCCTGCCAAGGGGCGGGGCAAGGTGCGCGCGGAGGACGTGGTCGAGGCGGCTAGGTTGGCGGCCAGCGGGCGGCCGTTCGAGGTCGTGTACTACCCGCGCGCGAGCACGCCGGAATTCTGCGTGCGCGCGTCGGCGGTCCGCTCGGCGATGCGGGTCCAGTGGTGCCCCGGGATGCGCTTCAAGATGGCGTTCGAGACCGAGGACTCGTCCCGGATCAGCTGGTTCATGGGCACTATCGCCGGCGTCCAGGTCGCCGACCCCACCCGCTGGCCGCAGTCGCCGTGGCGGCTTCTTCAGGTACTACACCGCAAACAAATCCGATAGTTGCTACTTTCTCCTACTGGTGTTGCGTTCCCCGCTTCTTGAATTGGCAACTGCGCAGGTGACCTGGGACGAGCCGGACCTCCTGCAGAACGTGAAGAGGGTGAGCCCGTGGCTGGTCGAGCTCGTGTCGAGCATGCCGGCCATCCACCTCGCCTCCTTCTCGCCGCCGCGCAAGAAGCCCCGGATTCCGGCGTACCCGGAGTTTCCCTTCGAGGAACAGCTTCTCAACCCGGCGTTCCCCCCGAACCCACTGGCAAACGCCCACTACGTCCACCACCATTACCATCACAACCAGAGCAACCATCCGTCCTTCTTCCCCTTCCCGGACGGTAGTGCTCCTGCGGGCATACAGGGAGCCAGGCATGCGCAATTTGGTCCATCATTATCAGATCTCCACCCTACCCACCTGCAGTCGAGCCTCATGTACCCGGGGTTCCGCCGTCCCGGTCATGTCAGTCCCACCCCTATCCCACCAAGAATCAGCACTGACCTAACCATCGGCAGCCCACCGGCGCGCGAGGGCGTCTCGTGCGCTCTGTCCATCGGCGCCAAGAAGACCAGCGACGTGAACCCACCGGGGCTAGTGCTGTTCGGACAGACAATACTAACTGAACAGCAGATGAGCCTTAGCAAGTCGGCCGGCGTGACCTCCCCGGCGGCCACCGGGAATAGCTCGCTTAACTGGAACACCGAGAAAGGCGCTAATATCTCGGAGGGCTCGGGCTCCGGGGTCATTCAGAACAGCAGTCCGACCGACTACACATCGTCGGAGAGATTGCAGTCGTTCAGGGACAATAGCCAGATTTCCGAGTTCGGGCTGGAGCCCGGGCAATGCAAGGTGTTCATCGAGTCCGACACGGTCGGCCGGAATCTCGATCTCTCGGCGCTGAGCTCGGTCGAGAAGCTTCACGGACGCTTGTCCGAAATGTTCTGCGTTGACAGCTCGGAGCTGAGGAGCCGCGTTCTCTACCGCGGCGCCACCGGCGGAGTGAAGCGTGCCGGCGACGAGCCGTTCAGGTGAGAGCATATCAACAACTTATGCCAAGTGCGTGTTACACTTGTAAAGAATCACATCAACATTGAACTGATGCACGATGCTTTTCCTCTACATTTCAGCGAGTTCATCAAGTCGGCACGGAGGCTTACCATACTAACAGATGCTGGGAGCGATAACTTAGGGAGCTAGAGAGCAACAGAACAAGCCAACCGCGAGCAAGGATCGTCGTAGTATGTACAGCTGAATGAGCTATGGTTTTGTATTAATTTCTGTTCTACGTTCCAAGCCTGCAGAGCTTTCATGATTGAAAGCTCCTACGCATTGTCCAACCAATTAGGCAGTTCTCCCCGCTTATCCTAATCCGTGTAAGACACGGTGATAATCGTATCTTGTTCTTTTGTATCCTTCATCATCTTCGTCATCATCACAAGCATGTACTTCTTGATTCCCGTGTACGAGGCAAATCCTGTGACCGTCCAGAGACTTGAATGCCCCCTTTGGTCTCGGTCCGGGCCATATGAGCGGTGGCCTTGGCCAAAGGGGCAAGCGCAGCAGCAGATCAGCGGCACTGCGGCAGCATGCAGATGCAGGCATGAATGTAATATGTGCTGCTGGATATCATTACAACAGCGCTGAGCCATTTCTGAACCCGTGGCCTCAGCTCCAGGCGATACTCCTGTTCTCTTGCCTGCTTCCCTGCTTGCCTGGATCAGCTCACGCATAAGATTGTATCGTGTTGCGTATCCCGCTGCCTTTCAGGCATAAATGCTCCAGGGGACAGGGGTCATGTCCTTTTTTCTCAGGGTGAGAATATAATTGCCAATGTCTTGATGCTTTGTTTAGCTGAAAAGGAGCTGTTGCTTGAGGCCGACACCGCAGCAACCAACAGGGTCAGAGTGCCCGGATTAGTGACTGCCCCTTCCATTTGCCAATCTCACCAGTACTACATCAACGTTGCTCCACAGATAAAGGCCGGTGCGTGCCTCTACCTGAAGGCTGGGTGTGTTGCTTTGCGCTGATGTTTGGCGACTCTTGGACGCTTGCTCGGCTTTGTTCATCGATTGCTCTCTCTCTCTCTCTCTCTCTCTCTCTCTCTCTCTCTCTCCACGCAGCTGAAAATCAAGATTCAGCAAAAGCTTGTCAATGACAGCCCGAGACACCGAAGTCGCATCAGACGCCCAAAGCTTAATTTGGACCGTGTAGTCAGTCATCTACCGGATAGAACGGCGATTGCAACATTACCTTGTTTGGTTGCGGTTTGCTTGTCCGGCTGGACTACGTGACCGCCATCTCCTGTCCCGGGAGGGAGCCTGTAGCCCTGTAGCTGGATGCAAGGCTTTGTTTAGTCGCCTGTGGTGTGGTACCGCCAAGTTACCACAGGCCACGAGTTTTGCTTGCCATCACGGGACGTTGTCCCGTGTCCCGTCCGGTCCTGTCGCTCTGAAAGAATGTTTACACCACAAATGACAGGAGCATGTGATCGCACGCTTTTGCCGGGCAAGTTGCTGTCTTCTGCATTTTTCACTCACGTATGATAACGATCGATGGGCTTCGACCACTGTTAGATGATGGGGCTGTGTACCTAAACAAAACCATTTGGTGATGGGTATTTAATTAAGAGGTGGCGTTTTTGCTTTGGAAATGGCTAATTGTGGTGCCGAGAGCAGTGCGAGTCAAGGGACAGGCTTAATTAGTTTTGCTAGTTTCTGACTCCATCGAGACTGCAAGTTCCCGTGCTCTATGGCGCAAGCGCTGGGCATTTCTAAATGCCGTCTTAAATGTTTTCTCATGTTGGGATTGGCTAAACTTGCCTGTCCAAGCGTACGGGGATGATTTGTTTAACTGGGTTTTTTAAGATCTCTTGTACAGCATAGTAAATTTAACGTCGAGTGTTCGTGTTTTCCGATCAATAGATTTTTTTGATAAAGGAAAATAATCCGGCCTCTTCGCTCAAGGAGGAATACGGCCAACGATACAAACCCCAATAAGCGTTACACAAAAAACAACCGGCTCTAAAGCCAACAAAACACACACCATACAGTCATCCAAAGACGATAAACATGTACCAAAATACTACAACATCAGGCCCTAGGCCTCAATTCTAAGACTCAATCTCCAGCCAAATTTGGCAAATAGTTCGAAAACGGTGGTCTCGAGCAACCTGCATCCCCTTAACAAAGAACCCCTCTCTTCCTCTTTAGACAATGGAGACCAAACCGATCCAATACGTTCCTCAAGATTACTCGCGAATGAGTTAAAGGAACTTCATTGAAAATCAAATCGTTCCTAAACAACCAGATAGACCAACACATAGCTACTGCCCCTACTAAGATTTGGCCCTTAAACTTAGAGTTAAAACCCCTAAGCCAAGAACCAAGCATCATAGATACATTGCGAGGAGGGGGGATTCCGCAAGTGATGAAAATGATGTTCCAAATAAATCTCGCCAAATGGCAATCAAAAAACAAATGCTGAATTGATTCATTAGAATGACAAAAGCAACATTTAATACTTCCTTGCCACTTTCTTTTAGCTAGATTGTCTTTTGTTAGAATTACCCCGGACCTTAAGTACCAAAGAAAGATTTTGATCTTCAAAGGAATACTTAACCTCCAAATGACACACCTCCTAGGAATGGTGTTTTCTTGAATCAAAGCATTATACATGGAATGAACCGAAAAGATACCCTTTTTGTTAAGATCCCAATTAAAATTGTCCTTCCCTCGAGTTAAAGGAACTTTAACAACTCTTGACACTAGTTCAAACCAAGTTGTCAAGTCGAAACCGACCAAAGATCTACGGAAGGAGACATTTAACGGAACCGCTTGCAAAACTTTTGCCACAAAGACATCTTTTTTTCTAACAATTCTATACAGGTTAGGATATGCTTCCATAAGAGGCTTGGTACCGATCCAAAGATCTTCCCAAAATCTAGCACAGCTCCCATCCTCGATACGAAAGGAACCCATAGACAGGAATTGCTCTTTAACTTCCATCAGGCCTGACCAAAAGGAAGAATCCCCGGCCTTTCTAGTGATCTGAGTGATAGATTTACTATGCAAGTATTTCTTTCTAAGTAAGTCTTGCCATAGGCCTTCCTCACTTAGCAATTTAAATAACCATTTACCTAACAAACACCTATTCTGCAATTCCAAATCTAAAATGCCCAGTCCCCCCATACATTTCGGTTTATTGAGCACTGACCATCTTGCTAATCTATATTTCCTCTTGTGTTCATCACATTGCTAAAAGAATCTAGATCTATAATAATCAAGCTTTTTAATGACCCCCTTAGGGGCCCTAAAAAAAGAGAGCATAAACAAGGGTAAACTAGAAAGGACTGAATTAATCAATACCAATCTCCCTCCCACAGAAAGAAGCTTACCCTTCCAACTAGCGAGCTTCTTTTGAAATCTCTCCTCCACAGAAATCCAATCCCGATTGTTCAGCCTTTTGTGATGCATTGGAATACCTAAATATCTAAAGGGAAGAACCCCCTCTTTGCACCCAAAAAGCTTAACATAATCCTTCTTATGCGATTGAGCCTCACCAAAAAGGAAAATCTCACTTTTATGGAAGTTAATCCTAAGTCCTGACAGCTGTTCGAAAACACTCAAAACTAACTTCAAATTCAAAGCTTCATTTAAATCATGATCCAGAAAGAGAATCGTGTCATCTGCATACTGAAGGATCGATAGACCCCCCTCCACAAGATGCGAATTAACCCTCTAAATCGGTTATTTTCTTCGCCTACAGCTATCGTAATAGCTAGCATGTCTCCTACTAGATTAAACAAAAGCGGGGATAGAGGGTCTCCCTGTCTCAATCCTTTGCTAGTTTGAAAGTAGCACCCCAGATCATCATTAACCCTGACATTCACACTGCCTTTACTAACAATACTCTCAATCCACTTACACCATACCTCAGAGAAACCCTTCATTCGAAGAGTTTGCTGGATAAAATCATCTGTTAGTAGAGTAGTAGAAATATCATCAACAAATTAATAGTTATAACTAATTTATATTAGTCATCTCTTACTACCAGTAAAATACACTAAAGTTTCTCTTGGTTAAAGTGAGGCCGATTGTGGTTATAGTAGTAGATCTGATGCGTGAGCAAGTGCAGCTTCAATTTGGAGCAAATTCATGATAAGTCGCGCTTCCTTGGATTATGTCCACTCAGCAACTGTTGATGAGGTAATAATTCAACTGCTACAGAGCGAAATATTTGTCCATACGTAGGCTTCATCGGGAGTGCTTTAGCTGCGCAAGATGTGAGCGAGCGTGTGGCAATCAGAGTATGGGCTTTTGACTGATCCGTCTCACTTTTGCTAATCTTTTTCTCGTTTGATTTCAGATATTTATGATTATGCTTGCTTGTCGGCGCCCATGCCATAGCCATTAACTTTTGTTTCCTCTTTTTCGCCTTTTCGGAAAAGGATTGGAGGTGGGCATCGGATGAATCACATCCGAACTTAGTCATCCTCCTCCCTTTCAAAAGGACAATCATATCGACGTGCACTCCATCTTCAGGTTTTCATCTCGTTGAATGCGTGGGCTCGCTCGCAGGTTGCAACAAGACTAGTAACTTCAGTACAGTCGTCAGAACGAGAACGTGATCAACAGAGCTTCAGAATTGCTAGCCGCTGCATGCACAGCGCAGCGAAGCAGCAGCCAGCAGCTAGGCAGAGATAGGCACATAGCCATAATTGAGTACCGGTGCTACTGGAGGAGTACATTGCAAAGAAAATCCCACAGGCCACAGCATCTGCGGCTTTGTTCGATCGTCTAAAAGTCCTTTTGCTTTTTTGATCACACGATGGAATTGGCACTGGCGGTTGGAACGGCCAGGCATGAAACAGCACCGTAAATACACGAGAAAAAACGTAGATAAAGCGTGTCAGTGTGGTGTGGCGGGAGTTTAACTCCGGGGCCCGTGCGGTGTGTGTGTACGACTTGCAAACATGACGACTGAGGGACTAGTAGAAGGAAAAGTCAACCAGGTCAAGAAGCCAACACCACCCCTTGCGGTGGGGATGGCACGGCACACTGCAACATGCCCTCCCTTCGGGCCCTCACGTCACCTGGCTGTATTAGGGACACTTGCACTGCACAACAATAAAGCCGTATCTAGTGTCCTTCGTGTCAACAATAGATGAAACTCTCTCACTACATGATACTATCTATTAGCGGGTCCAAACAATAAATAAACATTCTTAAAAAATTCAGTATAAGTCATTTATTTTTATTTAAGATCAGATTAGTTAGAATTTATTTATGCTTTCTCTAGTAGCAGAGTAGTAGTAATATCCTTAACAAATAAACGGTTAGATCTAATTTCTGCTATTCACTATATACTACTAGCATAATACACCGTAAAATTTCTTATAAATAAACATCAAATATATCTCTCCTCCCATATCTCTTTGTCTTTCCCTCCTATTTTCTCTCCTCACCAGTTACCACCGACAACGCCGCTCCACCGTACCTCCTCGAGCACTACCTCTCCTGCCCCTCTTCCTTGTCGTCTCCAAGCACCGCCTTCCCTGTCCTCACGATTCCTTCATCATCCTCGCCATCCCTAAATGCAACCAGCCAGATCTGCACCGAGGGAGGGCACACGATGGCCAAGGTGCGACCAACGTGCCCAAACCAGCGAGCCTGGATCTGCGCATGGAGGCCTAGACTAGGGTGACAACTAGCAGGCAACAGAGCTTCGCTGGGATGTGGAGCTCTGATGTCAATCTACCACACCGTGCAGCCATCTTATCCATCCCCTCTAGGCTTCGACACCAATATGGTTCACCATTGTTACCTTCTCTCTCTCCAATGACAATAGTGTTGCTCAGGTTCGGTTGAGTCCAGCCTAGATCTACCGACGACAATGAGCGGGGTGGTAGTTGTGGCAGCGATGGTGGGTCTATGACAATGGGTATGATATTGGCCATGGCAAGCGGCGATTGTGTAGCATCGACGTACATGGCTCTGACTGCAATTCAGTGGGGGAGATACAACTTGTTCACCAATGCAAGATTTGGTTGCTTCTTCTTGACTAGATTTTGTGCCCATGTTGTATCTTTAGGAAGAAATGTGTATCTTCTCTCCCCTCTTTATTTTTTCTCCACGTCACCCTCCTTCCTATGTTCACACCATAAGAAACAATATAGAGCGGAGTGTTAGGAGTGCCTTTATATGTCTAGCAATCTCCTCAATATTTTTATGCTAAAAAACATCCAACTTTTTGACCCTTGGATCTTAACACCACCACCACCTGATCAAACTCACTACCCACTTCACATTTTGTACTCTATTTCGCCAAACCGGCCTGCCAGCTTCTAGGGGATTCGGATTCCATAATGGTAGCAACCCAAAATAAAAAAAATGGATTAATATCCATTTGTATCACCCAGTCTCCGTTTTTTTGTTGTATTGGTGTGATGAGCTCATGAGTCATGACCCCAGCGTGTGGCCCAAGTAGGCACCCCCTAGATGGGCCCACATGTCAGTCCAATAGGGCAATCAGTATGCCAGTGTAGCCACCACGTGAACCGAACAAGGAAAACAAAGGGGGATTAGAGACGATCAAAATAAGATTTGAGAGATTCGCAAAAATGAAGGAAATAACAAAATTAACCAGAAAAATAAGCATGGCATGCCAAAAAAAAAGGGAAGAAGAAAGACATTAGAGGTACCATTTAAATGCTATTCCACAAAAATTATGCATCCTTTTGCTTGTTCTCTTATTGTTGCAAAGAACATTCCATATTCATTTCGCTACTTTTTCACCTTATCGGTCAGCTTCCATTGATTCTATGAAAAGATGTTGCACATCTACTTCAGTCGCTAGTTCGGCCCTGTATCTCATTCTCTAAACTCAACTCTATGATCAATGACAGCTTTTTGTCGAAAATTTGCATCTTGCCAGTCAGCTGCATCCATAATTTGGGTTATGAATTGCATGTAACCTATTTAAATATGGTTGTGCATGAGCCTTTAGGCCATCAATCCAGCTATGCCCCACACAAATCAGACAGTATCATACTTTTCTATGAATCCTCCTTAGAAAAAATCTCTAAACAAAAATTGAGAACAAAACGAGAACCGATGTCACAGGCATCGAGAAGGCAATTGTCACCTTCATCACCGGCGTGCTCCTCCGGTTAACCACCGGCGAGCAAGATGGCCGCGAGTGTTCCGGTTTCTCTACCACGCCAAGATAATCCTCACTTGCCTCCTTCTCTCTTTATATTGGATAGCCACAGAACAAAGCACACGGACCAACTTGGTGGGGAAGCAGGAAAAAAAGATGAAAATGTTCGCCACAATGCATGTTCTTGTTGTAAAACATAGTCTTCACTCGCGATTAATCAACAGCGTGCCAATAAAGTCACAAGAATAAAAATGGAAGCACACACAATGTAGGGAGGAAATTCTGTTCTCTCTCTTTATTAGATTGATCTCTTGTACAAGAGGAATGCACAATATATATAAATAAATAGTAAGAGATAAGTTCGGATTCGCCCACACATAAGAGATAGAGTACAATCGAAACAATTACAAAATCTCTTATCTTATAACACTCCGCCTTAGGAGAATACCATGTAATGCACATGTCTCATAAAAAACTCTACTAAAAAACCCAGTGGAAAAAAGATGGAGAAAAGAGTACATTGCTCTCGCACTTATGTTGCACTAGTTGCCTCATTAAAAACTTTCATCTAAGAAAACTTTAGAAAAACTCACTAAGAGAAAAAGAGTACAACTTATAATCTTCAAGATTTAAAATATGACCTTCAGGATCATGCAAAGGGTCATGGTTCAGGGATTTACTCCCCCTGAATTTTGCATATCTCTAAGTCGCCTCATTCCAATGCTTTTAACACATCTTTTGAATGTAAATTTTGGCAAGCACTTGGTGAATAAATCTGCATGATTTTCACATGAGTTAGTTTGAACAATCTTTAACTCACTATTCTTTTGGAGTTTGTGAGGATAGAAAAGCTTATGAGCGATATGCTTCGCGATATTGCTCTTTATATGATCCATTTGCATTTGTGCAATACAAGCAACATTATCTTCAAAGATAATTGTGGGGCATCGACGGTATTAAAACCACACAACTTCTGGATATGGTTATTCACACGCCGTAGCCAAACATATTCATGTGAGGCTTCATACAAAGCTATGATCTTTGAGTGGTTGGTAGAAGTAGCTACTAAGGTCTGTTTACAAGACAACCAAGAAATGACTGTAACACTACAGAGAAACACAAAATTGGTCTATGATTTGGCAATATAGGGATCAAACAGATAGATAGCATCCGTATATCCCACCATGGTCAAGTCTTGGTTCTTCTGGAAAACAATACAAGATCTTGAGTACCTTGGAGGTATCTGAGTAAAGTCTTGACACCAGCCCAATGTCTTTTGGTTGGGGCTGCGTTGTATCTTCCTAGCAAATTCACTGCGAATGTAATATCAGGTCTTGTGCAATTCACAAAATACATAAGTACGGGACTTCAGGTCCTAAGAATTTCTTATTTTTCATTCTCGGTCTAAAAGGGCCTTTATCCACTTCAAGGGATCTTACAATCATGTGGGTTTTCAAACAATGCGATTTATCTATATTAAATCTTTCTAATACCTTCTTGGCATAGATAAACTGGTGTACAAGGATTCCTTCTGGGAAATGATCTATAGCTACAGGCCTAAGCAAAATTTGATTTTACCCAAATTTTTCATCTCAAAACTCCGTCATGAGGTAAACACTTGCTTCCTCTATCTCCTCTATGGTTATGATGATATTTAGATTATCGATATAAATATGAGATGATACAAAATCCATTCTGGAATTTCTTTATGAACACACAGGGACAATATCCTTTCTTCAGGAGGAACTCACTAAGTCAGTTATACCACATTTTCCCCAACTATTTTAATCTGCACAACGATCTCTTCAGTTTGACGCTATACATGTTGCGATTATTAGAATTCGGAACTTTGACTCCTTCAAGGACTCTTATATAAATATCCATATCCAGTGACCCATATAAATAAACGGTCACGACATCTATCAGCTGCATTTTTAAATTTAAGCTTGCTGCCATTAATATTAAATTTTAAAATATTATTCTACTCATTACAGGAGAAATAGATTTCATCATAGTCGATGCTGAGTCTCTGCTTAAACCCTTGTGTTTTAAGCCTCGCTCTATATCTCACCACCTGGGTATTTTCATTTCTCTTCTGAATGAAAATCCCATTTAATCCTATAGGGAATACTTTAGGAGATGTTCGGTCAACAAGACCAAAAATTTTCCTCTTATTAAGCGAGTGTTGCCTCAATTACTTCTTTTTGTTTGACCCTAACTGAGCACTTCTGGCACACTGCTATGGACTTTGATTCTGGATCCAGCTTTTAGCAATTCTAGAGGCAAATATATATATATCGACAATTGTAGTCTTTCTTTTATTCATTTCTTCTGCATCACTTTAAGGATATATCTATATTAATTTCTTGTAACTCCTCGTGATTTCCCACAACGATGGAGTTTGGGTGTTCTAACTTCCCAGTGTGGGATTGTGCGCGCAAATATACGCTAGGGTTATCATCTTCAAGATAGATTACTTCAGGGATGTTACCATCTCTAGGGATTTTCTCAACATCAGGTTGAGCTTCTTCCACTATCATAGGTAGTGTTCGCATTTGTTCAGTTCTATACTTCTGTGGACGTCTCCGCGGAATTGAGTCCCGTGCACCTGGAGGCCTCCCTCTCTTCTTATCATGAGGGTCAAGAGTGGATTCAATATCCTTCTAGGGTATTTTCACTCTTTCAGGTGCATATACTGTAGGTATATGAGATCTTTTCACTCATTTATGACCAGTGAAGGCATTTGACAGATTATTAGCTTATTTATTATCCTTTGAACTTCAAGTTCGATCTCTTTAGTACGTGGATCTAAAGACTCTGCATTCCCTAATGTGATACTTATCTTCCCCTAATGTCGAAAAAATATCCTTAGTACAATCAGCGTACCGAGCCGTGTATAGATCTCCTGCCATAGGCTCTAGGTATTTTAATATATGATGGAGATTCATAACCTACATAGATCCTTAACTTCTGGTGAGGTCTTATGGTGGTTCGCTGTGGAGAGATTAGCATGTATACAACACAGCCAGATTTTCACAGATAGGAAATACTTGATTCTTTTCTACGCACTATCTGTAACGGAATAATTTCATAATGTGCAGTTGGTCTGAGTTGAATTATTACCGCAGTATGCAACACTGCGTAGACCCAATAACTGCTGGGAAGCCTACTATTCTGTAAGAGCGGCCAGACAATAAGTTTTGTTCTTTTAATATAATGACTCTGTAAGGCCATTTTGAGTGTAGGCATAATGTACGAGATGCTCTACATTAATTCCCAAAGCCATACAATAATTATTAAATATTTTTTGAGGTAAACTTGCTAGCATTGTCCATTCGAATAGACTTAATCTTTTCTTCTGGAAAGTAGGCTCTTAACTTAATAATTTGGGTAATTAATTTGGGCAGAAGCATGGTTCCTAGTAGATAAAGAGACACATAGGACCATCTAGTAGAAGCATCTATCAATACCATAAAATTTCTTAAAAGGGGGGCCCAATAGGGACTGAACAACCCACAGATATTATCTTGAATTTTCTTCGAAAAATTCAATGATTTTTTTCTAACTTTTTAGTTAAGAAAATCTAATTATACGCTTACCTATAGCACAAACAGGGCAAAAGAAATCTTTAGGTCTAGAAAAATCTTTATGCTATAAATAGTAGAATTATTAATTATTCATATTCAACTCAGGATAACCCAATCGATTTGCCAAATCTTAAATATTCCTGGGTTTTATCGCAACATAAACTTTAGGTTTTATATGTGCATAGTACAACTCGGAAGAGAATGAATGAAACTTTTTAACCACGCGTTTATTACACCCATTAAACTTAGTCATAAGCAGGTATTCTGTGCTATCCTCATTCTTTGTCTCCACATAGAAACGATTCAGACCAATGTCTTTAAAACTTAAGGGAGTACGACTAGACTCAAGGTATAATATAATATTCTTCTAGTGCCAACTATGAGAGTATCGTTTCTAGCTATAGTCATAATATTTCCAATTCACTTAGTGTGGTACAATTATCTTCTAGATAGATTTTCTCCTCCACTATGGGATTATACTTTGTTCTATATTAGAAGTATGATTTATCAATCAAAAAATTATTGTATCATGAACAAATTGTAGAATATAGGACAAACATAGCACAATTAAATAAATATCTGCAAAATATCAATTTATTCAATTTTAAATGATAATCGCTCAGCAGGAGTACACACCAAATGTTCATTTAGGAACTAGGCTAAACTGATAAAGAGACTTATAAAGAATAAGTGACATTGACTAGCAAAGTGAAGGAATACTTTGGAGACTAATCCAGGTCTTTATATGAGTCGTATATGTCCTTATGGGACTCCTTGAACTTTATAATTTCAAGAATCATATTATCACACTTCTCAGCACCTGTGTCAACAATAGGTTGAACGGTGAAGTATGATTCAATATTGTTTACCTTGGGTCTTATTGACTTTTCAGTGGATTACTTAAAGATGTAACACATGTTTCGGAATGTGATAGTTGCACAACCAATGGTCAGTGCATCCATACATAAAACAGGATTATTCAGGGTTTGCAGCTTTATTTAGCTTAATCTATGCTTCTGGAAGCCCCCTGTCCCTATACCTTTACTTTTCCACTTTAGATTACCTCTTTCCCTATCTAATCTGTCATTCTTCCACTTATTCCCTTTATTCCTTTGGCCCTTTCTATGGCTATGGCTATTGCTAGCCTGCTGAGCATTTGCATGTGCTTCGGGCACTGCAAGACTCCCATTAGGAAGTATGTGATGATTCTTCACCAGGAGTGCATCATGTTTTTCTAGCTTCTAACAAAATGCATATAACCTCGAAGTACTTCTGATACTTGGCATGACGATACTATTATAGCAATATCCTCATATTGGGGTGGAAGGTGCATAATATCTTATCAATCTTTTTAGCATTAGTAACTTTCTGATTACATAATATTAGATCAGTGACAAGCTTGTGTGTGGTAAAAATTGTATGCTGCCACAACCTTTAAAATTCTGAAAGCACGGGAGGATCCATTCACGTTGTGTTTCTGGCAATAGAATGAACCTTTGCTAGTTATATATTTTTTCTCTAGGGAATCCAAAAGTACCAGCTGGTCATCTTGTATCAACTGTTTGGTCTTTAAGTCCATATGGAGATGGTGTCTCAAGAGGTGCAAAGCCATATATCTGGTGGCCTCGGGAAGAGTAGGGGTACCAGCTTCAGGTTGGGAAAATCGTAGTTCTAAAAGATCATGCTATCAGATTAATATTAGTATTCATTGCCTAGGTAAAGTAATTGTTGCCATTCAGGGCAAGCTTGATAAATTTCCTCTTTGCGATGTCCAACATATCATATTTCTATGTTATGCAAAATGACTTTTACTACTGGTAAAATCATTATATTGTATGCTCACTCTTCAATCAATAAAGGTTGGTCTATATCTATTTAGTAGATAATTGTCTAAAATTTTTCTGAAATTTTCTAGCAATTTTCATGGTTTTCTATCAAATATTCATCAAATTTCAGAATTACTATGTAACACAAAAATAAATTTCAACATATATTAATATTAAATTATGCTAGGAAAATAAATCTAGAGATATGGAGCTTTCAATATGCTATATAAAATTTTCCTAGCATTTTTTCTGTAATTTTCTAATAATTTGCAAGCAAATTTTCAGAATTACTGAATATCAAAAAATAATATGTCCAGCATATATAATCATGAAATCATGCTAAGAAAATTAATACAGCAACATGACATTGATCAAAGGATCATATATAATTTTCTAGCATTTTTTGTCAATTACTAAGTAATTTTCAGAATTACTTATATAATAGAAAATTAATTTCAGCACATATTAAACATGGCATAAAGCTAGAAAATAAAACCCAGAGGATGGAATTTCCAAAGCGTGCTAAAAATCAAATTTTCAAATTTTATGGAAGCCCATAACCTAAAAAACCTAATTTATAGGATTTAATGTCAATTTTTAGATTTTTGATAACATTCTTAGATTTTTTTTTCTTCTAGAAAACAGGTGGGGTGCCAGCCCACCAAGCTTTTTCAGTTGACAAAATATGTCGGCCCACACGGTCCATGTGCGCGGAGGTCCGCTGCGGTGCGGCGGCCCGCGAGCGACGTGTGGCCCACATGTGGTGTTGCCCGCCAATGGCGCGTAGCCTGCGTGCAGTGCGGCCCACATGGGACAACGGGTGGAATGATCAGTCTGTGGCGGGTGTGACGGTCCGAGCTTCAGGCGCCGCCATCTGCATGGAAGCCGAAGGAATGCGAGGCCCCTTCACCTGCTGGGCGCTCGGGGCCATCACCAGTGAGTTCGGACGGAAGAACTGAGGAGGTGCAAATGCGTCTACCGGTGCGCGCACGAAAACGAGGAGCCTTCGTGTCGCACAGAAGCCGAGGAGGTGTAGGCACGACCTCTGCCGGCGTGGAAGACGGGGCATCACATCACTGCCACGCGGCGCGGATGGCGAAGAGACGCCGAGTGCGGTCGCACTCCTTCGCCACCACATCATGTTCTTCGGGTCGTGGGTATGCAACTGCCGACGTGCTAGTCAGGCACGAAGGTAGGGCCTGCATCTGTCGTTGTGTGGCTTGACACCGTCGGCGATGACACCGTGCGGTCTTTGGGACCGAGATGCTGCCGGCGAAGATGGCTTGCGGTCTTTGGGACTGAACATATTTTTTTATTGATGAAAACAATTTTTTATTGATGAAAAATAACAGATGCATTTAATGCTAGCAATTGTCCTATTTAATTAATCTATAGGATCAAAATTTGCGTAAAAGCGCTTATGTAGAGCTTGATGTAGAATGATCGCGTGTAGCAGGATGCAATTCGATGCAGCGTAGATTGTTGCAGGCAGACGATCACAATCGGTAGCCTTGATAAAGCTACGTGCTGACGTGTTGTAAAACGTAGTCGCTCATCCGTGATCAATCAACAACGTTTCAACAAAATCACAAAAACAAGAACATGATCACACACAATGTAGAAAAGAAATTCTGTTCTCTCGGGAATGCCCAATATATAAATAAAAAGTAAAAGATAAGTTTAAATTCACTCACGTATAAAAGACAGAGTCTAACCAAAACGGTTATAAAATATCTTATCTCGTTACAGTTCTCTCCTTCGTCTTCTTTTCCTGATGTATTGGCATGTCAACTTTTTCCGACAGTGAAAAGTCAACTGTTGCCTTTACATGGTGGGCACGCTGGGTATCAAGGTTCAAATTTTCGTTTGCATGAGAAAAATCGGACCAAGCCAAAATCCGAAATTTCGGCCGAAATTCGGTAATTTCGGCTGGAGGAGATTCAAAATTCAAAATTCAAATCCGGTTTGATTTACACCGAAATTTCCGAATTTCGCCGAAAATACCCGAAATTTTGGTCAAAATGAACTGACTGAAAATTGGTTCAAACGATGCCAAAAAATTTTGAAATTTTTTTTGTAGGTTCCTCACACATAAAGGATGTTCTCATAAAATTTTCAGGTGATTATCAGTTCTTTGGATGTTTAAAAAATTCAAATATTGGTACTATCCCGATGAAACGTTGATCGGCAAGTTTGAACCGGATGAAAAATAGTACAAATGACGTTAGAACATTTTGAAATTTTTTATGGAGATTAATAACATATTTATGATATTTTAAAAAAAAATTTAGATGATTATAAAATGTGAGGAATTTTAAAAAATTCAAACATTGGTACTGTCTTGGTAAAGCGTTGAGTGGCAAGTTTCATCCGAATGAAAATTATAACAAACAAGGTTATAAAATGTTGAAAATTTTTATGGATGGTCCTGACACAACCATAATATTCTCATAAAAGTTTCATATGATTATCAGGTGTCATGAAGTTTTAAAAATTCCAACAGTGGTACTATCCTGTTAAAAGGCCGATGATCAATAATAGATTTACTTTAGCAATAAGAAAGGTTTAAATTTTTCAAATATTTTACATAAGGGTGACAAGGAAATGTTTAATATCTCATAAAAATTTTGAATCATGATCACGCTCCAGACAATTTATAAAATTCGTAGAAGGCACAGTGCCATTTATGTTCTTTCTCTGTTTGATTTTTGAAATATAATACAACAAATTAAGTTCAATGTCAGAATTAAATGAAAATATTATTTCATAATTTCAATCTGAAAATTTTATATTATCTTCCCCAGAAATAAATGCATCAAAATTAAAAATATCAGAAATTAATAAATTAATTTAAGACATTTAAAAATTCAAAAACGGAGAGAATTGAAAACTAGTACTTTGAATGTTACAATTTTTATAAATTCCTGGAGAAATATTTTGAGTTGAAAATTTTACATAAGAATCCTTAGCTCAAATAAATTTGAAAAAGAAAATTTCAAAAAGTTATAAAAATATTTGAATTGCCTGATAAATCCTTAGCTCAAATGAATTGATTTTTGAAATATAATACAACAAATTAAGTTTAGTGCTTACTGCATTGATAGATTTTATTGAGCAAACCAAGAAAGTTGAAATTTTTTGAAAATTTTATAAAATGGTACTGAGGAAGTTTTTAATCTGTCATAAAAATTTTATATGATTATCACACTCGAGCAAATTTAGAAAAATATAACAATTTTACTGTCCCAATTATGTCCATTCTGTTTTTGATTTGTTTGAAGATAAAAAATGATGTTAAATTATTTGGAAATTTTTTTATATGATCATAAACAGCAAGGGATGGTACCATAATTTTTTCAGATGATTATCAGGCTTATAAATTTTTTTAAAAATCTGACAGTGTTTCTGCCCAAATTTTAAAAAATCTCAAAAAATTAGTTTTTCATCAAATTTTCATGTAACAAGACTTTGTTAAGGGTTATTGGACCCATTCCGTTCAAATCCAGCCAAAACATTTGAAAATCCGGATTAAAAACCCGAAATTTCGGCGAAATGTGCGCAAATTTGGCCGAAATTTCCGAAATTACTGTAGCAGTTACTGCAGCAAAATCAATTTTTTAAAATTTTGAATTCGGCCGGTATATCCAAATTTGGGGGGGGGGGGGGCGAAAAGCGAATTTTTTTGATCCCTGCTGGGCACGGGCAACTGGTAAAAACGCCAAAGATTACTCTCTTTGCGTTAAAGCTGTACTAGCCATAGCCAGGGTTCAAGTTTTCGTTTGAAGAAAAAATTCGTTCCAAGCCGAAATCCGAAATTTCGGCCGAAATTCGGTAAATTCGGCCGGAGGACATTCAAAATTCAAATCCGGTTTGTTTTGTACCGAAATTTCCGAAATTTCGCCGAAATTACCCCGAAATTCGCCGAAATTTCGCCCAAATTGGACTGACTGAAAATTGATTCAAACGACATCAAAAAATTTTGAAATTTTTTTTGTAGGTTCTTGACACATTAGAGATGTTCTCATAAAAATTTCAGGTGATTATCAGATCTGTGGAATGTTCAAAAATTCAAATATTGATACTATGTAGATGAAACGTTAATCGGCAAGTTTTAACCGGATGAAAAATAGTACAAACGATGTTAGAAAATTTTGAAATTTTTTGTGGAGATTTCTGACATACGTATGATATTTCTATAAAAATTTCATATGATGATGAAATGTGAGGTATTTTTAAAAATTCAAAAACAGAGAGAGTTAAAAACTAGTACTTTGAATGTCAGAATTTTTATAAATTCCTGGAGAAATATTTTGAGTTGAAAATTTTACATAAGAATCCTTAGCTCAGATAAATTTGAAAAACAAAATTTCAAAAAGTTATAAAAATATTTGAATTGCCTGATAAATCCTTAGCTCAAATGAATTGATTTTTGAAATATAATACAACAAATTAAGTTTAGTGCTTACTGCATTGATAGATTTTATTGAGCAAACCAAGAAAGTTGAAATTTTTTGAAAATTTTATAGAATAGTACTGAGGAAGTTCTTAATCGGTCATAAAAATTTTAGATGATGATCACACTCGAGAAAATTTAGAAAAATCTAAAAAGTTTACTGTCCCAATTATGTCCATTCTGTTTTTGATTTTTTTAAGATAACAAATGATGTTAAATTATTTTGAAATTTTTTTCTATGATCCCAAACAACAAGGGATGGTACCATAATTTTTCAGATGATTATCAGGCTTGTAATTTTTTTAAAAAATCTGACAGTGTTTCTGCCCAAATTTTAAAAAATCTTAAAAAATTAGTTTTTCATCAAATTTTCATGTAACAAGACTTTGTTAAGGGTTATTGGACCCATTCCGTTCAAATCCAGCCAAAAAATTTGAAAATCCGGATTAAAAACCCAAAATTTCGGCGAAATTTGCCCGAATTTCGCCGGAAATTCCGAAATTGCTGTAGCAATTACTGTAGCAAACTCAATTTTTTTTTAAATTTTAAATTCGGCCGGTAGATATAGATTCGGAGGGGTCCGAAAACCAAACTTTCGGCGAAATTTCGTCGAATTTCGGCGGTTTTTTTATCCCTGATACTAGCGTTATAACTCCACAGTCCACAATCATGTATGTTCTGGACTGAAACAACTCAAATAGATCTGAGTGCAAATCAATATGGTTTTCGAAGGTACAAATAATTCATAATTCTACTGGATCAAAGTAGTTTCAAACTCCGGGATTTGCCACGCAAGCTAGGCTTTGTCTATACAGAAAGTTGGATGGACAAGCAAGCCTCCTCCGGTCCTCCCTCCCCCAAGAAAACCAGTCAAATACAACTGTTCTCACGTGTGTCCGCGTCAGAACCGAGGAAAACAATCTACAGCACCAAATCAAATCAAGCGCCCCAAGGTCACGCAACCTTACCAATGTGACAAATAACATGGGCCCAACTTTCAGCTATACACATTACACAATCTCACGGCGAACAATAACAAAAACGGACGGCGAGCTCCTTGCTTTCAGTGCCCAGCGTAAACAAACAGCCATTAAACAGGTGCAACCGTGCAACCCACGCTACGAAAAGCAAGCTCCAGTGATCCCAACGCCGGCCTGTCACTCATGTCCCGGTTGTTTAGGTAGGTTAGGTTTGGTTTGCATTTGTGCAGTCACATATACTTACTGTCCGGCTATGTTTGTTAGACATATTTATTCTTGATATAGTAGAGTAAGAAAATATTAAAAATAAATAAATTATCATTAATTATTATCGCCAAGCAGTCAAACAGTATACTCAATGTATTCATATAAAGAATATAAAGTATATGTAGATATTTATTAGAAGTACATAGAAAACATCACATTATTTTTTATATTGCCTTATAAACTTTGAAAGGATAGGGGATGTCGCCTAGAGGGGGTAAATAGGCGAATTATAAATTTAAACTAAATTGCAACGGAATACAGAACCTTCGGAATGTCCGAATAATACTCCGGACAGTCCGAATAGTTCGGATAGTCCGAGGTTGTATTCGGATACTCCGAACTTATTCGGATAGTTCGAGAATCAATTCGGATATTCCGAATGCTCCAGAGCACATAGCTCGCAAATACTAGATCTAAGCTATTTAGGGGATATTAAACACACCAAATTAAACTAGCTAGCCTAGAATATCTGAATCAAGTCAAGATCTAGAGGAATATTCAATAGAAAAGTAGATCAGACAATTTCAATATTCAAAACCAAGTACTCTAGCAAGAATAAGAAGTAAACATAAAGACAATGATTTTTCACCCGAAGTTCGGATCCTTGAGGGGATCCTACGTCTCCGTTGAGGCGGCTCGGTCACACTTGAGTCGGGGTCTCTTTCAACCCTCTTACTCCCGGTGTTGCACAAATGCACTCGCCGGTTTCAACTCCTTTGACGCTTGAGCCGGGGTCTCTTTCAACCCTCTTCCTCCCGGTGTTGCATAAATGCACTCTTCGGTCTTCACTTCTTTGATTCCTTCCCTTGCGGAGGCGGAATCCGGCCTTCATAAACTTCCCACGGCCAACCACACAAAGCACCGGTGGCTCGTAGGCGACCTCCTAGCCGTCTAGGAGTCCTCAACCTCCAAGAGTAACAAATGCTCACGAAGAACAAGCTTGGAGATGAACTCAAGTGCTCAAAGATCAAATCTCTCTCAACACACACCTCTTCCAACTCTCCTCAACCCTTCTCACTAAGGGGATCACTTAGATCTAAGAGTGGAGAGGGATTTTAGGGGCTCAAGAGCAAGGGGATAACCTCCCAAATCTAAAGGGTTGCAGCCCCCCACAAATGGGGATGGATGGGGGTTTAAATAGAGGCTCCAAAAAACTAGCCGTTTGGAGTCAGCCCCGACTCAATTCGGATAGTCTGAGCTCAAGTTCGGATAGTCCGAACCCATTAGATATTGCTAACAGAGAGACCCAGCTCGGAATATCCGAAAATATGTTCGGATAGTCCGAACTCACTTTGGATAGTCCGAACAGCACTTCGGATAGTCCGAGTAGAACTGAGCAGCCCGACGAAAACGAGCATAACTTTTGACTCTGGACTCCGATTTCAGTGATTTTGGACTCTATTGAAAGCTAAGAACAAGGGCTACACAACTAACAAGGTCTCACTACCCAAATCCCAAAGGATAAATTCAGATTTCACAAATAATCCAAGAGAGACCTACAACTCTCACTTTCCGGTACCACCAACACCACTCTCTCTCTAAGTTTCACAAGGATGGATCACTTGAGCACTTGACACATCTAAAAGTCATTCGACATCGCATCCCTCTTAATAGTACGGCAATCCTTAGACTCAAATTAAATCAAAGATAATACAAGTCCAAAATAATCACTTGCCGTCTTCTTTCTTAATGCCGGTGCATGAAGACCTTCACCATATAATTGATGACATCTTCGCCTTGTCCAACTTGACTCGATTCGCCTCATGAGACTCTTGACTTGATCATCCTCTCCGACGATCTCCACGTCAAGTCGATCTTGACTTAGTCCTCAACTCTTGGTGACACCGCCGTCTTGTTGACCTCGGCTTAACGATCATCCTCCACGATACCTTGGTCATCATACACACACGGGACCTAATTCTTTCCAAACCACTCATGAAAGACATTAGTCCCAAAAGCTCAAATAGATATGAATAAATTGATATTTGTGAGCAATTGATTACCACAAGTGTTTCATATAAAGAAGCACAATATAAATGGAAACACTTGACATAAGAAATGTTCTCTACTAAGTGCATCATGATGAATATGTAATTGATTTATATGCACTAGAGAGATAATTGCCGATATGATGAATCAATTAAGTCATGGCAATGATCACAGTCTTTACTTAAATAAAGCACATGATAGAGTATACACGAATTGTACATGTGCAACTAATATTTGGAATAAGAGCAAATATGTGATCCAACTCTAGATTAAACTTCACTAAGAGAAGTGCATGAGAAGATACACAACTAAAACATGTATGCACCAAGTCATTCTATAGCAATGTGAAGTTTAACTCTAGTTAATACATGCATACTAAAAGCAAAGCACATAATGAACTCAAGTGAATATATATGCACAAATAAATATGACATGAACCAATGTACATATCAACATGCTACTTGGAGTTCACTATACATTTGCACAAAAGAAATGCAATAACAAATATAGAAGAGATACCAAAATTGCATACCTTATCTTTGCTTAACCATCCCATTTGATTTTCCTCTAAATAGATGAGACTGATACTCAACTAGACAATAACATGTTAGTCTCATAGCAATATAATCATATTAGAGGTTTGTCATTTGGCAAGCACTAAGTTAAGCATTTACTCAATTACATAGATTGTCATTATATGTGTTTGTCATTAATCACCAAAATAACATAAGTGTCTAGATGCACTTTCAAACTTCGATGAATGAAGTATCGTTTTTGACATGCGTGCAATTAAATCTTTGAAACTTTGATTATTATTATCTTTTTAAATATTTAAATTAGATATATAAAAATTATACTTGTAGATTTGTCTAAAAATACTTTTATAATATCGTAATTTTATTGTATTTTATAAATATATTATAATAATAATTAGTGGTTAAAGCTGTGTTTTAAAAACTATATCTACATTAAATTGATAACTATTTATGACCGAATGAATGAATGCTCCGTTTGTTACTAGGTTTGTTTGACCGGCTAGGTTGATCCGGCCAGGGAAAGCCGCCGGCACTTTCTCCGGTGCTGGCTTTAAGGGTTTTGTGTCCCCGGAGAAGAATAATTTATGGTTTAGATTTGTGTTTTCTCGTGGTCAAAGCTGCCTCGGTTGGATAGCGGCTTGCGATAGAGGGTTGGAATGGAGAACTCTATTCCTGTGCACGAACGCCCTTGGGTATTGGTAATCAATCTGCTGCATGGGAAGCTGCGGTGGAAGCAACTAATTAAATCAAAGTGGACAGGATGCTGGTGGGGCAACGGACCTTCTCATGATTCACGAGTTTGTATTTCAACTAAATTTGATGGTATCAGTACTATTTAACTCTTTTTACTTAACGCTTCTTAATATAAGTTGTAAGCGAATAAGGAGGTAAGTGATCAGCATCTATTTTTTTATTAATATTTTAATATTTGTGGAGGAAATACCATTCTAGTATTGAGTTACAGCATTTTTTCCAGGTGATAATGCGGATTTCACTGTGAATGCGTTGGTCATGAGCAGAAATTTCCAAACCTGTACTATAGCTAGTTTAATTCTTGCCAGAATGACATTATTAAAAGCCAGAATCGTGGATGGTCTGTCCGGAGGCCAGCGTACTTAAGTTCAACTGGGAAAAGCGAAATCTCTACTTGCTGGGGATCACGTACAGACATTATTATTTTGGAATGACTTCTACTCGGACGTCCGGAATTTTCGAATGCACTGCAATATTTTTTTTCTTCACGTGCAACATTTTGTTACAACGTGTACAATATTTTCCTTCGACAAACATTAAAATTCGCTACAGTAAACAGATGTTGCAATCGTTCAAAAAAAATGTTTCACGCGTTAATAGAAAATGTTGCAAACGTAAAAAAAAATATTACAAGAGACGTCCGATGAAATGAATAGAAATCGAACGTCCGAGTGTTAGTTTCTCCCTTATTATTTGCATGAGAAGCTGTTCTACCTCATTTTGGTTCTTCTGATTGTTTCAAGTGTGCTGGACATAAGATCGGAAATCAAGCCCATTTTTCTGTACGTAGAAGATCGAAGACGGATGGGCCAAGGCTAGGCCTCTTTGGGCTGTGCCGTATGCGTACACATTTGACAATTTCCTCTGTGTGAGCGAGGGGGAGAGCATATCTTGCACAACTGAATTTGATTCCCTCATCGTGCAAAGTAGATCAAGAATTAGCACAAATGCAACAGAATATATAATTCTCCAACGAATTTCTTTCTACGAATAATCCTCCTATACACGTAGCATCTTCCGATCCCAAATAGCAAGAGAAAGCCACCGGCCTAAACCATGGAGAGATCAGAAACAGCTAAGATCAAAGGAAACAAGTCGGGATACTAAAATATAGCAACACAAATTCACCCCAAATTAACTTTCAGTTCACAATTATATCAAACTTCAAGTACATCTAATTATATCAAACTTCAATTACATCTACACCAAGCCCATCCCATCATATAATAACAGCGGACGTTCAGATCTATCGAACGACAAATCCTGAATACTACTACATAGGATAGGGCAGAACATCGAGATATTCGGACCAGGCTCGATCGAGGAGGCTGCTAGCCTGCTAGCTGTAGTAGAGCTCGAGGCCCATGCCGTCGTGGATCTCGTAGTCGGCGAGGGTGATGTGATCCTTGTAGATGTTGTACCACTTCTGGATGCGGATCTTCTCGGCGCGCGTCCCCGTCTGCGCCGCCACCAGCTTCTTCAGGTCGCCGATCGTGTCGTCCTCGTTGCACTTGACGCGCACCTTCTTCCCCAGACGGTCGTTCAGCACCACCTCGATCATCTCCGACGCCTCCCTGATTCCAATCTTTAGAAGCAACAGACAGCTCTTGAGCCGGAACTCGCGAGGACGACGGCGAAGAGACTTGTGCGTTTCGGCGTTGCGCGTGTGTTTTTCTATCGTGGTGGGCTGGGTAGAGTCGGTTCGTTTTGGAGTCGGTGGGGCTCCGTGTCAAACCGCGTGTCCGACTTGCCGGCTTTTCCTCAACTGCCACACGGGTTCTCACCGGTTGGGAAACTCAGCCTACTAAAAAAACGAAGGCCTACGACGTATACAATCCTATATGACACGATTGTACCTAATACACTTTAGGCCATGTTTAAAAGCATTGTATTTCAAAACTATTATTTTAGTATACTATAGTTTATAATTGTTTTGTTATACTTGGAACAACTAACTGTTTAGATGCAACATCACAAACCATGGTATTTGAGTGAAAATAGACAATAAGCTAGCCAAAATCATGAAGACTTTTGGTTGGAGTGGAGTTTCAAATACTCTAAAAATACCATGGTATCTACCAAACTATGATTTTTAATACAGAACTTTTGGCATGGTAATCAAACACCTCATGGTATAAAATACCATAGTATTCTTAGAAACCATGGTATTACCTAGAAACTATGAAAATACATTGCTTCCAAACAGGGCCTTAATATTATCTATAAACGAAGCAAAAAAACAACTTATATAATAGATTGTTTATATAATTATTTGTAATAGTCTTTTATACAATTAATAGATTGTATATGCAATGATACATGCAATATTAAACGTTTTATAAGATCATCTATAAAATAATAGATATTATATTTCTCTGTCCTTCATAGCATAGATTTACAGACAATTGATATGTACTTTGTACATGCTCTAATAGACACTAAGATCTAAGGGTGTGTTTGGTTGGTAGGATAAGGTTGAATAGAATGGAATAGTTCTGTACCATTTGATTATTTTATTTTGGGTAAATAAAATAGTTCAACACATGTAAGAAATATTCTTCAAATTTGTATCTTACCATCTAGAATGAGATAGTTCTATTCAAGCAATCAAATACATGGATGATTTTTTTTAAAACCATCTCACTTGGTACAAACAATCAAATATACTCTAATAAGATCCATGAGGCATACATGTCTAATTTAATCTAATATTGTCTCGTACTGCTTTTCATATAGCTTTATTCTAGGCTATATAAAAAGTCAAGAACTACTCAATGTACACACATTGAGGAGATATCGAGAAAAGGTTGTGAGGACTATATCCTACATCTTTTCTACTTTTAATGTCCTTATTCATCGGCAATGCAACCACATCTATAACACTACTAGATACGTAGACGTGGCGTGACGCCGTGTGGGGGCTATTTTACGGAAAAACAGTGAAATTTAAGTGTGTTATTAGTATCAATAGAATTTTTAAAAATCACACAAATTTGATCATGATTTAAATTTTTTATAATAGCTTAATCATGCTCCCAGAACCCTTCTCAAAATGTTTCAAAAATTTCCAACATGATCTAGTAGCTCAATTAAATCAATGAATTGCTTTAAATGCATTATTAGCATTGTTAGAATTTTTACAAATCACACATATTTGATCATGGTCCAAAATTTTTATAGTATCTTAGTCATTCTCTCATAACTCTTCTAAAAATTTTCAAAAATTAAGAAATTTATTAGCTCAATTAAATTAGTGAGTTACTTTAAATACATTTGTAGCACTATCAGAATTTTTAAAAATCATAAAAGTTTGATCATGATCTAAAATTTTTATGGTAGCTTAGACATGCTCTCAGAACCGTTCTAATTTTTTAAAAAAATTTACAAATTTAGTAGCTCAATGAAGTCATGAAGTTGCTTTAAATTCATTAGTAGCATTGTCAAAATTTTTAAAAATCACAAAATTGATTATGATACGAAATTTTATGGTAGGTTAGACATGCTTTGAGGACCCTTATAAAAAGGCTTAAAAAATTTATGATATGATTTAATAGCTCAATTAAATCAGTGAAGTTTATCCAAAAAAATTAGAAAAAATCACTTTTGACAAGAATCGAACTCAGGACCTCAAACACGCGAGCGCGACACAAGCGCTCTGCCAGGCCAAAAAAACCTCCTATATATAATATAGGCACTATGAGCATGATTATACTCTTGCACGAGCCGTTGGATATGTTGCCTATAATAGATCTATTTCGATTATCTACAATGTTTATTTGCCATGCTTTTCTCTCCCCCGACGGCGTGAACAGCTCCGTTGTATGGCTCGCCAATGGCAAGCACCCATAAATGCCTACTACAGCCATTGGTTTCATCAGCAAACTTTGCCTCAAACAGTGGCCATGGTTGCACATCGACATTACCAACCGTGCCCACCGCACCACCGTCGTTGTTGATCTGGTCACCGTTAGTCACGCCTACCACGCCACCCTTCAGGGGCGGAGCTAGGCCTCGGGCAGGTGGGGCCTTGGCCCGAGACCTAGCCCAAGTAGTAGTGGAGAATTGCAACCTGATGAAGATAGGGCCCGAGGCCAGGCCCAAGTTGCGCCCTAGTCAGTCAGTCCTCACGGCCCAGGTGCCTAGCAGCGGGAGCATTACCCAGCAACAGGAGCAACGTCCTAGCCTCACATGCCTGGCCCTCGCCCGTTGCTCCCGCCCGCCCGGTGGCTGTCGGCCCCGCACCCCGCTCTCGCCAACCGGTCCCCGCCCCCAACCTGCTCCCACTAGTTGCCGTTGCTATGCCCCACGCCTGAAGGCTGGATCGCCGGGCGAAGCACCCTCGCAGCTGGAGGCTCTACCCCGCGCGGCTTAGGGAGGTTGAGGCGCTGCGCCGCTGCTGCAAGGGCCAAGGAGGGGAAGGGGAGGTGGGGCGGGAGGTAGCGGAACGAGCAACGGCTGGGGGTGGCGGTGGGGTCTCCCCTCGTTGCCTTTGCCAACACCAAGTCCAGGAACACTGGCTACAATCCGATGCTTATCAGTGAGTTTTGTGCTTTTGATGTGGGATTTTACTTTCAAGCTTGTTTCTAGTGGTCTAATATTGGGTAAAATTAATTCCTCATTTTCATTATAGGGCAAGATTTTTGTCTTGTTGGTGTCAATGCTTGAGAATTTGGGATAATATGGAGTGTGGATTAGCTGATTAGTAGCTCGTATGTTTGTGCATGTTCTCACTGAAAATTAACTACAACTGTCGTTTGTCAATGCTCATATGCTTTGCACAGCTTATGTATTACTCAAAAGGAATCTGCATCAGCTAATAATGCGTAGCATGTAGCCTGCTTAAACATGTTTGGTTGCATGCTGGTGGTGCTGCTGATGTCTAATAGAGGAGTGGAGTTTAGAGATAAACTTGTCATGTAATTTTTTTACTTATTTTCTAAAATTCGTCTATCAATTTTGTATAAATGTTGCTATGACATGTGCTACCATTTTTGTCATTTGATTTCAATTGAAACAATGCTAGAAGTTATCATGGACTGTTATGGTATTAGGTATTAATCATTGCTTTCCTTTGCAGAGAAGCAGAAAGAATTCTGCAGGAATGCTAAATTAATTAGCAATTACAAAAGGTCAAGGAAGCAACAAAATCATGCAAACGGTGCTCCACAATTTCCAATCCCAGATGTAATTTTCTTTGATATTAAAACTGCTCTCAGTGATAGTAAGTTAGTAATAACACAATCGTGTTTACAATATTGTTTTGTAATTTGCTTCAATAATTAGCTTTGTAGTTTTGTGTGCCTAATTTACATATGCAATTTCATCTTTTGCAGGTTCGAGTTCTTGTTCTATTGTTGATGAAGATATGATAGGCTCAGATGGACCAAACCTTCGTTAATTAGGTATTACCTTTTGTACAACTCCACTACGCTATATTGTTTTGACGTATTTTACTTATTTTGTTGAAATGTTAACCATGGAATTCAAATTTACTTTTAATTACGTATTTGTGATGTACTTTCGCTTGTTTTTTTGGCCCGAGGCGAATATCATCTATTATCCTTGAAAGGGTAAACACGAGAGAATATCACTCTAAATTCTGCATACTCATGATTCCTATAAGGATAGTAATATATCAATTTGGCGGAAAAATATTGTGATTATTGTTGGATATATTCACAAGGTCTTTGCTTACATCTATTTAATGAGATAGTTATATGGCAAAAGGAATGAGAAGACTATACAATGGTTGTCTTCTGGGAACGAACATCTAGACTTTGAGTCATATAGTACAAGTGAGGTCTGAATGCTTCAGACTTAATACCTGATGGCTCTCGTGTTCAGAGGGAGCAACATAGTCACTCAAACTTTGCTGAAGTTTTATGCTAAGATATACCACTTGATCGGTTTGATCTTAGGGATCAAAACAATGAAATTGTGGAAGTCACAATCAAATCCTAAAGGATTGATGTTATACTCCTTTTCCCTTAATTGAAGGTTTTTAACAAGCCAATTGAAGGTTTTTAACGAGCCAACATGTGCAATGCAAAATATGCAAGCTATGTATTATTTTCTCCCTACTGTTTTTTTTTCATTGGATTTTTCGAAATAGAGTTTTTCGAAATAGAGTTGGCAAAGTATCCAATGGAGAGTGTTACAATATCTACTCATTAAGTCCAATCATGTAGACATGTTACCTAAACCAGGCCCAATAAGTCCCACGAGGTATGTTGTCTAGTTGCTTATTTTATTGAGAGGGCGTGTCTTCTCCCCCCTATATAAGAAGAGCAGAGGCTGCTGCTCATTGTACACACATCCATGAGATATCAATGAAAGAAAAATGGTTGTAGGAACTACATCATTGTCTTCTTCTACTTTTAATATTCTTGTCTGTCGGCAACGTGACCACAACAACATATACAATTACAATCATACAAAGACCATTGTTTTGATTATGCTGACTAGCTCCTGGGTTAAGCTGAAGCACTATTTGTGCTGAGAGAAAAACTGGATACACTCCTCTCCAGCTAAACCGAGGAGAAGCTCATTCTGCAGGGGGAAAAAGGACTAATATCTCCCAAACAGAATCATAGGTGATCGATAAACCCAATAAGCACAATATGTTTTGGTTTCCCTTTGTTTATTTATTTTAATGGAGGTTTTGGCACAGCCATGCCCTCCACATGCTACAGCCGCTTGAGAACCACACTATAACGCATGCAATCTACAGAACAAGGACGGCAGGTGAGTAAACCTGGAACAAGTACAAATATCAGATACAGAAAAGTTGCTTCCAACACAGGATACAACGCAGCCGGCCATCACGCAGAGTCACGCCGCACGGAATCGACAGCGACGGCACTCAGGACGGAGTATGTGTAAGGAGTGGTGGACTTGCCGTAGAGCGAGCACCATGGGGGAAGCTTGTCCAGGACCCTCCTTACCTCCGGTGTTATTATGTTCAAGTCTGCCCTCATCTTTAGCAAGAACTTGCGGTCTTCCTCTTCGATTGGCTTGTGGGACGCACGGGTCGAATTGCGCAGGTAGAGGTGTATCTTGAACTGTTTCGGTGAGTCCTGGCTGCCGGCAAACTGGACAGTGTGCCATCCATCTACCTCGTCGGAATCGCCTCTTGGAACAATTACCTGTGAACCAGCTGAAACAAAAACACACGAGAAAGCATGAAAGGGTCAGAATACACTTGATGGCAGGTGGCAAAATAAGCCAGTTATGTAATCTTCAAAGAGCTCGACAAACGATAGCTCATATGATGAAAAGCTCCGATAGTAAGAATCGGCTGTACACAATCAACTCATGTTATGTACACTCAGTTGCCCAATATAGCTTGCTTTCCCAGGCTTATTTAGGCTGACTTCTGTAGGATTTCAAGCCACCCTCTGGTAATTATGTACTGTGATTCTGTGAACTCAGCAGGTTCCCAGCCGGCCGGTCCCATCCCATTTGCCAATTATGTACTGTGAACTATGCGGTTCAAGGTTTTTCTTGCAAACCTAATCATTGTTCGGATACCCATCGTTTGAAGTATGAGTACAGTGCTTTTTTTTTTCTCACCAGCTTAAGTTTTTCAGTGAACTAGATGACACAAAGTTCAGTATGGTATCAGTTAGCGCACTTTACAGAAAAAGGAAGGGATTTTTGCAAAATCAACCCACAAGTATGAGAGTTTGTAAAAAAAAAACCCCACTAGCATCTCAAATTTCGTCAGTCCCACACCATTCTTCGCAGTGTGTCTCCCTCAATCCCTTCCTACAAAGCATCCCCTCCCATACCACATTCTTCTACCGTCAATTTGAACCTCCTCTCTCCAAGACATCACCGCCATGTGGAGCTTCATCGCCGCCACTGGTCGTATGTCGCCAACCCGCCCCGGTCCGTCTCCTTCACCGACCACACCACTGGCACTGAGTTCCCCTCCCTCATCCCCTAGATGCTCATGCGCGCCCCATTCTCTCCTTTCTTTCCTCGGCTCACGTGCCTGCGTGGTGGTCCAAGCTGGCACCCTGTGATGGCCCAGTTTGAACAATTGAGAGAATGACAGGTGGGGCCGGCTTGTCGCCAGGGCTAGCACATGACAGAGTTGCAGTTTTGGAGAACTTAAGTCTCCTAATGATATGGCTACTTGAAATCCTCGCTTAAAGTTGTAGCAAACTAATGGTTTATACAATAAAGTTGCAGTTCTGCGAAAGTTATTCACATCTAATTGACGGTAACCAGATGATTACCAGCAGTATTTTTCAGATGATTATCACCAGTTTTTTTTAGCCCTAGGACATTTCCTCTATTTTACATGGTCTACTACCTACCATACCTACAAAATCATTACTGCAAGTATGAACAGCTGTAGGTTCCTTCCTTTGAGGGGAGCAATAACTATATGCTGATTTGAAGTTCGAACCTGCAAACTTATGAAATCATTCCAAAAGGACCAAAACATATCACATGCTAACTCTTTAAAAGGGACTTTGGCTTCTTTATAGCATGACAAATTCAGTTCCCTACGACCCCGTGCAGGAGCTTTGCCTTATGATATAAAATTGGCCTTCTCTGTAACATGAGGTGGCATTAACAAGATACAACTGTAATATTAGCTATGAGTATGGAAATCGAACAATATTACAGTATGTTCCTTAAATTTCCTGCTTTCACCCAAATCTAGTGTGATTGAACTAACATGTAAATCGTCACTTGACCTCGCACAAAGGATTTTAACACAAACTGCCATTAACAAATTTAGGGTTGCTGGGAATGCCAATCAATTTCTGATTGTTTGGAATAAGAAAGCAGTAATTAAACGCAAGCTGCCAATATATGTTGAGACTTGGGACAGACATCACATCTGAAAACAGATCACACTGAAAGGGCTGGCTCAAGGAGCACACAGTATACAGTTCACGAAAGATTCTTTCTTAAATTTGATAATTTAATGTGTCCAGAGACTCACCTTGCACACTGAAGTCTTGAACCTCATGTTTGTTGATCTTGAGTGCCCAACGTGTACTATTATTAGCACATAACAATATTTCTCTTTCCTGAGTACCTCCCAGAATGGAGCTGCTTGTCACACGGAGCACTGGAACTTCTGATTCACTCAATCCACCATTGGCTGCTATAGGTCTCCGACAGTCATACTTGGCAGTGAAGGTTACAAAATCAATAGCTTCATTGCTTCCGCAAGTAAATTTGTCCCCAAGACTTTTCAGTTCTTTTGTCAACTTTCCAGGCATATGGGAGAATATAGAAACATAAGAAACTTTACTTTTGCCATGTGCTACTCCTGTAAAATCCTCAACGTGAACAACCTGAGAAAAACAAAATTCATTAATAGTCAGCACTCATAAGTTCTATATGTACCAGAAGCAGATTGGCAACTGAAATTTTTTCAGGTGGCAAATTGATTTTTTTTTAATGGGCCGTTCCCATTTCCATTAATCAAAATGGAAAACAAGTCTTTTTATATTCGAGAGATAGTGGGGAAGGAGGGAAAGGGAGAGGGAAACGGTGACAACAGAACAATAACAGTTCTGGACGTTGGCAGCACTTGCCTACATAATGGCAAATTGATCTTAGAAGTGGAAATTATCCTAAAGTGCACTTATTCAAGGAATAGAAAATACTTTAAACTCCAATTATTTTTGTTTTAAAAAAGGGCAATCCAATTCTTATTTGAGATGGGTCGAATGCATTAAGTACTTTTGCAAGGAACTCCAATTAGGGGAACTCAAATTTTACCAAGCAGTTACTTGCTACAAGGTTTTCATGAAAAATGTTCAATAGAACTAACATTTACAGGACGAGCAAAGTCCTCAGTGAATGCTGGGACGACGCCTGTTGAGACTGCAGCGAGACTGAGAGTAAGAAATGCACCCATAAAAACCACTAAAAGCCTTTTAGCACCTGAGAAGAAACAACTATGAAGCATCAGAATTCAGACATTCTTTTATAAAAAAAACGGCTATAATGTAACGGCAGCACATAAATGACAAAGTATTATAGCTTAGTATCATGATGAAATGAACTTCCTTGCAAAAAAAATTGGTGAAATGAACTCTAGCACACTGCTACAGATATAGAAAAGGTAAACGCTGTAGTAAGATCAAAATGAAACAGTATCGGGCTTTCCTGTTCTCTCCATTAGTTTACTGTGCAAAACTAGGACATCATAGAATTAGTTTGCAATGTTGAATAACTGCATCCTGAACTTACTTTGCATGTTAATATTCCCCTCAAAGCTGACACCTTTTGTATCATATATATAATATATCCTAATGCCAAGTGCAATTGATCCTGAAATATTGGTGATATGGAAAGGTTGTTGCAAAGAAGACATAGGAGCTATAAACGGGCCAACAAGGAATCACAAGTCATAATAAACAAAACACCATAACATGAACTCTAAAGATCTCTTTTTTGACGAGACATCAAGTTGTATTGCATCTGAAAAACTTTCTAATTTACCTGACTGATGAACATATGGAAGAAGATATATAAACGTAAGATTGACAACAACAGATGCCAGAATCGCGACCATTAGGTTTGCATGCATGACTGACACACTACCAGGGTTCCTGCATATAAAATTAGAAAAGTATCAAACAAAATTTAATTGAATGAATAAAAGCTCAAGGATTTGCATCTGGTTGGAACATAGAGTAAAGCAAACACTTCTCCATTGAACTGTGTCTGTGTCATGAAATCCAGAGAGTTCATACAGCATTAAAGGACAGTATGTCTTGAAATATAGATTTTTAGGATTGAAATTAAAGAAAATATCTTATTTGCACTTTGATGTTCAGTGTTACTTGGGCACCTGCATTCAAAATTTTTTTGCCAGATCGGACACCTGAAATCTTACTCGGATTCCAACATCCGTGCCCGATTCCAAGTAGCATTCTCTGTGTCCAGGAAAAAATTTCTAAACCAGACACCCAAAATCCGAATCCGAGTCGGATTCTGGCTCCCATGTCCGAGTCCAAGCAACACTGTTGATGGGTAAACACTCTATAATTCTACATTATACCTGCATATGCACTTCGATTTTCATTTAAATGTAAGTTCTGGCTAGGCCATTTGCCTAGTGAAAGTCGTTCATATTTGGGAATAAAGTGGACCACATGCTCATGAATTTCTAGAAACATCATGTTTACCGATTATAAATGAATCATATAGCATGCAGAACCACAAGGTAACATATAACACGGCTTGGTGGAAAGATTGTGGAAACTTACCGATCCAATCGAACAAGATATGAAACTGCTGTTTCTGTCAAGCGAATAAATACGCCAGAAGAAAAAATAACAGGTACTGCCAAACCTAGAACTGCTGTAACAGCACTCAGTTGCAGAGGTGATTTCTTCGGGGGAAAAATTACTTCCAGAAGACCATCTGTGCAGAAAATTCAATTGTAAATATCAATCATCTACATAATGACAGTAGGTGGATAAATTTCTGAACGATGAACCAACTTACAAGCCAAAGCAGGTGAAACAAACCAGATGAGGGCTACAAATGTAGACCCAACCTCAAAGTAGGTCCCAAGGGCAAGAATGATTAGCCATTGTACCATAGCAGCTTTAAAAAGCCACCTTTCAGCTTCTACTTCAACGGACTTCTCAAGAGTATAACCAAAAATATTTCTCCCCTTTTTGCAAGATAACCTTTGAAGGTATTTCTTCAAAAGAAGAAATCCAAAGTACTGGCCAATGAATGCCCCAAGAATTGCAGGTGCACCAAACAAGCCAATAATTAACCATGGACTTGCAATGTATGGAACAGAGAAGGGGGATATGAAGGGTAAGGCACCAGCAACAGCAATCACTAACCCAGTGGATAATATCCACATGAGAGCAATGGACAAGCATGATATCCCAAATGAAATAACATCGGGATATCCCCCCATAAACAAGGATGCGGCCAGTATAATAGCTGCCATAAATATCACTATTTTGTGGACCTTGCTTGCAATTTTTTGTGAATAGACAACCATGTACTTACCCTGCAAAATGGAAGTTGACAATTTAAAAACAAAGCGAAGTTATTGCATAAGTTAGATTATCAAAATACATGATTAGAATGAAGGTATATCTGCCTTAAATGCAGGCAAGTCTTTGTCATCTAGGCATCTAGATCAAACTTTAGGTGTCTCTTCGTAGTAGTGTTGGAACTTGGAACCAGTGTTTCAATAACCATTTTGGGACTGGAAATTGGATCCTGCCAACCTGGCCTGTTCCGGTTTTCACCCGGAAACCATCCAGCCCCTAAACCAGTCTTTTTTTTTAACCTGACCAAGGTTTAGAAAACTCTGGCCTGGCTGGTTCCAGTTTCCTGGTACCCTGGTTGGAACCATTTGGCAAACTTTTATGAAGCCTTGCATTTTTCCCACCACGTGATTTAATTATTATTTTTCACCACATTTAGAAGACTCGTAGAAAAATCATGTTCATAAAACAACAACGATGACCAATCCTTTTGTTCCAAATAAGTTGGAGTAGGTCAGGAATAAACACAATCAAAATCAATAAATCCCCTAAACCTTCGATCTTAGGACATGGTTCTGGTGCGTGGATCGCTAACTTCGATGCACTTTTATCGAATGCCAAATCTTTGGAAACATTCAAATTCCTAAGTCTCTTTTAAGTGCTCATATCTTAACAAATTAAAAATAAAGGTTATGTTTGAAATACCTACTTACTCCATCTGTTTCTGTATTAACAGCATCAAACTCAGGCACTCATCAGTCATCACCTTTCACTATACTGCTTTGGTCTTTCATAATTACACCTTATAATTGTTTCTTAGCCTGATGATTAAACTACAACTTATAATTGTTTCTTAGCCTGATGATTAAACTAGTGTATAAACTGAAAGGTTGCAATTTTGCCATGGTTACCTATTTACTTCCCATGACTACCTGGCAACAAAAATAAATTTTCATTAATTCAGACACAGCAGGTAAAGTTCCTCAGTCCATAGTAGAGTTAATGGAAAAGTCTACTCCATATGGATCATTATTCAACGATCCTGCTGTCCGACATAGTTAATGAAGATGTCCCTCATAAAATCGTAACGATGAAACAAAAGAATAGCTTTATCGAGTGATTAAAAATACCAGAATATCGAAAAAGACAGTTCTGTCTTGGTCACTGCCCAGTTGCGATCTCCATTGATTGCTTTTGAAAGGAATTTGGGTACATTGAAACAGAAAGGGCAGCATATTTTCTCCAAGATGTTGAAGAGATCCAGATTTCAAAAGTTGTAACTTGTCATTCTACAACAACAACAAAAATATTAGCACCGTTATATGTGTTAGTAACTAAACAATTAGGGCAAAATATTCCTGTTTAATAAAGTAATTTAAGTTAATTTTTGAAAAGTAATGAAAATCCTTTTTATTTTTTTAATAGACTGCTATAGCATTAACTCTCAAGAGTGAAAAAAAAACAAAAATATAGTATTTATTTAAATTACAAAAATATCAGTTGGGTAATCAGAAACTTTACAGTTCTTTGATCCACAAAGGACATATGACAGTCAACTGAACATATCAATTTCATCCATGTAATACGTTAAGCTCCCATCGATGAGGATCAGTTTCAATTGGGACAGTATTCTCAATCTTCGTAAATAAATAAAAAACTACTCTCAAGACATAAAAAAGTAATGTCATCAAATGCGTGCAGTTAAACTATTTTGACTTTGACTAACATCTTTGCAAGATTGGTTGTATGAAATAATATTTTATTTCAGATTTTATGAATTTTTTGTTGAATTTTTAGTATTTTATAAATATTTTTCTATTTTCAAATTTATAAAATTATTTACTACAGGAAAATTAAAAGTAAAAAAATTCTGGAAATAATTTATTAAGTCCAAATAACTTAAGGTATTTTTTATAATTTTTATAGAATTTTCGTACCTTATTTTCTATTTTTATAAAAGCCTTTTCTTCTAGCCATCAAATAAATTCGAAAAAAAAGAAGAAGAAAACCCCTCCCCTAACGGTGGGACCGGACCCCACAGGTGTCTTCAACCTCCAGCCGAATAGCCAGAGAGCTCCCGATCTCTCTCTCTCTCTCCATTGTTTCAAATTTGAAACTTCAAATCCCGTCAATTCTTCACGAGATTTCTTTCTAAACTTATGCCAAATCAATCTTGAATCAACCTCTTTCCACCCCCAACCAATTTTCCCCAGATCCCGCGACTAAATTTCGGGATTTTCCCATTCGGCCACCTTGAAACCTGCGCGGCTGCGCCCCTTTCCTTCTTTTCAGCCCTCCCCAACCCTATTTAAGTGAGCACGGTGCTCCTCTCTCCTCACACAACCCATTCCTCCACTCATCCCAAGTCCTCATGCCCTAGTTTGCTCGGAATCGTGAAGAAAGAGAGAGCGACCCGAATGTCGGCCGCCGTGCTCCCTCCTCGCCTCAGGTGTCTCGGAGTTCCGATTGATGAACCATCCACGTCGCGAGGTGCACCCGGGTGTCCTCTCTAACGCTCCTCCAGCAATTTTGGGATTCAACTCCTCTACTCATCGAATTTCGGTTTTCCTCTTGGTTGGCTGCACACCGCTCGCTGCCTTATTGCCGCCGCCTCGAAGCTCCCTCACCGCCACAGACCCCATCATTGGCTTCCACTCGTCGCGTTCTACTACACAGTGCTTCCCTCCGCTTTGCCAAAATCTCGCCGGAACATCGCCGTCGTGTCCTTCGTCCTCCTCGCAATAGGCCACTGCACTCCGACTAAACTCCGCCTTCTTTCGGTGAGTTTCTTTCATTTCTATCGATATCACATCATGTTTTAGGGCACCACGAACAAAACCCCTCAATTTATTTGGAGTTTCCCCCCACCATATCGCCGAATCGAGCTAGTTGTTTGCCGTCAGCCGAACAGAAATAAATTAAAATTTTCGTTCTCCTTTATCCGAGCTCCGTTTTCCCTACAAATTGAACCCTAGATTTGCCTCCTCATTCCCTACATCCTCCTCATTCACTAGTTTGTACATTATTACAGTATTGACTTGTGCTATATAGCAAATGGCTTAGACATGAATTTAGGATTTTTTGGGGATTTATACCAAACCAAGATTTATGTTGAAAATAAAGTTATTCCTTGGTGTCGATGTACCATTGAATGTTACGAAAGATGGTGTTATTGAAAAGAAAGTGAAAATATGATTTAGATCGAGCGAAAATTGGTAGTCAGGGTGGCGCCATGATTCTGGGTTTGTGATAAGCTCGTTTAGTCAATTAAGGACCAGTATGCATTTCGCTAAATGTAAAGCTTTACCATACTACCATAAGTCTGGTATGGAACAGATCTGGCTAACTAATTTGCAAAGTTCCAATATCGTTATGTCATTTAGATGATGAGCAGATAAGAGGGACTTCTGAACTAGGCTTTCAAACCCTATCATCGGTGGAACCTTAGCAAGGCATGATTGTTTGTGATAATTACTTAGTCGCATGCTGAAGGAAGCTTGTCATGCTGACATATTAAATTGATTATAATTACTTAGTCGCACGCTGAAGGAAGCTTGTCATGCTGACATATTAAATTGATTATCTCTTGTGGATAAAATTGTACAACCTCTACAAAGTGTAAAACTAATCGATTAACCGTGTCCGCGGTCATAGATATGCCGAGTAAGCTATTCATGGACTAGACTTTGACATTTCAAAAATGATTTCAGAAAAAGTGGTTTATTAGTAGAAAGAGTCCACATGGGGAAATTTAGGATGAAACTCTAGGTTGGAGTCCGTGTCGAAATTTTGATTATAACTCGGTTTTATTATATCAATTACGCATTAAAATTTATTTATTGTATTGAACATGTTGCTTTATGCTCAAATTAACCATATTATACCTTCCCTTTGAATCCTTCATTATTACTGCATTTTATATGTAACTTGTGGAATACTTTTTATACTCACCTTATAATATCTGTTGTTTTTAGAGAAGAGGCACATCATCACTAGTGAGGATCCAGATGACTAGGCCGTTGCTCCAGTCGATTGCCTATGGCAGATTTGCTAGGCTCTACTACTCTTTTTGCTGCCATCTTTTCAGCTGGCCTATGAACTATTAATGTCGTAAAACTTTGATAATTAAATGAATAAAATTTCTTATGATATGATGTGGTATCAACTTTGTTTACTGTGTGTACCAGCTTTTCTTGGACTAGTGCCGTATACACAGAGGATTTCGGGGATTTATTCCCAGGGTCTAACAATTTGTCTAAAAATGTTTTCATAATATTACAATTTTATTCAATATTGAAAATATATCTCGATGCAAATTGATCGCCAAAGTTGTAGTTTCAAGATGGTGACATTGTCCAAAACAACACATTCTTGTAGACTGGAGGGAGTACAAAAAGAATAGTGAATTTTGTGGATTCAAAAGGAGAAGTTTAACCACCACAGAAGAAGAGTTTTCTTTAGTAATGTGACGGTTGACAGAATTGCAGTAGTGAAGTTGCAAGTTCATCAGAATTTGAGAACAGGTTTTCAAAGGAGCAACATATGCTCCAGCAGGTTTGTGTAGCTTTGGAAGAGAATTTCACTTCTACAGCTAATTTGAAAATACCTGTTTTCTTCAAGCTATGGAGTATCAAATACATCAAGCAGTATAATAACCAAGGGATTGAAATTGAATGACTTATTGTAAACAACCAAACCAGACTATATATTGCAATTATATTTCTCCACTTTTACTAAGAAAGCACAAAATTATTTTGTTCAAAGGAACAATAATCAATTACAGAAGTGCAAACCTTCGTATGGTAGACAGCGCCTTTATCTGCAAATGCAAAATCAAGACCGGATAGACCAGCATCAAGGTATACTTGGAAATCTGTTGCAGAATTGATTATCCCAGAAGAAAAAAGATCCTGTAAAGCTACAAAAATTTCAGTCCTGACGTTACATTTGACATGATAGACAATCACGACAGCAGAAAACTCACATGGTACTACAGAAATAAGGGCAAGTTGGCGTTGTGCTTTGGTGTTGTGCTATGCAATGGAATTTAGTTAATATAATCTTTAACAATTTTATTAAAGTATTTTTTTTCTACTTTAGCTCCAAAAAATAGGTTGTCACTTATTTAGTGTATCCAAAAATTAGCAAAATAAAAGTGCAACTTCAGCCACTGTAATGCCAAAATAAACCTAAGGAAAAACCAAGAATGAATTGTGGTAATCTAAACTAGGGGTATTGGATGCATAATTGATTGCCACGAGAATCATTTCTCTTCAGTTTCTCCTGTTGGTTATGCATTCAACAAATTATATCCATAAAGTTCCAAGTTGACAGGACACCACTTGGGGAGTCAGGATGTGGTGGATTTGCAGCACGACTCTTTTGACTGCCCTAATTTATGGGACAGACTGCAGTAAAAGGATACGCATTTCGTTGGAAATTATGCCAGCAAGAATGGATAGTGCATGTGCTTCTGTGCACACTGAGGCACCAGCCATAGAATGCTGAAAATATTTATCCAATTGCATCACAAATACATCGTTAACAGAGCAGTCATCTCTCCCCACTAAAGCAAATCTAGCGGTTACCAGCTCTGGACTTTGTGGTTGTTAGATACCAACCGCATACCGCTTGTGCTAGGATAGAAGTGCTTCTTACACAGTCCTTTTGCATGCTGCAGTTGTACGACTCAGCAATCAGGTCCTAAGGCATATATACATGATGACAAGGCATGTGGGATTGTGGGAATGGATGAGAAGAAGCAAAGGGCAAATGCACTACTGGGCTGTTTAACCATTGGAAGATTAAACATAGTTGGAGCCTAAGATATAAAAAATACTCCCCTCCATTGATTAGTGTTTTCTAGCTTCATAAGTCAAACCTAAGTTGGATATAATTTAAACTTTAAATCAAAAGCAGATTATTTACATATAATGGAACTCAAGAACCAGAAGAAAAACATAACCTCTGCGTATACTCCGCCAGATGGGTACTTGGCCGTGGAAGCAAATGTCTTTAAACTCCATGGGTCAGGACCAACCTGTTGATAGTAGATTCTTCATAATTAATAAATAGAAGTTCCTGTATGCACCTCAAATTGAAAAAAAAAGGAAACCAGAAGGACAAGGACAAATATCCAGTCCTTGAATTGCTAACCCTCGCTAACCTCCTAGCCCAATAGAGAAGTTAAGATGACAATTGAGGTATGTAGGAGGCGTCTCGTACTAACTCATGTTAAGGTATTTTGGAAGCTCAGCAAGCCGAAAGAGTTGTTGGACCAATAGATCTAAGCATTACAGATTTGCATTATTGAAAGCCTTTACACAATTGTGACAACCAGGTCCCAAGTCCAGACCAAAACCTGAGTCCTCAAGGAGAATAATGCCATATTTCGAACATGGTAAAGAAATTTGTCATAAAGGTACTGTGAATGTGATTATTCATCAACACTTTCATGATTCTCTTATTTTGGTGGTTGTGTAGGCCCATGCGTACAAGTATGCTCGGTATAATGGTTGGAGCTGGGAGGGAGCTGGCATTGATGATCTGCTATTCTGCTGAATGAGACAGTCTTACAAACCATGTTCTTGACTTCATGTGAAAATTAAGTACTTCCAGATCTTTTCAAACTTGTACTAGCAGCTCAAGTAAAGCTTTCCCCATTTTGTGGCAGTTAGTTCTCATGTAATACATGCCAAGCCATTTGAAATCAAGAAGTTAAAACAGACTTGATCGCAACCTTTTGAATTCCATTAACATATTTAGAAGGAAAAGGTCCATATAATACCTCAATCTTTTCTCAGAAGTCCGTCCGGCACCCAGAACTATAAAATCAGACATTTGACCCCCGAACTTTGCAATCCGGTTCAAATAACACTCTAACCCAGTTTCACACAGTGGTATTGCCACGTAAAATAACACGTTAGGCAAGTTTAAGTTAATAACAGGTGGAACTCATAAAGGCTTCTCTTACAAATCAAAACAGAGGAGGAAACTACATAGGCCGACAGCTATGGAAGTATGATTGGGAGCTCAACGAGAGAGAAGCACATGTGGGCCCATCTGTCATTGACCTAACTTGCTAATGTGTCATCCTACACGGCAAAATCACCTACGTATTGTACCACATGGATAATACCATTATATGAAATCGGGTTAAGGTGGTATTTGAATCGGATTGCAATGTTTGAAGGGTCAAATGTATGGTTTTATAGTTCGGGGTACTAGATAGACTATCAACCAAAATTCGGGGTGCTATCTATACTTCTTCCTATTAGGAACTGTTGTAAATTTATTAGAGTACTATTAGGCTATTCATAGTGCATTGTATCTTGTCACAATATCCAAAGCTGCCATATCATATGATATTATAGAAGATACAACTATCCCAATGCATGGTATCATGGATTGTTTCTTAATCCCCACAAGATAATTAAATGCTAGATATGTATGAGAGTATGAATTGTGGGCCACTTAGATGATTCAAGTTTCAATGTCTATGATTTCGTGCCCAAGTGGTATCTTCCTCAAGATACAGCTTTCTTCTCTCCCCTCTTAACTCTCTTGCCACATCATCAAAAATGCTTATGTGGCATTCATTAAATGGGTACGTTACGATACACTGGAAATAGCCTTACTGTGAACAATAATACATCGTCTTGTGCATTCAAGTCAGGGACATCAATAATACGTACAGACAACTCAAAAGAAGCAATTATTATAGTCAAATAGGCAAATTTTATTTACAGAACCTGAAATATGCCAGACTTTCCTCCAATACCCATAGCTTCCAAATCAATCGCCATGCGGATGTCAGTTTTCCAAGGGTGCTGCGAGAAAAAAAATGTAAACTGACTGTCAGTGTTCTAAATAACAGTCAAGGCATTGTAAAAGGTAGTTAAAACGGTAAAGCTCCCATACCCATCACATTTATGGATATTTCAAGATTTGGCCGTTTCATCATGTCGTTTATTCTATTTAACGGCCATTAACGTTTAATAGGCCCATTTTATCGGGTTGTTTATTAGGGTAAACTTGCAAGATCACTAATATAACATGGAACATTATGACATACATGAAATAAATGCTAGCTTTACTTTTCGTTGCCACTTGAGTTGCTCGTTCATTCAATTATGATTTTTTAATTACATTTACATCATGTCATCTTTTTTCATGTCACCGATGTGGACAATTGTTGATAGCCTAGTAGTTCTATTCTGTATGCACGAAAGAAGATGAATTAGATGTTTATTTTGTTACTACAAACACATGTATATATTTCTTTGAATTTTAAATAGTAAAACTGTTTACAATATCACTTACCATATAAATACTTAATAGTGGGATGACCGCTCGTTAACGTTTACCATTATTTAGAACATTGCTGATTGTAGATTGTATTGAAGAAAATTGACCCACAATATATTGGCATCAATTTACACCCCCTATGAACGAAATAACTCCACATAGGTACATATCTATAAAGATAGCAAAATTTAGATCACTAAAGGATAAGATCACTGAAGGATAAAACTAGATTTTTAGAAAGTTTATACATAATGTGTTTGAGCTTGAAGTGTCTTCCGAAAATTATTACTCCCTCCGTTTCCAAATACACGCCATTTTAGCTTTCAAATTTTGGGGGTGTTTAGGATAGCTCCAGCTCCACCAAAATCTATGAAGTTGGTGGAGCAGAGTATTTCTAACTCCAGAAATTTATGAAACTGGAGCTATGAGTACATTAAGAGTGTTTAGGTAGATCATCTTGTTTACATTTTAGACTAAATATTTAAATTTACTTCACTTTATTTTAGCCTATAAGTTTCAGATCTGAGCTGGAGCTGGGATCTAGAGCTCTCCCAAACAGGACCTTTGTTTCCAAATACTTGTCATTCTACGATTTCAACATGACTTTGTACAATTTTTTCCTTATATACCCTTCACCTTCATTATGACATCGGGTTCTGAAATTTTACTTTTCAGACCAAACCACCAATGTCATTTACTGCTAATTCAAAGATGGAATTGGCCAACACGTATTTATTCGTAGCTCATGCATGTGCTGTTGCAAGAACATATGCATGAGGGAATGAAGTGTAATTACTCTAATTGAGGATATTGTGGTCTTTTGCACTCATTCTTTGGTTTCTGTGCAAGATGCTATAATGACATGTATGTATGTATGAACGGAGGGAGTAGATACAAAATATCTTTGGAGAAAAATGGGGAGACCGGAAAATGTCGCTCTCATGGTCGGGGTCTCGCCCAACGGCGCAGCCGGCTGGGGAAGTCTTGATAGGCGTGGTGGTCGAGGACAGCCGTGAGTCCAAACTCTCTGTCTCGAGTACCACAGAGTAAGGATTAAAATCTCTCTGAAATTTCATGAGATCTCGGTTTTCGAATGTAGACGATTTTTGAAATGCTAGCAGGAGTAAAAAATTTAAATAGCTACTGTAATCTCTGAGATCTAGCTGAGATTTCACCAAATTTCATCGAGATCTCATGTTTTTTTACTAGGTTTTGCCTTTTTTTAACCGGATGTGACCAGATTTGGTCCAATAACCCTTAAGAAAGTCATCTCTTATGAAAATTTGTTGAAAAACCGAAATTTTTAGACATTTTTAAAAACTATATAAACACTGTTGAATTTTTATAAAATTGTACATGCCTTATCATGATGTGAGAAATTTATGGTACTATCCTAAGAAGTGTAGGATCATACAGAAATTTTTTCAAAATAATTGAACTTCATTTGTTATCTTCAAAAAATCAAAAACAGAATGAACATAATTGGGACAGTAACCTTGTCAGAATTTTATAATTTTTCTCGAGTGTGATCATGATCCAAAATTTTTATAAGAGCTTAAGAATTGCCTCAGTATCATTCTCTAAAATTTTCAAAAATTTTCAACTTTTTCTTGTTTGCTCAATCAAATCTATGTATGCATTGAACTTCATTTGTTATATTTCAAAAATCAAAAACAGAAAGAATATAAATAGTACACTGCACTTATAAGAATTTTATAAATTCACTAGAGTGTGATCATGATTCAAATTTTTATGAGATCTTAAGCATTTCCTTAGAACCCTTCTGCAAACTTTTCAAAAAATTTAAATCTTTTTGATTGCTAAAGCAAATCCATGTATTGATCATCAGGCTTTTATCAGGATATAGCGCTGTCAGAATTTTTGGAACTTCTTGAAGCTTGATCATCATATAAAAATTTTATAGAAATATTAATGATACATCATGACTATTTTTTATTTGGTTGAAGTTTGCCAGTAAGGCTTTTATCAAGACAGTAGCATTGTCCGAATTTTTAAAAATTCATGAAACTTGATCATCATATGAAATTTTATGGGAACATTAGTAATTCATCCTAACCATGCACAAAAAATTCAAAATTTTCTAACGTGCTTTGTTTTATTTTTCATTCGGTTCAAACTTGCCGGTCAGCGTTTTGTTGGGACAGTAGCAATGTTTGAATTTTTTAAAATTCCTCAGATTTGATAATTATCTGAAATTTTTATGGGAACATCACTGATGGGGAACACCCTTTTATTCAAAAAGAAAAAGAAAAGATACATAACATCATTGTGAGAACCCACCATCTATCATCTAGGCGATACAATTGCTATGTTACAGATTTACTGACCTGTGTTATAAAACTGTGGGCTCCGTTGAGGCCATTTTCTTCTCCAGTATTAAATAAAAATATTATTCCATTCTTAAATCCATGGGAATGATGAGATAGCCCCCGTGCAAGCTCTAACATAACGGCCACTGATGAAGAATCATCTCCAACTCCAGCACTGTGCAATGCAAAGAAATATTGTTTGTGGTTGCATCACTCAACTGAACACATCCGTAGTACAGTGCCAACTGACCGTCAAAAGAAATACCTTAAAGGCAACTATAGGTGTTCGAAGTACAGTGTCAACTGAGCAGCAAAAGAAATACAAAAGGCCAATTATAGGAGTTGCATTGGCCAAGATTAGTGGTGCAATTGCACATATAATCTTGACCGGATGGATTGCCATGAATGCTGGGCCACCTGTTGTAATGAATCCTAACCAGGCATCTAGGTTCTAGGATGAACATGTCATGATGCATACCAAAACTTATTAGGGCCTGTTTGGAAAAGGGGGATTGCTCTAAGAATCATTTGAAATAAATCCCAAGGATTTGGACCCAAATACCCCCCTTTCCAAACAGGCCCTTAATAATTAAGTACCATTTACCAATCCTATAGCTTTTAATTTATATTAGGCTTTACTAGCATGCAACCTGTGCTTATGTTTGGGTGTGTGTACTCAGAATTTGTGAAGGGCACTGCATCCCACAAAATCCCCAGAATAGGTTTGGTTTTGCTCCTAACTGGATGCAATGTAATCGTTAACTTCAGCAGCCATAATAGTATGTAAAAAAAACCGAGGGAAGAAAATCTGAAGCATACCTTGAGAAAACAGTATCAATGTGAGCAGAAACCAAAACGGTACTATCCTCGGCATCACGTAAATTCTTGGGGGAAATTTTCATGACGACATGTTTAAGACCAGAGTATAGCATAGTCTTTCCAGCGAAGAGACCACCGAGACGATGTGCACCCATGTCGGCATGGAAGAGATCCACTTCAACATTAGCATCCGCAGGAGCACTCTCCTTGATTTCTTTTGCTGCTTTGTACACATACTGCAGCACAAACATACGGGGGAAAAAAGAGAGGGGGGTATTTCAAATAACAGTCAATATTTAGCACAAAGAGATCATGCTGGGGAACAGGATCAAACGGAATAGGGAACCTCAACAGCAAGATCCAGTTTATCAGAGCCGACTGGACGAGCACCCAGCGATGCCAAACGATCGAGATGCACCATCGCGGCGTCCTCCGAGAAGCCAGCAGGGCCCGCCTGCTCCACGGTGAGGGGCACGGGAAGATTCCCGTACTGGCAATAGTAGACGGCCCAAGAGCTCACGGCGAGCAAGAAGAACAAGCCCAGAGTGGAATAAGCACTCCTTTGTCCACCACCGCCGGTGTCAGCTCCTTCATAGCCTTTTGCCCTAGGCATCCTGCACATTTTATCAATGGCACATGTAAGTGAGGGTATTTTACCAATTAATCCAAGAAACAAATATCTTTAAACGAATTGCCATGGGTAATGCCGTATTCGCTAATCGACAACGGCGGTGAAGTAATGAAAGGGATCGTCGAGCTGATCAGCGGCCGCGATGGTGCTAACCATGGGTAATCGCGGTGGGGCTAGCGAGCGGAGCAGAAACGAGGAGCTTGCACAGGATCGGTGGCGAAGCCGCACTTGACGGACACCACCGTTGCCGCCGCTAGCTCCACCTCCCCTCCGGTGGGAGGCGGCTGCAGCGATAGGCGTAGCGGGCGAAGAACACGGCGCACGCGTCAACTCGCATGAGCACCGACTGCACAGGCCGAGCCGGACGCCGCCGGCCGCCCCGTCGCATCAGCGAGGCGGCTCGGCCCCGGCTGCACTACGATTTAAAAGAATTTTCCCTGTTCTGTCTCGTGGGCATCTCGTCGGTCGAGGGCTTGAATTTTGAAGCAGTTCTGTTTTTCTTCTTTTTTTAGGAAAAGAAGAGAGAAAAGGCAAAAAAAACGGGAGTGTTTTTACTTTGAGAAAATCTAGAAAACGCGACGGAATATGTTTTAGCCGTTAGATTTTTTTTCCAGTGGATGCTCTGATCCTTTCAAAGTATACCAATAAAAAGGCCAGTAAACTTCTACGTTTTCAACTCTACAGTTGTTGATCACATTATCCTCCTCCTCTAATCTCTATTTTCTAGGGATGGCAATCGGGTGGGTACCTCCGGGTACCACTGTCTTAAACCCAAACCCAAACCCAAACAAAGTCCCGCTTACCCAAACCCATTAAGTTTATGGTCAGATCTGTCTCCATACCCAAACCCAATAGGTACCCAATATCCAATGGGTATCCACGGTCTGAATCTGTCTTGCGCGAGCAATCTTGGGCTAAGCGCAGAGAGGTGGGGGCCTTCTGGCGATCGAATGCTCCTCCCCCTCTCCTTCTATCTCTTCACATCTCCTTTCTCTCTCTTTTTTTGGGCATTATACGCGCCGAACCGTAGGGAGCCGATGGGAGGAGTCAGCGGCGAGGGGAGGAGCAAGCGTCTGCCGCCGAGGGAGGCAAAAACGAGGAGAGGGAGGCCGAAGCAATCAGGCGATGGGGCAAGGGGAGGGAGGTGATGGGGGCGAGGGGAATCAGGGAGGAGCCGACTCAGCCAAGTAGTCTGTGAGTTTGTTTTTCTAATATACCTCTAAAAAAGTGGGCCCACATGTCATAGGATACCCATTGGGTATCCATGGGTACAAATTGACACCCACACCCATCCTATGAGCTTATCGGGTACTCAAACCCGTAAACCCATGAGTCTAAAGTGCTACCCATACCCACTCTTATCGGGTCGGGTACCCACGGGTACCCAAACCCATGGGTAAAACTGCCATCCCTACTATTTCCTCCCCTAAATTTAATAAGGCATAATCGATTTTTTTAAAAAAAATAATTGCAACATTAATACGTGGATTTAAAAATAGCAAGAATAATACACCATAACCAAACGGTTTGGCGAAATAGTATTTTTCGTCATTCGATTTGGTGAAAATAGTATTTGACGATTATACGTTAATCCATAATTAGAATGCGATTTGAACCGGAATGACAGTGAGCAACCTATTTTTGCTAAATGATGTGGCGAAAATAGGCATTTTCGCCACACCATTTGGCGAAAACCTATTGTAGCCAAATGGTGTGGTGAAAATACCTATTTTCGCCACACCATTTGGCTAAAATAGCCAGCTACTAAAATGCTCGTAATTTTTTACTCCAAACTTCGATTTATGTGATCTTGGACTTTATGTGAAGCTTATCAAGAGGGCTACAATCTCTACCTATTTTCAAGATTTAGGCCCTGTTTGGGAGAGCTCCAGCTCCCAGCTCCAGCTCAGAGCTAAAACTTATAGGCTAAAATAAAGTGAATTAAGTTTATATTTTTAGTCTAAAATGTAAACAAGATGATCTACCTAAACACTTTTAATGTACCCACAGCTCCAGCTCCACAAATTTCTGAAGCTAGAAATACCCTGCTCCACCAACTCCACAGATTTTGATGGAGCTGGAGCTGTCCCAAACACCCCCTTAATCAATCTATGATCAGCTAAATCTTGAAAATAGGTGGAGATTGTAACCCTCTTGATAAGCTTCACATAGAGTCTAAGATCAGCTAAATCGGAGTTTAGAGATTGTAACTCTCTTGATAAGCTTCACATAGAGTCTAAGATCACCTAAATCGGAGTTTGAAGTAAAAAGTTATGAGCGTTTTACTATTTTAGCCCATTTGTCTACAATAGGTTTTCGTCAAATGGTGTCGTGAAAATAGATTGCTCGCTGTCAGTTCGGTTCAAATCGCGTTCTAATCATAGATTAACGTATAATCGTCTAATGAATTGGCGAAAATAGTATCTTCGCTGAATCGAATGGCGAAAAATACTATTTCGTCAAACCGTTTGGCTACAGTGTATTATTCTTTTAATTTTTTAAATCCACATATTAATGCCGTAATTATTTAAAAAATATATTATTTTTTTTAAAAAATTCAGGCAGAATCGATGTAGTGGGGGCGAACGAATCAAGTCGCTGGTAGGCCAAATTTGCACCACGAGTTAATCGTTTTTCATGCCCCTTTGATTTTTCATTTGACTTTTTATTGCTCAAACGATGCTGATGACATGTACAGACCAGCTCATCTGTGAGAAGTAATTGTAAGTATGCCTCAAATTTAAGGTGGCTTTGTAAATATGCCCTTCTCTGTGTCTATGACATATGGACCAGGACCCATATGTCATAGACACATATAGGGCATATTTACGAAGAGCTTCTTAACTTGGGGGTTATCCTCAAATCTCCCCACCTGTGAAGGTGAAAACAGTGATAGAGATCAGACTACAGCGCACTTGTACTGTCGGGTCCCATGCCGATGGTAGTCATACGAGCTGGGGCCGAAAAGAGGAAGTGCTTTAGGATGCGTGCGACAGCGACTAGCCGTTATTTTGGAAAAACAGTCCACGGTTCTTTGGTTTTTTTTTTTTGGTTACTGCCTTTGGTCTTTGGGGGACGTGTCTCTCTCGGTCCCCACAAGCCGGCCTTAAATTTTGCCCATATAATTACAAAATACTGTCCATCCAAATAGGATTAGCCCATTCAAGTTCAAGTACCCCTAATAGAAACACTCAAATTTGCGAGAATTTAAAGAGCATGTAGAAGTCTGTTTTGCTGTTCTTCTTGAGCTCACGTAGTTATATAGTTCGTAGTACCTCCGGTCACGGAGAGGTCCTATTGTACATCATCAACACACTCTCTAAAACACAATTTTCACTACTAATTTATATTTAATATATTTATAAAGACTAATAAAATTGTAATATTATTAATGCGCTTTTTGAGACAAATCGATATATATAATTTTCGTGTGTCCAATCTAATTAATAAAAAAATTGATACCCATGCTTTATAATGTTTGATTGCATATAGTCCAAAACGTTTTCTTTTTCTGAAGGGATTATGTACTGTGAACACTTCGCCAGTTCAACTGCATATGTACACATGTACACGAGGTTGTGATCACTAAAGGCATTCTGGACTGGTATGTATAATAAGATTATTTCAGCTGGTTTTTAGCATATATATACATTAGCTTTAATCTATGTAGAAGAGTGAGAAAAGAGGAGAGTGAAGAGAGATGGCTCATATTTAATAGCCAGCTTTGCACAGGAATATAGATAGATTATTTATGTATAAGAGAGAAAAAATAGTTATCACACAACATCTAGAGACAATTTTTAGAGACAGTTATTGTAAAAACTGATTTTTAGCTTACTATTAATCAATAGTAGGTTTTGCTATTGTACGTGCTCTTGCTCTTATTTTGACTCCGATGTTTACACAGGGAGAGTACCGTGCATGTGAGAACTAGCTAGCAAATCCCAACGCACGAGAGGTTAATGCAAACTTGTGCTGTAATTAAGGGTCTGTTTGGCAAGGATTCAGTTTCTCCAGATTCTGAGAATCTGGTGAAGCTGAAAATTTTAGTTTCACCAGATTCTGGAAGTTGAAGCTGTGAGTATATTAAGAGTGTTTAGATGAATCATCTTGTTTATATTTTAGACTAAAAATATAAACTTAATTCACTTTATTTTAGCTTATAAGTTTTAAATATCAGGTAAAGTTGAAATCTGAAACTCTACTAAATAGGTCCTAGGTTGTCTGATGATTCACTCCTTGCTTATCGGGTTGCTCGTACCACAATCAATTCGTAGTGGTAGAATATCGCCGGGCCAGCAGGAGAACCCCGGCCAGAATCAAAATGGGTTCGACAGTAAAGCTGCCAAAGTGCGTACTGGTAGTATATGTGCTCTATACGCATGCATGGAAAGCATGGATGGCATCGCCAAATTAAGCCGTATAGCAGTTGCATGCACTGCACATCAAGTACATAAGAATTAACGGATCACCAAAGATGATAGTAGCCAGGTTAACAAAACTGAAATCAAAAACTCGCAGCGAAATTTGTGGTACGATTTTCGCAAAAATCACTTAAAAACCGAAGGGCTAAGAAATAAAAAAACTGAAAAAAATCGAAAACAACGATTTTCTCGAAAAATCAACCTGACTAATTGAATATTCTTCAAAAACGGTTTTTGAGCGGTTTTCAACGAAAACCGCACACATAAATTTTTTCAAAATTTTAAATTTTTTAATTTTTTTTAATTAGAACGGTCTACCGAGAAGTTTTAAATCTCGAACGGAGTGGTAAGGTTGAAAACTGTAGTTTTCGAATGGTTTTCGCCGATTTTATTAACCCTGATAGTAGCTTGATCCAACATTCTAACTCATGAAGCTAGCTAGCTAATTTATGTGAAAAATCAAGAAGGCCCCTCAAACAGTTTAGCTTTTAAACGATTTTTGATATAAGCCAAAAACCATATGTAACTAACAAAAGCTAAAAGGTAGGTTAGATCTGTTTTTGTAGCTTATTGCTGAGAGAAATGAGCTATTATTAAACGGTCTCTTGTAAAAAATTACAACCGCTTTTCAACTTAAAAAACCAAAAACAGCATTTTAGAAAAAGAAAAGCTACATCACCTCTGAACAAACCTAATTTCTCAAAAGTTATTAAGCAGGTGTATGAAAAAAAAAAGATAGCTAGCAAGCGCAGATATGGAGAAAGAGAGCTGTACTTGCGCGCGGGAGATGTGTCGATGTGACCAAGCAAGCACTGTCTTCCTCGCTAGCCGGGTATGATCGAGAGGAGGGTGTTGTGGTATGAGTATGACGAGGTGCGGTCGATGACAGCGGCCGGTTGCGCGTTTAAATAGAGGAGAGGAGCAGAGCAGCTCAGCTTAGGTATGTAGTAGTAGGGGACAGAGGAGAGAGAAGCCGATCGACCGACAGTCCCGTTTCGATTTGGCAGGATCGATCGAATACTGAGATGTGCACCAGTTTATTATTATTTTTATTTTTTTTCTAATCTAACCCTTAGGTTATTTTTTTACAAAAATAGTCCTCTACCGTAGAAGACGTGGTAGGCAATATGCCTTCTTGCAGCATCCCGTTTCGATTTGGCAGGATCAGTTGAATACCGTGTATATCTAGTCCACTATGCACCTTTTTTTTCAAATCTACCCCTTAGCTTATGTTTTTTTTTTTTGCAGAAATGACCCCCTCTTCTACTGCGGAAGACACGACAGGTGACACATATCCCCTGCCGCGTCCAGAGAGCATAGGAGGCCGAGAGCACGACAGCGCCAGGGCGAGGGCGAGCACGGCGACATGCTCGCCACTACTACAAAAAAACCTATATAAGACGTCTCTTTGTCAAAGTTGATCATAGACGATTTTGCTAGCACTACCGTCAAACTTACTGAATATACAAAAAGTTTGTATCACGAATTGTTTGTAATATTAGTTTATCACAGACGATTTTTTAATTAAATTATCTATGATAACACTTATTATATATATCATTCTAGAGTTTGTACCCTCCGCACTCCTCACCCAAACAAAATCTTTCACCGACCTCGGCCTCCTCTTCCAAGCCTGTCACGCGCCTCCTCCTGAAGCACGTCACCACCTCCTCCCCCGAGCTCGTCGCACCCCTTCCCCTTGAGCACATCGTTGCCTTCTCCCCAAGCCCTCGATCATATGGTTGGGACATTATTCATCATTTATTTTTGAGTGTACTGTTGCTAAGATTGTTTAGACTTTTAATTCTAAAATGTTTCATAAAGATATTGTTCCCGATGTTGAGGGCATGTTTGTTTTTGTTTTTGATTCTATATTCTAGCCTCAAAAGCTGAATCAAAAATAATCAGTCCAATTCTATGAATCGATTATCACAATCTAGCCCACCCACATACACTAGAATCCACAATCCACTCCATATGTGCTTTTGGATTCTAGCTTTTGGAGAAACAGTTTGTCTACAACCACAACTTACAATCAGCTTTTAGAGAATCTAAAACTAACAAACTGGCCTTGAATCTATAGAAAGGTGTTAGTTGAGTAACATTAAAACCTTAATTCTAAATATGGTTTTGTTGCTTCGATGTGGAATATTGGGAAAGAGACATTACAAGAAAAGTGGTTTTTAATAACGGTCCAAACTCGTCATCATTAGTCCCGAAATCGTCATTGTAGGTTTTTTATGACGAAATTCAACTTGTCATAAAAAGTGCGTCATAGAAAGTTTTCAACGACGAATTGCTTATTTTCGTCATAAAAATCAACTTTTCTATGACATTACATTTCCGTCAACGAAGATGTCACTTCTATGACGAATATAACCGTCATTAATTATACCCAAAACGTTATGAAAAATATCAAATTCGTCATAAAAGAACACTCCAGTCGACCAAAAATGAGCATTGACCATTTTATTTATGAAGAAATTGTTCGTCATAGATTATTACCACGTGGACATGCATTTTCGTCATTGAACACTCAAGTGTGACATCAATAGCCAGGGTGTCAGGTGACGTGGCACATGTTGTGACGCAATTGTTTCGTCACAGATGATTGTCACGTGGACATTCATTTTCGTCATAGAACACTCCAGTGCCACGTCATCAGTCAAGATGTGAGGTGACATGGCATGTGTTGTGACACAAATGTTTCGTCACAAGATCACATTTACGGGTATATATATACACATATGCACCAAGAGATTAATAAAAACAAAATATTTACAACAAAGATACACTTCATTACAGATAACCAATTCTAAGAAGAAACAACAGGAAACCAAGTGTGTGCACTGCTAAACCGACCAAGATCCTCACCTTCCCAGGTCTTGCACTCCAATCACTATTTCTACAAACTAGCTACCCACCGCCTCTTTTGCCCATACCCTACCCATTCCTTGCCCATTCTATGTGTCTGCCTTCACCCCAAGAAGCAACACTCATTTCACTCACCTCCACCTACTAAATCGCATGTGTGCTAAGCCTTGCATGCATGCCACCTCCACCCCAAATGTCTTTCTTGGCCTAGGTTCACCTCAACCGACTTTAATAGCTTAAAAGCAAATTGATTAGCGTCATTTGCAACCGTACTATTCTTACCACCCTACAGAGTCAACCCCACACACACCTTTGCCTATCTATTCCTGAATCAAGGCTAGGAGTAAGGCAATGTTCAACTGTCCCTTTTCTTCCTCCCCTACTATTTTACTTCTGCATCTTCTTCACTGCAGCCATAAGGTACCATCCATTAGTTGATGTAATTTACCTTTTGCTGTTTAAACGAAATAAAAGCTTCTCATTCACATTAATTAGAGCATATATCCACATTACAACTTAAGCTGAGCCTCATTAGTAAGTAAGAACTACACATGTAACAAAATCATATGCCTTGGAAAACCAATTACATTACAAACAGGACTGAGTAGTAGGTAGCCGTACATGCATGCTTTCCTAGTTATCAGTCAGAGCAAAACTATCCTAGGTAATTTCACAAATAGTCAATGTTTCCAGCTGAATCAGAATTTGAGAGTTATAATTAGTAAGAACATGATGTTATATTATTAAACCAAGATCCAACAGATAGATGCATTCAAAACAATTCACTCTCTGTTTAAATCATGAATAGGTAATCAGTACTGCAAAGCTTCATTTCTTACAAGCAAGTGTAAGGATCAATATTTCAGCACACATATTCAAGAGCCAATTTTTCTGCCTTAACTATGGAAGGATAGAACTCCCCTGAGAATTCACAATCTCAATACACACACAAATAAAGCTTTAACCACTCAATCATAGGAGAAACAACATGTTAATGCATTGCTTGACAGTAACAAAATATTACCCTCTATCTCAATAATACAAAACACCATTACCATTGATCAGTAGTGATTCATTCAGCCAACTATATCTTTATGCATACACATTAATATCAGAAATTGAAATGCAAGCTGCTCATCGGTATCTCAAATCCACTCTCGTTTATTAAACATAGTACTTCATCATGCACATACACATCTTAATCACAAGCAAGTAAACCATGATTACCACATATTGACTTATTAACATGCAGTTGTTGTTTATTAACCAAAAATTTCACAATCATATATGTATCAATTCCAACCCCAAGAACCCTAAACCATTTAATCACAGGAGATGCACAATACAGTTATATACATGAACCAAGCAATAAGAGTTATGCATCTAGCTAGTAACAATCAGTTTTTGGGAAGCAAAGGCAAAGGGGATAGGGGATTCAGGCGCTTAGCTTGTGGGTGAGGATAGTTGTAGCCGAGAAGGGTAGGAGATGGAGACGAAGATGGCTGCTTGGGCGATGACGCACGCGGCAGAGAAAAAGAATGGTGCCCAGGGTCAAGCAGTGACTCATGGTTGGGGAACTCGGTGCCCTAAGGGTAGCGTCGCCAGGAGCCCCAGATTCGCCACATCCAAGTGGTGCTTGGACAGATCTGGCGGCGACCATGCCAGGAGATAGGAGAAGTGAGTGAGGGGATGACTAATTAAAAAAAAGAGAAAAGAAAGTGAGGGAGAGACTCACCTCGGGCCGCTGGATCCGACGAAGGAGTCCGCCGGCTGGTGATGGAGCGGGGGAAAGCGACGACGACGCTGATAGTGTCCGGGGCTGACCAAGTCATTGCTGGCATCGTGAGGAGGCCACTGACGGCAAGGGAGCTCCGGATCCCCGCGGTGGTGCTCGGCGCTCGGAGAAGGCATGGCAGCTTGGTCGAAACCGAAAGTCAATGCAAGAAGGAAGCGGCAAGGCGTAAGAGCTGGGCTCGGCCATGGTCACGTGAGAGAGGAGAGGAAGGGAATGGCGCAGGAGGCAGCGGCTAACTAGAGGGGAGCAAGCACCAGAAGGCGAAGAGGGCGAGGAAGACACGCAGTGGAATGGAGGGGCGACGGCTAAGTGAGGAATTGGGACTGACGTGTGGGGAGGATTAGGGTTAGATGAGGGAGATGGGCCGACTAGTTGGGCCCAAGTGATGGCCTGACCGGCAAGAAAATTTAAAATAACAATAATAATGAATAATAAATATATATTTGGAGAAATAAATAAGTGCATAAAAATACAAAATAAAATAATGTCTCTCAACCTAGAAAAATGAGGAAATCATAATGAGGAAATCGCAATCCGAGCATGTTTGTTAAAATGGCCATAACTTTTGACTCGTAACTCCAATCAGGGCGTTCTTTGGCTCGTTTGAAAGATAACAAAAAGTGCGTGAAAATCGGATGGTCGGATCCTGATAGTTTGTGCGAGTGTATACGTGGCGATGAAATTCCAAAAAAAGGTCGTTTAGAGCCTCAAACGGCCTCTGAAGTTTTGAATCTGTTTCGATCGTTCTTTTCAATTATTGTAAATGGAATATTAGTTCCAATTATTTCAAATGTAATATTATTTAATTTCAATTCTTTTAAATTAGAAGGCTGGAGAGGTAATTAGCAATATTTTAAAAAATTTATTTTTTATTATTTCTGGCGGTTTCAAATTAAAACCGCAACAAATAATATTATCAGTGGCAGTTTTAGCCAAAAACCGCCACTGATAATGTGAGTATCTGTGGCGATTTTAGCCACCACCACTAATACTCACATTATAAGTGACGGTTTTAGGTTAAAACCGCCACTGATGTATTTGTGGCGGTTTCAAAGAAAAACCATCACTGATAGTGCATTATTTGTGACGGTTCCAAATAAAAACCGTCACAAATAGTCTTCTAGCTATTTTTTAAAAACCGCCACTGATAATGTTATTTATGACGGTTTCAGAAAAACCGCCACAAATAGAGTGTCACCTATGTGATGTTTTGTAGTAGTGAATGTGGAAGCCACTAATCGTATAGAAGGATTCCAATGAAGCCTTGCACTACATCACATGCATCTACCAACCAATTCAGACCTGAACCTTAATCAGCTGACCATGAAAAGACATAAGCAAGAATTGATAGCGTGTAAGGTGTAACCCATATATGGGCCCACAAGGCCACCTCGGATAGGGAGCCCTCAGGCCATGCCTCCGTGATGAAAAAGCATATCGTCACAATACAGATATATGTTTGACGTCAGTTCAAGACAAACAACCATTCATTTTCTATGACGATTTGTATTATGGTTTTATGACGAAATTTTATGTTTCGTCACAAAAGTACATGGGGCGACGGCTCTTGATACAATTAATGACGAACATAAACAAGTCGTCACAGAAAACAGATAATCACTTTTCTTGTAGTGAGAGATATAACATTTGGTCCTAGAAATCTGGGTAGACATGAATGCTTGTGGGAATATTAGGAAACAAAGATAACATTTGGTTCTAGTAACACTATTGATGTAGATTGTTGGAATTTATTTCCATATTAAGATTCATGGCTTTGTTGGGAAAATCCAGGAGTGCACCCTTGATACCGATGGCAAGTTCTACACATTAAATTATTTTTCTTTCGATCGGTCATATTTTTTTAGACACAATTGGTAGGAGCGCTACCATTGTATTATAGCAGGAAAGCAAAGTAATATAACTAAGATATTTTTGAAAAAGATATCCAGGAACGAAAGGAAAATGTTGCTTTTAAGTTACACCCCACTTTAGAAATACCATCTTTACGATAACACTGAATAAACTAAGGTTTAGTTTTCTCACTACTACAGAAATGAATACTTATCATGATGATCTAAAAATATTTAGATGTTTAACTTCTTATTAGGAGAGAGAGTAATTTAGATGTTCATCTAAAATTATTTAATTTATAAATAGTAATCAATTATAGAAAGCATCCCAAAAAATTAGGAGCAAGGATAAAAGAAAATTAAAGCATGGCCATTGCTATATCATCGTGATTCATCATATATTTATTTGTCTCAGTGACTGCAAACTGCACACATAAAATGAAGCCTACAAACAATATATACGACATGAAAAAGCTGTTGGATGTTAAACAAAAACTTGAGGTGTAGATAGAATAATTGAAGGAAAAGTTCAATGTAATGGAGCAGAACATAACTGAGGAAGATTACGAGTTAACAAAAAATATTTATAAGATGAAATAAGAATTGAAAGGCATAGATAACAAATCGCAAGACATTGAATATCATAATAAGGTACTCATCATTAAGGAGTGATAAGCGAATGCTAAGCTAGAAGAAGCATTTGTGCTTCAATTTACCAGACATTAAAGATAAACTCTTGAGGAAGAAATTTAGAGCCCAAGGGGAAGAGTTCATCAAATAGAGAACCATCAAAATGATCCTGTTCTTGCACAAAACCAAAGTGAAAATAGGTTGTCTTTGGTATTCTCATTCAGGGATGAGGATGAAGTGGAAGATAAATCATAGTATGATAACTTTCAGGACAAACTGTGGATGTAATTGGATTTTGCTTTGGAATTTACCAACATTAGAATAAGAAAGGAGATGAAAGTGCTACAAAGGTTCGTATTTTAAAACTATCTTGATCAGGCAAGCTGTGTCTCGAAGCATTTTAGATGTTTAGATATTCAATTATAAAATCTATAACTCGTTGTACCTTGTAAATGTTGTTGCATAAATATCTAAAAAGAAGAAAATTTTCAACAATAAATACTAATCATAGAAGTTCTGTCAAGAGAGGAAGAAAAACTTTTGGATCATAAACGGTTCTTTAATTGAACTATCTATGATAGCCTATTATTATAGATGATTTGTACTAAGAACCATCTGTGATAGGTGTTTCACAGATGATTCAGAAATTATCTGTGGTGTGTCGTATTACCACTGACACAAGCTTACAAGAGGTTTAGAAAACTATCTGTGATAACATTTTTGAACCGTTTGTGATGGTTTTTTCTGTAGAAGTGTGTGCAATCGAGTGAGCGCAATACCTGGGTGAGCGAGCGAGCAACACGAGCAAGTGTCGCGTGTGCAGGTAGCAGGCCTGTGGGCGGTAAGCATGAGTGGCGCGCGAACGAGGCCAGGTGTGTGCGCATGGGTGTGGGTGGGATTGGTTGTCGAGCCACTTGGACGGGGAAGCGTCCTACCGTGCTCCCCTGGCGTGAAAGCATGAGTCCTTCCACGCTCACCCGTGGTGCCACAGACCCAGCCTCCTCCCGTGCTCCCTAGGCGCAATAGGGGATACGTGTCATCTATCGCACCTTCCTTGATGAGGGATGAGGCAATTTTTTACAAAAATATACGCTAGGAAGCTAGTTTTGGAAGAAAACATTGCACTAGAGGGCTAGGTTGCACAGTGCTTGGATCAATTGATTTGAACTAGTTTCCTGCTGTAGATATTGAATGTGTATGTGCCCGCAATTGTGGAAGCATTACCTTTTAAGCAGTGCTTTCATTCTTTTCCTTCTAATATAAGTTGCATAAATCTTCAGCAAGGTTTGCAACTCTGACAAACAACAATCAAAAAAGAAAAGAGGTAACTACAAATCCAATGTAATGAGGCAAGATACAACATACCTTAGTGCCAAGCGCAGAAGTTTTTTTTCTTAATTAACACGGGAAAATCAGGTACCTACATGTATAGAGCATACGCACTCTTATAATTCAATTAAAAAAGTAAATTTTTATATGTATTTTTTTGCAAAATTTTCACATATGTTCCTTATAAAAAACATTACAATTCTTCACAAAAAAAATTGGAGTGAAATCCGGTCCTAAAAACATCAAAACCGGACTAATTTCGGTCTAAAAGGCTGAGATTTACTAAAAATACTGTAGCAATTCTGAAATTTTCTATTTTTTTATTTCATCAAGATTTGGAATCCCCCCCAAAAAAATCCAAAATGTCAGCTGAAATTTCCAAAATTTCATTGGGATTTTCAACCCTGCTAGGGAGCATAGCAATATCTCATCTATCAACGTGATGTGAGAAACTATTTGGTTCCATCTTCCCCGGCCGACGAGGTACTGCTTTCACATAGTTTGCAGTCATATTGACTTGCATGTGTAGGGGTAGGCATTTTTTACCAAAACCGAACCGAACAGAACTGAAATAACAAAAAAAATTCATTTTTCAGTTTGTATTTTTTTATTTAGTTTTTATTCTGGTACTATTTGGGTTTCAGTTTACATTTCTGTTTTGAACTTCTGGAAATTGAAATACCTAAAAAAACCAAAACATACTCTGTACTGGAGTCACACAATGCACCGATTCAATCATTCCCATCCAAGAGTTAGGGCGACTGTACCACCCAATCCCCATTCAGGCCATTCCATTCGAGATTCCCCAATCCCCAATTCCCTATCCTAGAACGATGGAACCCTATCGTCGGTTTGCCACCACCCACCAGCGATGCCGCCACTAGCCGAACCAGCAATGTCGGCACCTACTACCACGGCCCCGTGGTCCCCTGTCCCGACGTTGCCATCCACAATCCACCCGTTGCATCCCCGATCCCCCTAGGCCCCAACACACAAGTCGCCGTGAGCCCGTGACCATCCCTAGAGGGCTGAGGCAGGCCTGAGCAGCTGAGCCAGTGCCGAGAGACAAGCGTTGTTGCGTGCCTGCATTGGCACCTTCTTCCCCAATCTCCACCTCGTGGTGAGCATGTAAAATGAGCATTTAACTTCCTGGTGCATGATTCTTATTGCCCACACATCCTAGATCTACAACCATAGAGTATATTATTGCCCACACATCCTAGATCTATAACCGTGGAGTATATTATTGCCCACACATCCTAGATCTGTAGCCTTTGGAACTTGTTAGTTGAGTATGTTATTCCAAAACTCGCCACATAATGATAGAGCAACTGGTTGCCTCAAATGTGCATTATTTTGTAGTTTCGTTTACTAATGTTAGCTAGTCAACCTGTAAATTGGGCTTGGGGGGGTTTGACACTGCTAGTGAAATATAATTATGCAGATTCTGATCAATCAGTTTGCACATTCTAAATTTTTATTTCTTTTTTTGTCAACAACAGCACCTGTTTCTGCAATTTTCATTGTCAGTATGTCAAATTTGTTTGTGGATTCAATGTTTGTATCGCTGTTATGTGAAACTGGTTGATAAGGTCTCTATTTGACCTTAAGTATGCTGCTAGCTTATTTTTGTCAATACAAATGTCTGATCATTTCAATACCTCCATGAATTTGTACTTCATCTATACCTTGAACAATGATGTGGATAATAGAACAACAGTAAATTGGTTCATTGATCAAATAACAAAAGTAAGATCTGAGATGTACATGTATAGTTTGATTATGGATTAAAGATGATGTACCAATAATTTTTTTGATTCTAAGATGTACATGTAATGAGTTGGATCTGATGTTGTACCAATGCCTTCAAGTAACCACTGGACTTCTAGTTTAGATCATTTCAATGCCTTCAAGTTGATCTGAGTTGGATCTGATGTTGTACCAATGCCTTCAAGTAACCACTGGACTTCTATTTGACCTTAAGTATGCTGCTAGCTTATTTTTGTCAATACAAATGTCTGATCATTTCAATACCTCCATGAATTTGTACTTCATCTATACCTTGAACAATGATGTGGATAATAGAACAACAGTAAATTGGTTCATTGATCAAATAACAAAAGTAAGATCTGAGATGTACATGTATAGTTTGATTATGGATTAAAGATGATGTACCAATAAATTTTTTGATTCTAAGATGTACATGTAATGAGTTGGATCTGATGTTGTACCAATGCCTTCAAGTAACCACTGGACTTCTAGTTTAGATCACTAGATGTTTGTAGTAGATATAACTCGGCATACCTTATACTGAGTGTTGCAGTAATTTATGAGGAAGCATTTGAGAAGTATGGCACGGAAGACCCATATTATGCAATAGAGTTATGTGGTGAGAAAGGTCATGGAGTTCCTAAAGCGAAGATTGGGAGAATGCAAAGAAGATGGTCGAGTTTCTTGGTCACTTCTATAAGCTCACTCTCCACATTTCTGCTACACAACATGCAACATTTAACATTTTATTTTATGAGATTGCTAATGTTTTGCTTTTATTGTGACAATGGTGTCATAGTTATGATGATATGCGCAAAGAAATGGGCCAAAAAATGCTAGAGAAGTACTATACATATTGGGGAGATGAGGAAAAGTTGAACATGGTCAATTTTTTGCTGTAGCACTCGATCCAAGATAGAAGCTATCTAATTACACAAATATAGCTACTTTGGAGATTTTTGGTGAGCAAGAAGGAAAGAAGGTTTGGAATAATGTAAATGATTCTTTTCATTATTTGTTCAATGAGTATAGAAAACTATATGCTCCAAGTGATAAGGCATCACAATCTAATGATTCCCAAGAACCTCTAGAAAGAAGCACTAGGCCGGTGAAGTCTCTAATTGCTGAAAAGATGAGGACGAGCAATAGTGCAATTGGCACCAGCAAGTCTAAACTTGAGAAATATCTTGGTGAAGAGAATGGAGAAGATTACGATGATTTTGATATTCTTGAGTGGTGGAAGTGTAATTCTACTAGATTCCCAGTATTGTCTCACTTAGCTCGTGATGTGTTAGCAATTCCTATGTCAACAGTTGCATCTGAGTCGGCTTTCAGCATGGGGGACATGTCCTTGATGACTTTAGGAGCTCACTCACGCCTTTTATGGTCCAATTCCTGGTTTGCACACTAAAAATTTAAGCTTCATTAAGTTGGTTTTGGTGTTAATGACAAATCTAATATTAAGACTAACTATTTTGATAATCATAATTTTGATTAGTCTTAATTGTTAATTAATAACAATCCTTTTATGAGATTAATTCTTTTATTGAGTATATCTTTGATTAGTCTCATCTCATTGAAAAATGAAAAACCCAAGGTATGCACTCATATTTATTTTATGATATCTTAATACATATTTTGGATTCAAGTTAAAAGATGAACTTTACTATTATTTAGACCTCAAGATATGCATAATGTTTTCAATTCTAAATATACATTAATGCATATATTTAGGGGAAGTACATACTTTACCTTAATGTTTCAATAGTATTGATCTAATTCATCTTTCTATATCAATGATCATTACTTTGAAACAATTCCTTGAGTATATTTAACTTGTGTAGTTGTAGTATACTCATGGCAATATAGGATAAACTCCAAAGCAATTTCAAAAATTAAATATGCGCATATCGATTCAAGTTCAATTATTTGTATGCATATATTTAATGAAATTTATTCTATTATTGATGGTATTAAAAGTATTGGTCCCTTTCCACCACTCCAACATAATTTGGATCATTACTTTGTTGTGCTTTTTTTCGTATGTTGTTTATTGATCTGAACATTGAAGTTTATTATTCTGAATCACTGTTTGTTGCCTAAATCAATGAAGGCATTGATCTAAAATCTGAATGCTGGTACTTTTTTCGGTTAACTAAAAAACCGAACTAAATTTATTTCAGTTTGGTTTTTGAATTTGAAGTGACAATTTCGGTTTCTAGGTTCCAAAAACCAAAAAAAATTTAAGTCGAAAAAACCGAACCAAATACACCAAAGAAACCGAATGCCCACCCCTACGAATGTGCTTCAAAGACCCTGCAGTTTTGAGGCTGTGAAATGGACATTTCAACTCATATATACATACGAATATGATGCTTTTAAAAAATAATATATTTTTAAAAAATAATATATTTTTTAAAATAATTTTACAAAAATAATACGTTGAAACAAAATTTTACAAAATACATCTCTGTCGTCATTTCAAATAGCAACAGAAGCGCAATCGCTACTTGAAATAGTGACAAAAGCACTGTCATTATTTGAAATGGCAACAGACTTTCTATCATCATTTGAAACGACGACAACGGTTGTTTAGTCGTGAATTGAATTGATCGTCAGATTATTTTATTTTTGATTCATTTGGATAATAAGGCTGAGGCGAACCCTTTTACTAATTCAAATACCGACAAAAGGTCTGTTGTTGTTTTAAATGGCAAGAGAGGTGCATTTTTTTATAAAATTTTGTTTTGGTATATTATTTTTAAAAATTCTTTAAAAATATATTATTTTAAAAAATCTATACCTGGGCTCCGATCGAGAGAGAGAGAGAGAGAGGTAGCTGCTGCAAGCCTGCAACCTGCAAGCACTGCATGCATCTGGATTTTGTCCTTGCATGACTTGCAGTGCATGCATTTGGATTAGCACGTTGTCCATGCATGACTTGCAGTGCATGCATCTGGATTAGTGGTCCCCTGTCGTCCATCACTCTCGACATTACTAGTAGTTATTAGCACGTTGTCCATGCATGACATGCAGTGCATGCATCTGGATTACGAGTGGTCCTCTTCGGACGCTGCCGTCCCTCACTCTCGTTATTAGCACGTTGTCCATTCATGAAAAAGTAGGTGACAGATCAATATTCCTAAAACAAGTGTGGAGTATATAAGTAAACGATCTAAGCGAGTATGCAGAGCATAGTTACGGATTCCATGGTAAACCTCTATAAATCACGAACCTAAATTGATTTAGAGTATAGGATTTATATTCGTCATGAAAATTATAAAAAAAAGTGGTAAATCATGGATCCAAGTCCCGTTAGACATCCATGTTTCTGGTACATTATCACAACTAGTTTGTTTATAACTTGGGTCCTTCTCAACGGCCTAAATGCCGTGAGCGCATACAGCAGTTGCTTATTGTAAAGCAAAAGGTGTCCATGTTAGCAGGACCCTTGTGTATTAGGTTTCCTTATCTTTTAGTTGAGCATACAAAACACAAGTAGTTCAAGTGTTTTGTACAGTGTTTCCCTAAGCCCGCCTAGGCGGTGACTAATTAGGCATTAGGTGTACTGGTGTGGCGCCCGTCGACGCCTAGAGGAACACTAGATTTGCAGTTGGATGATACATCTTCTGAATAGATTGGTTCTCTATGCCTTATGCATCTTAAGTAGAGAAGGTGGGCAATATTATTGGAACTTCGGTAAAGAAGTAAACAACACTATAATTATTCAAATGTATATATCACTTAGGAAATTTTGTTTCTTCATGTGGTTTTTGTTCAGTATAAAGTAACTTATATCATTCAAAACAATCAAGGTTTTTCATGCTATTTTAATGAAAAGTGGCCATATATGAAGATGGAAATTGGAATAGATAAAGCTTAAAATCAAAAGAAATATCTATCTAATCTCACAGAGAGTTATCACTTACCCTTTCGTGACCAGAATTCTCTCATCTGACTTTTGGTGAAAAATAAACGAGTTATTTGTGCTCATATATATCCTTATGTGTGCATGCTACAATGCTGTCTTGTAGTCTCATATTTCCATGGTAGTTGCTTTTTAAACTAGATTATTTGAATAGGTATTTCATGGTGAATCTATTGTTTACTTTTAATAGGTCGAGGAACTGCTCAAAAACTACGAGAATGTATGCACCCTTCGTGTAAGGATTCCTATTTCATCTGATTTGTCCAATCCTTGCAATCTCATCACCAAAATCACCCGGTATGACAACTTGACAAGGTTATGGATATCCCAAATTCTATGACAATATTGAATGGATCAACTTCTTCCCATTGAAATGGCTAAGCGAAACCTCACCGGAATATGGAATTTCACTAATCCTGGTGTGATGAGCCACAATGAGATATTGGAAATGTACAGGGATTACATTGATCCAAACTTCTCTTGGAATTAGAACTTCACCTTGGAGGAGCAAGCCAAAGTCATAGTTGCGCCTAGGACCAACAATGAGCTGTACTGTACTAAATTGAAGACAGAGTTCCCAGAACTTTTGTCAATCAAGGAGTCACTGATAAAATTTGTTTTCGAACCAAACAAGAAGACGTCCAAGGCTTGACGAATGGAACAGTTGCACAAAACCTTATGTTGATGTCATTTATATATTCCATATAATTTGATATTGTTCTCTGGGGATAATCAATAAGCATGAATGATGTTTTGTTATGCCCCTGGGTCGTGTGCATTGTTATTGCAACAGTTAGGTTTTACATAGGAAGTCATACCCCTTGTTATTATCAGATTATTACATAGAACAATACAAGGTGTCATTTAGTTCAACTTTTGTATGTCTTCCGGATCCCATTAATACAATGGGAATTGAAATGGATTATGTTAGATGCCTCACTACTACAGACTGCTTCATCCGCGACGCCCCATCACTGTCGGTTAGGCGCAAACCGACAGTGATAATATTATCACTGCCGGTTCCAATTTCAACCGGCAGTGATAAGAATAGTAAAATTTTCCAGCCCGAGTGGAGGCAATATCATTGCCGGCTTTAGAGAGAACCGGCAGTGATAAGAAGATATCACTTTGCCGGTTTATATTAAAACCGGTAGTGATCTATCATTACGGTTTTTTTTTTAACCGGCGTGATAAGACAATTTTCACCGCCACTTTTACTCCGTAACCGCAATGATATTACCCAAAATTTGTTAAGATACGTAACATATCAAAGCATAATTAGATAAAAAAGTAACATATTAAACATTTGTTATTTATCTATCGCAGAACATTTGTAGTCCATAATTACATATAGTCATAATTTTATATACAAAACATATTAAACCCTATATCGAAAACTCGTCATCGCTGCCCTCCTCCTCCTCGTCGCCGAGCTATCGCCGGATGACCGATCGGAGTTGCAGCGATGCTCCTCCTCCTCCGAATCCGATTCGGTGGCGGAGTTGGTCTTGCCCCAACGCCAAGGAGCTCGCCAGAGCCTCTGTCGCTGCTGCCGCCTCCTCCTCCTCTTCCTCCTCTTTTTCCTCCTCCTGTACCTCCTCTTCCTCCTCCTCCTCCGCCTCCTCCTCCTCCTTCTCCTCCTTCTTCTCTAGCGGCGGATCACTGTTTTGCACAGTACGTGCTCGCTTCTTGGGGGGTGCCATTCTTGCAGCAATGGTGGATTGTGAGGAGCGCCACAGATTGAGGAGCTGCGCATTATATAGAGGAGGAATGGGAAGCCCAACAGTTGCGACAATGGGGAAGCGCAATGGTTGGCAGAGGAATGGGGAAAAGCGACGGTCGTTGGCGGCGGGAGATGTAAGGTTCATATTATCACCGCCGTTATTAAATTCAACCGCGGGATAATATTATCACCGCCGTTTTTAAATTCAACCGCGAGGATAGGAACAAAGACATATATAATCGCATCGCTAAATCGGTTGGGAACGGATCAATATCACCGCCGTTTTAGATAGAGAACCGGCGATGAAAGTATTAGTGTCGGTTCAACAAAGGTAACCGCAAGTGATAAAGTGAATTGCGCGAAAAAGGCAGCCATATCACCGCCGTTTTTGAGATAGAATCGGCAAGGATATATTACCGCTTGCTCAAGAGAATAAACCGCAATGATAATATCCCACTATATATACCTGGCTCCTTCCCAAGATGTCCGCAATGAGAGGAGCTCTGTTCTTGCTCGATTGGGGTGGAGAGGGGCGAATTTTTGCTCTCAAATTTGGTGTAATTTGTCGTTTTCTAACTTCTGATCTAAGGTTCGTGTACTGTTTAGTTGGATATTACGTTCTATATTGTTGTAGGTTGTGATTAGAATTATATATTGCCTAGTCAACACAATTAGATATGTAATCTTCAGTTTAGATTTGAAATTACCAACTTTTATTTGTATAGTGATTGCATTTAATTTGTTGATTGAATTTAAATGTGGTAGCACTTCATAATTAACTATTGTTTAATCTAAATACTTAAAATTGTTTCTTTATTTCGTGTATGTTAATTTAATACTTGTGTAAGTAATGTAAATTTGCTAGATTTAACCATTATATATAACTAATAGCAATTATTTAATTGATTTTAAAATCGAGATTTGGATATAGATTTATATATAACTAATAGCAACCACGCATCGTGCCAAACGCTCATCGATAAACATGAAGGTGGGATCGTAACTTAGTTGTATAATTAAAGATATGCTTTATTTTGTATGAAGGTCAAGCTTCAATTTGTAATATATACATTTTGTACGAAGGACATGCTTCAATTTGTAATGTATAGAGTATTGATTATTATAATCATCCAGAAAAAGTAAATGTCCAATGGATGAATAGGTATATAATTGATGTAAAAAGGCTAAGCATAAAAGAATTATGTTCCTCATCCGATACTGAAATGAGAGAAGAAGAGATAATAGTACTCAAATTTGTTGGACGGACCATTATATATAACTAATAGCAATTATTTAATTGGTTTTACAATCGAGATTTGGATATAGATTTATAAGTAATGAAAATTTCTACATTAATTAGCACTACATAACAAATTAAATGTATAAAACAATTTGTGAGCACTTATTGATTTACTAAGATTTTATTTGTTGTAAATATTTGTAGATGGATCAAGATGGATGTATGAAGCGGACCGTCGCGATAGAGAGTACTTTAACTGGTGTGACTAGTTTTCGAAGGCTATGCAAGCGCATAAGTCAAATAAGCCGATGGACTATATTTGTTGCCCGTGCATCGATTGCAAGAATGAGAAGCAATTTTTGAACCTTGAGGCGATCCGCACACACTTGCTTCAAGGGTTTCAAGCCCGCCTATACCGTTGGACCGAGCATGGTGAAGATGAGATTGTGCGTGAAGGGCATCTGATTGATGATGATGAAGACAACGACTCAACCGCGGTGGAAAATACGTTCGTCGACACCCATGAAGAGACATTCATCGATAACCATGAAGATGATCTAAAACAGATGTTGCATGATGGGGAGGAGGACCTCACGAGTGAAAGAGATTTTCAGAAGTTTCAACGTATGGTAGAGGATTCTACAACACCCTTGTACCCAGGCTGCAAAGAGGAGTTCAAAAAGCTGCATGTTGTGCTTACGCCGCAGCTTGAAGGCAAGCAATGGTTGGTCCGACAAGAGTTTCACAGAGTCAGTAGGTTTCTTCAGAGATGTCCTTCCAGAGGGTAACGTGTTGCCAAAGAACCACGCATACCGTGCCAAGCAGTTGTTTGTCTGCTGGGACCGGAAGTGCGAAAATACACGCATATCCAAACGATTGCATATTGTATCGCAATGAGTTTGCAAATTTGGATGCATGTCCCGTTTGCAAGGCATCTCGGTATAAGCGCGGCGATGACGATATCGAGGGTCAATGTAAGAAGAAAAGACCTCCGACCAAGGTGGTGTGGTATTTCCTATAATCCCGATGCAAGCGCCTGCTTATAACAAAAGGCATGCTCAATTGCTGCGATGGCATGCCGAGGAGCGTAAAAAGGATGGAATGCTTAGACACCCTGCTGACTCCGCGCAGTGGAGGAATATCGACAGAAAATATAAGAAACACTTTGCATATGATATGAGGAATATAAGGTTCGGACTCAAGACGGATGGGATGAACCCTTTCGCAACATGAGTAGTCGTCATAGCACTTGGCGGTGACTTTATGTATGTACAACCTTCCTCCTTGGCTTTGCATGAAGAGGAAGTACATTATGATGCCGTTACTGATCCAAGGGCCGAGGCAACCTGGCAACGATATTGATGTGTTCCTCAAACCACTGGTTAAAGATCTTCTGGTATTGTGGAACCACCGTTACTGAGGAGGTCATCGAGTTCTGCATCGATTACATGGATCTCAAACCGATTGGTGTGCCCGTATCTCGCCATGAAGGGAGGCTACAAGGCAAAGGGACACTAGGTCAGAAATCGATCCGTACAAATGATCGTGCTTCATTCACGCAAGCATATTTTACAGTTCTGCACCAATCAGTTGTAGCGGCCCCGTATGTCGACATGCACAAGAACATGCTACGAAGACAAAACCCATGTAAGTCTGAGGTTTGGATCGCGAGAGAGCACAGAGATAACTTTGGAAATTGTGCTTAGATACATGATGCATACGCAAACAGAGTGCGCTCAATTGAGAACGCTGGCTAAGGGACCATCATATACAATTTTGACATTTGAAGGATACGACATCAATGGGTACACATTTTATACGAGAGCACCAACCAAAACAGCGGGGTCCGTATAGATGCTTATGACAGCAATGGCAATATGCAGACGTACTACGGATTCATAGAAGAGATTTGGGAGCTTGACTATGGGCCTTTGAAGGTCCCCTCTTTCGGTGCCGATGGGTCGACTACCTAGGGCGTGAACATCGACAAGTACTCAGATCACTACCGTAGACTTCAAACACGCTTGATCACAGAGAAGAACCATTTGTACTTGCTAATGCCGTTACACAAATTTTCTTTGTGAGGGATCCAGCTGACAAGGAACGCCACGTGGTTCTTCAATCAAAAAGAAAGATTGTGGGAGTTGAGAATGTAGTCGATGAGGAAGACTATAACCAGTTTGATGAGCTTCCTCCTTTCGGTGAGAACATCGACCTAGGTCTCATGGAAGACACAGAGGAAGCTACATACATACGCCGCGATCATAACGAAGGCCGGATTGTAACTTAGTTGTGTAATCAAGGATATGCTTTATTTTGTATGAAGGTCAAGCTTTAATTTTTGATATAAACATTTTGTACGAAGGACATGCTTCAATTTGAAATTTATGGAGTATTGATTATTATAGTCAATCAAAAACAGTAAATGTCCAATGGATGAAGATGACATAGTAAGAGCAAGTTTTTATTGATTATTCCTAATTAACCGAAATTTTAAATAAAACAAAAAAGGAAAATTCCAATGTTTATATTTGGGGTTTTTTTACAAATAAATTAGCAGTTTGTATGAGCCCTAAATAGCTCTTATTTGGTTGGGCTAACGAAATTCCAATGTTTGTATTTGGTTGGGATAAAACAGGTGTGCCACTTTTCCTTGCCGCGGCAGTAAGTGTGCCACTTTTCCTTGCCGCGGCAGTAAGTCCTTGCCACTTCTGGCACAGCAGACAAGGAACATCAGTGCCGGTTGACAAACGAGAACAGACACTAATAAAACACATCGATGCACGCCATAGTCCGCAACCGCAGAATAGCTATATATCACGCACACTACAATAGAACATCACGGGCCCTACTATTACAATATCATCGCCGGTTCATAAATGATCGCGATAATATATCATCGCTTAGGGTCATAACGCCAAGCACTAAAAATATTATTATTTATTTTAATGAACCGCAGAATAATTATTTTTAGTGTCGGGCGCTTATGACCCAAGCAGCGATATGTAAATATTATCGCCGTCATTTATGAACCGGCAAGTGATGTTTCACTATCACCGCCGGTCTATAATAAGTCGGGCAGAGATAATATATCACCGCCGGTTCAGATCTTTGAACCGCATTAATAATCCTCCCATATATACATTTCACTCCGCGACTTAGCCATTTCCGCACTTAGCCATTTCGCAATTTGTTTGAGTTCTTCTTCTGCGCCTAGCCGCCGACTCTCCCCACGCCGCCCTCCGGCGGCGACGCCTCCCCTCGGTGCCTCCTCCGGCGGCGGCGCCTCTCCGGCGGCGACGCCTCCCTGCGGTGCCTCCTCCGCGCGGGCGACGCCTCCCCGCACGCCCTCCCTCCTGCGGTGCCTCCTTCCTCCGGCGACCCTCTCCCACGCCGTGGCCGGTGATGATGCTAGGGTTCTCGATGTTAGTGCTCGTGATGTTGCTCGTGATGTTGCCTGTGATGATTCTAGGGTTGGCCGATGCTACCGCTTCCGTGATGATTCTAGGTTCTCGATGATGTTGCTCGTGATGTTGCTCGTGATGATTCTAGGGTTGGCCGATGCTATTGCTCGTGATGATTCTAGGTTCTCGATGATATTGACAATTGTTCTGTAAATAAGGCCTTAAATTGGTAGACTAACATGCATTGACAATCGATGATTCTTGGGTTCTCGATGTTATTGCTCTGTGATGATTCTAGGGTTGGCCGATGCTATTGCTATGTGATGATTTAAGGCCTTATTTACTCAATTAATTGTTTTGCACATCTGTGATGAGATGAAGGTTCTAATCTTCATTCAAACCCAATAATCTGAGAGCAATCGTACATAATTACCTCCATATGAATGACATAATGTTGTGAATTTGTGAGGAAATTTTGTTTGAATATTTTTACACCTTGCTGGTAATTGGATATGTATGTGTATGTGTTCAGTGTCGATCTTATGTATGTGAGTATCTTAAGTACTGACTGGTCTTGTTTAGATATTTTACTTATGTGAGGATAACTATATGCTTGTATTGAATTTGTGTGGAAATGTGTATGCTAGTCGACAAGCTTATTTCCATTATCCTGATTCATTAGATATATATTAGCACTCAGTTCTCAATTAATTACTCTCTTGTCTGTTAAAGTATTGAAATATTGTTTATTTTCAATAAGGTAAGGTTGTCACAAATTCATCAGCAGGCGCAGCCGCCCAAGAGACAGGGGCCCAACTCATATATTCTTTAGAATATTATTGATTATTTGCTCAATAAAAAATAATGAATCATTCTTATTCCACATTTATATGATTTTCAAAAAATGAAATAAGGTTATAAATCCACAACTAGAATGTTAGTAGTCTATTACACCAAAAGCGAGAGCAATCGGTTCCTAGTCAACCAAGACTGATGTCGCCGATGGCCTTCTTCACGGCCGTTGCAACGATACGCTGTCTCCGGAAGTCCATCGCGCATCAAAGCCGCCGCTGAGAAAGTCCTCTCTCGATTTGACCAAAGACTGCAAAAGCATGGCTGCCAAGAGAGCATACGATACACCGGGTGAAGAAGGCCACGAGGAGACGTGGTTGTTGATAAGGAACCGATTGCTTTGCTTTTTTGGTGTAATAGACTACTAACATTCTAGTTGTGGATTTATAACCTTATTTCATTTTTTGAAAATCATATTAGTGTGGAATAAGAATGATTCATTATTTTTATTGAGCAAATAAGTATATATGTGAATTGTCAATCAGATATGTATCATGTGTAAGTGTATGTGATATGTATAAGTATATGTGAATTGTCAATCAGATATGTATCATGTGTAAGTATATGTGATATGTATAAGTATATGTGAATTGTCAATCAGATATGTATCATGTGTAAGTATATGTGAAATTGTATATGTTCTTTGTTACCCGCTCCTCTCGTCCACGAAAGTAGGTTGCCGAGAATCGATCCATGCGATTAAGATTTTGAAATTTACACTATTAATATATATGTACGCTACGAAGATATGTAACGATGACAAAATGGTGATTACGCCTTATATATGCACAACATTGATATATATGCGAAGATTCATCTCATGATTTTGTTAATTTAAAATTCTAGAAAACTTGCCACACATGGCCTCTCACAATGGACAAGTGCTGGATGGCGCTGAGCCCATGGACCAAAGCCCAGAGCGAAGCCCGACAGAGTTCCTCAACCTGGAACAAGTCGAGGCAACAAATGTACATGAGGTAAGTCTTTACTAGGATTATATCGTGAGGATATGCTTCCCGATGAAATTAGAGCAGAGCCAAACAACTAATGAAACAATCAAAATGCAGGTCGACATCTAGTGCACCGAAGAAGGCCGCGACGAGGTCCCAAAGAAGATGCGCACAGTGAACGAAGGTGATAGTTGAGCTTAGTGAAGTCGGAGAACCAGCTATACCCGCCATTGCTTGGGCCATATCGGACAAAGATGCGGGGTCCTGGTGGAGACAATGTGCCCATCATGTACAGATCATGGACACGCGGTAGCGATTCTCCGTCAGATGTTCCCGGCGACATCAAGGAAACATTGTGGACAGAGTTAATAAGTTTCAGCCTCAAGATCGCTTGGAGATTGCCAGAAACATGCACTAAGCGTTATGGGAACGCATGGAAGAACCGGAAGACAAAGTGAATAAGGAGTACGCCAAGAAGGATCAAACGCCGGATTTTAATAGATTCCCGAGGTTACAAAGAATTTTGGGATGAATTCAAGCAATATAAGATATCTCGATGAAGCCGGTGCTATCGACCAATGAACAAGGCAAATTCGACAAGAACATTTACCCCTATGTGCTAGGCACCGGTGGCTACGTGAAGTACCCAAGTGGGATGCACGGAAGAACAAATAGCACTTGATGGAGTTGTTATTGTGGACGCCTCACATGGCCCCAAGATCAAAGCACCGGCCGCTATGCGAGGAGCTACTCTGCTTGGATGATGGCGACTTAAGCTTTAAAAGCGAGAAAGACGAGGAAATCTCGAGGAAGATAGCGGATGCCCACTCCGGTTATTCAGGGCTCCTTCCCGCCAAGAAGGGAGGACGACGAGCTAACACGCCTTTGGGTAATAGGGAGCACCACGTCGCACCAGAGGGGTTGGCTTGGTGTCGTGGAAAGCAAAGATTCCCAGAGGATGCCTATATGTACAAGCCACCAAAGAAATCCAGACAAGAACAGTTGAATGAACGTGTACGAGAAATTGAAGACCGGATGCATAGAAGGGAAGTCGAATTTGAAGAACAGATGAAAGTGATGCGAGAAATGGTAACAAATGTCCTGAGCGAATGTCACCACATGACGAGGTCATCAACACATGACGAAGTCCCGCCGGTTCTCAAAAGCACCAAGCATCCGCTAACCCTCCTCAAGAGGGCTCAGCGTGTAGTTTTCCTGTGGACAAAATCATAGAGCCGACACGCTGCAGTCTGCACCGCCAGAGCGAACATTACCATCAAGGTGGCTGAAGGGGTGGCTTGGCCATGCAACGAGGGGCAGATATTGCATAACCGCCCAATTCCTCGGGGATACGCCAGAGTTGCAGTTGACAGCGTGGTTGACAGATACCGCAAAGTAGAGGTTGAGATCGCGGGCGAGGAGGGGCAAAGTCTTGGACAAAGCATAGGCACATTCATCGCGTGGCGCAAGCGGTATATAAAGTTTGCCTCAGAAGATGACAACGACGATGATGTTAACAACGATGACGAGGCGGAGTCTCCATCTAGGAACAGTCCTCCTCCTCCTCCGGCGTCATCGAAGAAAGCTCCTTCTCCTGCTCCAGCGCCACCCAGGAAAAGTCCTCCTCCTCCGCCGTCACCCAAGAAAACTCCTCCTGCTCCAAATACCACAAGATGACCAAAGAGCACCGCGATCCAACATTCTACACTGTCGGGGGAAAAGTTTGTCATCTGTGAAGCTAGCCAAAACTCTTAGCAACAAACGACCATATGAAATGACCGACGAAGAAACAAAAAAAGAAGTAGGCGCCTATGTAGAAAAGCACTTCAAGAAGACGCCACCACCTGCTAAGATTGAAATCGAACCTGCCAAACGGGATTTCTTCCTGGACTTAGCGAAGGTTAAACAGACAGGACGGATAACTGAAGCTCCTCAACCTAGCCAACTATCAGACTACGATCGCATCTCTAGGAAGAAATCTAAAGGAGATAGTGGCAAAGCAAATTGCTTTGGAAGCCAAAGTGGTGTCAAGGGCGCAGCACCGTAAAGTGGAAATTGCTAACGGGGGAAGCTTTGTCAGATCCAAATAAGGAGGTCAAACTGACCACACAACTACGGCGTCTACATGATTGGTACCTGTAGTATGTCCAAAAGACACAAAACACTGCTTTCCCAGTCAGATACAAAGATATGGACTTTCACAACAATGACGACTCTTTCTGGGTTGAACACATGGAACTATATCGATGTACCAACGAGACGCCTCGACGTGTCTATATTAAGAATATGGATTCGTAAGTCTCTTGTATAATTCATGTCAGATATCCACGCACTCTTAAACATAGGGTTTGAATTCTTTTTTACGAGAATGGAGACACGTACACTTAGAGCGAACAACAATGAAAAGATAGGATTCTGGACCGGCATGGTCAATCGCAAACTTATTGAAGATCCAAAACAATAAATTATGTTAAGGTGTACGTACTCAAGGCGCTGCTAAAGCTACAACACAAGGACTACGTACTTTTACCCTACAACTTTCAAGACGTGTTTCCGCCTACTAGTGTCTCATATTTGATGCGCAACACAATGTGACGACTAATTGGCTTCGCAGCTTTTCATCGGATCGCCCTTGTCTTCATGTTAGACGAAAGCAACATCACCGTCTTGGACTCAATGAGGAAACCGACAAAGTAATACCAAGACTTAATAGACTTGCTAACCGTGTAACTTCGCCGTTGTATTATTGCTCTAATAATCTTCCATCCCATTGCACCTAATTAATTTTAATGACTACTCAAAACCATGAACAGGTGTACAAACAATATCGCAAGAAGAGCAAACGGCATCGTCCATACGTGAAAAATTTCAGAATACACACCGATTTTCCATGCCCAAACAACCCCAAGGGAACAATTTATGTGGATACTACGCAATGACACATATCCACGCTGCTCATCATCGATAATACGGACTACAACGGCCACCGGTATATCGATCATTACATGTTGACCCGTACTTTTCTTTATAAAGACGATGACACTAATTAATGCTTCAATTTCTCCTATGACAAATACAATAAGCGTAGGCATCAATGACTGCTTTCGACCACGAAATTGATGCCCTTCAAGAGCAGATAGTTGGGTTCACAATTCGAGAAATTCTCCACACGAAGGGCGAGTTTTACGACCATTTCTCCATGGCAACAATTTCAATGAACAATTTATTGCTTCAAAAGTGAATGAACAATGTAATAATTAAATATTATGATGCTTCAATGTATTTCAATTACACTTTAGTGATGCTTCAAGATTATTGTGCACAACGATACCGTCTGATGTAATACATATATCGTATAATGTATATACATGCTACAACATATACCGCAAAAATATATATGTAAAAGGTTTAAAAACCAATCACCGCCAGCTTTTGGATACCAAAATAGGACACGAGTTATCACCGCTTAACAAGAAAAAAGGGCGTTGATAGTAGTTATCGATCTTGGGATATTGATAACAATTGGGCATCGATAGTTACTTATCACCGCCGGATATTATTGAAAATGTGGCGATGATGGTTACTTATCATCGCCGGTTCTAAATAATAACAGCGATAATATATTATCACCGCCGGTTGGAAATTGTGAACCGGCAGTGATAGTTATTATCACCGCCGTTCTTAAGTATAAACCGGCAAAGATAGTGATTATCACCGCGGTTTACATCCGGCAGTGATAGTCCTCGACTATCACTGCCACTTAGGTTGTGCCGGGTCCACATCCGGCAGTGATGCCAATGTGGACCCGGCAGTAATCACATGTTCCGTAGTGGTGGGCCTCTTCTTATGCGTAGTAACACTTGGATCACATCAAAGTATAAAAAATGAAGAAAGATAAATCACTCAGAGAGAACCAAAATAACACATTGAAGCAATCATGAAAAGAGAGGTTTGGCAAAGCTATTCGCAAATTATTTAAGCACAACCTCCAAATGGTACAAGAAATTGTCACTTTTTCATAACCCGTTGGCTTTTTTTAGAACTCTCGGATCTTTGTCCTATAAAAAAATCTAATGCTAAAAATAATCTAGTATATAATTCTTCCATGCACCTCTTTCTTTGGATGAGTTGTTTGTGACTTATTGGTTGCTTGGGTTCTCTGTGATCATCCTATGGTTTTATATATAGCCCTTTAGTCATTCTCCAAAATAAATAGTAATCCTGCTAGACAAAAAGTAGGAAACCTAATCCTATATATTAAGATTCATCTAGCACATGTTTTAAAATCCTAAAAAAATAGATATGTGTCACCATAATTAACAGATTAAGTAACAAGTTTCTCTGTTTGTATTATGTGTCACATAATTGGAGTGTGTTATATTTCATTTTACGAAGTTCATTAGGAAATGACTTCGGAGACTCCTTTCGTATATTGCCCGTAAGTGACTAAATTGCATTCTTAGCAAATAGGGAATGGGGTAGGTGGCGGAGCCACCTCTCGATGTCCCTAGGTGGTTGCCTAGGCTCGATGGCGGGATCTTGCTCAGTCCCCTCTCTTGCGCATGACCGGCTGCCATTGAAGCACAGGGAAAGAGGTCATAGGATCTGTGCACCGTCGGAAGGAAGATAAAGCACCTGTTTTGTGAATTGGATCATATATCATTTGATGGTTCAGTTAGCTCAGCAATTAAAGCCTTAGGGCCAACAATCCAGTCTATTTACAGTTCACTTAGAAGAAGAATCAAATGATGACATCGATTGATTGGCTTCTTTCCATCGAGACAAACACAAGTTAAGGGGCAAGGTTTAAGTCGGTTGGCTGGGAGCACACGGCGAGGGTGTTTAGGCTCATGTCCATGCGCGCGGCGAGGCAATCAGACCTGGGGTGACGAACAGACGAGGTGCATGGGCAGAGGTCTTAGACGATCAGGGTGCAACGTGGTCTATACACGGCAAGTAACAACCAAAGATGCCCTCACCTCATATCTGTGTAGGAGTTATGTTGATTTTGTACTTATTTTTCTTGGTGGGTAAGCATATGGATTGAAGGATTTCTTCGCAAGTAACTGCATTTGACTGTAGTTAAACTTGCTCGAGCTTAAAAGAAGTTTTAGCTTCGCCGCTAAATGGAGCTAGCTGACTACTGGCATTTGTATAGTGACACTGTAATACAACAATTGACTTGATACCTGAATTTCATTGGCATTGATATATTTTGTGATTAGACTTAGACCAGCAGAGGTTTGGTTTCGTTCACAGTTCTTGTCAAGTACTGTCCCATCTTCTTTGAGGATATTTTGGGCGTCAGCACCAAGAGCTGCCTGTATGTAGGGATGGTAGTTTTACCCATGAGTTTGGGTACCCGCGCGTATCCGACCCGATAAGGACAGGTACGTGTAGCACTTCAGATCTATGGATTTTTAGATTTGAGTACCCGATAAGCTCATAGGATGAGCGTGGGTACCAATTTGTACCCATGGGTACCCATGGATATCCTATATATGACATGTGGGGCCCACTTAAGATATACATTACAAAATAAAACCCTAGTTTCCCCAATCCCCCTACTCGGCTTCTCCCGATTCCCCATACCTATTGTAGGATCGAGGCGCACCAAGAGGGAGGTGAATTGGTGCAAACTAACACCTAAAACTAATTTTTTTGTGTTTTTATTAATTCTGGAAATTAATAAAATAGTGACTAAACTGAACAAATCAATCTAGAATAATTGATCTAATACTATGGAAGAGAAACTAGATAAAACATGCAAACAAGAAAGCAATTATACGTAAACATGAATTATTAGATTGAGATCCATACTCTCTGATTTTCAACAAAGAATTTGCATATGAATCTCTTCACATGAAAGCACAAATCCCAGATAATTTTCTAAACTTTTTCCTTAATTTTCTCCTCTTTTCTGTCAATCTGTCTCCTGTCTTCTCTTGCTTTCTTTCTGTTCTTCTTGCGCCTGCACAGTACCTACTGCACTGTAGGATCTTTGTAGCTTGTAGCCGAACAATTACTTGCCTCTCGCCATAGCTAGTTGTCCTTGCTGTTCCGACTAGGGAACAGCTTGCATGCGGCCTTGCGCTACCTCGCGTCGCCGCCGCCACACGCAGCCTCCTCTCTGGCTTGCTTTTTCCTTGCGGCGCTGGTCCTTTTTCCTTGCCTCGTTCTTCCGCGGCCTTCACCTTTTATTCTTCGCGTGCGTGCTATCCGTTCGACGCTCGTCCGTTCGACTCGGACATCTCCTACGCCATCGTCTCGGATTCTTCAGCTTTTTCCTTTCTCAACTCCAACAGGAGATCTCCTCCCTCTCTTTTATACTTAACAAACCCTAATTTCTTAACCCTAATTGCCTGACCCAATTACATAAGGCCCAATACATGCACACAGCCCAAAACTCATATATATGCACGCGTACGGTCCACCTGCCGCTCTCGCGTGACTAACTCGTCTGCACGACCCGCTGGCCGTCACACTGCGTCGTCCATCTGCGTAGACCTCTACGCATCTCATCTCACTGCACATGCATCATTCGCGTGTTGCGCCTCCTGCACCTGCGACCTCGCGTGCCACCTGCACCTCTGCGACCTCACGTGCTGCGCCTGCACCTCTGCGACCTTCGCGTGTGCTTCTCTCGGACTACGCGCCACCTGCGCGGATTCTCCTCGACCGCAGTACGCTCGCTTATGTCCGTCATACGCAACGTGCATCTCGCGTTCCTACGTTGCACTTCCTGTTGCCTGCGCTGCATCTCCTGTCACAAATAAAACAAACTCTCGCAGTACCTTATTTCATAACAAATATTGTTGTCACATAAATCATCACACATATATTAAATTGTTATCAAATTAATCATCACAATATAAATTTCGCAAATGGAACTGACAATCTCCCCCTTGATGAGTGATTTGACAACACACAAATAATCCATAATTTTTATCAACAATCTTCCCCTTAATTACAATTCAACAACTCCCCCTTAATAATGTCAGTTTAAGCATATTATTTCTCCCCCTTTGGCAAAACACACATCAAGGATGAATGAAAAATGCTATTGGAGCAATAGATAATTGAAATATATCCATACATTCAGAATATATTATGAGCAATCGAGTTAAATAAAAAAATACAAATACCCATTTAACATCTACTCTCATAGTAAGTAGTAGAAAGAAACATTTAAACATCTTGAAACCTTCCACTAGAACATACCTCGTTTCAACTCACAAATCAAAGTAAGCATTTCATTCATACATAAGCAAATATCAGGATTGCATAATAAATTTTTGTGTAGCATAAGTAAGAACCTTTCTTCAAGATTTTAGAAGGCTATACATAATTATTTTACTCCATCCAGTCACTCACACCACGGGAATTTGTCTAGTATGCCCATAACATTTGTTCACTTTGTACCACTTTGAGGTACATTTTTTTTCTCTTTTTTTTCGCATCCACTTTGAGGAGGCTCTTTTTTTTATTTGAATATGACTACCCCGATTTTTCGAGTTTATAGTCATGGACTTGACATAGGAACATGTTTTCTTGGGCATATGTCGACTACTACCATGGTATTAGAAAGTAATGGAAGTAACTTACATTTAGCATAACCCACTAAATCTTGAGTACTAGAGAACACTCATGATATCATTAGATGTGATTTTAGCAAGTCTCCAATACTGCTCAGTAAGGAATAAAAATGCCCAACATTGAATAAGTAAGGAACTTGGCCATGAACCAATGGGGACTAGATAGTCTAAAGTAACTTGCTACATACCACTATCAAGAACCGATGTCGACAGATATTTACAAATAAATAGATTTTTAAAAGATATTGCTCACAATACTTCTAAATAAATGTATTTATTTCAACACAAATGAATATGCTTCCCCTCAATTGTTGCATCTACAGAGCATTATTTGAATGAATGATAACCAATTCTCTTCTTAAACTTGCATACTCAGAATATGCCAAAGGTTTAGCAAAAGTATCAGCTAATTGATTTTCAGTTTTCACAAAGACCATTTTAATTGAACCTTTCTCCATATGATAAAAAATGATGTCATATATCAACTTTATCACAAACAACATCAGCACAAGAATAACCAATAAGTTATAAATGAGAGTCACAAGAGTATCTTAGGCCAAAAGCATGTGTACCTTATTGAATTCATGGTTCTCCATTCACATTTGAATCACGTTCAAAATTTGTTGTTTGTGTAGACTCATCATCTCTTTTTGTGTCATTTACAAACCTGCACTTTGCAAAAAAATTCTAGCATAGGAGCTAGACTCATCCAAAGCAATATCATATAATCCCTCGAGTCAGTTAGTCTCAACATTAAACACATTATCACCATCCTTCACAATTTCTAGACTTGGAAACAATTTTTAATCTTGGGTCATATGTCATGAACAATCCAAATCAATTAGCCACCAATTTCCAAGTCATTTATCTTTATTCTAAAATGGGAGAAAATGTTTAGGTACCCACACTTTTGATACCTTGCTGTTTTTTATTGAATTTTTTGGAATCCATGTTGGTTTTGCACTAAATGACTCAACTGGGCTTTTTGTTCGATAGGCATTACATAAAGATGTGACACCCAAAGTGGCTTGCTGTTTTTGAGGAGTTTTAGAATCAAAATGAACATTTTTTCTTTGCTGGTAATTAATTTTATTAGTTTCAAAACAATGTGTAGGATGCACAAAACAATTTCTAGCAATATGACTGTTCCTACCACAATTGTAGCACTTCACATTATGAGAATTGTTCCAAAATTTTGGACCTAAATTAGCATAGCAATTGGTTTTAATATGTCCAAGTTTTCCACAATTAAAACATTTTTTCACAATTTTATTTTCAGATTTAGCTTTTGAGGTAGTAACATGCAAATTGGAATTCTCCTTAGCTAACGGACTTTGAAAGCAAGAATTTTTAATGTATCCTAGACCTTCTTTCATGAAAGAGCATTTTGATGTATCTAGGATCATATTCAAGTTTTTCTCACCATTTGTCATTTTTTCCAAAGATATTTTCAAGTAATTGTTTTCTTTAGCAAGATCCGGACATCTATTGCATAAAAATGTGTAAGGACGCTTTTCAAATTCAATTAATTTTCTTCTAATTCCAGCAAGGTCCTCACAAGAAAATTCTTTTGCTAACTTATTTACATCATTCTCTAAATTTGAGCAATTTCTTACCAAAGAATTCTTTAAGGAATCTACCTCTTTTGCAAGATAACACAACAAATACATGTTGAAGAACTAGATTTCAGCAATGCATTTTCACTTCTATAAAATTCACATAACTCACAAGAAGCATTCTCAAGATCAAAAATTTTGTTTTTCAAAATTTCACATGATTTACAAGGAATACTAATTTCCTTTTTCAATTCTACACAAGAGTTACAGTTATCTTCTCTTTTACTAGTGGTAAAAAGAAGCTTATCATAGTCCAATTTTAATGCTTTAAATTTCTTAATCAATGCATTTGAAATTCTTTCTTGTGCGCGAAACGCTTTAAAAAATTTCAGACTTAGTTACCTTATTGTCATTATCGATATCCTCATCGTCCTCCTCCTCATTGTCCATGTTCCTTCCGACAAGACATAGATCAACAATATCGCCATCCTTCCTAAGAGATGTCGATGAATCATCCTCATCACTATTACGTAGAAGATCGAGCTCCTCCTCCATGTTCAAGAATGTCTTCCGAAGAACCTGTTTCATTTTCTTACCTGAAAATTTACTTTTTGAAAAAGAACTTGGTTTCTTGTTAGTAAGTTTGGGACAATCATTTATAAAATGACCAAAGGCATCACACTCAAAGCATTGTATTGCACTAAGAACACTTTTTCCTTTTCGAAAATCTTTTTCATTATTCTTTGAAAATTTTGTTCTTAAGGCTTTATTTACTCTTTTAGACAGAAGTGAGAGCTCATCAAAATCCATATCATCAATATCCTTTTCTTTTTCAACAGTGGTTAAAGTAATGGAACTATCATTAGAAACATCATTATTAAAAATAAGAGGTTTAATCAAACGAAAAGATGCAACATGCGCCGTGCTTTTTAATTGTTAAATTAAATCTAAAGCAAACCCGCTCTGATACCAATTGTAGAATCGAGGCGCACCAAGAGGGGGGTGAATTGGTGCAAACTAACACCTAAAATTATTTTTTTTTTGTGTTTTTATTAATTCTGGAAATTAATAAAATAGTGACTAAACTGAACAAATCAATCTAGAATAATTGATCTAATACTATGGAAGAGAAACTAGATAAAACATGCAAACAAGAAAGCAATTATACGTAAACATGAATTATTAGATTGAGATCCATACTTACTGATTTTCAACAAAGAATTTGCATATGAATCTCTTCACATGAAAGCACAAATCCCAGATAATTTCCTAAACTTTTTCCTTAATTTTCTCCTCTTTTCTGTCAATCTGTCTCCTGTCTTCTCTTGCTTTCTTTCTGTTCTTCTTGCGCCTGCACAGTACCTACTGCACTGTAGGATCTTTGTAGCCGAACAATTACTTGCCTCTCGCCATAGCTAGTTGTCCTTGCTGTTCCGACTAGGGAACAGCTTGCATGCGGCCTTGCGCTACCTCGCGTCGCCGCCGCCACACGCAGTCTCCTCTCTGGCTTGCTTTTTCCTTGCGGCGCTGGTCCTTTTTCCTTGCCTCGTTCTTCCGCGGCCTTCACCTTTTATTCTTCGCGTGCGTGCTGTCCGTTCGACGCTCGTCCGTTCGACTCGGACATCTCCTACGCCATCGTCTCGGATTCTTCAGCTTTTTCCTTTCTCAACTCCAACAGGAGATCTCCTCCCTCTCTTTTATACTTAACAAACCCTAATTTCTTAACCCTAATTACCTGACCCAATTACATAAGGCCCAATACATGCACACAGCTCAAAACTCATATATATGCACGCGTACGGTCCACCTGCCGCTCTCGCGTGACTAACTCGTCAAGACGACTACCGGGTCATTACATCTGTCGTCCATCTGCAGAGACCTCACGCATCTCATCTCATCGCACATGCATCATTCGCGTTTGCGCCTCGCACTGCGACCTCGCGTACACTCGCACCTCTGCGACCTCGCGTCTTTGCGCTGCACCTTTGCGACCTTCGCGTGTGCTTCTCTCGACTACGCGCCACTGCGCTGATTCTCCTCGACCGCAGCAGTACGCTCGCTTATGTCCGTCATACCGCAACGTGCATCTCGCGTTCCTACGTTGCACTCCCTGTTGCCTGCGCTGCATCTCCTGTCACAAATAAAACAAACTCTCGCAGTACCTTATTTCATAACAAATATTATTGTCACATAAATCATCACACATATATTAAATTGTTGTCAAATTAATCATCACAATATAAATTTCGCAAATGGAACTGACACCTATCGCAAGCCCAATTCGCAATCCCCATTCCTCGCCTCCTTCGGTGCCAGCCTCCCTCCCCTCGCCTCGCCTCCCTAAGCGCCAGCTCCTCCCCTCGCCTCACCTCCCGAGGTATCGGCGGTGGCCATGGCCGACGGGGAGGCAACAAGGGCGGGGACACAAATTGCACAATCAGATTCTGCAGAATATATATTTATATTTATGAAATAAAATTAAGTTTGTTACACAGTTCTAACATTTAATATTGGAAATATCTCAATGCTTGTTTTACTATTATAAATCATGCAGTTTTTTTTTTCGCTTTTCCCTTTGATTGATGTGAATTTTTTTAGCTTTCTTAGAGCAAATGCAATAGCTTCTTTTATAGCATTTTAATCACATAATAGATTGGTTTTAAATATTACCCCATTCTCAAATACTTCATATTTTTTTACTACAATTTTGTTGACAAATACTATACTTTTTGGTGCGCTAGGTATATTTTCTTATAGTTATGTAAAAAATACATGTATATTTTCAATCACAGTCATTAGAGTTGTCTAACAAATATTACCACTCATAATAGTTGTCTTACAAATACAACTCTTTTTCAAAGAGTACAATTTTCCTGTACCATCGCAATTATCACGAATCGTAAACCACCATCGCGAGGGGAAAAAAAAAACAATTACTGCAAAATACCATCGCCGTAAGCATTCCCATTCGTGGCCACCGTTGACATCCAATTAGGAGAGCGAGAAACTCATAAATTACGCTGCTGTCCCTACAGCCTAACTTCTTCCCAAATAAGGCTGCCGGCCAAAGCCGGGACGTACTCAAAAGGAAGCAAGCACACGGACCGCCAGGGAGGCACGTTAAGGCGCGGCTCTTGCGTCCATGCACATTGCAGGGGTAGATTCATAGTGTAATCGTTGGAGTCTAGCAGTATCAGCGTTCTCTAATATAGTGGACATTATTTTTTAACATATAAATATATAACTCTTTTATTATGAGTTATAATTTAGTATTATAAGTTTGTAATAACCTTAACTACTTCGATGATTTTTTTTCTTCTAGATTCGCCTCTGGCACAGTAGCGTGGACAGTGGTCCGGCTTGGCGCAGTGTCCTGACAAGGCTCGCAGGGCGCGCCTCCGCGTGTGGGTGGACACTGTGGGTCTGTGGCAAACGCCAGTGAACGAGCTAGGAAGAAGATTGAGAGAAGAGATGGACAAGGGCAAGAATGTCATTTCGGACTCAACTAACGGGAAAATGGACGATAATGGCATTTTGCAGAATTTTTTGTGTTTGCGATAGCATTTGTAAGATCGATCTCTTCTCCATTGCATTTTGCAACTCGCGAACTATTGCGATGGCACCGAAATTTTATTGTTTTTCAAATATATTAGTCAAGGTCACGCGCTACACGCTGCGTCATGCGAGATTTCCACGCGCTAAGCTGCGTCGTGCGAGATTTTGTCTGATAGATATTTCTAAAAAAATTGCGTAATTTTGGTTTTCTTGGTTTTTTTTAAAAATAGGCTGCTAGAATCCGTCGGCGAATCTGCGGATTATTAGGAGCCGTCAGCGAATCTGTGTTATTTTTTTTTTGGGAGAAAAACACGGGGACCTAAACATAATTTCTTTTTTTTTGTGTAATTCCGGTTTTTTTGTTTTTTTTAAAAAAATAGTCATCAGGACCGTTGGCGAATCTATGTTTTTTTAAGGAAAAAATGTATTATCGTTTTTTTGCTTAATTCCAGTTTTCTTGTTTTCTGTAAAAAAAATGGGTTGCTAGGACCTGTCGGTGAATCTGTGGATTGCTATAAACTGTCGGCGAATCTGTGGTTTTTTGTTTTGGGGGAGAAAACAAACATATTGTTATTTTTTGCGTAATTGCGGTTCCTTTTTTTTTAAAAAAAGGTCGCTAGGACTCGTCGGTGATTATATGGACTACTATAAACCATCGGTGAATATATGGTTTTTTGGGAGAAAACTACGGAGGGACCTAAACATAATTTCGTTTTTCTTGGGTCTAATACACTAAAAACAGATCTCTTGGGACCTAAACGTAATTCTTTTTTTGGTCTGTTCCGCTAAAAACCGTCGGAAGGACCTGAATGTAAACTGCAGAGGGACTAAATATAATTTCGATTTTATTCGAATCCTTTTTATTAAAAACTGATCAGAGGATCTAAACGTGATTTTAAATTTTTCAAATGACCTTCCCGCGAAGATGGTGACGTAGCATAGCTGAGAGCACGCCAATCCTCCCAGCTATAATGTATAGTATGTACATTAGTTCTTAAGCAATATGTGAACGTTTGATTGGATCCAAATCCGTGCTCGATAGCTAGAGCTTCCGGTACTTAGGCTCCCTTTAGGAGCACGCGCGGTGAAGATTTACAGAACGTAATACTTATTTTTTTTCTAGAGAGTAAACTTCTTTAGAACCTAACAACAGTGTTTTCCGAGATACACATGAATATATAGCGCAAAACCTTGGGCTATACTATATTATTACTAGAAAAAATGTCACTGCACCCTACTATTCATTGATGGATGAGAATAAATGAATCAGGGCGACAAAGATCAAAGATGTGCAGCAACCAAGACAGCTATGGTAGACCCGACGCGCATGCAAATCCGCGTACGCGCATGCAAGTCCACGGATAAAACGTGGATGCTCAAAGTCAAAGAGATGCACGAACCTAGTAGTTAATTAGTCGATGATCAATGTTTGTATCTGCAATGATTTGCTTTCGTGTAATTGTATCATTGCTTCCTCAGTACTGCCCTCTAGTGATGTCCAAATTAACGGGCGGCCTAGCACGGTCCGCATGCAAATCCACGTACGCGCACGCAAGTCTACATATAAAACGTGGATGCTCAAAGAGATGCATGAAACTAGTAGTTAATTAGTCGATGATCGATGTTCAGATGGACCCACAACCGATGTATTAGCAATTTAGCAACCTTTCGTGAAATCTTTGTGAGATCATGTGATGAAAAATTGGTTGAATGATGAAATTAGCATTGTAAAGTGATTTTGATTATGGCATGTGTGGTGCCTGTGCATGTGCTGTGTTGAGATGATTATCATGCTGGTGATAGCATGATGAAGTTTGTTTGATGCAATACACTCATGTGAGTGGTTGCATGGACTGTTTTTGAAGCAAGTTGTGGACTTGTGCTCAAATGATCGTTTGTTTATGCTAGTGATAGCATAATAGTTTTGCTTGATGCAATACACTTATGTGAGTGGTTGCATGGATTAACTTTGAGTCAAGTCGTGGATTTGTGTTCGGAATTGTTTTTGTTTATTCATGTGCAGGTGTTGCTCGAGGGCGAACGTGGTCGATGACGGGACCGGAACTAGGTTCAGGGAGGAATCGAGGTCTTGGTGGTCGAGGATGTCATGCGGGACGTTCGGGCTAGAGAACATGCACATAGAGACTGGTTAGTCACGTAATTACAGCAGGTGGGCTGTACATACGTACAAGAGTTGTTTTTGGCCACGTTGGGCCAAGTTGAGATGTATACAGACTCTTTCTATGTTGGAAGTGGAGTTGTATTCTATTTCGTTATGATTACTCTGTATAAATAAGGGGAGGTGTCCCCTGTTTATTCCGGAGCAAGATTTTAGAGTTGTACTCTTTTGTTTGAGTACTGTAACCAGATCAGAAATAAAGATCCTTCTTGCATCTTCAGCGGCTGGTGATTTTTGTCTTGCTCTTGGGTTCGACATAGTTGATCGATCGCTTGAAGTTTTGTTCATCACAGCAGTCACGAAGTTCATCACGGAGTTCGGTTCTTTGCAAAGGTATCATCTTGCGAAGGTAATATCTTTTGATCCGTAGATCCGATCGGATTGATTCTTATTGGGTTTGATTCATAATTGAATCTAGTTTCTAAAGTTAAAATTTCACATCAATCCAACGGTTAGATCTTTGGTAATTTGTGGTCGCCCAGATTGCTAGCCTTGTCGCCCAGCTGTTAGATCGCTAATTGTTTTAGTCATTTGCGAAAGTTGTAACTTTAGATCCATGGATCCGATCGACCTGATTCCTCTTTTGTTCACTTTGGAATTAAGTTTAGTTTCTACAGTTAAAATTTTACATCAATCCAACGGTTAGATCTTTGAGAATTTTGGCTCGCCCAGATTGATGTCCTGGTCGCCCGACACCTTGCCTGGTCGCCCAGATTTAATCATCTTGTGAAGAATATAACTTTAGATCCATAGATCCGATTGACCTGATTCTTTTTTTGTTAGCTTCAAAATTGAGTTCAGTTTGTACAGTTAAATTTTCACGTCAATCCAACGGTGGGATCTTCAGGAATTTCTATTTTAGTGAACATATATCGGTCTGCTCATCCAGGTTATTCACGTGGTCGCCCAACCTGCTCGCCTGCTCGCCCAAACTGCTCGCCCAAGTACCAAAATGGTCGCCCAAGTGTCCTACTGGTCATCCAAGTATTCTACTAGTCGTCCGGACTGTTCTACTGGTCGTCCAAGTGCCCAAACTGGTCGCCCAAGTGATCTACCGGTCGCCCAGACTGGTCTATTGGTTTCCCAACTGCATAAAATGATTTCCAAGCAATTTGAGTTTCAATTGGGGTGTTTTGAAAAGTTCAAAAATTTGATTTTAGCTTCCGCGTAATCATTCACCCCCTCTGATTGCTACATTAGTATATTTCGATCCTACAATCTTTGTATCAGTAATGATTTGCTTTCGTGTGATTGTATCATTGCTTCCTCAGTACTGTCCTTTAGAGATGCCCAAATGACGGCCTAGCACGGTCCGCATGCAAATCCACGTACGCGCATGCAAGTCCACGTATAAAACGTGGATGCTCAAAGAGATGCACGAACCTAGTAGTTAATTAGTCGATGATCGATGTTCGGATGGATCCACGACCGATGTATTAGCAATTTAGCACACGCTTTCGTGGAATCTTTGTATCTGGAGTGATTTGCTTTCGTGTGATTGTATCATTGCTTCCTCAGTACTGTCCTCTAGTGATGCCCAAATGGGTGGCCCAGCACGATCCGACCCGATTAACAGACAATACGATGTATTTAGACACGGCTCATTTCAGCCTAACTAATAAGTAGGCTATGCCATATCAGCACAGGTCCGCCGGGCTGAAACGGACTAGGACGGCTTGTTAGGGCGAAAAACAATTTAAAAAACTAGAAAAAAGTTAGAAAAAATAGGAAAATAGAAAAGCATGAAAAAATATAGAAAAATATGAAAAAAATTTAGAAAAAATTAGAACAATTAGAAAAACTCGAAGGATGTAGAATTTTGTTAAAAAATATATGTAAATTAAGAAAAAGCTAAAATACACAATAAATTATAAAATGAGACAAATAATTGGAATTAAATAATGACCAATGTTGCTCTCTGAGTAGCGGCTGGCCATCCTGTCTACGATAGTGTGTGTTAATAAAAACTAAAAATGTGTTCTCATAGGGTATGAGATACTTAAGTATCAAGTAAGTAGAGTTACATCTAATAGGCATATCCAAACCAAATTTGCGCGGATGTACATCCATTGCAATACAATAAGTCTTATATGATGCTACTCATTAATTAGAATTATTTAAGAAAGATATTGTAGTGCGAAAAGATTCAAGATACTGATCAAATCTCTTTGAACCAGATTTAACTATAAGATTAATAATATGGTAAGCACAACGTTGATGTAATAAGAAAGATTCAACATACGAATTGAAAAGCGGAGTAAAAATGTTCACAGCAGAAGTATTTGTTAAAGTATTATCTAATGTTATTGCAAAAATCTTATCAGTAAGGTCAAAATCTTTCACAATTTTTGCAACATAATCAGCAATATTTTCAACAGTGTATGCTACATCAAATTATTTGAATCCTATAATTCTCTTTTCTAGCTGTCGTTCGTTGTTTACATAATAAGCAACTACATTAAGGTAATTCTCTTTAGCTATACCACTCTATATGTCAGATGTCAAAAATAGAGAAAAAGTACAATTACTAAATTGCTCTTTTAGCTTATTACGATAACTATTATAGTATTTAATCAAATCTCTAGTTCTTGTTTGTCTAAAAACTGTAGAAAACTTAGTATTATGAGCGGTCTTAATATAGTTTTCAAATGTAGGTGACTCATCAAAGTTTAAAGGAAGATCTTGAGAAGCGATTAAACAATAAAAAGATTCACAAGCTACCTCGGGATTATAGTTCTAGTTATGTACCGCACCGTTGGGGTTATACTGTAGCTGCGTCTATCTCAAAGCCACCCCGCTTTTCTTTTACAGCTCTCATCATGTCTCTTCAAGTTCCTAATTCCACTTGTAGATTTCGTAGTTAATTTGTACTTACAATATTTACAAATAGTATACCTGCTCTTAACGCCGTCTGATACTTGAAAATCTACTAAATTTTTTTTCAGACTCCTGATGTACTGTGTCCTGATCTTTTTACCCCGGTGCTTGCCGATGCAGTAGCAATTGTAGAGCCTGAGGATGGTACAGGTACTGCATCTTCTTTAGCTTCATAAGATGCAAGAAGCTACTCGGGTGAAATCCCAAAATCAGAAGCTGTGAAGAACAGAAAATTGTCGTGCTCCATAAAGAAAACTGCAAGAAATAATTACGCTATTAGTACTTTAATATCATTTAAAATACTAAAAAAATAAATCACAATTATTATCTTGATTTCTTGACAGAATCCAGAAGCCTAATTTCAGATTTTTGGATTTTTAGAAAAACTAACTTGAATTTTGCCAAATTACCACCAAGAGTAAAAGAATTTTTACAAGAAAATGAATAGAAGATAATACAAGATTACTAGTGTGGAAATGAGTGGGGCAGCCACCTATTTATAGGAAAATAATTCAGGATTTTTTTGGATTTTTTTAAATTTCTAAGCATCCAATGGCTATAAAATGACTCTTTTTTAAATTAAACGGGTCAAACGAGCCGTGTTGCCCATGAACCGTGCTGTGCCGTGCTATGCCGAGGTGCCAACCCAAACATGACACGGGTTCGCGGGTTATGCTGACATGGTCCATTTATGGGTGGGTCGAGCCATGCCTAAACTATGCCAACAGTGAGTCAGTGACGCGCCTCGGGCCAACCCATTAGGCACGGCCCAGGTGGCTAACTCTACTGTCCTCAAACAGTACATGTGTCATGTCATTGTGTCTGTTTAATGTTTACTTGCAATGACTTTCGGCCTACAAAAGCGGGTTCAGGCTATTTGACCTACTTCCTAGGTCGTATGGACAAATTTTGGCCCATAGGATTTCTACGGAAGAAGTCTGTATAACACCTTGAGCATTGGTTGAAAGTCCATCCAACATCTTAAATTATAAAATCAAACATTTGGGCCTTTAAACTTTCAAATCCGGTTCAAATAACATCCCAATCTAATCTATGTGGCATAATGAGTGAGCAGTGTTATTATGTAGGATGACACACTAGTAAGTTACGTCAATGATAGGTGAGGCCCACATCAAGGATTAAAATTTTCTTTTTGGATGAAATTTTGTCAATGAGTAAAAACTAAAATTTTGATAAAATATAATTATTTTAGATGAAATTCAAAAAGAAAAATTCAAATTCAGAATTTTTGGACTGAAATTTCGTCCAAAATTGGCGAAATTTTGGCAAATTTTAACTGAGCGAAAAATAACTCAAATGATGTTAAAAAATTTTAAAATTTTTTTGAAGGGTCTTGTCACATCAATTATGTTTTTGTAAACATTTTAGATGATTATCAAATCTAAGGAATTTTTAAAAATTCAAACATTGCTACTGTCTTGATAAAATACTGACCAACAAGTTTTAACCGAATGAAAATTAGAACAGGCGAGGTTATAAAATTTTGAAATTTTTTGTAGATAGTTCTAACATATCCATAATATTCTTATAAAATATTTAGATGATTATCAAACTTTATGAATTTTTAAAAATTTAGACAGTGGTACTATTCTATTAAAAGCCTTATCGACAAACTTAAACAAAATAAAAAATTGTTCAAATCACATTAGAAGTTTTTTTAAAAAAACTTTAATGGTCCTGATGTGTCATTAATATTTTAATAAATTTTTTAGATGATGATAAAGCTTCAAGAATGTTAAAAAATTTTGATAGTGCTACGCACTGATAAAAGCCTGATGATCAATATATAGATTTGCTTTAGCAACCAGAAAAGGTTTAGAATTTTTAAAAATTTTATAGAGGGGTGATAAGTAAATCCTTAAGACCTCATAAAAATTTTGAATCATGATCACACACCACTAAATTTATCAAATTCTTACAAAGTGTTGTACCATTTATGTTCTTTCTCTTTTTGATTTTTGAAATATAATAAGTGAAGTTCAATGCTTAGATGGATTTGATTAAGCAAAGAAAAAAGTTAAAATTTTTAGAGTTTTATATAATGGTAACGACGCAATTCTTAAGCTCTCATAAAAATTTTGGATCATGATCACAATTGAGCAAATTTAGAAAATTCTGACAAGGTTACTGTCCTAATTATGTTAATTCTATTTTTGATTTTTTAAAGATAACAAATGAAGTTCAATTATTTTGAAAATTTTTATGTACGATTCTAAACTACTAAAGATAGTACCAAAAATTTTCATATCATTATCAAGCTTGTACAATTTTATGAAAATATGACAGTGTTTCTGCAAAATTTTAAAATGTCTCAAAAATTCGGTTTTTCAATAAATTTTCATAAAAGATAACTTTCTTAAGGGTTATTGGATCAAATCTGGTCAAATCCAGCCATAAAACTTTAAAATCCAGATCATTTTCCCAAAATTTCGATATTTTGCTGAAATTTTGCCAAAAAACGAAAATGTTGTAGCAATTTTAAATTTTTTTATTTGATCAGTAATTTGGATTTCATAGTGGTCCGAAATCCGAGATTTCAGTGAAAATTTGCCAAATTTCGAGGAAATTATGTTCCTTGGCCCACGTGTACCTTTTTTCGGTCAAAGTCCTAATCATACTTCTGTAGTTGTCGGCTACTTGGCTCTCTCCCTTTCTACGGACCTTTTCCATTCCTATGTAATTACATGTAAGCCGTGGTTATTAGCTCCAAAGAAACCAACAAACAAGCTCCCCTGACTTCGCAATTCGCAAGCGACCCTACTCCCATAGGATTTCTTTAAATATTGTGATCACCTGCTCCAAACACCAATGGCTCCACATGTTAGAAATGAGGCCCAAGTGACCAATTTATCTCTAATGCCAAAGTTACAAAGAATAGTATCATATTTCTAGTTGAGAGAGGAGAATGCCAACTTAAAAAGGAGAACTCCCACCATGCCTTGTAATGAGGCATAAGGAGGGTGAGGAGCACGACTAAAATCACACGCACGCGCACGCGTATTTTCACGTGTTTTTCCGCGTTTAAGTCCTTTTTAATCTTCGGTTTCTCTTCAATACCATGGTCATTAAATTCCTGCCACGTTTAAGTCCTTTTTAATCTTCAGTTTCTCTTCAATACCATAGCCATTAACTAAGCATTCAAACAATATTATGGCATCAGTTTCAATTGAAACAGTCTGTTTGAATGAATAGTTGATGCCAGTCTGTTTGAATGAATAGTTGATGACAGCAGTTAATAGCGTTTAATGGTGCTGTAATGATCAATTTATTGACCGTTACTGGTGCGAGGCCGTGAATTAAATTTCTGGCGCGTTTAAGTCCTTTTTAATCTTTGGTTTCTCTTCAATACCATGGTCATTAACTAAGCATTCAAACAGTGTTATGGCATCAGTTTCAATTGAAATAGTCCGTTTGAATGAATATTTGATGACAGCAACTACTAGCGTTTAATGGTGCTGTAATGATCAATTTATTGACCGTTACTGGTGCGAGGCCGTGAATTAAATTCCTGATGCGTTTAAGTCCTTTTTAATCTTCGGTTTCTCTTCAATACCATGGTCATTAACTAAGCATTCAAACAGTGTTATGGCATCAGTTTCAATTGAAACAGTCCGTTTAAATGAATATTTGATGACAGCAGTTACTAGCGTTTAATGGTGCTGTAATGATCAATTTATTGACCATTACTGGTGCGAGACCGTGAATTAAATTCCTGGCACATTTAAGTCCTTTTTAATCTTCGGTTTCTCTTCAATACCATGGTCATTCACTAAGCATTCAAACAGTGTTGTGGCATCAGTTTCAATTGAAACAGTCCGTTTGAAAGAATATTTGATGACAACAGTTACTAGTATTTAATGGTGCTGTAATGATCAATTTATTGATCGTTACTAGTGCGAGGCCGTGAATTAAATTCCTAACGCGTTGAGGTCCTTTTTAATCTTCGGTTTCTCTTCAATACCATGGTCATTAACTAAGCATTCAAAAAGTGTTATGGCATCAGTTTCAATTGAAACAGTCCATTTGAATGAATATTTGATGACAACAGTGTCGGTGTTCGTATAACCGGCAAGTAAATTTGTAAGTATAGGGGCCACGCGTTCCCTCTCCTTGAATGGTTAGACGAAGGGAGTCCCGGATGTATACTGGTTCGGGCCGAATATCTCTACGTCCAGTTCGTGGTGGTGGTTTTGTATTGATCGGGGTGCAGTGGACTACAAGGGATTACAAGCGAGGGCTAAGGACAGGCCCTTAGCGCTCGTCCGAGCAAAGGAGCTCGGGAGTGTTGGTCTGTATGTTTGACTTGCTAGAGGTCGGATGTGTTTACTTAGGTCGGAAGGCTCGTATGGAATCGAATGAATCCCCCCATCCCTGAGGGCCCTGCCTCCCTTTATATAGGCGGAGGGGGCAGGTTACACGGGAGTTTGGAGAAAAAAGGTAGGGGTATTCTACGTCCGGGAGTCCCGGTCTTCGGTCCTGGTGATTGACAGGTCGCTGTCCATCCCACACCTGGGTTGGTAGACACAACGGACAGTGCTCTGTTGGGAAGGCGCGCACCTGCCCTCTGTCCGCCTGTTCGATGCTGACGTTGCTTACGCTGTGCCCTGGCGCCGCCTCGGGAGGGAGCGCGTCTCCCCACTGTGTTTGACGGGGTGAAGGAACCGGCGCTTGACTTAGCGGCCCCCTAGCCACCTTGGGAAGGAGCCACCTGCCTCAGCGTGGCCGTCGTATCCACGGGGCAGCTGGCCAGCTTGAGGCCGATCGGTGACGCGGCAGGGGTCGCGGAGTCGGAGCTCGTTGGGGTGCCAACCTGAGGTCAAGTTGGAGCCCACGGGGGTGCCCGACCTGTGGCCAGGTCGGGACTCGTGGGCACGTCCGACCTGCGGCCAGGTCGGAGCTTGCGGGAGCGCCCGACCTATGGCCAGGTCGGAGCGTCCCCAGGTAGGCCTGAACGAGACCGCGGATCCTTCGTGGCCCAACGGAGCTTAGAGCTGGGCTCAAGATGGATCATTTGGTATTCCAGCCAGTATTTAGTGATAATTCCATCTGTGAGGGACGGAGGGTTGTGGTAGTACCCCCTCCAGCGCTTTGCACCGCCTCCAGTCCCGCTGTCATGTATTAACGACTGAGGGATGTACGATCTTGAAATAGATGTATACCTTGCTGTAGGGTACCCCCTGGTATAAGTATTCGCAATCAGCATTAGCGTTTAATGATGTCAGAATGATCAATTTATTGACCGCTATCAAAAGTGAGGTCATGAATTAAATTTATGGCGCGTTTAAGTCCTTTTTAATCTTCGGTTTCTCTTCAATACCATGGTCATTAACTAAGCATTCAAACAGTGTTATGGCATCAATTTTAATTGGAACAGTCCGTTTGAATGAATATTTAATGACAGTAGTTACTAGCGTTTAATGATGCTGTAATGATCAATTTATTGACCGTTACTGGTGCGAGGCCGTGAATTAAATTCCTAGTGCGTTTAAGTCCTTTTTAATCTTCGGTTTCTCTTCAATACCATGGTCATTAACTAAGCATTCAAACAGTGTTATGGCATCAGTTTCAATTGAAACAATCGCTTGAATGAATATTTGATGACAAAGAAGCATTATCGTTTAATGGTGTCAGAATGATCAATTTATTGACCGTTCGTGCGAGGCCGTGAATTAAATTCTCGACGCGCTTAAGTCCTTTTTAATATTCGGTTTTTCTTCAATACCATAGTCATTAACTAAGCATTCAAACAAAGTTATGGCATCGCCAATTAAAACAGTCCGTTTGAATGAATATTTGATGACAGCAATTACTAGCGTTTAATGGTGCTGTAATGATCAATTTATTGACCGTTATTGGTGCGAGGCCGTGAATTAAATTCCTAACGCGTTTAAGTCCTTTTTAATCTTCGGTTTCTCTTCAATACCATGGTCATTAACTAAGCATTCAAACAGTGTTATGGCATCAGTTTCAATTGAAAGTCCGTTTGAATGAATATTTGATGACAGCAGTTACTAGCGTTTAATGGTGCTGTAATGATCAATTTATTGACCGTTACTGGTGCGAGGCCGTGAATTAAATTCGTGGCGCGTTTAAGTCCTTTTTAATCTTCGGTTTCTCTTCAATACCGTGGTCATTAACTAAGCATTCAAACAGTGTTATGGCATCAGTTTCAATTGAAACAGTCCGTTTGAATGAATATTTAATAACAGCAGTTACTAGCGTTTAATGGTGCTGTAATGATCAATTTATTGACCGTTACTGGTACGAGGCCGTGAATTAAATTCCTGGTGCGTTTAAGTCCTTTTTAATCTTCGGTTTTTGTTCAATACCATAGTCATTAACTAAGCATTTAAACAGTGTTATGGTATTAGTTTCAATTGAAACAGTCCGTTTGAATGAATATTTGATGACAGCAGTTACTAGCGTTTAATGGTGTTGTCATGATCAATTTATTGACCGTTACTGGTGTGAGGCCGTGAATTAAATTCCTGACGTGTTTAAGTCCTTTTTAATCTTCGGTATTTCTTCAATACCATGGTCATTAACTAAGCATTCAAACAGTATTATGCATCAGTTTCAATTGAAACAATCCGTTTGAATGAATATTTGATGACAGCAGTTACTAGCGTTTAATGGTGTTGTAACGATCAATTTATTGACCGTTACTGGTGCGAGGCCGTGAATTAAATTCCTGGCGCGTTTAAGTCCTTTTTAATCTTCGGTTTCTCTTCAATACCATGGTCATTAACTAAGCATTCAAACAAGATTATTACGGCATCGCTTTCAATTGAAACAAATTCGCTTGAATGAATATTTGATGACAAAGAAGCATCGGCGCTTAATTGTGCCAGTAATGATCAATTTATTGACCGCTATCGTGCGAGCTATAAAATCTGGAGACGCCCGCATGAAAGGAGTTTTTTCTCTAGCACTCGCTCATCCATTGTGATCTGTGTTGCGTCTTCGTGCTGCACTCGTTCTTCACCGACCTTCCTCTCGACGTGCACCGCGAGGCAAGGAGAGCAGGATATCCGAACCGCTGCCGCTGCGAGAACCTGCACGGAGGCGACAATAAGGTTTCTGGATTGTTAGAGATCTAGGTATTATATTCAAATCTGAAATTAAAATAACACCTAGATCTCTAACACCACATGCTATGCGTCTATAACCCCACTCTTTCTCTCGCCAGAGTAGGGTGAACATGGCTGAGAAATTGAGCGGGGGCATTATCTTTAGAAATTTGAACAAATAAGTCTTTTGTTTTTGCAAAATACAGGTCCTAGTAAATAATTCAAAATTTTGAGTGAGACGTATTCCTGCGCTAGTTCAAATGTAGGTCTGTCCATGCCCGAGGGCCTAACCTTCCTCAGCAGCTCGAGTTGTCGCCAGGCATCGAGCACTCGTTGGTTGCTACTCGCTACCACCTACGCTAGTCGGCAGTGCTTTACTGCTTCGACCACTTCTCTACTCCCTCGCCTTTTCTATGCTTGTTCACCGTTCATCACCGCCTTCTGCACTACATAGGTCCTGTTTAAAGACTTTAAGTTAACCTTAGCTTTTAAAAAGTCCGTAATCTATTTAAACAACTTAATTTTTAACCGACTTTTGGTATAAGTTAGAAACCATATATAACTAGCAAAAGTCAAAAGCTAAGCTGGACCTACTTTCATAGCTTATTGTTGAGAGAAATTAGCTATTTGTTAAACGGTCTTTTATAAAAAAAAGTTATAACTGCTTTTCAGCCTAGAAAGCCCAAAATCGATTTTTCAGAAAAGCTATAGCTCCCCTAAACAAACTCATAGTACGGCCACCAACCTCGCAGCCCGCCGTACTACGCCACCACCGTCTCCACAGCTATGCCATTACGAGTAACGCTTATATAAGTCATCTTTCTTATATAAGTACATAAATTTTGAAGCAAGTGAAAATATTAGTAATCACCATCTACCTTTAATTTATACTTTAATATTTGTATAACTTCCAACATACATGCATAAAATCACCTCTCTGCCATTATTTATGTTAGCAACTGCTATAAAACACATAGCAAGCGGTGTCCTCAATTCCTCATGAAGCACCGGCAACCTCACTACTGAAGTATGGTTGGGGCCGGATGAATCCTACACGACGGTTGCCACTGTCCAAATTAGCGCCGCCATCGCCCCACAAGACGACAAGCCGTACACAAGTTCGTTAAGCAACGGTCGCCCGTTAATTAGCAAATCGCAAACTCCAATATATGCAGCAAGACCCAATCCTACTCCGTTAAGAACCCTACAAAAACCAGCCAAAAAAGATTGCCAAAAATCCGTTGGCAGTTTAATTGCCCGACTTATGTTTGTAACCGAGTTGGATGATCAGGAAAAACAGGAGAATGCGATGAAAATGTCCAGATTATCCGGAGGACGAGTTGTAATAGCGTGGTCGGAGCATGCATTTACTCGTGCCTTCCGTAATTTCCCCGCTCTTTCGACGAAAACGGCTTGATTTTCTCCATGGGCGGTGAACAAAACTCGCGCGGTTACGCCTGGGCTGCATGCGTTTCCTCTTGATTGGATTCTGCCACCTGTCCATGTGAAATGAGCTTAACGTTGCATGGCATGCAGTGCACTGGTCTCGTGCTTCCGAGGTTCAAATCCTTGTGTTTCTCGCAGTCAAAAAGGAGCAGATTTGCTTACCATTAAGGATGAGGAAGAGTGTGTTGAAGATGTAGTCTCACTGTAGAAAGAGTACCTCCTCAGTTTTTGTCATATGCTCCTATAAAAGCCCAGCCCATTACAGACACTCATCGCACTGAACTCACAGCAAAGGAAGAGATTTTAAGTGTGCACAGTGCCATTACAATGTCGGACGAGGTCGAGATGAGGCAAGTCAAGTGCCGGCGAGACTACAAAGCTGTAGTTAATCAGGTACTGATCAGATCCTCTCACGTATACTTTGTGTTTACTCTGGTTGATGCAACCTCTGTGTACAAAGTTCGGTGATGAGAGTATGCTGGATTTTAGTTGGTTCAGATTCAAATGTGTATGGACTTCTTCTAGTACTACTTGAGTTCTCGATGAAATGAAACTGAAACCATCTGATTGCCCTAAAATACATGGACAGTGCTAACACTTTGCATCGATCCTTAACTATTTCTTTCTGTGCGCCTCACAGTGCCGGCATCTGATGGAAAAGCTGGAAGCCAAGAACGCACCACAGAAGAGGCAGAAGCGTTCAGCGGTCAATTCTCGTGCATACATGCATTCTCCCCTGATTGTTTCCGAATTTCGATCAGAAATCAGCATTTTCCCTATCTGCAGAATTCTGAAGCGGAAAAGACCGCTGCTGTACCGGCCTCGTCTGAGAAAATGGACCGCAAGGAGCTCGAGGAGACCATCAGGGGGTTCCTAAAGGAGCTTGACTGAAGCAGCTCCGGGAGATCAGCTGGATGCATAGAGAAGGGCTATGCCATCTACTATACGAGACAATTCGTCGCTACTCTGCATTGTCATAAGAAGGCGAATTGTTTGCCATCTTTTCCTAGTTCTCTAAATGTTGACGCTAGATATATATTTCGATATGTTCACGGTCCAAGTTGCGATGCTACCGAGCTGCTGGATAATAAGCTCCTCAGGCCGTGTTTGTCATGTTGTGGTATTATTTGCTATTTTGCTTCGCCTGAATTCCATCGCTTATGCGTGTAGTTTTATCCGAATCACACAGGTTGAGTCGCAGGTTCCTACCTACTCTGTTCGGTTTGGGGGAAGGATGGGCAGCAACTTCTGCCATACAAACATTCCAAAGCGCTCCATGGAAGAGCACTCAAAATCGTTTTCTTCGTGTGTACACTTTCATAATATCGAATTATGATTTTCAAATGATTTTATATTTTTGATTATCAGAAAAAATCAGTCGAAAATCATTAAAAACTGAAGGGTTAAGAAATAAAAAAATTTGAATCCCGGTACTACTAGCCTAGTAGGTAGAACTGAGGTATAAAATTGCTCAATCTCTAGCGTCGTAACACGTCCCATTTTGGAGGCATGAGTAAGCCACAGATGCAAGGCGCATACGTGCTCATGTATTACACGACGGATGCGGGCCCGGAATATGATCTTATCCATAGTCCCACAGTAAACTAGTACCATATCTTTTTTTAATATGAACCAGTAAAGTACTTCGTCTGGTCACAAAATAATTATTATTATATATATATATATATAGTCAATTTTTTAAAACTTTAATTGTCAATGTCTTTTAAATATTTAAATTAGATACATGTAAATCATATGTGTAGATTTATTTTAAAAAGTATTTTCATAATATTATACTTCTATTGAGACTATAAGTATATTATAATAAAAATTAGCGATCAAAATTTTATTTTTAAGACCGTATTAACATCTACAATAATAATTATTTATAGCCGAAGGAGTAATTGGTTGATTGATTCTCGTGAAGCGATCGATCAGTGTCAACAATCATAGTAGATCAATTATTGGCCACTGTGGCGCGGAAACTCGCCACATAAGAGAGGTGACACGGCCGTTGCTTTTGGGCCTGGCCACGTGCTGTTATTTGACTAGCTAGAGGATAAAAAAACTAGACATGTTGCGTCGGATCGTGCTGGCCAAACAGGCCCAGTTTGGTTGTGCATGTTTTGTTCAAAATCCAGGTTCTTTTCCGGTTTCAACCTTCCAAAAAAGGGTTTCTTTTGGGGTTTGAAATAGGCTAAGTGCATGACGCTAACATAGTTGCAAACCTGCCGAAATGTTTGTCTTGGGATGAGGATGAGGTGACCGGGCAATTAATGACACAGCATTGCTTGTACACGCTAACAATGGTCAATGGCATATTCCCTTCGTCGCGTTGTACAATTGGACATTTGGACCGCATGCCATGCGTACAAAGAGAAGTCGCCAATGCTGCCCGTGCTGATCGAGATAAGGACAACGCAATTGAAGAAGTAAAAGTCGTCCGTTAACCTGCTCCGTGACAAATCACGTACTTTGACTGGCGTATAGCACAATAGCAACAACTACTAATTGATTGATCGCTTGCGTGATGTACAAAAATGCCATACATGTCATGCATCAGCATTCTGCATTCTCTCCAAAAATTACATATAGCATCAACGAACCACGATCAGTGATCCTCTCTCTTCTCTCCAAACCAAACGGTGGGCACACAGTCAAAAACAGCAGCTACTGCTAGCCACTAATACTCAACATTAATTAAGGTTAATCCTAATCTGTTAAAACGAACAGCTGGCTAGTAGCAGCGACGTCCGGGTCAGTCCTGGAACCCGGTCTTCTTCCAGATCGCGTCGCGGACCTTGAGCGTCCTGCCGACCCCCATCCCCTCGTGCACCGACAGCGACGCGGCCCAGCGCCGCCACGCCAGCTCGTGCGGCGGCACCACCACCCCCGCGTCGATGTCCTCGTCGTCGGCGTCCACGTCGAGCTCCCAGTCGCCGGCGTGGTGGCCCCTGTACTCCTCCCCCAGGATCTTGGACCAGTCCGGTATGTTCACCGGCAGGGAAGTCCCGTGCGCGGCGCCGCCGCCGGCCCTATCCGCCGGCCTCGCCTTCCGCCCCGGCCGGGCGGCTTGGACCGGACGAACTCGGGGTACCTCCGCCGCCCGGGGCTCGACCTCGGCCGGTTTGAACGCGCCCCAGATGTCCGACTCGTCGAACTCGTCGGCTGCGCCGGGGCCTGCCGGTGCCGGGCACCCCGCGAAGCCGTGCGAGGACGGCGCGAACTGACGGTACGCGCGCTCTGTCGCCGCCGACCGCGTGCTCCTCGCCATTTTACACACGTGCCGCAACCTGCCCTCCGAACCGCGCGCGTGGATTATTGAGATGAAACGTGACGCTCAGATCGTACAAGATGGAAGAAGAAGAAGAAGAAGTAGAAGGCGTTCGCTGGTGTTTTGGTTGGGATTTTATAAGAGCCTGCCGGAGGGACGAGAGCGGAAAGCGGAAGAAGCTAGCGGATAAGACCGTTTATGGAATGACCGTTTTACCCCCTGCTCGTTTTCTGGATTGCTACGTGGACGGTATCCGCACTCGTGCCGCTGTGCGCTGGGCCCCTTCCACGACTTCGCCTGGGTCCGGGCGTACGACTCGACGTACGTGTCACTTAAATTATCTGTAGTTATGTATGGGTGTCGCCAATGCAGTGCTGGCACGTTGCTATTGGCAGTTGCTAATCAATAATGTTTTTGTTCTGGATAAACGAGTCAGCAATCGAAAAGATGATGGAAAGAAAGGCTTATCCGTAACGCGCCTGTAAATAGGAGAGTTCCTCGACAAGTTGTTTTCTCATAGCTACCAATGGAAAACGTTCTCGTGCAACCAAACTTATCAACACTTACGTGTGGATCGGAACAGACAGTAGTCATGCATGGAAGGATTATTATCCGATGATGTAAAATGGCGACCTCTCTCTGTTAGTCGAATGCATGGCTCCTGACAGATGCGATGTACATAGACGTACACGCGTCTAGATCATCGACTCGATGAACAGCAAGATTTAGTTGCATGTGTCAGTCGTCGCTAATGGCTGCAATTGCAACGGTATATGTATGATAGCGCTGCCATATATTTCAGTCGTCGTTAGTGGCTGGTGTTGTGTGTTGCATTGGCAGACAGACGAGGTAGGCCCGAAGACGAGAGTTGCCGCGCCGGGCGCCGCTAGTACATGCGAGGTGCGCTGCGCGGCATCGGGGTGCAGTTCGTCATAGAAACTAGCGTGAAACAGGTTCGTTCGTCGCAAATTTAAAAAATGGCTAAAACTTGACTATGATAATTTTTTATGGCAGCTTACACACGCTTCCAGACCTTCCTAATAAATTTTAAAGAATTTACAAATTTAGTAGCTCAATCAAATCAGATAATTTGCTTTAAGTGCACCGGTAGCATCGTTAGAATTTTTAAAAATTGCAAAAACTTTATCACAATATGGAATTTTTATGGTAGTGTAGGCATATTCTCTAGACCCTTTTCAAAAATTTTCAAGAACCTACAAATTTAATAGCTCAATTAAATCAGCGAAGTTGATTTAAATGCATTAGTAGCATTGACAAAAAATTTTAAAAATCGCACAAGTTTGATCATGATCCTGTTTTTTTAATGGTAGGTTAGGCATGCTTTGAGGATCATTATAAAAAAGTTTCAAAAATTTATAATACGATTTCATAGCTTAACAAAATCAGTGAAGTTTATTACCTTCTTTGTTAAAAGAAAAAAGATACTGTAGCTGCAACAGTGGCCGTGCCACAGGGATGCGAATCGGCGATCTGGCGCACGCAAGTGTAGGCTTTGGCCAACCGAGCCAACCGCAGGTTGTGAAGTGCAAAGGGGCAAAAATTATACGAGTCTATGTAAACACAGTGCAAAGCCGTGCAAAACTGCACGTGGCAAGTCGCTGTACAAACCTCAGTGCCAAAACGCCACGTGGCAGCCAACCGCGTTGAAGCACCATGAATATATATTTATATAGATTTTCGTTCAGAACCCACGCGCAACAACAGTCAGCACGTACATGTACAGGGCGTATAGAACTACTCTAGCGGTGTAAGAGCATGTACAGTGATATAGTTGGTGGCTGTCTATAATGCACTCCTATGTCATCTATAGACAATACTAAAGACAACATATACAATAGACTGTCTATATAGCTGTCTCTAATAATCTCTTATATAATTAATCAACTATCTGTATAATACTATATATAGTATAAAACTATATGTTAAATAGTAAACGCTATCTTTCTCTCTCTTCCTTCCTTCTCTACCACATCATCTAAAATTCTACCTAATATATTTTTATACACAGCGTACGCCCTAAGATAGCGTGCTCCTTATCGGCTCGTCAGTTTGCTCCGAAATCCGAGACGAAAGAAAGAAAAGAAGGATGGCGTGGTGATTTGGGTCTCTGAACGCTGGGCTGAAATCGAGCGGCGCGAGTACGAGCCGTGGTCCGTGGAGGCGAGCTTTACCGGCCGCGCTTGATTGGCTGTCGACTGCATGCGGTGCCGAAGCCAGCCTCGCAACATGGCGTGTAGGCCGTCTGTTGGTGGTTTTTGGAACGGTCTACACCGCTCACGGAGTCACGGTTGACCTGAACTTCTTTTTTTTTTTAAGGAAAGCAGGACTCTTATCTTTACTACTTTAAAAAACTTAATGACCTCCTCTTTCCACCTTAAAAAATCTCTAACAAAAACATAAAAAAACAATATACCAGAAAACAAATTCTATCTCCCTAAATATTCTTTAACAAAAAAAAACAATAGACCAAGAAACAAATTATGTATCTTAAAAAATTCTCTAACAAAAAAAGGTAAAAACTAGAGAAACCGTTTCAGACGTGTGGCTAATGTGACGGCATGGAAGCATGCCACAATCGAGTGTCGAGGCAGAGCTGAGAACATGTTCTGAGTTAGCCAATTTCGATGATACCGACTTGATGTACGGAGGTAACATGAACTTTTTTATTCGTAGCAAGACATAGGCGTTTATTTAAGGCCATGTTTGGATCCTTAGACTAATTGTTAGCTTGTTAAAAATTAGTCTTAGTCTATCCAAACAGGAAGACTAATAGGTGGGCTAATTTTTAGCCAACCTTTCAGCTAACAATTAGCCAATTAGCTAGTGGGTGGGAGCTAATTTGGGCTAATAGCAAGTAACACGCTGGGAAAAGTCTGAAATACCCTCGCGCTAGTCTTATCCTCACTTCCTCACTTGGGCAGACATAACTTTTCTAAGAAATTAGCCCAACCATTAGCCATGTATCCAAACAGTCCTAGGTTAATTATTAGTTGACTAACAATTAGCTCTAGCCATTAACCAGTTAACAATTAGCTTTAAATCCATCCAAACATAGTCTAAGTCATTTAAAAAGGTGACTTACACATCGATGAAACTTGGGAATGAAAACCAAACATGGCGTCCCATCTCAAGTTACAAGCATGTCTAGCTAGATTACGAGCATCAATGTTTTGAGTCCCTACTTTCATGGCGAAAAGAGCATTTATGAAGGCTCCTCGTTTTGAACTTAAGTTTTTATTTATTTGGGTTTTTTCACCGGTTTAAAATATGAAAAGCTAAAGCCTAAACAATGAATAACTTTTTATCTGAGATTTTTCAAAAGTCATAACCCTCCATATAACTACAAGCCAAAAGAGTTTTTTTGGCTTATTGAGAATTAGTGTTAGACTAATACTAATAAAGATAAGGTAAAATTACAGATCTCTATCATATGTAAAAGCACTGGCGGATCCAGAGGGTGGGCCGGGTGGGCCCCGCCCACCCAAAAATTCCAAAGCGGTAAGATCAATTCCCGTCATTACTGAGGTAGTCATATTGCGAAGGTAATATTTTTAGATCCGTTGATCCGATCGGATTGATTCTTATTGTGTTAATTTCAAAATTGCATCTCGTTTCTACAGTTAAAATTTCACAACAATCCAACGGTAGGATCTTTGGGAATTATTATTTTGGTGAACGTGAGTCAATCTGTTTTTATTTGGTCTGGCGTTTGATTCAGTAAAATTGTGAAGAAAATAACTTTAGATCCGTAGATCCGATCGAGCTGATTTTTATTGTGTTAGCTTGAAAATTGAGTCTAGTTTCAGTAGTTAAAATTTCACATCGATCTAACGGTGGGATCATCATAAATTACTGTTTTAGTGAACGTAGGTTAATCTATTTTTGTCAAATCCGAATCAGTTAATTGGGGTGTTTCAAAAATAATCAAAATTTTGATTTTAGCTTCCGTGCAATCATTCACCCCCTCTCTGATTGCTAGTTTAATATATATCGATCCTACATATTGTATTGCAGAATTGTTGAAACATGAAGAGGGATGGGTGATAGTCTTTTGGACGATTGTCTAGTCATATTCATTGAGCGAGATATTTTCTTTAAAGTGAATGAAGAAGATATAATGGACACTTTCATGGCCATTAGAAAGCGTAGACCCAACAAGAAGTAGTACTGTAATCTTCTTCAAATTATTGTAGTCGTGTAAGTTTCTTTAAGTCAAATTTCATACTTAGTTGTTGATTTTAAGATGTTCGTAAGACACCTTATTAATATATCATGATGCACTTTTGGTAAATTCTATACTTATATTGTATATTGGCATGTTAGATTTACGGTATTTAAAAAATTTATGCCAAGTTGGACCACTCATACCTAAAATTCTAGATACGCCATTGTGTAAAAGTCGATAGCTTTTAAGTCATTGAAGTCCAAAAACTGATTTTAAGTTATAAGTCAAAAAGACCTAATTTAAACAAGCCTTTGATATTCTGAAGAACCACGTAAGAGCATCTCGTCTCCTCCTTCAAGTTCTTTATCATCTCCAAACAGTCCGAAGCTATATGCAGACTTTCTGAAGGTAGCAGACCGTAAGTGCTTCGTTGTAGGCAAACGCTTGCTGGTGTGTTCGGCCTAACCTAATCCGGCCCATTTTGGTGTGCAATGTGATACCGGTATGGTACTGTGGTGCTAGGCCATCGCCGTCAACTGCTACCATCATGCAAGCTTATCGTGTCCTTAATTGGACATAATACACCCACCGGCTACTGTATCATCTCTGTTCTTGTTCAGGAGGCCTGTAAAGAACTATGTGTATAAGACATCATATATAAAACTTTCAGCTCTGACCTAAGAAGAACAACACTGGCTCTGGCGGTTTGTCCTCTCAAGAGAAGATTGCTTTTTCCTTCCTACCAAACTGTGCAATACACAACGTGATCTTCAAGAACACCTATGGCATGCCATTGGCTTTCCGTCCTTTTCCAGCCCAGCCCCAAATCCTCACATGCTTACACATTTCGATCAGGACCTATTGCTACTGGTCGTGGTCGGTAGATCAACAGCACGACGACGCAGACGAGTTCAGTGGATAGCGTAGAATACAGTATATCTGTCTGTTATTATATGCTTCTGCCGGTAAACTACGACGAACTCTTGTCCTGCGTCGCCAGCACAGATGTAGGGAGGCATCAGAATGATTGGCGCCGTGAAAAGAACCTGCTGAGCCGCCCGGCTCTTCCCAGCCACAGGAGCGTATGTGGCAGCGTCGGATTGGCCGGCCACGGCGCTTTGGCGAATAGTAATCTGAAGGCCACCGTTCACCCACGTGTCGCCTCACGAAGATTTGTACGGACGTAACGTGTGAGAATTGAGAATAGTTTATTTATTATATATATATAAAATGCTCACGGAGAATTGCTAAGAAAAGAGAAATAGTCTAGAAATTCTCATAATACACGAAACATCTGGCCTTTTAATATAGTGAATTCTAACTAAGTTAATCTATAGTAACAATTAGATATTATTATTTAAAGAAAATATTTAACCGTCTATCCATTAGACCTAATTTATAACAGCTTAGATTAAAAAAAAGAGTACATGCCAAGTACAATAAAAATAATCAAGTTTCATAATAAAAATAAAAATATTAGTCATTTGATTTTCATACGAACTCCACATTAAAACCATACGAAGCTAAAATTCAAATAAAAATACATAAAAATTAGTAGTTAGATTTGTATATAAAATATAACCTAAAACTAATGTTCAAAATTAAATAAAGAAATAACAATAAAATCAACTACTTAACTAGAAGAAAAGTCCATACCAAGTACAACAAAAAACAAAAATTTAGAAAATTATAACAACTTAGATTAAAAGAAAGAGTACATGCCAAGTACAATAAAAAAATAATAGAATTTTATAATAATAAAAACTAACCATTTAATTTTTCAAATGAACTCCAAATTAAAATCTATATAGCTAAAACTCAAAATAAAAAATAGATAAAAATAAGTAATTGGATTTGTATATCAATTCTAACCTAAAACTAATATTCAAAATTAAATAAAGAAATAATAATAAAATTAACGGCTTAACTAGAAGAAAGAGTCCATACCAAGTACAACGTAAAATAACATAAATTTGAAATAAAAAATAAAATGAAATTAACCATTTAGCTTTCATACAAACTCTAAATTAAAATTTGTACATAGCTGAAATTAGGAATAAAATGAGATAAAACTTAGCAGTTGGATGTATATAAGAATTCTAATCTAAAAATGATATGTGAAATTAAATAAAAAATAACAATGAAAATTAACACAAATTCGAATAAAAAAGAAATTAGCCATTTGATTTTCATACCAACTCTAATATAAAATTTGAAATTAAATGAAAAATAATAGAAGAATACAAAACAAAAGGAAATTAAGGTTTGTTTTAATTTCATACTAAGCAATAAATATAAATTTTGGTTTTATTTAGAATTAAAATTCCATGAATATGCTAATTTTAGGAAACAAATAAAGTAGGTAAGGAATTTGATTTCTATGTATGTATATAGATTATTAACTATTAGTCTATGACAGGTTTTTTATGGTCGCTAAGAATTATATAGAATACATCAAAAATTCTAAAAATATAGGAAACACTCTAACTCTTTATGTAGTGGACCTCCATGGAATGAAGAGATTAAAAGGTTAATACATTGGCAGATGTTCACTCGGTTATACCGGTATAAACAATGTGATGTACACTAAATTAAAGAAATGCTAACAGAAAGAGACAAGTATTGCAATAATGAAATTAAGAGATGATGGTATAAATGAAAAATATTATGTTACGCTACGTTTACTATTTTTCTATGCAAGTATTTGGGGGAAGAAAGTCAATTTCAGTTACATGTGACAAGTATTGGAAATGAAGTAAGTATAAATATCAAAATATCACAAATGAAGTTTTGCAATAATGATCTATTTTTCAAAAAAGCAAAATCATATATGTATTGCTAAGTTATTTAAACATGCTTTAAGAATGATGCACGTGCAAAACTATGTATGTATTGCCAAGTTAATTAAATCTCACTAGTTAGAACGAAAGGCTGAAACAAAAAAGAAAAGAAACGGAGGAAAGGGCATCGAACTAGGTTCCACCGATGAAATCCTATAGGAATATTGGCTGACAGGAGAACGTTCTGTACCTCTCTGTTTTGTTGTTATGCTTGTCTTCATCAGGGAAAGCGACTTGGGATGATTTCTCTCGTAAGCAAGAGAGGGTACCCAATGCTAAGCACAATACAGACCATTTAATTAGCACATGCAGCAGACAAGTGACAGAAGAGAAAATTGGCAAAGAGAAGATATCAAATCACAACTCACTAAGACCGCTGATAATGCAAAATTTGGTCGTGCTAATGCTTTTATTTTTCCATTAATTGGTCGTCATAATTCTTTTGTTGATATGTTAGACTTAATGATCATGGGTTATGGGCTCGTGGTTCAGAAGAGTATTAGGTCAGGTGCCGACGCTTGGGATAGAGATCTAACCAATTGGGCTGGAAATTTCTGGAGTTTCCTTTCGGACAGAAGAGGAGGACAGCTAATGCTGCCACCTCATACAGCTTGTAGTTTGCAACCTAACCGAGTTCCTGATAAGAATATCACAATTTGTAAGTAGCTAGAGCGCGCTGTCTTTTGTATGCGATGATTCGCTGTCGTTATTATTATTGGCATGCAATAAAGTTTCTGAGCATCTCCATTGGTGGATAAGTAAACTGAATTTGTTTTTTGGAAGATAAGGCTACGCATACTGAATTGTTTGGTCGAGTACTTGAGTCTCCAATTGTCACTACAGAAAAAGAAACCAAGCAATTAACCATGTTGGCTTGAAAGGAAAATTCATCGTCAGTGAATCAGAAATAAGAAAAGATAATAAGTTTATATATGCGCCAATTTAGCAACTCCTTGATTAGTAGATTGGAGATTAGTTCTCCCCTATCTTACGTGTAACATTTGCTTGTTGCTTTAATTAAGGTGATGACAACATCTGCCACTTCCTTTAGATTAATTAGCTCGGACCATATGTTGTGTGAGTAGTGTTCCTGTGCTCTCTCTAAAACAAAGTTTTACAAGCCTTAAAGCACTATGTTAGCAATAGGTTGCAAGTCGAACCATCCGTGTACAACATTGTATGCATTAATGCATGTGGTCACGCACGGACATGGTTCACTGCGCACTCCAAGTCGATCTGAACCCTTAATTACCACCTTAACCGGTGGCAATCCCAATGGGATGACTAGGATAGTTTTCATAGCATTAATTAGGTTGCCATGTAAGCAAAATGGTGATGTGGAGGTAGAGTTAATAATGAAAAAGAAGAAAACCATTTCTCATGCAGGAAACCATTTAATTTCTACACAAGTACCAAGAAAGAGAAAAAGGGGATTCGGTGAGAAAATAAGAGAAAAGAGGAGATTGGATGAGAGTTTATTTTGAAGAAACTATCCATTGGGAGTATAGTTTTTACATGTAGTGTCTAGATGACATGGAAGTTATAGAAACTATATGCATTGGGACTGCCCTCAGACTCCTAGCCAAAGGCATGTTAGCATATACCATCACTGAAACTGGACCACTAATTAGAAGCAGCCAACAGTGGTGTGCTTTCTGACCTTTTTGCTCATTCTTTTCTCAGAGCAGTACATTAGTACGTAAGCAGTTAAGCACAGATAGCCCTTAAAATAGCCCCTCCGATTAATCACCAGCCACCAGTTAATTAGTCTGTCTAATGACATAATGGTGAGGGTTTAGTCGGTTGTGGGCGGCAAATTATAACCCAAAAACCCTTAAACAGAAATCCTTAATCAGTCTCGCGCTAAACTAGCCATCGTTGAGCAGATGAGCTCGTCCTCTACTCCTCTCCCTGGCACGAGCCATCATCTCGCCCCCCATATATACCTTGCCTCTCCTATCTCTTCACACCACACAACTGCAGCAAGCACAAGCTAGCGCATAGCAGCTGGTACGTAGTGCCCTAGCTACAGAGCAGTAAGTTAGTTGGCTAGCTAGCATGGCGAAGGACATCGAGGCGTCGGCGCCAGAGGGGGGCGAGTTCTCGGCCAAGGACTACACGGACCCGCCCCCGGCGCCGATCATCGACGTGGAGGAGCTGACCAAGTGGTCGCTGTACCGCGCGGTGATCGCCGAGTTTATCGCCACGCTCCTCTTCCTCTACATCACGGTGGCCACCGTCATCGGGTACAAGCATCAGTCGGACCCCACCGTTAACGCCACCGACGCCGCCTGCAGCGGCGTTGGCATCCTCGGCATCGCATGGGCCTTCGGCGGCATGATCTTCATCCTCGTCTACTGCACCGCCGGCATATCAGGTCCATCCATCGATCACTAATTGTCGATAGCCAGTGCATGGATGGACGTAATAACTAACTGTTCCTGTGCTATGCGCACGAATTAACGGATGCAGGTGGACACATCAACCCGGCGGTGACGTTCGGGCTGTTCCTGGCGAGGAAGGTGTCGCTCATCCGGGCGCTTCTGTACATCATCGCGCAGTGCCTCGGCGCCATCTGCGGTGTGGGGCTCGTCAGGGGCTTCCAGAGCGCCTACTACGTGCGGTACGGCGGAGGAGCCAACGAGCTCAGCTCAGGCTACTCCAAGGGCACCGGCCTCGGCGCCGAGATCATCGGCACCTTCGTGCTCGTCTACACCGTCTTCTCCGCCACCGATCCCAAGCGCAGCGCCCGTGATTCCCATGTCCCGGTGAGTGTTATGGCCTATTGCAGAACTGGCAACTGAGTGTTGAGAAAGGCTTTGACCTTACTGGCCTTTTGACTTAATTAGCTTTGAGACAACTTACTTAATTTAATTTAGTTGCGTTCGTTTGGGAGTATATTACAAAAACAAACCTTTTGTCGAGAAATTAAAATACCAGGAACTGTATAGGTTCCTCAAGGAAAAACAACAAACAAAAAAATTTCAAGCTTTTTACAACAGAAAACTGACGGATATACCCTCTGATCAATTTCAGTCTTTGTGCCAGGTTTACATACAGTACAAGATGCATACCATTTTTAATTCGTTTACACAACCAAACTTAGGATAAGATGATTCAAACGAACACCTTTTCCCCTAAAGGCTAGAGGTAGGAAAGGCAAATTTAAAGATACAAGGATCCTTATAAATATTTTAAGGAAATATAGAATTTATCTTTTTACTATCTTTTGGATAACGAACTTGGCCAATCAGTAAGCGATTCAACTAAATGTAAACGACCATATATAATCTTTCTCTTGGATAGGTGAAAGTGGGAACCATCTCTTGGTGTGTGATGAAGCTGTAGGTGTACAACTTCACACACAAGGATTCAAATATTGGTGTCTATCTTTATGCACATGCGAATGCACTTTCAGTAGGAACTTTGTCCGGTCTCATATTTATCTCTAGTCTCTGTCTTTCTATGTATATACTTGTGGTGTGGTGTAGGTTTGTCTGCATGTGCGTCTTTCTTATAATCGCAAAAAAACAAGTGCAAATGTGTAATGAAAAATAGCATTCCTATTTGGTCGTAGGCTCCTAGCATACTGTACATCTAAGAAAATATTGAATTTCTACTACCCGTACGAGCAAACTAGCAAAATACTTTTGTGAGACAGCCCCAGCCTTACCTGTTCGTACAGAATGAATAATACAGGAGTTAGGCCAAACACTTTCCACGCATCCTAAGCATTTTAATATGTATCACCTAAAGTACACAATTAATCATGCAATACTTATGGTCTCAATAGTACAAACCACTCAATATCAGGCACATCCGCACATGTGCAAATGTATCTTCTTGCCAGATCCGTCGCATTGCATGCCAATAACCAGATAGGAAGATTCTCCTGCGTAGGCAGCGCCTGTGATGATCAGTAGTCCCTATCTGCCTTGCCTCGTCGTCTACGTATAGCAAATGCGAGATGGCAAATCACAAATGATTGTCACTTAATAAGGATATATTTATATATTCTAATTTCTATGGATAGGAACGATGGCTTCCTGCAAGTATTTTTTAATTTAGATTTGGTGAAGCATCCCTTTCTATCTAGGACCACAATAAGTTCAGAATTTCGTGGTCTTCGAACAAAAACGAGTGTTTTGTTATGTCACTAGCTACTAGAGTTTTCTTATATTAATTAGGATAATTACTTTGATGTAACTGATCAACCTGCTACAACACAACTGTGATTAATTGTGTGATTATTTGATATTTAATTGTTTTGCGCTTATCGATCTCTTCAGGTGTTGGCTCCTCTTCCAATTGGTTTCGCGGTGTTCATGGTCCACCTTGCCACCATCCCCATCACCGGCACCGGCATCAACCCGGCGAGGAGCTTGGGGGCCGCGGTCATCTACAACAAGGACAAGGCCTGGGATGACCAAGTACGTACACACAGTAGCCATTTAGCCGGACAAATACATGCTATGGTATCTACTAGCTAGTCAAGAAGACTAGCTAGCTAGCATAATTTGTCAACTGTTATATTACTTCTCCTGGTCACAAACACAATCGATTAGTACTTGATAACTCAAGATTAAACTGATAATCACACGGGATAACTTTGATTAATGAGAGGTACGGTTCAATTAATCCATGATCAGTCGATCAATTTGTTTACTGTACTTGGTTAGCTTATACATGACATATGCATCCACCTATAAGATGCCCATATTTGCAGCTACCTCTTGTTGTACACCATGGCACGATCAATCATTCAACTATACTTCTTCTAACCTTAGCTAATCAAATCGTTAGAAGATAAGTAATAAAAGTTGCTCGGGATATCTTACATTATGCAAACGTCAATAGTGAAGCGCGCTATTGCGTGCCAAGTGCAAGAACTCTGACATTGTCGTTGTTTTGTGCAGTGGATCTTCTGGGTGGGGCCACTGATCGGCGCCGCCATCGCCGCGGCCTACCACCAGTACGTGCTGAGGGCCACAGCCGCCAAGCTCGGGTCCTACCGGAGCAACGCCTAAGTCCGCCGCTCCGGCCGGACGACGCGCGCGCGAGGGGGCACTGAAGTGTAGATAGATATACGTACGTACAACAAGCGGCCGCCTCCAGCACGCGCTCTAGCTGTTCGATCGTTCGCCTCTTAAGTTTCAGTCTCTGCATCACCTGCTACTGCTCTCTTCGCCTTGTGGATTAACTCTAGTGCATTATTATTACTCGTCCATATGGTCTCCGCCCTTTTATATGTCGATGCATGTATCCCGGAGTCCGCGCCATGTTAATTTGCTTGCTTTATTTCTTCCGCTTATGTTCTTCTTTTTAAAAAAAACTTGATGTATGTATGCATATGGAAAATTTGGAAATTAAAGGTTTATTATAATTATTATGTGCAATTTACGTTTTGGCTATGTCCATCTTATTATGCAGAAGCCGGAAGATATAATCTTCCGTTATCTAAAAAAAGTGCGATTTATGCAATGCTACTTGTGTAGGTGAAGCATCTAGGCCCCCAATTGTATTTAGGTTTTGATAATTAATAATAATCAAGATTAAAGGATTAACATATTGTTCTAAGTATATAAGAAAGGTTGATCCTGGTCATTTTAAGAAGTGCGTGGAGGCAAAAACAATAGATTGGATAAATCAAGCTCAAGTCAAAAGTATAAAATTTAAGGGTCTTTTCATAACTTTTGCCGATCTCGGTGTTTAAAGAAAAGATCGGATTGCAAGAATAGATATCGTACTATTAAGAGGGGTCATTGGCTAGTAGCTTAAATATACTTAAAAATTATGGCTCAAAACATGTTCATACTTGGTTGTGTACATGCACTAAAAATTCCTTTGAAAAAACATGTTGACTCCCTGGAGTCGGCATTACCGACAACTAAAGGTTGGCACTACTGCTAGATCAACAGTACCGCCCCCATGGTGTGGTAGTTATATTCCAGGGAGGCTATTTGTGAGCTTTTGGCCAAATCAGCACTACCAGCAGCTAGAGGCCGGTACTACCGTTGGATCGTAGTACCGCCTTCATGGTGTAGCGGTTATATTCCAGAGAAATGATTTTTCTGCTAATTGGCCAAATCGGCACTACCACAGCTCATGGCTGGTACTACTGGAAATCCAGTAGTATCACTCCTTTGTTACTTGTAGTTATTTTCCACAAAGATCCTTTCATATGCTTCTACAAATCGGCATTACCATCGTTATTGACCGATACTACCGCAAGTCTAGCAGTACCTCCTAATAGTTGGTGGTACATATTGTTTAGAGAAGTTCTCTTTGGGGTATTTTCTGAGACACAAAAATCGGCACTACCAGAGTTTAGTTGGCGGTAGTATTGAGGGTACTAAGTAAGAGCTAGTATCCCTGCATTAAATGCACTATTCCGATTGTTAACCTTCGACACTATTGCCCCATACATGCCAGTAGTGCCAATTTAGGCAAAAATTTTAGGATTCAAAGTGTAACAACTATTTAAGTGGTTGGAGGCTATAAATACCTCATCTTCTGTAGCAAGGGCACTTCTTGGAACCCTATTGAATACTTGTGAACCTCTTGCACTCATCTATTTACCATTGAGCATTCAATTCTCATTTTAGATGTTGTTGAGAGCATTCAAGTATGAGCATTGATCTTGAGCCATTAGAAACATTTGATCATCTTCATTCAAGTGTTATTTGATCTATTACTCTTGGAGTTTTCCGATTTCTAGATGGCTTGGAGGAGAAACCAATGATATCTCTTCAAAGGAGATTGTAAAGAGACCTAGTATTGGTGTGAAATTTAGGGCTCACTTACCCAGAGCGGGAAAAAGCTACCCCTAGTGACTTGAGGAAGGCTCAATTGCGTTAGGAGTCGCCTTGATTCGTTCAAACTATCTCAATGTAGATTATGAGTGATTGGCAAGTCTCCTAGGCCACATGAAAAATCAATTGTGTTCATTATATGGTTTGCATTCTTACCATTCAATTTGTACAATTTATATTCTTAGCTATCATAATGATTGATTATCTCCCTAACATTGTAATACTTGATTAGACTTAGCTTGTTGGTACCATGGTTTACAAAACCGTCGAAAACCGCTCGAAAACTGTGATCTTCGACTTTACCGCTCTGGTTCAAGATCAAAAACCGTTCGGTAAACCGTTCTAATTAAAAAAATTTAAATTTTTTTAAAATTTTGAAAAAATTTATGTCAGCGGTTTTTCGTAAAAAATCATGGTTTTCGTTGAAAACCCGCTCAAAACCGTTTTCGAAGAACATTCAAATGGTCGGGTCAGTTGTCGGTGAAAACCGAGCGGGTTTTCATGAAAAACCGCGGTTTTCGATTTTTTTTCAATTTTTTTGATTTTTAAACTTTTCGGTTTTTGACTGTTTTTGAGCGGTTTTTCGCGCGGTTTTTGCGAAAACCGTACCGCGAATTTTGAGGCGAATTTCGAATTTCGGTTTTTTGAACCCTGGTTGGTATGCTTAGTGAAACCTAGATAATTTATGTCTTAATTATTAAAAATTTATCGTTCTAGTTATATTTGTTAAATTGTTGAATTAAAGCTAAAGAATTTTAAAAAACCTCCTATTTACGCATTCTAGTCGGTTATTCTTGAACCTACAGTTTGGATCGGTGGTCGGCTACCAAATAGGAAGTGAATGGTAGACATATTTTTACCAACAAGTATTCTAAGATTTTTTTCACTCCAATAGCTATAAGGAGCCGTAAAGATCAGAACCTTGACCCACGTGGTGGAACACATCAAGAAGCCAAGATAAACAAACCAACTATTGCTGAAAATTGTCAAAAGGATGATCCATTTGGAAATTATAATCTGATTGGACTGAAAGAACATTAACTCACACCAAATCGAATCAAACTTGGTGCTCAGATATTCAATCAACCTGGGATCAAGTATACATGTTCTTCACCCATCATACCATCCACAAAGTAAATCAAAATTGAAACTTCGTGGAGAAATATTAGTAGATCTAACAAACCTAATCAAAAACTAATAAATCGGACACAACATTAAACCTGCAATTAGGACTTGCTAGTGGCTAAATAATGGTCAAGGTGGCCATAAATCAACTTCCACATGTCTTAACAAGCCTAAGAATAGCAAGACGCAAACCAAAACCTCATGAGCAAAGATGGGACATGATTTAGCCAAAACAAGACCAAGTACAAGCTCCTTCAAGAATTGCTAAGAGAGGTGCCTAGATGGATGGAATCTGACCTCCAAGAGTTTTCTCTATCGCTTACACGTTCTTGACACAAAATCAAAATGAAGAAGAGAAAAAGAAGAGAGATAAACACCCAAATCAAGAAAATAACACATAAAACAATAACACAACTTTTTGCTTGCACAATTCTTGTGCACACCTTTTAAAGCACATATGCCTCAATCCATTAGATCTTGATCATCATCTTCTCTATGTCCTAAATCGCCTTTCCCAAGTGCCGCATTATTAGTTCTTCTCTTTTTTTGGTATTTGGCAAAGTACCAAAATACCTATCTTTTGACCCGGTCACATCCTTCACTTATAAACAATCTCCATGTTTGACATGTGTAGGTTAATCAATAGCTCCCCTCGCATCATTAAGTCTCCTGTTCTGGTTCCACCAGACCACCACCGCACTTGCATCGTCTAAGCTACTTCGTGCAGCCCGTTGCTCGAACCTTGCCTTCAACACCCTATTCACCATGTACCTTGCTTGAGCTCAATCATCTCACCCGACATCCACGATCATTTTGGACTTTTGTTCTCTCAACCGATCAAGTGTGTCAAAGTTTGAAAAAAAAACTGAGTCTATGATGCGTGAGACATGGGGCTAAGAAAATATGGCAAACTATAGTTGAGGCAATGAAGGAACAAGTTGGTCTAGAGAGGGTGAATAGGTAACTTTTCAAATTTTAGTACTTAAATTATAGTACAACTATAAAACTTCAACAACTAGGTTAACAGAAGCAATATGAAAGAATGGAGAATTCGGAATAGTAGAAAGGCAACAACAAGTAATGAGAATGCTTAGAAGGTAATCAAGAGACACAAGAGATTTTATTCCGTGGTTCAGAGCCTGACTCCTAATCCACGTTGGAGCACTTCTCCTTGAAGTATAGCTCACCCACAAGCTAGTCGCAGCAGCTTTGGGTCTTCACTATGGCAACTCTTTCACCACTCTGGTGAGGTGAGTTTCAAACCTCTCACAGCAAGGTGGCTTTCCACAATCTCCTTTGGATAGGTCACAACTTCACTTCCTCCAAGCCGTCTAGAATCACAAGGATTCAAGAGTAATAGACTTCTACACAAGCCCTGTCTCTTGGTTCACTTCAGCACACCACTGTTAGACTGAAGCTTGGAGCTAAAAACTTAAGGAAGTGTTAAGGTTTTTGAGTTCAAGAATGAAGTACAGTCTCCTTGTGAGAATGAATGCTCAAAGGATACTAGAATAACAAGGAGATCAAAAGGTTCTATGGTAGATGGCTTAGAAAATGCTTATATAGGTATTTGGACAGGAAATAGCCGTTACACCTACCACTGTGACCGTTGTAACATGTCAGATTGTCAAAAATCAAGACTACACATTTGCCACGGACTTAGTGAAATAAGCTAGCGATACTGATCCTATGTACCCCGGACCAAAAGGACTTGTTTACGCCGGACCAAAAAATTTGGTTCGTCGTACATAGAAATAGAGGATGATTTTGGTCCGGCGAAGGAATAAGACTTCAACATGTGCGCCAAACCAAAATTTTTGGTCCACCGTAAAAGGGTTTTGCAGGAGAAGAGTAGTAACGGACATTTTGACATAAAAAAGATTTAACTAAGACAATTTCTTTAGCCACGGACTGAATTTTGTGAAGGAGCAATTTAGTCTGGCGGGAAAGGAATATGCTCGGTTTGATTTTGAACGAGGAATTTACTTACCACGGACCTAAGGAATGGAAGACAAGACTTTGATCCGGCGAAAAGGTAAAACTTTTATATGTACGTTGGACTGAAATATTTTGGTCTGTCGCAAATGAGATTTCACAGAGTTTTAAAAGAATTTGGTCCGGCATGGATATGATGAGTTTTCACGTGTGCGCCAGACCAAAAAGTTTGGTCCGTCGTAGAAGGAATGTTCATATGAACTTGAAGTTTTGCGTCGGACTAAAATATTTGATCCGGCATATATGGGTTTTATAGAAGTTCATATGTAATGAACTTTTTGGACTTGATAAGAAAAGAGTAACCGAGAGAATTGCTTTTGCGCCGGACTGAACTTTAGTATCAGCAAAAATTGGTTTGGCGTGAATGGTGTACGCACGGTTTGAATTGTGTTTAGGATTTTTGGCTCCGGACTCAAGAAGATTTGTCCAGCGAACACATGTATTGGACAATGGTTGGTCCGATGGACTTAGAGAATGGAAGATGAAGGTTTAGTCCGGGGCTATATTTAGACTTTGTGTATGGAGAAGAGCTTGATTCAAAGAGTAGAATGATTTTTAAGAATTTTAACTCCAGTCTAATCTTTAGCCTTTTGAACCAAACTACTAGCTTGTGCACAATCCCTCTTTATAGTACGGCACAAAAAAAATAACACCTAGCTACTTAGCTTGACTCATCTCTCAAGTTAGAATAAAAATAAAACAAATTTTGACTTTTAGGAGACTTCTTTTATGCTTCAGCCAATACTCTTCACGCCTTAGATATTATTGACTTAATCATCAACACCAAAATAATATAAATAAATATGATAGAATTATTAGGGGGGCTAGATACTATCAGGCAACAAACCAAACACTTGCCTAAGAATCTATAATACGCCTAAGCTTAGATGTTGCAATATTAGCTTTCAACCAAATAGACCCTAAATCTTAGCGAACAAGGGATCGAGCTGACGAAAAGTACAAGTCCATACAGTGGTGGAGCCAGGGCTCAGCCTACCTGAGCCATGACCCGAGATCTAGAATCAAAAGCCTAATTTAAATGAGTTAGGAATAACCGGTCCATTCGGATCATGGCCAAGAACAGCTGATCTGACTTGAGGCTTAGGCCATGTACCGGCTCCGCCCAGTCCATAGGTTAGCTGCGTCGATGACGAAAGGAGCGCGCTTCTCGCCGGTGCCAGGCCGCCAAGCGTTGGCAATGTGCTTCACATACAGTGACCAACACAGATCCGCGATCCAAAAGAAACATGTCTCAGCCCAGGACGCAAGTCCCACGGACGTCCACGCTACATACGTCCGGCCCAGGCACGCAATTCCCACGAACGTCCGGGTACTATTTCGACGCAGATAGCACCAGCCTTTCCCCCCGAATGCTAGCAAGTCCACGCCACGGCTGTCGGCGATCGACGGGCAGCTGTTGCCGCCGAGCGGTCATGGCTGTTGCATAAATGAAGGACGCCTCCAGCTGTTCGGTCGCTCGCGTCTTCCGCTCAGTCTTTGCATCAGCTGCCACTCTACTCTTTGGGTTGTGGATTCTACGAGTACCTTATTTCTTCCAAGTGTTTTTTTATACTTCCTGTACGTAATCATGTGGAAAATTTGGAAATTTAAGAGATATTATTATTATTATGGCGATTTATAAGGTAATACTACTTTCATGTGACACTGCGAGCTGCCGTGAGTCATGACGAAAACAAAAAAAATAAAGTCGGGCACTGATACTACATACAGCTTGCAGTGGTAGGTGATAAACTGGTAACTCACACTAAATGAGAGGAAGGGAAAAAAACGAAAAGGAAGAGAGCGTCAGGCGGGCTTGGGCCCGGCCTCGGTGAGGTCCAATACGAAAGTTGCATAGCGGTTGGCTGCCCAATTTTGGAATTCGCAGGCGAACCCTGCGCTCCTGCCGTGCCGGCTCGGGCGTGCATCCCAATACCCCGGCCTGCCGCCTGCGCACGAACGTGGAGAACGGCGACGCGACATGCCCGATGCCTTCGCCGGGCCTATGCGTCGGCGCGAGCGCGACTGGAACTTTACTGAGACGAACCGGCCGCCGGCGCTCCCTCCGCCGCGGCTGTCCTCTTGATGCGATGCACCGAAAGCGGAAAGCCGCAAGGTTCCATCGAGCCTGCAACGCCCCGGCCGTCGCTGTCCAGGACACCCCCACTCTGGTACGCGTGCGTGGTACGAGTACGACCGTGACGTCCGAGCGCCGACCGTGAAGTCCAAGCGCCGTGGACGACGACGACGGCTACTGATGGCGCAGTCCACCGCTGTGGCGGCGCACGGGGGAAGGGGACGTACACCCGCGGGGTTCAGGGGCCGGTCCGGAGGTGGCTCAGACAAAATCAGAGTCAACAGCGACGCACGCCACCTGTTCGACCGAACGCCAGAGCCAGCCAACGACTAGTGCTCAGGTATGTATGTATCGCAGTATCGCACACAAAGGTGCTTTCCTTTTTTTTTTTTGTCTCTCTGTTTTCTATCATGTATTCATGAACCTAAGTTAAGCACAACGAGTGGAAGTAAATTCTAAATTCCTGGTTGGAACGTTTTAGTCAGCAGCATTATAGCTGACAAATACTACCATGATGAGCAAATTTTCCGGGTGAAAACTGATGTTCTCCTTTCTTTTGTTGCCTCCAGACAATTCGGGACTAGCAAGCCAGGGCAAGGACAACCTTTTTTGATCTCAATTCATTTATCTGAAACGCCAGTGAAAGAAATTGAAGCTTGCAGCGAAAGGTACAAGTTCGTACATAGATCCACATTTTATGTTTGTTCTTCCCATGTTCTTCAGCCATTTTGATTCTATTATACTTAGTTATTGTGTAAAATTTTGATTAGCTTCCGAAATGACATAACAATGAACTGTAAGTTGGCTAAGGTAGTGCAGGAAATGGGTGAAAACATAACTGTAAATGTGTCCAAACCTATTCAAACTACTCAGAAACATTTAATTATGTCCTTCCATGGAACAACTCCCATAACTACATACAAGATTTCAGAATTTGGACCAAAGCATAGAAAGAAGCAAAAACATTTGCATGAGCTATCAGAAAATTGCATTTACTGCATACGACTTAACAAAATGTTTTACGCTTATTGAATTAGCAAATTAAGACTCCCATGAAGCATGTCTTATTTTGCATACAATCATCATTCATTATCTTACATCCTTCACTATGAGAAAATTCATCCGATAGAGGAGAAATTAAATACAAGAGTTTCCACAATCGTTGCTGTTATTGATCTTGCCTCAATTTGTTGCTTCACTGCTTGCACCAATATCGTCAAGCCGTAGCACTAGTTGATGGGTTAATGGCCTCAACTTAGGTGACTCGCTTATGCACAAACAAGCAATATCAATCATCTGCATCATTTGCACCTCAAACTTCTTATCATACATTGCACGGTCCAATACGTCAGCTTCACGTTGTTCCTCTTTCATATGTGTAACCCACGAGACCAACTCCCTAGCTCCCTTTGGCTTGCACAAATCTACAGGTCTCTTTCCAGTTAATAATTCCAGAAGAACAATGCCAAAACTATAAACATCACCTTTGAAAGTGGCTACTGAAGACTGACCATACTCTGGGGGGATGTAGCCTAATGTGCCAACTAGGTCAGTTGTCACATGTGTATCATAGGGACAAATAAGCCGAGCAAGCCCAAAATCAGCCAGATGAGCTTCAAACTTCTCATCCAGAAGTATGTTGCTTGACTTGATGTCACGGTGGAGTATGTGCGGTTGGCATGACAAGTGCAGGTATGCCAGACCTCTTGCTGCTCCTTTTGCTATGTGAAGCCTTCTTTGCCAGCTTAATTTAGATGGACCATCAGACTTTTCATGAAGCCAGTGGTCTAGGCTGCCATTCTCCATGTAAGAGTAGATCAAGAGCCTATCACTGCCAATCCTGCAGTAACCTTGAAGAAGTACAAGATTAGGGTGTTGAGCTTTTGATAAAGTCTCCACCTCTGCTTTGAACTCCCGCTCCATCTGACCAAACCCACCTGATAGTCTTTTGATTGCGGTCGTTGCTCCATCTGGTAGTGTTGCCTTGTACACTAGACCAAAGCCACCACAACCAATGATGTTAGCTTGATCAAAGTTGTTTGTAGATTTCAAGATGTCACTGATAGTCAGTGCCTTGTCATCATCCTTGTTCTGAAACAGAAGAACCAGTGAGGCTGGAGCTAACTCAAGGACTCCATTTGTATCTGCAACATCCTTTACTAAATGATCCTGCGTTCTAAAGCTACTCTTCAAGACAAGTGCAACAGCAACAGACAAAACAAATGCTGCTCCAAGTGCAATACCAATAGCTATTCCTAATATGACACCCTTGTTCTTTCCATTTTCTGTTGCATACATGGCAGGAGCATGAGTTGAATGACACTGGGGTAGGCCTAAGCGGATGCCACAGAGTTTGGGGTTCCCCTCATAATCAGAACTTGTGAATGTAGAGAATTGCCCTCCTGATGGAATTGGACCTGTCAGATTATTGTACGCCACGCTGAAGCTTGATAGAAAATTCAGCTTTGTTAGTGAAGAAGGGATGCTTCCAGTGAGATTGTTATGTGACAAATCCAAGGATTCCAAGCTCGACATGCCTGATAGATCATCAGGAATGATACCAGAAATCTGGTTGTTACTGAGGTCCAAGACATACAGGTTCTTGAGTCTTCCAAAGCCCAGCAATATGGGACCTGTGAGCTTGTTATGGCTGAGAATTACAGAAGGTGGGAAGCTGCTAACCTGATTGTACTGTAATCTTTTGCCTGTCTTGTTCCTTTTAATGAAGAAAGGAAAATAATCAGTCTCCGTGGATTGCTGTGAGCTGTTGCATGTAAGAAGCCCCTTCATGCTTGACAAACTGTTTGGAATTCCTCCAGTAAGTGAATTGTTAGAAAGATCCAAATAAAATAGAAGCTCAAGGTCACCAATCCATGTAGGAATATTCCCAGCCAACTGATTCCATGACAAATCCAGCACCTTCAATTGAGTGAAATTAGCTAGCCATGGTGGTACCGGTCCAGAAAGATGGCTGTTAGCAATGACAAACACTTGGATGTTATGAAAGCCATGTATTCCAGTCATCGGCAAGGCCTTCCCATCATGGAAGTTCTTTGTCAACACGAGGCTCGTTAGGTTTGGACAGTCTTGAAGGACTGATAATGCTGATGGCACATTTGTGAAGCTATTGTTTGAAAGCGAGATGTAAGCTAGCAATTGAAGCTTCCTGAAACCAACAGGGATTTCTCCACTGAGGTTGTTCGTGGCAAGATTTAGGCTTCTCAGATGATGGCAGTCTGACAAACTATCAATTGTGCCGATGAACTTATTTCTGCCAAGGTCAAGCGAGCTCAATTTTGCCATTGCCGAGCAATTCAGATTGATCTTTCCGGTCAGAGAATTGTTCCTCAGGTACAACATCTTCAGCGATGGCGAATTGGACAGTGAGGAAGGCAATGGTCCCCTGAAGAGGTTGGACTGTGCGGAGAAGTACTCCAAGTTGCCAAGTCTACCGAAAACATTTGGAAGGTTTTCATAGAACCAATTGAAAGATATGTCCAGCTTAACAAGGCTGGAGAGATTGCCGAAACTTGGGCTCATCCTACCACCGAGCTGATTCTCCTGCAGAGACAGGTTCTTCAGAGATGGCAACCTGAATAGATCATCTGGCAACCTTCCGGAGATGCTGTTGAGGTCGACATGTAGCTCCTCGAGCTTTGTGCAGTTCCCAAAGCCTGCTGGGAACTCCCCAGTGAAGAGATTCGACGTGAACCGGATCACACGGATAGCTCTAGATGACTCACAGATGCTTGTATCAATGCGCCCTCCAAACGTGTTGTACCCCGCATCGAACACTCTGAGCCGCGGTGAACCACGGAGCTTGGGATGGGAGCCATTGAACAAGTTGAAGGATATATTGAAGACCTCAATCACCGGGAGCGACATGTTTTCCGGTAATGCGCCTGTGAGGTCGTTGTTGCTGAGGTCGAGACGCTGCAGCCTATGGAGCTGGAACAGGGGTGCTGGGACGGCACCACGGAGGTTGTTGTCGGAGAGGTTGAGCCACTGGAGCTGGTCCAGCCGTGCGAGCGAAAGCGCCAGTTCACCCCTCAGTTTCCTGCTCTGCAGTTCCAGCCTGATGACCCGGCCACCGTCGTCGCACGTTACACCGGGCCATGCACAGCAGTTGGCCACTTCAGTGGTCGCGTTTGGGATGGTCCAGCCTCTGATGCTTCCTCCGCCGAGACCTTTGACGGCGCCCTTCAGCGCATTAAAATCACCCGGGTTGCAGGAGCTTAGGTTGAGGGAGTTGGCTGGAGTTAAGAAGAGCAGGTGGACAGACATGCAGAGGAAGAGACAGCATGGCCATGTGGTGGTGCGTTGCATTAAGAGATGCCCCATAGAAGCAAGAGAGCTATAGCGATGGCGCCGAGCAGGGAAGAAGGCTTCTTGTTTGGCCTTTTCAGGAGCTATATGATATCTAAGCCATTTGATGCGTAAGGCTGGCCTCCTGAGCGCTTGCACCCCAAGCAACAATGGTGGAGGTGAAGAAAGTAAGGTGAGGTGGGAGATGATAGGACAGCGTAGTAGGGAGGTCAGGGAGCGGCGTGGCGTGCTTCGGTTTTGACTTGTGATTGTGTAGGCACTCAGCCGTGGGAGACCCAAATTTTCTTCGGGGAATTGATTGTCTCTGTCAACTTGCTAGAAAAATCCATGGTCGGAAATCTTTTGACGTCCGTTCAAAATTGGCCTAACCATCGTTATCTTCCTCCCTTTCCTTCCCTTTGGCTGTGTTGATTGAAATGATTGTTATTAAACTAGCATGAAAGCAGACCAGTCGAAAGATGGAACCTGCATACCAAATGGATATTAACATATATTATACAACCTGATAAGTATTACCCCCCATTTCTGCCTATTTCCCATAAATAAAGTGAAAGCGTCATCGTCGAAGATATTGCGCAGCAAATGCTGAAAAGAGCATTCTAGAAAATAAACTTGAAGAGGCAAACATTATTATAGGAAGCGTACTGAACATTCTGCTGCCATAGACATAATGTCAAAATGGAAATCGTTTAAGAACGCTTATGATTTTATCAGGAGATAGCCAGTAGCAGTTGATATACTTGCTAGGTTCATGAGAAGGATTTTTATCTGCAAAACAAAAACCGGGCGTTCTGCTGGAAATTGGGTGAAGGATGGAGACGGGGTTATGGCAGGCTTGCAGCAAAGTCAACCGCCGGCGGCGAGAGACTCGTGTGGCAGCCTCTTTCGGCCGGGGGCCAGGCCAACGCCCTGTGTACGCACCGCCCGGCTCCAAAACTGGGCGCTCGTACGGCACAAAGAACCGGAGATAATCAGGGCCGGCCCTGGCGTGGGCAGGGTGGGCGGCCACCCCGGGCCTTCAAAGTCATGGGTCCTTCAGGTATGCAACTACACCATAGGTTTTTAGCTCAGTTGTGAGCAAACGTGTGCTGAGTTGATCTGATGAGGGTCCAGACAGGAAACGAATCGTCCGACTGATCAACGTCGATGATAACAACGTAAGTGGCCCTGAGAATCTAGCTAATTCATCGGGTGCAAATGCACAGTCTGCTAGTGTTGATGAATAACCAGTTTATACTTATGATATTTATGATTCAAGAAATTAGGATAATCTTGATAATAAAATAAGAGATATATTAGTTGAGAAAGGACCTATAAGAGAGGAAGGTATAGAATTCCCTCTAGATGATGCCTCAAGACATTTTGCATATGCTTATTATTATAGAAAATTAAGCAATGAAGAGGCACATAATAGAAAATGGCTAGTTTATTCAAAGCATGTTGACAAAGTTTTTGGCTTCTACTATAAGATCTTTAAGTTGCGCTATAGAAGTATTTTTTGTGTATCGAATATTAATTTCTTCAATGATGTGTGCTTATAAGACTATATATATATATATATATATATATATATATATATATATATAGGAAAAATATATTGTACTCCCGGGTGTAGTTACTCCCATCTCTGAAATACTACCTAAACAAACTTGAAATACTCCTTTATCACTTTGGGTGTACTCATACACTAATTATAAGATACTCCAATGTGAGCCACATGAAAAAATTGCAAGGGAGTCCATAATTTTTAGCATATTTTGCAAATACCTTCATATACGCACATAAAAAGGAGTATGTCCAAAACATATACATACCACCTCTGAAAAAATGTACATACCACCTAGATGATCTTATATACTCGTATACTACGCGTACATACCCTCCGTTACACGAGATACCCCATACGTTGTGAGATATAACATAGGGAGTAATTACTCCGAGAGTAGAAAAAGAGGCCTATATATATATATATATATATATATATATATATATATATATATATATATATATATGAGGAGGTGGAAAAAGTCTCTATATAAGTTTTCGTCCTGGATCTCAAAATGTTAGAACCGGCCCTGGAGATAATACTAGTACTGCATCTTCTCTGCGTTTTGGTCTATCAAGCTCGAACCGATGGCTCGGGGACAAACAAAACCTGTGGATGACGCAGCCGGCGACGGCTGCACTGCAAAGACAAGATGATCCATTTTTATATACTATGATGTTGGTGGAAACCGGATCCTCCCTTTACTTTTAAGAAAAACTTGAGAACGATATACCGTTCCAAAGGTTTAGTTTTAGAGAAAAACTAAGGAAAATAGTATACCATTCCTGGATATCGTTCTCATTCTCTCTCTCCACTCTACTCGCTCTTTCAATCTCTCTCTCCTCTCTCTCGTCGCCGATGAGGTGGAGGGCTACCAGATCTAATGGTGGTCAGAGCATAACGACAGGTAGATGACCAACAGATCTGGTGATGACCAGAGCATAGTAACTGAGTAGAGGGCCACCAAATTTGGTGGCGGCCAAAGTACCGTAATGAGATGGGTGGCGGGTAGTGCTTATATGCTTTTCTTTTTTTAGCACATGTTGTAAAAATCTTGAAGCAAGCCAAAAAAAAAGTAATCACTATCTACCATTTGTTCATACTTTAATATTTGTGCAATGTTTTAAAAAAATATCTAGAAGCACCTCTCATAGTATTATTTTTGGGAAATAAAAGAGACATAGTTGGACTTGGTAGATACTCCCTCTATCCAAAATTAGGCTTATTTTTTAAATGGTCTTATTTATAAATATAAGGTTTGCATGTAGATTTAATAAGCTCTTTCCTTTTATATCACTATTTATTCGCTCTCAATCATATGCATTTATTTATTACCACTCACACAAAGTATTATCTCTCATCTTCTAAGGCAATTAAGTGCGAGGCATCTAAGTCATTTTTTTCATATCTTTCTTAATTTCAACGCTACCTTAATCCTTATGCAATATCAAAATACATCTTGTATTTTTGACAGAGCACATCCGTAGCCCGTAGGTCGGTTAGAGAATTTAATGAAAGGTCTGCACGTGATTCCTTTATACATTATGGAACTTTGACTGGTGTTATGAGTAGTAACGCGCAAGTTTAATAACGGATTTCATCGTGGTCTACCACATCGCTTTCTTGTCAATTACTTAACTGACGGGTAAATGAGCAAACTGGCCAAGTACGGTGCAACTTACAACCGGTGCGTATTTCATCTATGGCCATTCGGGCAGGCGCTGCCATTTACCTAACGAAAATGCTGCACCACTTGCACTCCAAGTCTCCAACTATCCAAGGTAACTTTCGTCTTTTCCTTTGCCTTTTCTTTCCACGAATTAACTCTGTTGAGATTCAATAGAGTTTTGGAACGGTATTGCACGATCGATATATGGACTCTGGATTTCCTGAGCGCATGGTAGCGAACTTGCAAGATCACCAACAACCGACTGCTATGTTGGACGCCGGAGTTGGGTAATGATCCCATCATGCGTGCCGGAACTTCGTCGTCGCCGTCGTCTACGAGAACAGGCCCTTTTCATCCTTAGTTTAGTGCAACCGTTTAACCACATGCACTTTCTGAGGTCACTTCCGTAGTTTCTGTATTGTACAAGATAACGCATTGTTTTTCATATCCTCTTGGCCTCCTGTATCCCACCGTCGTGAACTAATGGCAAAGGTAATGTATGTCGTAGCTGTAACTGTCACTGTAGTAATCTATCTGGGCCTTTGCACGCGCGCTCTCTCTCTTTTATCAGATGACTGGTTGAGGTTTAAGGGGGCGATGGTACGTACCGTAAACTGGCTTTGCAATGTTGCTTTAGTAGTGCGCGTCTCTTCTTTCCCTTTTGCAAAGATTTTAACGACGAACGTATCCGCACTAGATAAACAATCATAGCACGGTTAGCCCGAGATAAGTTAATCGAAGTTGCAGAACGGATTCTCCTGGCTAATGATGCGCCTTATCTCCCTACACAAACCCCACTAGCCAACAACAAACATCCTGTGTCCGATCGATCGATTCCTTCCTATCGGATGCATTGCTGTGTTTTCCCGTAGTGGGCACCAGAATTTTGCTCCCCTGTAGCTGCGCCAATGAGCCAGCGATCGGCCGGCCGGCACCTGACATCACCACCCGCTCTGTCGATTGCTGATGCGCTTTACGTGGAGCAACGACACTGGCCGCGACGCGCGCGCGCACTCGCCGCCAAAGCGAAAGGCCGCGCGGGCGTTTCCGCGAGCGTGCAAAGGCCGTCCTTGCGCGGTGCTTAGTGTGACATTACGAGGCACCGATCGAGAGCGCGACACGCACCACCAGCACAGCACCGCGAACGACGACGACGCGCGATTAGACCGTGCGACGCCACCATTTCCCGAGGATTTTGTGGCTGGTGGGCCGCGGGAGGCCAGACCGGCTCGGCTGACTTTATTTCCTTGTCATCATTACCTAACCAACCGAGCGGGAGTCGTCAAAGCAGCCGCCTAAAGAGCATGTATAACCACAGAGACGGCTACCGCCACCGTATTTTTCTATATCATTTAAATATAAAATTAAATACAATTTTACAATAGATGGTATGTTAAAGTTACTTCTATAAAATCTTATAATTTTTTAATTACAGTGTAAATTTTTTTATTATAGATAATAACTTATACGATAGATTTATGCTATTCTTTCTCTTTTTTCTCTCCTTGTATAAGTCCTACACGATAAGTTCTATAGATGACTGACGTCATGTCATCGTACACGCCTAAGGCAGCTACGGAGGAGGTGAGGCATCGCTGGCGTTGGCTCGGCTGATCCGGCCGGCCGATCGGATTTGGATTCGTGGCGTTTGCTTTCTGATAGTCCAGTCAAGGTCTAGCTAGGCACGGAAAAGCGATCTCTATGGATAGAGAGGCTTTGCAGCTGTGGCCACTCTGATTTGCCGCTGTGTGACTCCTTTCAGTGGACTTCAATTCATACTTTGATGGAACATTAGCAGCTAAGGGCAGGGTTGTTTGGCTTCTTCCGGTTAGCTTTTGCGCATGTGTGCACTGCCACTGAGACCTGAAGCGTGACCTTTTCTAGCCTTTTCGTACATTTTTTGATCCAGACTCTGTATAAACATAATTATAAAAATATCCTCTCTTTGATCACAAAGTCATTAGCAAATAACACGTGAACACTTATCACGCCCATGTACCATATTGTCTAGAACCATAGCCAGCCAGGTGTTGAGCACCATGAATGAGGTAGTAAGGCGATCGCAACAGGTGCGGCACAAGTGCCGTGACAAGAAACTCGGTAGGGTGTTAACGTAGCAGGGCCTACCATGGTGTCCAAGTGTGGTAGGTTTCACTCCACGCTGTCTTAGCTCGGTAGCACTGTCCTACCTCAGTAAACGATCTACCATGGGCCCATCCTCCTATCGTAGTACACGGGTACTGTAGATATGTCACTTACTGGAGCTTCCGTGAATGGAGAGTGTGCTATTTCAGTAATTATGTTCGCATAGAGAGCTAGATTTGAAAAAAAAATGCAAAAAGGCCAGAAAAGCTAAGAACTCCTGACACTTTCATTACCTAGTTGTGTCGGTTTAACACCCTGACCCAAGTTAACTCGAAGTCTAACCTATCGTAGGGTGGATCTACGCATGCATAGTACCTCACTTACACTTTCATCCTCGCTTCGTGTAAAAGAATTAACCCAAAGGTGCTATGTTTGAACCCAATAGGTATTATATACTACTACAACTTACTTTGTGCAAGTAATGTAGGACTAATCTCACCACCGTTCTATATGGACCTTTACATTAACGGGTCGGGGCATTACACTCACCCCCCTTAAGGGCATCTGTAACACCCTGACCCAAATTAGCTCAAAATCCAACTTATTGTAGGGCGGACCTACGCATACATAGCACCCCACTTACACTTTCGTCCTCGTTTCGTGTAAAAGGGTTAACCCGGAGATGCTATGTTTAGACCCAACAGGCATTATATACTACTACAACTCACTTTATGCAATCAATATGTGATTGATCCCACCACCGCTCCATATGGGCCATATAGACCATCACATTAACGGACTGGGGCATTACAATGATTATAGAATACGGTACCATCTAGACTAATTGCATTGCTAGTAGTTTAGTACTCTCTTTCTCCAAATTTATTGGACATATTTTCTTTTATCATATAAATCAAAGATATATTGATAATGACTAAGTATTTTTAATTATTACCTTTAAGCAAATAGATGTAGAGAATATAAAGTAAAGTTGATATATTTATTATAGGTATAGAGGGGGCATCACACTAATTTTATATTGAAATATGAAATACATCCTATATTTATACACAAAACAATTCAAAATATATGTCTTATAAAATTAGACGGAGGAAGCAGAATTACTAAGCCCCTAGTAGGTGTCTATCAAAGGAGCATCGGAAGCGAGTCAATGACCAACTGATGCATGTACAGTAAATGTGATGAACATTTGGTGGTAAATTAGCCTAGCTTTCAAGTGCTACTAAATAACCTTCTAGATAGTCTCAAGCAGAGGAAACATACCTACTTAAAAGTGCAGATCAACAAGGCAACTTGCAGACGCTCTAGCTGAAGATAGAAGCCATGTACTCGATCTCTTTGCGTAGTTGAATTATACAAGTGGTACTACATTATTTCGTCGGTGGTGGTAAAAATAGGCCGGTAACACTAGGACTTTGGTGATGCAACTTGTGAAGAGGAGAGATACAAAGAACGGATTGGGTAGTGAGTGAAAAACACCTAAAATAATTCAGGCATAGTGGACACGGTTACATGCCTGCCGGTATTAGTAAATCGTAACTAGCAGCTATCACGATCGGTTGGTCGGTTTCCATAGTCAAATGGCGCTTTATATCCTCTGCATGCGTTTGCAGAAAGGGCCTTCCCAATAAAAACAGTAACTTGTACTACCTGATCACCTGTACTACCTGATCACCTGTACTACCTGATCACCTGTGTTGTGCGTTCTTAGTGCCGAGGTTGGGCACTTTGTCGGTAAATGCACGCGAAATTATCCACTTATGGTGCAAAGTTTGAGCTTTTGGAGTGCCCAATGACACAGACCGCAGAATAGTTACTCGATAGGCAGTATGGATGATAGCAATATACTATATACCATGGGTTTGTTAGTTCTCGGTTGTTTAATTTTTTTTTATTTCTCGGTCATCGAAAATTATATAAGACTAAGATTAAAATTGCAAAATTAAGTACTGTACAATTTTTAGTTCTATTTATTTTTTTTGTATTTGCAAGATTCACCTAGATTTACTTTATTTTTAACTAGTTTAATTTTTTTTGTTTTTTATTTTGCAGGGTTCACCTACGTTTAATTTATTTTTTTTCCTATGTTAGAATTTTTTATTTGTATTTGGCTTTGTATTTTGTAGAGGTGAGAGGTTAGTAAAATATAGTAGCAATCGAATATAAGGGCCTATTTGTTTCAGCTTTGGATTCTCTAAAAGTTAATTCTGGATTGTGGTTATAGAGAAACTGATTCTTCAAAAGCTAGAATCCAAAAATACATATGAAGTGGATTGTGGATTCTAGTGTATATGGGTAGACTGGATTGTAAAAATCGGATTCTAGAATCAGACTATTTATTTTTTATTCTGCTTTGAGGTCAGAATCCATAATCAAAAGCCAAAATAAAATATACCTTAAATCCTACTACTAAAAAAATTACTGAGATCGAAAAAAAAAAGAACTTATCGATAGACAGATGGACTTTCTGAGAATCCGGGCTAGACACATGGTGTGGGAACTCTCTTGACAAGATGGGCCATGAGGAGCCTTTCGCCTTAGCGCTAAGGGCCTCAAGGCTACAATTTCCATTCCATTTTTTTCTTACTTGGTGATGGGCTCCAATGTTTCTTGCCTGTTCAGGGGCCGGTAAAGGCCTGCATGCGCTGGAGAGGTCACTGATTAAACAACACGTGCCTTGGATTATTGAATTGATCAGATGTGTCAGTGCCCATCGATGAGACCATGGCTGAGTAGTGAGTACTCCCTGCCCCCTGGGGACATAGCGGAGGAAACACGAACACATCCTTTATCCCCAAATTAAGTTTCACCGTATATGCATGCACCTACATACACTATCCTCACTCTTGAAATCCTTGAAGATTCGTGCAACCTTTGGAAAGTGATGAACCAAATATGTATTTCACACATATTGTGTATCCGGTACACATCGCATTAAGGGAGTGTTTGGGACAGCTTCAGCTTCATCAAAATTTGTGGAGTTGGTGGAGCAGGGTATTTCTAACTTTAGAAATTTGTGGAGCTGGAGCTATGGATCATCTTGTTTACATTTTAAACTAAAAATATAAACTTAATTCACTTTATTTTAACATATAAATTTTAACTCTGAGTTAGAGCTAAGATCTGAAACTCTTCCAAACAGAATCTAAAAATCTCCCATCGCCTCTCTCTCTCTCTCTCTCTCTCTCTCATCTCTCTGTCTCTCTTTCGATATCTCTGTATCGTCCACCCTAGCATCGTAGACAATGGCGATTACCCCGAGCCCAAGCCACCTTATTCCTGTCCCTGGCACCACCGGATCTAGTTGTCCCTGAGCACGACATCGTCATATCCTAGTTGCAACCATCGTCTTCCTCTTCAGCCATCGTCCCCGAGTGTAGTGTCACCAAATCCATCCTCCGCATTGTCTTCCTCCCCGACCGTCCCCTAGTTCACCGCCACCAAATCCGGCCACCTCCTCCATTCCCTAGGGGCCTAGGAGGCCAAACGTGTCGGGGGACAAGAAGTCATTGACGACCTTACCGGCGCCATCTTCCTCGTCATTTCCTCCATGTCATGGGCTTCGGCTCGCTTCCCTCGTCATTTCCTCCCCTAGCTGAGCTCCGAACCGTACGTTGCTTTTGATTTATTTTTCATATTCCCTGTTCTCTTGTGATTTCCCTATTTCTTCTCTTGCATTTGTTGTACCATTTTTTTTTTGATTTGGATGGTGAACATGATCGAGAACATTCATGAACAACAGTGTTCGTGTTCATGCTCACGAACATGTCTGATTAATTACAATTTTTTATTTGCTTGGATCCGGAATATTACAAGAAAATGCAAATTTTGGACGAAATCAGAAAGTCACCGTGCCCATGAGCATGCAAAAATATGTTAAGAAGGGGGATGAATCCGACCCGGATATTGAAATAAAAAAAAATGTGTCTAGGAATCACTCGGATGTTTTCTCTAAAAAAACTCAGCTAAATTTTCGGATGTTGCACGCATTGAAAAAAAATGTTACACACGTAGGAAAAAATATTGCAACGCGTCTGAAATTTGGAAGCCTCTTGTAATATTTTTGTTCAACGCTTGCAACATTTTTTCCGACGCGTTGCAACATTTTTCCTCTACGGATGCAACATTTTTTTCCAACACGTACAATATTTTTCTTCGACAACAGTAGAAATGCGGCACAGTAAACAGATGTTGCAAGCGTTGAAAAAAATGTTGCACGCATTGGAAAAAATGTTGCAAGAGACTCTCAAATTTGGATGATTTTAGCCAAGAAAACATCCGGGTGATGTTTATCGAAACAAAAAAAAACCCTCGCGATTTTTGGTTTGTGCAATTTGTTAAATCCAAAAATGTGTATGGTCCGAATCTTGAAAATAAAATCCAATTGTTTGGTTCGTGCAATTTCTTGGATTAAAAAAATTTGTGGGAAGAGATGATTCCCGATCCTAGAGTAAGAGACAGAGAGAGAGGAGAGAGTGATACATGCACCGATCTGCCATCCAGCATGGCCCAACGAAATTGTCTGACGATGATGCGCCAATGCACGGTTCACGAAGAGCTCTCGCTGCTGACTCATGCAGGCTTGCTCCTCCGTCGCTCGCTAGCCACGAGTTTGGAATCCGGCCGTACCCTGAGAACTAGGTCCCCGTCCTGCAGATAAGCCGCATGTCGCGCATGCCTACCCTGCTCGATCGCAATAATCCGCTAAAGTCCACGACCTGCCATCTGTAAAACTGGCCCGTGAAAAATGCTATATACCTTTGGTCATGAGATTGTCGGAGGCTAGCGTGGCCGTCGCGTTCTTCTCCGGTAGAATCTTGATCAGTCTCGATATGATTTATCGCGGGAGCGGCTTACCAGCAATTAGATGCAGCACTCGGTTTTTTTACCTTGCGAATTAAATATTGGCCAATCTTACCTCGACCTCCCTATATAACCCCGCCCAATCCATCCTTCACAATCACTCCTGTCCATCAACCCAGCTAGGTAAGAATTAGGATAGCCAAGCCAGTGGCAGCAGTGAACTCCGTGAGTGTTGTTCGGTTCCGGGTTAAGCAGATGGGTCTCTCTCGTCGCATTGCCGCATCCGTCCTCCTCTTCCTGGTCCTCCTCGTCGCCACAGGTGCTTCTCGTCGACCGTTGCCAAGAAACATTAGCGCAGCGAACTGTTGATTCGCGCGCGCTAGATTGTGTTGTCAATTTGCAGTGCAATGTTGATACGACACGTCGTAAATTTGTCTGTTAATCTGTAGCGTACGCGATGTCACAACGCGAGCGGTAATTGTAATGCTCTTGTGCACGCAGAGATGGGGACGACGAAGGTGGCGGAGGCGAGGCACTGCCTGTCGCCGAGCCACAAGTTCAAGGGCATGTGCTTGAGAAGCAGCAACTGCGCCAACGTGTGCAGGACGGAGAACTTCCCCGGAGGCGAGTGCAAGACGCACGGCATCGAGCGCAAGTGCCTCTGCAAGAAGGTCTGCTAGCCAGCGCCGCTCTGCTTGCCGGGGACGCCGCCATCAAACTGTTCATCCGTGGCCATCTCGTGTTCTTCCTGGTTGCCGGTGTCGTACGTTCGATCGTCAGTTGTTCATGTTGCGCGCGCGCTTCTGTTCTGGCTAGTTCGTTGTTTTCCTCCGCTTAGAACAAAGTAGACTTGGTACTAGTGCTCGGATACCTTGTCCATGCATTCTGCAAGAGCGCAAAACCTCTCTGTGTCGTTGATCTGCATCCGAAGGTTGCTAGTTTAATAAGTTACAGTCGGGGTTGTGGTAATTTAATTCTTCGTCGTGTTTGTGCAAGGTGCTGCTGTCCTGTAAGATGCTCATGTCGACATGGATGTACTGTATTTGTGTGAGATCGTTCTTGTGAAAATAGCATCTTTTACTAACCAGTGAACTCCGTTTGCGGATAACTTCATGCTCTCATGCTCCTATCTGTCCCACTGCACGCAGACTGAACTTCATTAGTTTTCTTAGTGGACCTACTCTGTCAACGCAGCAAGGTGGAGTCGATGTACATAGACAAGCTTTTCAAGAAGAAGAAGAAGACAAGGTTTTCTCAAAATCTACTTGATACAAAGGTTCATGAGCCATGAGCAAGAGTTTACGAACAGCAGGACGATTCGAACTACCGGGGCAGGTGGATTCATATAAACCGAGCCCAGTCGATAATACAGGCCTAGCCTCCTGATGGCCCGTCACATAAGTTGGCCCGTCCCATCTAAGGGGGCTGTTTGAGGTTGTGCTTCAATGTGCTTTGGTTTTGGATCAAAAACCTTCCAAATAGCCGGCTGCAAAGCAGCTGGACAGCTAAGCCACATCAGAAGCAGCTTCAAAAGCTGCAGCAGCTAGGGAGGTGCTTTGCAGCTATGGCTGCCTCGCTCGGTTGTCGCCTCCCTGACTCGCTCCCACTCACTGTTCCCTCCCTGTCTCCTTTGGGCTTGGCCGACAATCCCTGTCTCCTCCCCGCACGCCTGTCGCTCGGTGACCGCCTCCCTGTCTCCATCTCCTCCCCGCTCAGCCGCTGCCAGGTCGCCGCTCTCCGTCTCCTTCCCTCCTGGTCACTGCCTCCCTCATCTCCCTCCTGCTTAGTCGTCGCCTCCCTGTCTCCTCTCCACTTGGCCGTCATCCGGTTCGTCGCCTCCCCATCTCCCTCCCTATCGGCCTCTGCCTCCCCGTCTCCTCCCCGCTCGACCGTTGTCCCGTTCATCGCCACCCCATCTCCCTCCCACTCGGCTGCCGCCTCCCTGTCTCCCTCCAATGTCGTCACCCCAACAGTCGCCCACCGCCTCTTCACCCTCCGATTGGGTCGTCGCTTGCCTTCTCACCCTCCTCACAGCCGGTGCCCCCTCCTTGCACTCATCGCCCTCCTCCTTGACGGTCACCTCACCCTCCTCCCGGCCGTCGTCCTCCTCCTCGCAGCCAACGCCCTCCTCCTCCTGGGCCGTTGCTGTCCTCCCGGTGCTCCTGACCACCATGCTCCTCTCGATCCTCTCATAAAGCCAACAAAAAGCTATAGCTAATTTGCCTAACGACTCAGAAAAAAGTTACAACTATCAACCACTGCTGCCCTACAGTCCAGCAAGCCAAAAGCAGATTTTTAGCCTAGCCGCAGCCCCCTAAACATACCCTAAGACACGCTATGCACACACTTTACAGCAAAAACAACTGCAAACATCTCAAGGTTTTGGGGACCGGTGGCATATATGCATGGCTCGCCGGCGATGGCATTGACCGCGTCCTCTCCAGCGCCGACCTTATATCTTGGGATGGGATTTTCTTCGGTCATCCGATTCTAGCAAGTACTCCTTGTACTCTCTTTGATTTACCCCAGGGCTCGTTTGGATACATTTCGGAGAGACGTTAATAACGGAGAAATTTGCCCATCTTGCAACCTGCAAGTGAGTCTCTGCTCCCTCTTAAGGACCAATAGTCCCAAATTTGCAAAGTATCAAAATCATCAAACAACACCAAGATCTTCACCTTTTTGGGAGGAAAATCTTCATCTTTGGATTAAAAGATCTTCACATATTGTTTGTACCAGAATTTGGCAAGTTATGGTCAAATTGTCAAGCTAAGGGTCAGGAGATATTCTGGCCAATATTGGATAACAAAAGGATAATTTGAAGATGTATTATGACCGATATTGATTCTAAATATAAGATTTGTCTAAGTAGAGGATGGCACAGGTCAAGGTGAATGTGTCAGAGGTGGACATGGTCGGTCGATGTGCTATAACAAAGGATCGAGGCAAGCGAGAAGAACAACATAATCAAATCAAACAACTCGTATTACTTTTTATTTACTTTTCCTATCGACTAGGAGTAACCCTGTAACTTAGATTTCTTCTTGTAATCTAATTCTGATAAATAAAGTTGTGCATCGTTGATTGTTAGTCTACATCGATTACACCCATCAGGTTCAATTTTTTTCGATCTTGTTGCGCATCGCCTTTTTCAGGAAGATCTACCTCTTATTATCTAATTAGCCCTAATCGGCTAATTAGACTTATCGTTACCATAGATCGGCCTTCTGGTTGTTTAGATCTTTGTCAATTGTATCACTAGATCGGCTATGAGCGTATTTTGTTTATCTCTTACCAATTACAGGATCAAATTGGTTGGCACACATCAAATCCTTGAACCCGGTGTTCATAGCGTGTGTTGTGGCCGATAGACTCTCCTTCACGTTTTTTAGCGCCAAGATACTCTTGGCACGCCCCGATGGGACAAGATGCCTGCATCAGGGAAGTCAATTTCGTTGTTCAATTTCAGCACTAAAGCCATAATCGTCCATACTCTAGATGATTTAACGCCAAAACAATGCAAGGATATTGAAGATCAGAAAGTTATGCTTGAAGAGATGATGCTGAGGTGCTATCAAAAGATTCGGCACGGTGTCACTCGGAAGGCTGCATTGCCTACGATAAACGCCCTCGGTGACGTAGGAGTTACCAACAGCCCTATGAGTCAATACATACCCGCACTAGCCAAATTATCGGCTATAATTAATTAATCTGTGCACCATACCTTGATTAATCAATCATCTGCTTTAGTTACAATTCTTAAACCGATGATAACTAATAGCGTTAAAACGATAGCTTAAGAGTTGGCATCAGTTGGAAGCTTGCTCGACCCAATGAAAACTATGCCGAATTATCCAGTTTGTTTGGTAGCTCAAAACACTCAAGGCATAACAGCCGACCCTAAACCATCGGCTATGACTTCACCTCTTACTATGATACCAACCCAATCTATTGTCATACTGCCACGAGATCCTCGTGCAAGTGGGGTTGTGCACTATCAAGTCTATACTGATGCCGCTAAGTTGGACGTGTCAACCAACTTGCCACCATCAACTCCGTTCTACGCTTTTCCCCATCGGTTCCACAGCGATTGAACCTAACAGATATCCACAATATGTTGAGCTGATTTTACAAAGGAATCTGGCCCCATACAAGGTTGTCATGTACTCAGAACCCTTTGCTTGGGTACCAGAGCCGACTACTAAGAGGAATAATGGATATGAACAATCTCCACAATACGCATCGGCTCAACCAACTTGTCAACCCGAACTTATGCTTGGGGGGGGCAGAATATCAATTAAGATCATAATTGGCAGATTCCTAACACCACATCGGCTAATACAGTTAATTGGACCGACTAGATATCTGCTATTGTCGGGGATTGGGTAACTCCCATAAAGACCGTCGCACCCCGGCGGCCAATCGGCCGACCATGCTTGCCCTTGGACGGTGTCTCCAAGGAAGACCTTCGGGTAGACCGACCTACGGGCCTACCCCAACCTCGACTAAGCTCGTCCCCGAGCATGTACCCTTGTTCCCCGAGCATGCTTGCTCGGGAGAGTGCGACTGACGACCAAGTCTGAGGAAGGACCTCGGGCATGACCAGAAGGCCGGGCACGGTCCATGAAGACAACGTGGCATTAATCACTCGGCGGCTCGAAGGACCGAACGGCCACGTCCCAAGCCCACTGCACCCACGTCGTGGCATGGCGAAAAGCAAAAAAACAGTTGCATCCACGTCCGAGAACAGTAATGGCACGTCATTCCATAATAAATGATGTAAAACTGTAATCGTCTATAAATACCCCGTGGTATGTAATGTTCAGGGGTGTGTGTTTTTTGGTTGGTTGCTAGCTGGAACATTCTGAGAACTGCCTAACGACCCTAGAGAGATTGAACACCAAGCACATTTGTAAGAAATAGAGAGAGAAGGGAGGCTCAACGCCCCCGAGCAAACACCCTGTAATCCACCTTTGGAAGTTAGTGAAGCCGCTGGACGTAGGGTCATTATCTCCCTCGCGAGAGGTCCGAATCAGGATAAAAAGATTTCTGCCCGTTGCTTCATTTCAACTCATTCCGACCATCCCCTCTTGGCTCGGTAGGCCCTCGGACACTATACCCTCCGCGGAAAAGGGGCCCTGATTGATCCCTCATTCAACAAGTAAACTCGGCAGGGGACCGGTTCCCGAATCGTCGATAGCTGGCGCCATCCATGCGGATCGACTGAGTCCTTTCGCGGAAAATCCTTGAGGATGCCGAATTCTCAGGATGGTCAAGGCCTCTGCGTCTTCGATGACGTGGAGGACAACGACGTGTACTACGCCGGTGAAGGCGTGGCTGGTGTGGCTGATCCGGAAGGCCACACCAGGTTCGAGAGTTTTTCTCCGGTGGCTACAGCGCGAGAGCATTTCCTCCGCTCGCAGCGTGATTCCCTCACTAGTGAGGAGGAACATGACAATCTCCACGATGGTCTAGACATTCCTGACCGTCCTGAGCTCAATCATGAGACCGCGTCGTGCAGGGACACCATGATGTCGCCCTCATGGTCCCAGCACTCCCGCAGCGTCAATATGGCGGGAAAAGAAGAAGATCCCGGGGTCGAATCTTCGGGGGCTGCTCGTCGTCATCAACGCGAAGTAGCCAAGAATCGTCTGGAGCTGTCCCTGGACAGGACCCTGGCGAGCATCCACCACCAAACTCACGGAAAGGCGGACGCCGGGGCTGAAGACTCGGCTCGCGAAAATCCTTGTGAGCACCGCTCCCCGGAGCGCCGAGCGGCTGCGGGCCATGGCAACGGTCGTGCGCAACTTCCGAAACTTCCCCGGTCAGGCGGACCTGGAAGCCATGGGCGCGGTCGTGGCTGAGAATCTGGAAAAGCTCGCCGCCGACATGAGGCTTTCAGGGTCCCTTGGCGGTGAAGAGGCCCGGAGTGTTTTCCGGGATCATAAGCACCATTCCCCTGTTCGCTCCCGTCGGGTGGAACTATCACCGAGTCGAAGTCCTTCATGGTCTTTTGAAGAACCTGCAGACAGAAAGATCTCAGATACTCCCCCCCCCCGGACTCCAAAGAAGAAACTACCACAACAAGAAAGGAAGTATGCTTACCCGACCAAGACGTACGCAAAGGTTGTCTCGGAAAACCTTGACGATGTCCAACCCCCGAAGATCCATAAGATTCCCCTCGGGCGACTTCGTGAGGGGCAGCCCTCACTTTGAGCAAGGAGTTCGCCCGGGATTTCCTCTGAGTCCTCCTGGGCACGCAGTTCGCCCGGGGACGTTACGTCATTCTCCCGGGTAGGGAATGCACCCGGGACCCTCTTGCTATCCCCCGGGTATGTAGTTCGTTCGGGGACGTCGTGCCTCCCTCCTGAGCGGCTGGTCCGCTCAGGGTCTTCTCGCTGTCCGCCCGAGCATGTGGTTCACTCGAGGGCAATGGCGCGTCCTTGAAACACGTGGTTAAGCGAGGATAGCAGTGTCCTCTCGAGCATCTTTGTCGCTTGGGGGCTCCTCGCTCTTGTCCCGGGCAGATGATTTGCCCGGGGACCTCGTGCTCTCTTGGGCAGTCTTTTCGCCCAAGATCACGAGATCTTCTTCCTTCCCCTCCCGAGCATCCTCCGTACTCAGGAGGGCCAAGAGCGTGCCCTGGGGGGCTGGTCCCTCCAGGGCAAGAAGTTCCTCGGCTCCTTAGTCGGTGTTGTCGATGAGCTTGTTCGCCGTCGCGAGGTCGACGGCCTCGCCCATCACACAGTCGGCGAGGAGGGCGAGCTCCCTCTCTAAGACACGATCAAGAATCTCGTCAACTATTTTTCCGCAATCCGGAAAGACCCTAGGAGCTATCACGCCCATGTCAACAGAGTGGGGGTAACTCGAGTAAGGGCGAACAGAACAAAAAGCAGCAATCAACAAAAACAGAAAAAAGAAGAAAACGACGGAGTTCGAAGACTACCTTTAGCGAGCTCCTCGTTGTCATCTCCGGCGAGGTTGGCCGCCGCCGCGACCACGAGTTCAGCCTTCTTCACCGCGGCATGGTTGAACCTCGCCAGGAGGGGGTCGACCTTCTCCAAGTCGACCGCCTCCAATGTCTTCTTCGAGCGCCCGCGCCTTGTCACGAGGGGTGCCACGTCCTCGTCATCATCCTCCTCGGGCTCCACGGCCTAGGGGGCCGAGATAGCCTGCTCGAGTTTGGCCTTGAGCTCAGCAAGCTGCCCTTCCAGCGCTTTGCGCTCGGCCTGCCTCTCCCCTTCGACCAGCTTCGCCCTCTCCGCGATCTGTTGTAAGCGGGCTATCAACTCCGGTTTTCTCGCGGAGTAATCTTTCATCCAGGCGTCTAGGCCGCTTACCTCCTTCCTGTCGGCAAACTCCAAGTGCTGCCGCGGAGGACTATTGGTCGAGTTCATCCGCCTTTTCGTCGACCGAGTAGGGGGCGATGGTGGGGCTTATCTCTTGCCCCTCGCTTTCTTGCTCTTGGCGGCAAGGATGAGCACCCCCTGGCCGCTCGACAGCGGATTAAGGTGGGTGTTGTGGAGAACTGGAAATTCGATTCCTGTACAAGGTGGATGTTCGCATTCTGTTTCTATCACTTCACATTTCACGACACTTCACCATGACAATAGCGTAATGGACAATAGGAGACTTCTGGATAATAAGCCAACACGACAGTGTCTCAGTGTATCATTGTTCTCTTTGATTATTGCACTATGTCGTCGTAGCAACCAAGAAATTTGCTAACCGGCCAGATCAGAACAACAACCCTGAATAGAAAAATTTTGTGCAGTTTTCTCGACGAATCCACCAACGACGGTCCCATGGGGGCATACCAAACTATTTATTTTGTTCGTGTTTGCCCTCTACGAAAGACTACGGAGCGCCGGCTTTACAAGTTAACTACTATATATAACCTATTCCCATTTAAATTACTGTGTTCTTCCTCTTCTCTCTTGGTGTGCTCTTGCGGCTCCCTCGCATGGCAGGAGAGACGATATTCTCTGATGATATCATAGCCAACATCCTCGCATGGCTTCCTCCAAAGCACATCGCTCGGGTGCGGGTCGTATGCAAGCAGTGGCATGCCCTAACATCAGAACACCACTTCATGCACACAAACTTCGTGCGGAACAGAGCCGGTCACTCCATCGCTGGCTTCTTCCTCAACGACGAAATCCACAAGAAGTTCAGCTACAACCCTCTGCACACCATCGCCGGCAACAATCTCATCCCTGACCTCTCATTCATCCCGCACACCCCTGACACAGTTCCAGGCAAAATTTATGTCACCAGTTCGTGCAACGGGCTACTAATTTGCCGCCGTCCGATCGACAACAAGGTCGTCTACAGAGCCCGTTGCTACGTCTGCAACCCGGTTACAAAGAAGCTCATCGAAATAGACGTACCGGACGGCGCCGGCTACTACATGAACCTAGCCTACGACCCATCGAAGTCGCAGCATTACAAGATCATCGCGCGGGGGTTCGACGGCGTGCATGTGTACTCCTCCCAGACACGGTCTTGGCGGACGGCGCTCCAGTATGAGCGCTCTAACAACCCGTTCGCCGGGCTCCATCACTCCCGGAGCGTGTGCTGGAACGGCTCGTTGGTGTGGATAGTGTCGCGCACTCTGCTTCGCTTCGTCGTCGATGGAGAAGAGCTGAGCAAGCTGCCGATGCCGCCGAGACCAGAGAAGGGCTGGATCTGCGGCTACATCGGGGAGTCCAGCGGTCACCTCCAAATGATCGGCTACACGCAGGAGGAGAGGCTCACCGCCTGCTTCGACGTGCTGGAGATGCGGGGAGATTGTTCCGGGTGGTCGGTGTTGTACCGTGTCGACCTCACGCGAGTGAAGGAACTGTATCCGGATATCCGAAGGAAATCGCGGGAGCGCTCGATTTGGAGGCGTGGTGGCGAGGTGTTCGAATACCTGGCTCTCTGGCCGTTGCTTGTTACACGAGAGACGGCGGAGAGCGGGCAGCATGGCGTGCTGCTCTTCGCAATACCCGGCAAGATCATGTCTTACGACGTGGTGGAGCAAGAAATTTCGGTGGTCTGGGAAGATACGGCGGCGCCACCTCCTCTCTTCTCCCGCTATATTTGGTTCGATTTTTATCCTTACAATCCTGGCTTGTTTGATTTGTAAGAAGAGCTCTTTGAGGGGTAAAATCATAACTGCGCATGATTACTCCAGATGACATGTATAGGCAAATCAGAAACTCTTATCAGAACCGCCGCCGGTTCTGGACATGTAGAACTCCCTTGTGCGCCCCAGCATGATCAAATTGGTCCGTGTTGGCCTGGACAATGATCAATGGATTAGCATTCAAGCACACAAACACATCTGTGGTTTAATTAATTAATCTTTAGAGAGATATCGAGATGGTTCTCAACATTTGGGATGGCGAATTCAATCACGCCGGCGACAGGCTGAAATCCTAGCCTCCCACCGCCCACTCGGCCCATGACTGGCCGCGCAGCCAGCCCAATAGTTCCACTGAAGAAAACGTACTCTCGTTTATTTGTTCTTTCTTTCTTCCTTTTTCCCTTTCCCTTTTCAACTAATTGCATTGATTTCTCCACCAATATTTTTTTATTTTCTCCTGTAATAGTTATTAATTGTTCCACTGATAGTCTTAACCGTTCAACGGGTATATTTCATTGGTCTGGTCACACTAATATTTGTTTTCTTCTACTGATAATCTTGAATTGCTCTATGACTGGTTTAGATTTGTTCCACTAGTCATGATAACTTACACGAGTAATTTTGATTTGCTCTGCTAATATTTTTATTTGTTTCACTAGTAGTCTTCAAATGTTTCATGATAAATTTTGATTCATTTCATTAATAAACCTGAATTGTTCCGTGAGAACTGTTGATACACTGGAACATTATGGATGAACCATTGAAACATGGTCAATGAAACGTTGAAAAGTTGAAACTGGATGTACGGAGCATTGGGTCATCCTCCATATGATTTAATTCATGGAACATCGTCAGTGAACTATTAAAATATCAAACAAAATACATAAAACATTTCATTTTACTACTGAAATATCTAACATCCACACGTTTCATTTTCCCTTCCCAATTTAAAAGATATGCATTAGAACATCGTGAAAAAAAATATACAAGGTAGCCCATAGGCAAATTTGATTAGCAGCCGCTATATCTTACAAAAACAAATACGTGAAAAAAAGAAAATACTACGTACTCAGAAAGTGGGAATACAGTTGTGATTACCGATCACGGGATACTCATATTGAATGTCTAGAAAACTACTAACGTAGGCCGAAAAAACATTATATGGCAGCCGATGAGCCCATCTATCATGTGTAGAACGCAAATGATTTATAGCTAAACAGTGCTTTCATATTTTTCCTCTTAGTATAAGTTATATAAAACTCAAAATAAACGAAAAGATAAATAATCACTGTCTACCTTCTATTTATATTTTAGTACTTATACAAATTTTATCGCTACTCTCATGGCTAGGGCTTGCCACCGTCCAACTTTCAACTCCCTGAACGCGGCCACGAATTAGTAAGTAATAGCGTCGGCCCGTGGCATCACCGGCTGCCAGGCACACGGCCCATATGGGCGGCGAGCTGCCAACTGCCGCGCGCGCGCGGCGTGTAGTCGCTCCCATTACCGTCAGCGCCACGAGAAGAATTGGCGCCGGCCCCCGTCTTATCTCCACCTGGGCTGCGTTTCAAGCTGGTAGGCCGCTCTCGCACCGTAGTGCATATTGTGATCTGATTTCAAGGGCCACCCTGCGCCGTGGGCCGTGGCTCCTCGCCACCAACTCCACCTACACCTCCGGCCGAACCGAGCCGTGTCTTTTCTGCAGCATTAAGAGTTGAAGAAAGTCGCCTGCTGCTCCATTGATTTCGGCAATTAGCTGCTCGGCTTAACCAGGCGACATCTTCAGATCGATTTGCCTTTTCCTTTGAGAGTTCGAGCTTAGGAAGAACAAGAAGTAACATTTCACAGGGTCTTTGTATATTTTTTTTTCCTCGACGTGCGCCTAGCACAAGACAGTAAGGATGTTTGTTGGTATGAATGTGTGATGTGATCATATGCTTGGTGCGTGTTGTAATGAAGGCTAGCTTGTTAGATCAACATATATAATAGTACCTTGTCTAAGTGAACCAAGTGCAATCCCTCATCCTCTCATATCGTCCCTTCTCAAGCTCCAGCACTGCCTCAAATGCCAATGAACGAAACATTCTCTGACGATATCATCCGCAACATCCTCGCTTGGCTGCCTCCCGAGGAGGTCGTTCGTATGTGGGTGGTGCGCAAGGGGTGGGACATCAGACTAGAACTTCATCCAGACCAATTTATCTCGTTTACACTGGTCATTCCGTTCTCGGCTTCTTCCTCTGCGACCAACTCTACACCGAGGTTAGCTACACTCTCCCCTCCATGCCCCCGCCGCCGCCACCTGCCACGCCACTCCCGACTTGTCGTTCAACCCAAGCACTCATGCCACCGACAGAGGCGCGATCTTGGTTAGCAGCTCGTGCAACGGGCTGGTCATCTGTTGCCGGCTGAATATAGCTGCCCTCAGGAGCACCAAATCGAGCTACTACGTTTGCAAACCTGTAACTAGGAAGTTCATCGTCATAGACGGCGTAGCAGACGGCATCGGCCGCGCGCTCTCAACCTCGCCTACGATCCGTCACGTGTGCTCCTCCTAGGGCGGACGGCCATCCGGTACCATTCACGGTTAATCGGTTATAGTTGCCCGTAATTACGATGCTACCGCGGCGTCTTGCGGAACGGTTCGATGGACTTGTGCTTACCTCGAGGACTCGAGCGGCCATCTCCAGAGGATTGGGTTCACGCCGACATGCTGGAGATATGGTATCTTGCAGCAACGAAGTCAGTATGAAAATAAAGGGAGGATTTAAAAGGACGAAGCTAAAATTTTCTTACCAAAAATCGAAGCAAACTGAGTAAAATTGAGACAAACATAGTAAACATAATCTTGTGCAATCTAAATTCATATATAAATATAGCAAATATAGTCTTGAGCAATCTTAATTTATACATAAATTGAAGAGAGAAAAAATTGTCACGGACCGCTCTTTTCAGGGGGTGCGTATAAAAACTTTCACAGCTACCCAGAATTTTAGTTGTAGGTAACCAAGCGTATATTGCCAGACAATAAAAGCAATTGCGAATATTTTATAGATCAATTAAGGGCCTAACGGCCAGAGTTTTACAAAAGACACGGCTAGCACCGAATACATTACAGAATACCCACAGGAAAGGTTTGAGCAAATAGATCAAGGCCTTCAAAACCAAATAGCATCATCATCTACGGATTTCTGGAATTCGCCATCTTCAATTGAAATTTAAAGAGGGGGTTGGGAGCAAGGGTGAGTACACAACCGTACTCAACAAACCACACGGAAATTCTGAATATGACATGCAGCGATAAACAAAGGTAGGCACAGGTTTTAAGTATTGTGGGTGCAAGTTGTAAATATCAATTTTCATTTTACATTTGAAACACAAACCATAGATAGCAATATAACATGGGGGGTTATCTGCAAAGTTCACATCCACGACAGGTTTTAATTATAAAAGCTACAGGGGCGCAGTTACAGGAATCACCCTAAATTAACTCAGCTTCATCAACCGGAAGCACGGCGTATTCGAATACCATTGATATCACTCTGCAGAGGTGCTCAGCTTTACTCACAAGACATCTACGGTCATTAGTGCCACCAGATCAACATGCAACTTTTATGCATGCGGCCTGACCAAGATTGACATAACCTTTCATTGAATTTTCCCCCTTTAGCTCCTACCCAGTAGGGGGTGCAAATCCTCGACCTCCAGGAACCCACGGGCCAAAGCGGGCCTTGCGACCTGATTTGTTGAGGAAACCTATTGTTGTGAAAGCTGCCGAATGGCCTTTCATTCCGTTTCACACCCTACCACGATGCTACCCATTCCTTCCACAGCGAATGGGTCTTCCTGTAGGCATTCCAAGGAAAAGACAATATCTGGAATTCGTGGATCGAATATGGAGTCGACCGACCCATCCTGTGGTTGAGCGGGATCTGAAGTTATTTACGTTGCCCAAGACATCGGTCCTTAAATGCCAAAGACTCAACCAAATGACATACCACAAACCATTGGTACCAACTGTACCACCACCATACCACAACCTTGGCCTCGTCATCGGTTGGGGGTTGGGCCAGCATCCACCTCCTGTGGTCCGTCCAAGCTGTCCCCCACACCGTAGCAATTTTTGAAAATCAACCGAGTCATCTCTCGAAGATTAAGCATTTGTGTAAAAGTAGTAATTGTAAGAATTGCTACATCTACGAGGGTTCAATATTTTATAGCCTAAGGTTAAAAAGGAATTAAGGCATAACAACAGGTTTAACTTTTGGTTGTATCTAATCATGTTATTCGAAATTACCACATTTGCTACTTTTCTAAAATAACAAAAATAATGCGATACAAGAAATATATATATATATACTATAATGGAACTGGGTTCAACATGTTCAAGGAGTGTGGCTTGCCTTGCGGAGTGGAAAGTTCGCCTAAGGAGAAAGTGTCGACGTCGTGTCTGGTCCCGAACAGCTCCTGCTCCAGGTACGGCTCCAACATCTGCTCCTGCTCCGAGATTCATGCCAACGATTGCTCTGTCATCGAATCTAGTACAAAGAAACGCAAACGATAAATAAACGAATAAAACAAAATAAGGAAAAAGAAATGGAAAGGAAAATCGGAGGGAAAATGGACGGAACGGAGCTCAGGGGTATTTTTGGAATTTTTCTAGACTTGGTCTGGCGAAACGGAGATCATTTTTGGACTCAGCGGCTCGAACCGGTCAAGAATATATACTTTTGGCATTTTTGGATTTTTTTGGGGATTTTCTGGAATTTTTGGAGGTTTTCTAGATTTTAAATTATTTTTCGGATTTTTAAATCGAGATTTAATCCGAAAAGAAATCAAAAACCCGAAAATAGCTCTGGGTTGCCTGATTAGCCCACCTGACCTGCCAAATGACCCATGGTATGAAGACACCTGACCGTGACCAGTGAATGATTGGCCGGCTGACACGGAGGCCCCACAAAGCAGAGGGAGTGGGGGGGCTGACGGAGCGGACCCACGAGACAGAGAGAGAGGAGGAGAGGCGGTGCAAGGCTTGGCAGCGGAGGATTTTTGCCGGAGCCGAGGAAGACGAAGAGCAAAACGACGAATTAGTGCACGAGAGCTCGGAAGAATTAGAGAAACGGAGAGAGGAGGTTGCGGTGAACTCATGGGTGGTAAGAATGGGCTCGGGGAGGGGCCATAGAGGCGCGGCGGCGGAGGATTGGTCGGAGCCAAAGAAGACAACTTGCGAAACGATGAATCGGTGGCTCGGGCGACGAAAGAAGTAGCGGATGGAGAGGGAAGCACGGGGAGCTCGGGAGGCTTACCGATGAAGGCTAGGGATGAGAAATGGGGCGGGGAGGGCTCGGCTTTTATAGCATCCGAAGGGAGGAGAGAGGTGTGCGGCGGAGGATGCACTCAAGTAGCGAAATGACTCAACGGAGCAGGGGAGCAGGCGCGGGATTGGATGAGCGTTCGGCAGCAAACAGAGAAGCGAGGTGTCGGCGAATCAGTGAAACAATGTGGCACGGATTATTGTTGGCACGGCGGAGGAGATGGGTTGAAACAGAGAAGGCAGCGCAGCGGCGGATTCTTGTGACCAGGCAGGCGTAAAGCGGGTCCTAAGAAAGCGAATGGTAATGAAAGAGTGAGTAGGTATGGGCGTCTGCGGCGGCGAAAGAAAGGAAAAAAAGTTGGGCAGGAAAGATTTGGGCCGGGGTAAGGGAATGCAATTCGGGCTGGAGGGAGAAAAGGCTAAGGGCAAAAACAACAATTTCCGGATTTGGTAAGTACCAGAAATGGAAACCTTACCCAAAATGGAAAGGAATCGAAAGGAGCTCAAAATAAATCCAAATAAATCCGAGAAAATCAAATAAAATCCAAATAAAAGACTAAAGCATAATTTTGGAATTTTTGGGTTATTTCAAAAATAGCCCGATGAAGCGTGCCTGGTGGCTACGCAACTGACATCTTGGTTTTTCCGAGTGGTCGGTGCTGCACTGTCTCAACCACACGCTGGTGATGGAAACGCATCTGGATAGTCCAGATTCCCGAGGATCAGGATCTGCATGGTCTCCATGCCATCGCAGTACAGGAAGTAGGGGCTAGCTGATCAGCTACCTCGATCTTTTGGCCAATGCACGTTGTGTGACAGTGTGAGACAACGTTGAGGTCAATCTATGGATGTGTAATAATTATTTGACATTTGTGTTGGCATTAGAAATATGATGAATGATTGATTGACTTAAACACATGTAAACACCGGGTTTAATTCTGGTTAGTGGCGTGCCAGCCCATTTGATCCTGCAATCGACAAGATAGATCGAAATAATTGTTTTCACAGCTGATTCACCGGTAAGATCGGCTAGATATATAGATCTAAATAGCCTTTTGAGCCGATTAGATGATAGGTAAAGAACTGTTTTTTCTCGAAAAAGGCGATGCGCAACAAGATTAGTAAAAATAAATCTAGGATAGCCGACATAATCGAAGCTAATCAACAATCGACGATGCACAACTTTATTGATCAAAAACTAATTACAAAAGGGAAAATCTAAGTTACAAAGACTACTCCTAGTCGACAGGAAAGTAAATAATAGTAGATGCGAGCTGATTGGTTGGCTCTAGACATCTTTTCTTCTTGCCTTTGGACCTCTTATATAGCACTTAGGCCGATCGTATTCTCCTCCAATTCTTGCAAACACATTATTCATATTGGCCTCAACTTCTAAAAGATAAACTTCTCTCCGAGCCAATATCGACTAGAGTCCATTATCCATATTGGAACTCTATCCATAATTGGAATCTATTTCCCAAATTGGCTACTCCGACCAAATTCTAGTGTCAACAATTTATTAGGCTTGCGTTGATTTATGTGAGTTTATTTTGGGCTTGAAAAACTGAATTTGCAATTTTTGACTATTATCGGTGTGCTGTTAATTATATGTTGCATATTATATTAAGCAATGCTATATAATATTTTGCTTAACCAAAATGGTTGCATGACTTCGGATCTAGGTCATGGTGAGGCTAATGAGACAGGGAACTAGGATAGGAGAACTGAGGTCCAGATGGTCAAGGTGATGCTGGAAGATGACTAAGGTCGACGAGTTACTGCAAGACGGGATGTCAAGTGGATAGATAAGATACCAACTTAAGCCCTATTTAAGCAAAGGAGGACCATTAGATCAATGGTTCACTGATGGAGTAGTGATTAAGTTAGTGTTAAATGGTTAAAACCCATTATATTATTGAGTTGCAGGTTAGCCTATGTATATGTGAGGAAGTGAATCTCAACCTTTCATGAGATATTTTGAGGGCCAAAAAGGTTATCTAAGGGTAAAGATTGCTCCTAGTATGCTATAAATAGTGGGATAGAGATGCTTTTATGCTAAGTATTAGTGAAAGGTTTTCTGATTTCTTTATGCTTCTTTGAGCTTTGCCTACCGTGAAATGTGGCTTTATAGCCATTCCTCTCTAAGCAATGCAAGATCCAAGTTAATCTATATTATGAAATTTATTCTATTTCTTACATTTTTGCTGGTTCAACATCGTGTTCTTATTAATTTTTGAGTTTTCTCTTCTCCTACATTTTTGAATGGTGGAATTCTTCATGACTGATAAAAATACCCTAAGTAGGTCATGTTCCAATCATCCAAGCACCATATCGCTTCCTCTCTAAAGTTTAAGAAACACAGTTTTGGATCGAGGAAGAAGCCTTTTAAAATAGATCTTGTTCTTAAAAATTTAGAGACTATTGCTTTGTTGGTTTAGCTTGCTATGACTTGTGGAATATCATTCAAGATCATCAAGTTCATATTTAGCCCACGAGCAAGCTCGAATCGACGTTTGAGTGTTTGACCTGGTTTTGGTGTAACCTTCTCTAAATTTATAAAAGATCAAAACTTTAATATCAATATATTCGATTGATAATTGAAATAGGTTCCTAACATCAACAGAAAGGTGCATTCAAAGTTTCAAGGGTTTTAAATCAGTCGATCAAAAGTTACATCAATTCTTTTTTTAGAAATCATGCTAATTTTTCTGTTTACTTTGATTTTACTGTTAATCCGATAGTACCGGATTTTTTGTCTGCGGTAGTGCTGATTTTACTGTTTATCTAGTAGTACTAGATTTTTTCTACAGTAATACCGGACCACTGTAGTGCTGGACTTTTGCAGGTGGAATAGTGGTTTAGTGTTAAATGGTTAAAATTTGTTATGTTGTTGAGTTGTGGATTAGCCTATGTATGTGTGTAGAAGTGAATTTCCACCCTTGATGAGGTTTCTTAAGAGCTAAAAAGATCATCTAAGGGTGAAGATTGCTCCAAGTGTTCTATAAATAGTGGAGTAGAGGAATGCCTCCATGCTAAGTCCAAGAGATTGTTTTTTGCTTTCCTTATACTCCTTTGAGTTTTGCCCATCATGAAGTGTGATTTTGTAACCATTCCTCTCTTAGCAATACATGATCTAAGTTCATCTATATTATGAATTTTATTTTATTTCTTGCATTTTTTTGTTGGTTCAACATCGTGTTCTTGTTGATTTTTGAGTTTCCTCTTCTCCTATGTTTTTGACTGGTGGAATGGCTTCATGATTGATGGAAATGTCCTGAAGCGGTCTTGTTCCAATCATCCAAGCACCATATCGCTTCCTCTCTAAAGTTTTTTTTAAGAAATTCGGTTTTGGCTTGAGGAAAAAGCCTTTTAATATAGATCTTGTTTTTAAGAATTTGAGGTTGTTTCTTTGTTGATTTAGCTTGCTATGACTTGTGGGATATTATTCAAGATCATCAAGTTCGTATTTGGCCCACGAGTAAGCTCGGATCAACGTTTGAGTGTTTGACTCGGTTTTGTTGTAACCTTCCCTAAATTTGAAAAAGATCAAAATTTTAATGTCAATCTATTTGATTGATGGTTGAAATAGATTCCTGATATCTATAGAAAGGTGCATGCAAAGTTTCATAGATTTTGGATCAAACGATAAAAAATTACATCGATTCTTGGTTTTAAAACTATGCTGATTTTTCTGTTTATCCTAATTTTATTGCTCATTCAGTAGTATCAGATTTTTTGCTTATGATAGTACTGAATTTTTACTTACGGTAGTGTTAGCCTGACTGAGATTTTCTAAAATTTTACTTAGCTCCTATTCAACCCTCACTGGTCGCCGATTTCGGCCCTTCACATTGAGAGGGCAGCGTGTCATCATGGCACTCTTGGGCGTGCCTGGAAAACTGTTCGGCAACGCGGCTGATCACATGGTGGCAACGTGCTATGAACTTGGGGCGTTGATGCCTCGCGCGTTCGGGTATTCCTGGTTTCACTTTTCTCTTTAGCCTGTATCCTCTGTAAGTGTCCCTTGTTGCCCGCTGTCTTTTGGGGCAACAATTGTGTATGAATTATCTTCATATGATAATTCATAGAAGTGAAGCTTTTTTTATGCACCTGAAGACGATACATTGTGTATCTGTGTATGGAGTGTTCTCGACAATGATATACGGTGTACGGACCATATGTAGGCCAGGAACGCAAGAAAGAAAAATTTCTGTTATCAGCATTCAGCAATTTTGTCTCCAATAGCTATAAAAATGACACAGTTATCTAGGTGAAATGATCCTAGGTTGTAAGGTGCAGTGCCCAATTAGGATGCGAGTAGGAACATGTAACAAGAGCAACATTTTTTTTTATTTAATATTTATTTTTAATCGTTTTTTCAGAACTAGTCGCCCGCGGGAAAAATTTCAAAAATACCCGCCCGCTTCGCCCGGCGATCGCTTCTGACGCGCGAACGGGCGGGTCCCACTAACGGTCGGTTAACGGTGGCGACGAAGTCGTTCAAGGTCATGGCAAATGCACATCGGCGGCGTCTGGTGATCGTCGCCCGGCAAGGGCGATCGCTGGGAGCATCTTGATCGGGCATTTAAAAAGCCCCCATGAAAGCAACAATATTCATTTATGTTCACGTACGAAATTGCTTTCATGCGAGAGAAGAAAGAAAGAGGAAAGGAAGAGAGGAAAAAGAGGAGGGAAAAAAGGAGGGAAGAAAAGAGGAAAAAAAATATCCGCTGTTTTTGAAGGTAAGTTCAATATTTTGTACTCATATTTTTGAAATGTTAGTATTGTATAATTTTTGAAATGTAGAAATGTAGTATTTAGAGATTTAATGTAGTATTTAGAAATATTAGGATTGAGATGTTGAGAATTAATATAGTATTTAGAAATTTAATGTAGTTAGGATTGAATAGTACAAATATTAGGCAATGTTTAGAGATTTAATGTAGTTTTTAGAATTATTAGGATTGTAGTATTTAGAAATTTAATTTAGTTAGGATTGGATAGTAGAAATATTAGGCAATGTTTAGAGATTTAATATTTAGTATTTGCGGTATTTAATATTTTAGAGATTTAATATTTAGTATTTGCGGTATGTAATATAGGTAATCGAATTACTTATTTATAGTCAATGACCGTGTTACGTTAAAAATTAGTATATTTAAAAACATGGCGGCGCCGTTACAAATCAATTAGGGTAAAATTTGACGACAATATATTGTGACATTTATATAGCGGTTAGGTGGAGAAATGATGATTTTTTCGGTTCGACGTTGTAGGCAGTATGTCGGAGACATTGTATTTTCAGATATTCTATGGAGATGGGGAGATAGCACAGGGGCCGAATGGAGTCGATTTGTCGGGAATTTCAGCAGTCATACAGGGCATATCTAGGCCGAGAGATAGGACATCTGGGGTTTGATGGAGTTTATATTTGGATGTTCGGTTTGGATGCCCGAGTGTTAATTGCGGGTTAGAGCGATAGTAAGTCGTCTTGTGGACTTTTTATGGAGAGTCGATTCCTATTAACGCGACCTCGGCATGGAGGAGCTATGTTGGATCTGTTGTAGAGCGGGGTTGGCGCTCATGTTCTTTGTAGATTGGTACGGTACCTCCATCGAGCCTGAGGTGCGTGATGTCGGGTAGATATTACGGAGGAGGAATCTGATATGCAACAACGCGATGATGAAGGTGGTGGCGAGGTTGGCGGGCGACGGATCGAGGGAGGCGAGGAGCGGCCGTGGAGGCGCGGGGGTGCCGACGAGGGGAGGAGGTGAAGCACATAGTTGAGTTGATGGAGGAGGAGGACCGTGCGGATGAGGAAGTCCCGATGGCGAACGCTTCGGACGAAGAGGACAATACTCTGAGGTGCTGTCCCGGTCGTGGACTAAATATAATTTCAAGACCGACAATGAATGAAGGAACAGAGATGCATGGGAGTATCATGAGAACGAGGTCGCGAGGGGCCATATATAAAGACAAAGAGGCCGTGATGGATGCGGTGAATCTTGGTCAATGTCTCTTGGCGCCAATTCGTAGTAGTGAAGTCGAAAGAAAAAGACTACGACGTGAAGTGCGTAGTTGATTCGTGCCATGGCGGTGCACGATACAAGGGGAAGTGGAGGGACTATTGGAAATGTTCCATAGTGACGAACATAACCGCTAACCGGAGGAAGCGGAGCAGAACACCGCAATCGTCATTCCACTTGGGTGGCAAATGTGTTTTATGGTCGATCGTCGACAATCCGCACTGCGCACCTCGATCCATTATCGAGCCGTGGAGGAGAGGTTTGATACAAGATTAGCTACGGAAAGGCTTGGAGAGCAAAAACGACTTTGCAAATACGGTTCGGGACATACGAGGCTTCTTACGAGAATATTCCACACTTGCTCGTGGCAATATCAAGTAGGAATCCCAGCGGTCATCGACCTTGCGGAGTTTCCGCGGATGGTGCGTGCGCGGGTAAGTGGGTCTTGCAGCGGGCCTTCTTCGCCCTCGGCGCATGCATTAATGCCTTCCGGCACTGTCGCCCGGTCATTTGCATGGACGGCACATTCCTCACAGGGAAATACAAGGGCCAGATTCTAACAGCAATCGCGGTGGACGCCAACAACCAGGTTCTACCGGTCGCATTGGCCTTCGTGGAGGGGGAAAACACGGAGAGCTGGTACTGGTTTCTTGAAAGAGTCAAGATGGCAGTTGTGCAAGACCGCCCCGATGTATGTGTCATCCATGACCGACATGCAGGGTTGCTGAGGGCGATCGTGGATATGCAACAAGGGTCCGACGTCGTGGGAGCAGCAAAGTGGCCAGACCTGAAGAGCAGGTGGTGCATGAGGCACATGGGTGCCAATTTTTTCTGTCGGCCAGAACAAGGAACTTATGAACATGTTCAGCGGTACAGGCAAACAGAACCACGGAGGAAGTTCGAGTCATTGTGGAAGACGTTGGATGAACTAACCAAGAAGCAATCATCGAATCAAGGGATGGCGCTAGTTAGTCAAGGAACCCTATGGTGTACCACGAGCAAGGAGATGACCCCACCCTTGTGTGCGCTCCGACCGACGCGCAAACATCCGGCGAGGTAGGGGCAAGCATAAAGAGTTTCACGGAATTTGGATACGACACGAGCCGTTGGAGAAATGGTCCATTCGCAGATGACGAGGCGGTTCCGCTATGGAATAATGACAACCAACTGGCGGAGATTTACAATTGGGTAATGAAAGCGCGAGATGCCTCCCGTTGGTGGGCATTGTTGAGGTGTGTTACTAGGCACCCAAAGATATTTCGTTGAGCGGTACAAGGCCTCCGTTGCATGTATGTCGGACAATCGCCTGTCGTACTCGGCGGTTGTCTCTACGTACATGGCAAACAAGACACGGAAGGCACAGACACATCGCTTGACACCGAGAGTGGCGTGGAGCGGAGGTACCACGTGCCTCGCGGTGACCGGGTCTAAGAGGTGCCCACCGCGAGGACTTCCCATCTCATGCGTACTCGAGCTGCCGGCTGCGAGTGCTCTGCCGAAGCCACGCTGCTACACTTGCCGTGCTGCTGCGTGATTGCCGCAAAGAAGGCGAGACACACCAATCATGTCGTCCGTACATCTCCCACTACTACTACAAGCAAAGTGTTCTCAACACGTGGCATAACGAGGTGTACGGTGCACGGTCGATGGATCGTTCACGGCGGCCCCCCTCCGAGGGCATCGATGGGTGCCGGACATCCGAATGTTGAAGCGAAGGTCGGGCGTCGAAGGACACGGCGTATTAGGAGCGATATGGGCGAGTCCGAGGCGCTCGTGAATTGTGGATAATGCAATTCTATGTACCGATTAATTGTTGTCTCCGTCAATGTATTTTCGATTCTATGTACCGATTAATTGTTGTCCCCGTCAATGTATTTTCGATTCTATGTACCGATTAATTGTTGTCCCGTCAATGTATTTTCGATTCTATGTACCGTTATTTGTTATCCCGTCAATGTATTTTTGATTGTATGTACGGTTATTTGATATCCCGTTAATGTAATATTTGAATATGGAACATTGCATTACTTTTCATTTCATTTTTGTAGTTGCAACGTGTACCATGAATTTGCTTTCTAACCATGAATTTGCTTTGTAACCACGCGGAATGCAGCGACGATGGCGAGAGTTAGGCGTCTTCGGCGCTACTCCGAGCCGCTAGACCAAAGACGTGGACTTGACCCACCGGTCTAGGTTGTCTGCGATTGAGGGTCGGCGGTCAGGGACATCTGCGGTCTCGGTGCGAACGAGTTTCTTCGGATCGACCAGCGGCTGGGTTCCACATGGAAGTCGAGTTTTCGCACTCTTTACTTACGCTAATGGAATTTTAACGGCGCTACGCTACGTGCGATTCTGAGTGCCGGCTTACTTCCGTTCTGCGGATGGTGGAAGCGACGGCGTGGAGAGCCCGTGACGTCACTCGGTTCTCGTCGATCGGTCCTGCCGACCGCTCTCATGGGCCGGTGGAGCCGGAACACACGTTCTACTGCCGTGCGGAGAGATGGCTCCCACCTGCGGGGCGTGTCGTACCTCCTCGGCCTCCCCCGCACGGGTCTGCGGTTGTGCCGCCAGCGCCGCCTCGATTGGCGTGGCGATTGGAGGCGCTTCGCCCAGTGGACCGAGACCCCGCGGCCCGCCAGTCGTGCCCCACAGGGCAGATGAGAAGCACGGAGTCCGAAGCGTGGCTGCTCCGGTTCACGGTTAGTACCTCGTTCATTGCAACTTAACGGATCGCGACCGCTGGCGACATCTTGTCAATATCGAATCTTTGCGGTGAGCATCTCCACCGGAGGTCGACGAGAGGACTCGCACGCCACAGGCGTGCACGCTAGTCTGTTCGGTTGGTACATGTTCCCGCCTCACACGGGACACGGTGGACCGCACTTTTGATCGAGTTCGTCCGGTTTATCGCCGACACCCGGCGAACCGGTAACACATTTCGTTAAAATCTCTTCTGACGAGGACATGTCTAACTTTGCCGTTGTACCACGAGATGGTGCGATGGTCGTGGGGCTCTGCTGCTTTCGCGATGCACGCATCGGGTCTGGCTTGGTCGTCTCAAAGGTAGGCAAAGAGGCGCTGATGATCGCTGC